>OZ057404.1:35162990-35387396 GCA_964056735.1 Allodiplogaster pararmata | reverse complement strand
GAAAGAAAAATGCCAACTAAACGCTGGATAATGATTAAAACGATGGGAGGAAGAAATGATCACTTGGATGGGATGATTTCCTCTCCTCGGTAGCTAAGTTTGTAGTGTGCATGGCAAGAACAGGCATAGCTTCCTGGCTTGTTTGTACAGATCTGGTCACAGCGACCCGGTGTCTCGCACTCGTTGATATCTAAACAAAGGTAACCCATTAACATCGCTTTTTCTTCCTTCTCCTCTCTCTCTCTTTCAAAGGTAACATACCAACTTCTCCGCCTCCGCGCGTATCTCTCATTCTTTAAATTCTTCTCGCGACCTCTTCTCTCTCTCTCTATCCGCGCTTTAACCTTTCACTTGTCTTCTAATTATTCTATTCCGTCATTCAGATCGACATCAACTTCTTGAAAAACTTCAAATAACTTCATTAGGCCGAGTTTGACATTTAATATCAGCTTCTACTACCAGTCATACTTTTTTCTTCTATTTTTTTCGAGAAAAATTCTTTTGTTCAGAAAGTCATGGCAGATAAAGCAGGGACCTATGCATCTTTTGTCCTTGAGAACGAATCCATCGGCACAACTGCAGACGGTGTGGTTGTTCGGGGAATACATCTTACGACAGTTACAGTAGGACGACGATTCTTGACAGAATCCTGTCAAGACAAGTTTAAAGATATAATCATAGCCAGAATTCTCCACCAAATATCGCTCATCTAAGAAAAATTTGCTTTTGATATAGTGAACTTTTTTTTCAATGAGCCAAAATATAAATAATTCTAAACTGACACATGTTAAACCTCATCCCTTTTATTCAGTTTATCAACATTGTTTTTTTGTGTAATGTTTCGTACCTTTCGAAGCCTGAGTGTTTATATTTTATTTCATCATGTGTGAAATCTATGCATAAATCGATTCACTAACAAATAAATAAATAATGAATGAGGAACTGACTGATGTCTTTGGCACAAGTCAGGTCGTCACCGCAGTTGAGGCTCTTCGCCGTACAGATTTTGTTCATGGGTATACACATCGATGGAGCTGACGGGCACGAGAAATCACGGCCTTCTTCGCATGCTGACAGCAGAATACTTCTTGCAGTATTAACCCACTTCTGGTGACTACTCTGCTTCAATAATCACTGGCTTCTATCAACTAGGGTGTTTCTTAGCACCCGCACAACTTTTTTCGAGTGCATAGATTTTTTAAAATTTCAGAGTTTAACATTCAAACTTTCCAATGATTTGGAATTTCCCTACGAAAAATCCGAGAAAATTTTTTCCAAGCGCATAGGTTCCAAAGTTTTTCCGGGGATTTTGAACATCGCATAGATTTTTGTTACCCACTGTGCGGGTCAGAGATACATCCTGCTATCCACTAACGTAATTTATTCAATTCGAAACAATGAAGAATAGTGATAAGACATCAATAGTTTTAGTAAACCCCTACTGCTTGACTACACTCCAATCATTTAAATTTTTTCGTGTGAAAAGGTAAAATAAAAATTTCAAAAAAATGAAAATTTTATGTTATCAGCTTTCAAGTTTCCTTCCAAAATGAACATCGATTAATCACCGCCTGAATCGGAATGTTTCTCCAATCCATAAAGCGAATTAAATACCTATTCTCCATTCCATAAAGAGAATGAAATACCTATTCTCCATTCCATAAAGAGAATGAAATACCTATTCTCCATTCCATAAAGCGAATGAAATACCTATTCTCTATTTCATAAAGCGAATGAAATACCTATTCTCCATTCCAAAAAGCGAATAAAATAACTATTTTCCATTCCATAAAGCGAATGAAATACCTATTCTCCATTCCATAAAGCGAATGAAATACCTATTCTCCATTCCATAAAGCGAATGAAATACCTATTCTCCATTTCATAAATCGAATTAAACACCTATTCTCCATTCCATAAAGCGAATGAAATACCTATTCTCCATTCCATAAAGCGAATTAAATACCTATTCTCCAGTCCATAAAGAGAATGAAATACCTATTCTTCATTCCATAAAGAGAATGAAATACCTATTCTCCATTCCATAAAGCGAATGAAATACCTATTCTCCATTTCATAAAGCGAATGAAATACCTATTCTCCATTTCATAAAGCAAATGAAATACCTATTCTCCATTCCATAAAGCGAATGAAATACCTATTCTTCATTCTATAAAGCGAATGGAATACCTATTCTCCATTACATAAAGCGAATGAAATACCTATTCTTCATTCTATAAAGCGAATGAAATACCTATTCTCCATTTCATAAAGCGAATGAAATACCTATTCTCCATTTCATAAAGCGAATTAAATACCTATTCTCCATTCCATAAAGCGAATGAAATACCTATTCTCCATTGCATACAGCGAATGAAATACCTATTCTCTATTCCATAAAGCGAATGAAATACCTATTCTCCATTCCATAAAGCGAATTAAATACCTATTCTCCATTCCATAAAGAGAATGAAATACCTATTCTCCATTCCATAAAGCGAATGAAATACCTATTCTCCATTGCATACAGCGAATGAAATACCTATTCTCTATTCCATAAAGCGAATGAAATACCTATTCTCCATTCCATAAAGCGAATTAAATACCTATTCTCCATTCCATAAAGAGAATGAAATACCTATTCTCCATTCCATAAAGAGAATGAAATACCTATTCTCCATTCCATAAAGCGAATGAAATACCTATTCTCCATTCCATAAAGCGAATGAAATACCTATTCTCCATTTCATAAAGCCAATCAAATACCTATTCTCCATTCCATAAAGCGAATGAAATACCTATTCTCCATTTCATAAAGCGAATTAAATACCTATTCTCCATTCCATAAAGCGAATGAAATACCTATTCTCCATTGCATACAGCGAATGAAATACCTATTCTCTATTCCATAAAGCGAATGAAATACCTATTCTACATTCCATAAAGCGAATTAAATACCTATTCTCCATTCCATAAAGAGAATGAAATACCTATTCTCCATTCCATAAAGAGAATGAAATACCTATTCTCCATTCCATAAAGCGAATGAAATACCTATTCTCCATTTCATAAAGCGAATGAAATACCTATTCTCCATTTCAAAAATCGAATGAAATACCTATTCTCCATTCCATAAAGCGAATGAAATACCTATTCTCCATTCCATAAAGCGAATGAAATACCTATTCTCCATTCCATAAAGCGAATTAAATACCTATTCTCCATTCCATAAAGAGAATGAAATACCTATTCTCCATTCCAAAAAGCGAATAAAATAACTATTTTCCATTCCATAAAGCGAATGAAATACCTATTCTCCATTCCATAAAGCGAATGAAATACCTATTCTCCATTCCATAAAGCGAATGAAATACCTATTCTCCATTTCATAAATCGAATTAAACACCTATTCTCCATTCCATAAAGCGAATGAAATACCTATTCTCCATTCCATAAAGCGAATTAAATACCTATTCTCCAGTCCATAAAGAGAATGAAATACCTATTCTTCATTCCATAAAGAGAATGAAATACCTATTCTCCATTCCATAAAGCGAATGAAATACCTATTCTCCATTTCATAAAGCGAATGAAATACCTATTCTCCATTTCATAAAGCAAATGAAATACCTATTCTCCATTCCATAAAGCGAATGAAATACCTATTCTTCATTCTATAAAGCGAATGGAATACCTATTCTCCATTACATAAAGCGAATGAAATACCTATTCTTCATTCTATAAAGCGAATGAAATACCTATTCTCCATTTCATAAAGCGAATGAAATACCTATTCTCCATTTCATAAAGCGAATTAAATACCTATTCTCCATTCCATAAAGCGAATGAAATACCTATTCTCCATTGCATACAGCGAATGAAATACCTATTCTCTATTCCATAAAGCGAATGAAATACCTATTCTCCATTCCATAAAGCGAATTAAATACCTATTCTCCATTCCATAAAGAGAATGAAATACCTATTCTCCATTCCATAAAGCGAATGAAATACCTATTCTCCATTGCATACAGCGAATGAAATACCTATTCTCTATTCCATAAAGCGAATGAAATACCTATTCTCCATTCCATAAAGCGAATTAAATACCTATTCTCCATTCCATAAAGAGAATGAAATACCTATTCTCCATTCCATAAAGAGAATGAAATACCTATTCTCCATTCCATAAAGCGAATGAAATACCTATTCTCCATTCCATAAAGCGAATGAAATACCTATTCTCCATTTCATAAAGCCAATCAAATACCTATTCTCCATTCCATAAAGCGAATGAAATACCTATTCTCCATTTCATAAAGCGAATTAAATACCTATTCTCCATTCCATAAAGCGAATGAAATACCTATTCTCCATTGCATACAGCGAATGAAATACCTATTCTCTATTCCATAAAGCGAATGAAATACCTATTCTACATTCCATAAAGCGAATTAAATACCTATTCTCCATTCCATAAAGAGAATGAAATACCTATTCTCCATTCCATAAAGAGAATGAAATACCTATTCTCCATTCCATAAAGCGAATGAAATACCTATTCTCCATTTCATAAAGCGAATGAAATACCTATTCTCCATTTCAAAAATCGAATGAAATACCTATTCTCCATTCCATAAAGCGAATGAAATACCTATTCTCCATTCCATAAAGCGAATGAAATACCTATTCTCCATTTCATAAAGCCAATCAAATACCTATTCTCCATTCCATAAAGCGAATGAAATACCTATTCTCCATTCCATAAAGCGAATGAAATACCTATTCTCCATTACATAAAGCGAATGAAATACCTACGCGCGAATATATGACTTTTTCTCAAAAATGCAGTGATACGTAGTCTGTTTGTATGGCATTTTTTCTTAGCACACTCTCCGTCTTTCTTCCCAAAATGTACCGTTTGATTAGTGTTTCTTATGTACACTTTTCTTCTGCGGCTGGCAGGTGGTGAGTATTAGGCTGATTGAGATTCCGAGCTCTATATCTGCCTTTTACCAACAAATGATACTATGTCATCACAAAAACTGACCAGTGGAAACGGTTTCATTCGAACTTTCGCAATCTAATTCGTCTTCTCCACCAGGACAATCTTCAATTCCATTACACCATAATGTCTCGGGCAGACACCGTTCTGCGCTGGCACACTTCTTTTCCTTTGCTGTAAAAGGCTTCGCTTGATAACGTTGTTTACTAGTAAGCTGAATTTCACGGTTGAAGAAATTTTTTCCCAATAAAAGCTTTTAAATTTCATACATGAGTTGACAAATACTCCAGGGTATCAAATTTGCTGGAAATATTATCATTAACACACTAATTATTAGAGAAAAAAACTGTATAATGAACTTGTTCGAAGGTTTTGCGACATATCCGTGATTTGATCACGCTTTAAGAAATCCAGTTGCGATTGTGATTCAGTCACTCTTTGGCGGTTGCATTTATATTTTGAAGATTTTCGGTCTCAGTTGACCAGATCAAAAAATATGAATTAAACATATTCATCTTTTATCCGGATAATACTCGGGTCATACTCGTTTCTCACCGACTCTACTGATCAAGCCTCTTCCGACTGTTTTTGTGTTTTTTTTCCTCTTGAAATTGAACAGCTTGCTGTGATACTTCTCATGTTTCTCATGTTGTATGTTTCTCTTCTTCATGTTTCTCTTCTCATGTTAGCAGACGAGTCTTGAAAACTCATCCTTTGTTTGGTAAAGTAATTTGAATGTAATATTCTTTCTAAAGCTAAATGTAACATCTTGAGCATACTTCATTTGAGAGTCTGCTAAGATTCACGCAGAAATATCTACACCGTATCGACGAGACAAACGCCGATACGTGCCCAGACTGCCAAGGAACCCCACATGACGTGCCTCATCTCTTCTCATGCGAAGCCCGACCGACTCAACTCTCTGTCACTAATCTATGGCTCAAAACGAAGGAAGAGGCTTCCTTCTTAAGAAATAAAACAAAGAAAAAGACGAAGAAGAGAGAGCCGCCTCCCCCCAGTTCTTCGATGGCTGAAGATGTCTCCGCCCCCCCCCCCCCCAGTTCTTCGATGGCTGAAGATGTCTCCGCCCCCCCCCCCCAGTTCTTCGATGGCTGAAGATGTCTCCGCCGCCCCCCCAGTTCTTCGATGGCTGAAGATGTCTCCGCCCCCCCCCCCAGTTCTTCGATGGCTGAAGATGTCTCCGCCCCCCCCCCCCAGTTCTTCGATGGCTGAAGATGTCTACGTCAAAAACAATAACAAGAGTCTGCTAATTTAGGAACAAACTAACGCAGACTCTACTCTACAGTCTGCTGATTCAAAACAAACCATCACAGACGCTCTTGAAGTTGCAGTTGAGCTCATCTGACTTGTCTGGACAGTCTGCCTCTCCGTCACAAACCCACAGTTTGTTGATGCAAGTCTTCCCGGTTGAACACGCGAATTCCTGCTAATTCCATCTCATTCACTTTCTCAATCACCTTGAGGATGTTCCTTTAACCCATCGGATAACATTTGTGCGCATATCTATGCGTTTTCAAAGAAGCTAGTGACACAAATTATATTTGTATGACTTTATGTATTTTTCATTGTATTCGTTCCATAGGTAAACTGCCAACTGGCAAAAAAAATTCTAGGGTGACCGACCTACCGACAGGGGTTAAATAGTCATGACAGATCTTCTGTCGGCGGGCCTCTGTTCTCCAAATCATAAGGGGGTCCCTTATGTGAAAAAATTTCGCGCCTTCGGCGGGCGTCTGTCCTTTTTTCTTTTACACTAAAAAACCCCTGCCTATCGACCCTCTTCCTCATTCAAAATGAATGTATCACAGTTTTCACAGCTAGGAATGAAAACAATTCTTTATTCCCCAACTTTAACATAATGTTTCCTTAGCTATAATTTAGTCTCAACCGTTTTCGTGAAGTTAAAAGTTAATAGTTTAGCCTACTTTAGCGATCGACCTATTGAAAAATCAAAACAGATTTTACTTATTATTCGCTCTAGCTCTCTGAAAAGCTATTATTTCCCTTATAATAAGTATTTTCCGATATACGCGATTCTTTTGTGAGTTGCAAATAACAGCCTGACCTCCATGAAGTAAGCGATAATTGTTTTTTTAAAGTTTTTTTTTAAATCCCGACATGTATCTTCGTAGTTCGAACCACCAAATGTTTGCATTCTAAGAGAGCCTCGAGCCTCTTTCTTCTTTTTCACCGCAAATACACACTTAAACAGAGCGTTTCTTATCACTCGCACAATTTTTTCGATTGCATAGAATTTCAAAATTTTGGAAAATTTTTAGTTTTTAATCTCAATGAATTGGAATTCTCTCAGGTAAATATCGAGAAAAAATTGCGAGTGCATAGATTTGGGTGTTTTTCGAAGATGCAAAAAAAATTTCAATCCTCAGTGCGGGTGAAAGAAAAACCCTGAACGCTCGAACCCATCAAGGTGCAGTACTCCGATGCTCTTTAACCAATAGGAAGAAGCTATTGCGTTTACAAAAAAAAGTTAACCGTGGAGAGCAGACAAGTATGAGAGGTGCCCGTGCCACAGTTTGTCTCGTCACTTCTGTCATGGCAATCCGCTTCGCCGTCGCACACCCAATCTTTTGGAATGCATGTCTCTCCTTCGTGACACTAAAATCCGCCATTGAAAGCTCTATTGTCGACAAATAACTGAACCCGTCACTACATAGTTCATAGAGATGATAATTACTTCGAGAACATTCGAATTTAAAGTCGATTCATGCTCAGAACAACTCAGGGGTCGTGACGCCTGCAGCTCACTAACATGCACCCCTACAACTACTTCTCTCCTTAAAAGAAGACCGCTTCAGGGAAGAGAATGCCGTGGGAGGAATTTACATCTATCTCCTTCTGGATGACGTATCACAACCTGTTTCTGAGCAAATAACAACTAAAACCCTATCTCTAAAACTTCCCTAACTTAGGCCTAAAACGTGTGATTCTACGAGTTTTCGTTAGCAATACTTCTCATCATTGCTTTTGAACATTATTTAAAATCATCAATTCTTGCAAGCGCCTCATTTTTTGAACATGTTTTTTCATTCTTTCTTGCCTGATTTGAACGGCTTTTTTCATGAACTTTTGATAATAGTTTTTTTTAACTTTGAAAAGAGAATATTGTAGAATGATAACCTTGAAAACGTCTGCTCCCTGGCATTTGGAGTGAGCTGAGAGGGTGCAGTTGCTCTCATCGGCCGCATTCCCGCAGTCATCCTCTCCATCACACTTCCAGCTGGGAAAGATGCACACCGTATTGCCGCAACTAAATACCAACTCTGATCATTCAATTCACTCTACAAAAAAAGGTCAGCTTTTGATAAGATTTTTTTAAGCATCGACAATTATATTGCTATTTTGTTCAGGTCATAGCTCACCAAACATGTTTAATTTCTCCTGGTTGTTCGCCCGGTCCCCCAGAAAAAATTGTATAGTGAAGAAAATATAACAGAAAATTAAATGTTTGAAAAACTAAACGTTCTTAAGTGAACAAAATGTCGAATATTGAACTCTGGCCCGTCAAAGGCAAAACAAAAAATTAATTGACTTCGGAAAAAGACTAAAAATTTTGTTGATTTCTGTTCCACCCCGCTTTTCTTTTGCCAGGATCGCACGGTCACCCACCAGAAAAAATCATTTTCAACTCATCCTGGTGAGCTGTGGTTCAGGTTGTCTCTTATAACCTGCGTTAAAAAAAAATTTTAACAGGGGCCCGAAAATGAGCCACTCGAACCAGGGTGTTTCTTGGCACCCGCACAACTTTTTTCGAGCGCATAGATTTTTACAATTTTAGAGTTCAACATTTAATTTTTCCAATGATTTGTAATTTCCCTACAAAAAATCTGAGAAATTTTTTTTCCAAGCGCATAGATTTCAATGTTTTTGGAGAGCGCACAGATTTTTTTACCCGCAGTGCGGGTCAGAGAAACATCCTGACTCTAACTCAAATGACCCACTCGAACTCATCCCCGCAAGACTTTTCTTTGCTGCAGCCTTCCTCATCTGCTCCACTTGCACAGTCTCTCTGCAAGAAAAACATTATTTTCAACTATAGAAAAAAAATTTCAAACAATTTAAAACAACCATTTTTTATCCAACAAAAAGTTTTTAAAAAGAACATATAACAACAGAACAATTATTCCCAGTTTTTACAGACAAAAGTTCTGTTTGGGAAGCTAGTATTTTTTAACCACTCCAACAACTGACAACCTTTAGTTTCACCAATACGGGAACTTTCATGACCGGGGTATACGTACACGGATACAAAAAAGAGGGGTTTCGCTATTTTCACGAATCAAATACCGATTTATATCAGTTTTAGGCACCGACTTTTCACTCTCGCTAGCTGTTATTCTCACCTGACTCAGTTCTGAACTATGCACCAATGTGTTTTTCGAACCCGCACTGTGAATTGAATGTATGCGCAAATTTATGCGCTCTTCAATAAAGCTAGTGATGAAAATGATCTGATCGCCTGCATCCTCTCTTTCACATCACACGCTATCGCGCTCTCTCAAAAGCCTGCCGTTCCATCATGTTGTTGTTGTCTTGCCCACCCCGCCGTTTCTTCATGAATCATGATCAGGGGTCAAATGGAGCCGCCCAATTTGGGTTTATATGTATCCGCCGCCCGAAGTTTGGAAAAAAAAAGAAGAGGGGATGAAGGAAGAGGGTAAGAAAGGAGAGGGAGTTTTTTGTCCAATAGTGTGTGTACATGTATCCGCCAACGGGACCGATCCGGTCACTATTTAACCCCTGTCAATAGTGTGTGTACATGTATCCGCCGACGGGACCGATCCGGTCACTATTTAACCCCTGTCAATAGTGTGTGTACATGTATCCTCCGACGGGACCGATCCGGTCACTTTTTAACCCCTTTCAATAGTGTGTGTACATGTATCCGCCGACGGGACCGATCCGGTCACTATTTAACCCCTGTCAATAGTGTGTGTACATGTATCCGCCGACGGGACCGATCCGGTCACTATTTAACCCCTGTCAATAGTGTGTGTACATGTATCCGCCGACGGGATCGATCCGGTCACTATTTAACCCCTGTCAATAGTGTGTGTACATGTATCCACCGACGGGACCGATCCGATCACTATTTAACCCCTGATCATGATTAGTCATCTGGATCTACACCTTCTTAATGTGGGTGGGAAGAAACAGCCTGCTATGCACCCTCGCCCGACTCATAGTACTTATTCAACTCTGCTGCGGCACAACACTTCTACAACTTTTTTATGTATTGTATTCATGAGAATAGATTGTGAAGCATAGCTCCCCAGCACAGTTGCGACTTTATGAAAAACATAGCTTTTGACCAGGAGTATAGAATAAAAAGCTCTACCTTCCTCTTCTTTGTTTTTAGCTCGCTTCTTATTATTATAGTCTCTCCCAACTAAAGAGTGGTATTTTTTTATCAATGTTCTACTAGGGCAATTCATATTTGCTAGGCTATGATGATATGTCATAGTAGAAGTGTATAAAAACATCGAAAGCTAAGATTAAGATTTGAAAAATAAGATTGGGACTTTCAAAACTAAACCCCATCTTACTCCAGACATAGCTCACCAGAAAGTGCAACAAAAAATTTTAATTATTGGGCGGCTGACCGGTGAGAGGTAGTCATCAATGAAGTTTTTGTTCTGATTTTTGAACTCAGAGTTTGAAAGAAGTTTAATATCCAATTTTTTTAAAAAAAACTTATGAGCCTTCAGTTTTTTTCCTTTGAATAAACCAGTGTTTGTTACGTTTTTCTTCAGAATAAAAAAGTTCGTGGAGGACCGGGGCAAGTTTTACACTTTCGATGAGCTATGACTCCAGAAACGTTTTCTAAGTTTTACAAAACGTCTCTACATGCTTAAATTACCAACATATACATACCGGAATCAGCGAATCACTGTCCTACACTGTAATGCCCTCTCCGACCGACACACATTTGGAATCTCTCACGGTCCGCATATTCGATGCCGATGGGAAGTCGCTCGATGTTACCAACATATACATACCGGAATCAGCGAATCACTGTCCTACACTGTAATGCCCTCTCCGACCGACACACATTTGGAATCTCTCACGGTCCGCATATTCGATGCCGATGGGAAGTCGCTCGATGTTACCAACATATACATACCACCGACGAGCTCTTGCACCACTGGTTACACGCACGACCTCACTCCGTTCTTACACAATCGCGAGAAATCCATCATACTCGGTGATCTTAACGCTCATGATGCCGCATGGTTCTCCAAATCTTCAGACAGCAGAGGCTCTCACATCGCAGAAACGATCGATGCTTCAGAACACGCCGCAGTAAACCGTGACACGCCTACCAGAGTACCAGTCAACGGAAGACCATCTTCTCCAGACATCTCCATTTGTTCGCTGGACTTACTTTCTCAAGTCTCATGGAAAACAATACCATCTGGAAGCTCCGACCATCTACCCATCGTAATCGTCCTTGAGGGTTCCAACTACATCCGCACGCACAGGAAAGTCTCCTTCACCAACTTCGGAAAAGCGAACTGGAAAATCTTTGAACAGCTCGTCGAAGAAAAGTTATCCACGACACCTCTTCCCGACCTCCCCGCCGCCCAAGCTGAGCCCTTCTTCCGGAAGATCCTGTTATCTGCAGCCGCCAGCTCAATCCCACGCGGTCGCATCAAGAAGAGAAACGTTGCCTTAACACCAGAAATCCGAGATTGGATGACCAAACGAGACGCTTTACGAGAATCAGACCCATCAAGCCAAGACATCAGCACCCTCAACATGAACATCAGACGAGCCACGGACAGAAACAAAAGGGACATCTGGAGAAACTTCATGGAGACCTTTGATCCCAAACTAGACAGCAAGAAACTGTGGAAAACGATCAAGATGTTGAATGATAAAGGACGTCCCCCACCAAACTGCGCCATCGACTTCGGGAAAGGACCCCTCACATCCTCCTTCGAAATCGCGAACCAGTTCAACAAACGCTTCACACGCCCAGTCGACCACAAAACAAAAAAGGAAAATCGGAAAACCATGAAGAAAGTTCACAACATACACGCTAAAGATTTTGTCGAGTACTCAGAGGCCGCAGTGAAAAAATCAACAGCCCTCGGACCGGACGGACTCGCTCCAATACTCTTCCATTATCTCGGGAACAGAGGTATAGCCGCCCTCACAAAGCTCATCAACGACTCCCTCAGCTCTGGCAGAATTCCCATGATTTGGAAATCTTCAGTCACTCTCCCACTCCTGAAAGCAGGAAAAGAGGCAACGGATGGACCAGGATACCGACCGATCTCCTTACTCTCACCGATGGCGAAAATCATAGAACGACTTCTGTTGGAAGAACTCAAGCCGTACGTAAGAGTAGCTGAGCACCAGCATGGATTCACCACAGGAAGATCCACCACCTCTGCCCTCCTCACTCTTTCAAAAGACGTAGCTGCAGGCTTTAACGCGAAGAGACCAGCTAAACGTACAGTGATGTTGGCAATCGACATGTCAAAGACCTTCGACAGCATAGACATAGCGGTACTCATAGATCTCGTCCTACAAACCGACGCCCCAAACTTCGCAAAGAAATGGCTAGCATCGTACCTCAGAGGACGAACGAGCCGTACATCCTTTCGCGACGTCCTCTCAAGCTCATCCCTGATCAGAAGCGGAGTCCCTCAAGGCAGCGCACTCTCACCGCTTCTTTTCAATTTATATCTAAGCGATCTTCCGAACAACGATCCAAACATCAAAATCGTCTCTTATGCTGATGATATAACGCTATGGGCGTCAGATCCGAGCATTTCCACTGCCTCGCTACACATACGATCCGGTCTCCCACACATCGAAAAGTTCATCCACGATCGTGGACTATCTATTTCTCCTGCCAAAAGCCAGCTTCTACTCTTCACACCTTACAGCAAAGAGTACAAGACTATCCTAGATGTCTCGATCGGAGGTCAGAGCGTACCCACCGTGAATACCGCCAAAATCCTTGGAGTTACATATGATTCTATTTTCACATTCAGTCATCATGCGAAAGACATAGCAGGCCGAATGTCGCAACGTAACAATGTACTGAAGGCGCTAGCCGGCAGTACATGGGGCAACCAAAAGGAGACACTCCGTCTCACGTACAAAGCCATTTGCCAATCCATATACAGCTACGCAGCTCCAGCCTGGGCCAGCTTTCTCTCCTCCTCAGCACATACCAAAATTCAAAGAGGACAGAACAATGGCCTGCGTATCGTAACAGGAAACCATCAAATGGCCAGCGTCGACCACATACATGCTGAAGCTAAAGTTATGAGATCGAAATCGCACCTTCACATGCTATCAGCCCAATACTTGGCAAGGACCTTGAGCCAAACTCACTTCCATCACGGATTATTTCTCCAAGGACCCCCACCACGCAACATGAAAGCTGATCTTTACATCGCATGCAGAAGCACTGTTGAAAGAGCCCTGTCGGAAACAGCAGAGAAGAACAACGGGAAAAACGTCGCCAACCGAGTCCACACAAACATGGTCTCAGAAGAAAAGGAAACCATCCAAGGTCCAGTCATACTGGGCGGCCGACCACCACCGGACATAAATGAAGAAGAAGTGGACCTCTCCAGAAACGCCCGCTGCACGCTGAGCCAACTTCGCTCAGGCTACAGCAGGTACACCAACCACTACTTACACCGGATCGATGACTCGATACCTGACTACTGCCCAGACTGCCTCAATAGACCTCACGACGTGGCCCATCTCTTCAAATGCGCTAAAAAAAACTAGACTCACGTTGGAAGATCTCTGGATGAAACCAAAAGAAGTAGCCTCATTTTTGAGACTATTGTGAAGGAAAGAAGAAGAGATGTATTTAAAAAATTAAAAAAAAGAGAGGAGAGAGAGAGGGAGAGAGCGGCCCTCCATAGCCAACTCTCTTCGACGCGAGACGTTTGCCGGCAACAACAACAACAACATGCTTAAATAATCATATACTGAATGCGTATAAAATATCGCGGAATCCATGTTGATTAAAACTCACTTGACCATCGCATTTCCAGCTTAATGAGATGCACAAATTGAACTTTCCCTCGAAGTCCGTGCAAGCGAATTGATTCTCGTTGCAAACGACTTCTGCAAAATGACAATTTGCTTCTTTTATTTGGTGGGTCTCGATATCCTCAACTCTTGTTGTTGTTGTTGCTTAGGTTTCATTGTTGAATGAATATGGATGGAAGGATGGAAATTTTATTTTTTTAAAGCCAAAGCCCGAACCAAAAAAGGCGAAAAGAAAATAAGCAACAAAAAAAGAGAGAGAGAAGTGAGTGGATGTGACTGTGTGCGCGAGCTATTACCGCGAACTCGTGGACTCCCATTCTACACCAAAGGAACCCTAACGGGCAAGAATCATCATCATGATATCCTCAACCGTAACCACTTATGCCAAACTTTCTTAGATACGGTAGAAATTTCAAATGGGTATTACTCAGGGTGAAGCTTAAGCCACCTCTCATAACTATTTAGCTATTTTCCTACGTGCCTTTCTCCACAGTTTCAATTCTTTTCATCTGATGATACATTTAATTTTATTTAATGACTTGATCGAGTTTACTTTATATTGTTATATGTAAGAAGAATAAGATTTAGAATAATTTTTCATGAAAAGGAGCCCGCCTCTTTTCTTGTTGCCCCGCCTCTTTTCTTGTTGCCTATAGTTGTTTGCGCAAGATTTGTTCGTTCCCAGCATAGCTAAATAGCATTTGTCAAAAAATTACCTTTTATCCGAGCAAGGGGCTAAGAATTATCGCTCTATTATTTTAGTGTCTTTCAACTCTCACTTGCTTCTCATTATTTTAGGCCCCTCGCTCGGCAAAGCGGTCAGTTTAAATTTTTCGACAAGTGCTGGTGAGCTGTTCCCAAGCGGAAAACCATTCATTACTGTACCCTCAGAGCGGGTAGGACTATACTCACTCTCGCAGTTGGCTTCATCACTGCGATCCTCGCAGTCGAATTCTCCGTCACACTTCCATTTGAGTGGAATGCAATCTGTTGAGGGGTTAATGTCGGGCTTTCCCGCCTTCGACCCGCATTTGAATTCATTTTCTCCACATGTCTCTGCAACAAATCAATGTCCTGTTGTGTCTTTCATGTATTGACTTTTTTTGGAATAATGCAACAGGGAATTATCCGTTAAGAATTCAACGATGTGCAAAGATAAGGTTAAAGAATATTTGAAAAACCGACGAAACATTTTCCCTTGTACCTACCGATCAGGGCTCGCATAATTAAGCCCAAACGCCTCTTCGCGGGCATTTGTCTCAAAACTCGGCGTGTTTGTTTTTTTTGTTGAAAAAAGAGCACAACTTGGGCGGGCATCCTCTCTCATAATAACTTTTAATTGTCAGAGACTGAAAGTAAAAGACTCGCTTTTTTGCGGATAATTGTGTCGAATTACAACCAGGGTTTTTTAGTTGGTCCGAAAATCCTACAGACGCCCACCGGAGACAAAAAAAATTTTGTATAAAGACACTGGAAACTTTTTTCAAGTTTTAATTTTTTGAGATAGAAAGTTTTCTGAAAAAATTTTCACCATTATCGTATAAAAGATTTCACATAAGGGTTAAGTTGAAAGACAGACGCCCGCCGACAGACAACCGGACATGACTAAATAACATAGCTCACCAGGATGTGTTGGAAAAGTATTTCTGTCGCGGGCGACCGGGATACATATGGCAACCGAAGGGGAGGGAAAGTCTACAGAATTTGGTCTGTTTTCCGAATTCGAATGATTATTATTACCGTAGCCGGGCCAGAGCAGGGGTGTTTTAGAGTGCAAGAAAAAAGTACAGATCTGTTTAAGTAAATAGTAATTGCTGTGAGTTCGGCTTTCTCAAGCTGTGTAAATTATTAGGAAAGATATTCATAAGGGTTTTTTCTTCTTTAATCATAATCCTTTGATGATAAAGCTAATTCAATTCGATTCAATCATAAGGGGAAAATTTTACCCCCTCATGATGAAAAATAACAGAGACCCGCGAAAAAACTTTTTCTCTTTTTGATCAAAGGGTCTTCTCTTATGAATTGAAAAAAAGGCCCGCCGCCATAGGGTCTTACATAACCATTTAACCCCTGGGCCGGAGTTTAACACTAGATGTTGTTTTTTTCACTTTTGAACATTCAGTTCTTTTTTATAGAATAACTCTAGTTATATTTTATTAACCGGTTTAAAAATTGCCTGGGAAACCGGGTGTCCGACCGGGAGAAATTTCACAAGTTTGGTGAGCTATGCTAAAAAAACCCCTGATTACAACGCAGAATAAAACACTTACTACAGAATTTCCTTGTGTATGGTTTATCAAGACCAAAGTTTTGGTTTATGAAAATTCTTGTACAGAGAATGTTGCTGAGAACAGTCAGTCTTGTTCTATTTTTAAGCAGGGGCTTTTTTGGTGTGCAAGAAAAAGGTACAGAGGCCCGCCATAGGCGAAAAACTTTTTGTACTGTTTTAGTAGTGAGTACTGTGAGTTCGGCTTTCTTAAGCAGTGTAGATTAGTATTTTAAAAAATTTGTTCAAAAAAATTTCATAAGGGTCCCCCTGATGATGAAAAATAACAGAGACCCGCGAAAAAAACTTTTTCTCGAATTGATCAAAGGTCCCCCCTTATGAATTGGAAAAACAGAGGCCCGCCGACATAGGGTCTTACATGACCATTTAACCCCTGTTTTTTCTTATTTTTTCCCCATTTAACCCCCATTCCTACATCTTAATAAAGTAATATTTCACGAGCCAAAAAATCGAAAACTTCTCGATTTCACAATAGATGAGTAAAACAACAATTGTGATCAAGATACCTTTTTTCCATGAATAGAAGCGTTTTTCGTTTATGTTTATATTTAGACCCTCTCTTCAGCCCAGGGGTTAAATAGTGACCGGATCGGGCCCGTCGGCGGATACATGTACACACACTATTGACCAAAAACCCTCTCTTTTCTTACCCTTTTCCTTCATCCCCTCTTATTTTTTTCCTCCAAACTTTGAGCGGCGGATACATGTAAACCCAAATTGGGCGGCTCCATCTAACCCCTGCTTCAGCCTTTTTTTCTCGTTTCACAATTATCCAACTATTAGGCTTTACGGCTTCTTAAAAGGACCGTGTTCTCATGATATCGACAGGATTCACATCAATTCACACGGGATTACTTCTCTCAAAAAGCTGGCACTGGGAAAAGCTCTTTTCCCATGTATATAAACACAACCGGCAGCTTACCCCTATTCCCTTTCTTCCTTCTTCTTCTCTACTCAGTAAACAATAAAGTGATTCATCTTCGCGACCGGAGAATACAAAAACTTAGTTTAATTCTCTCAAATCACACAATATTTTTCGATACTTTTCCAGCTTTCTGTTTGTTTTAGCAAGGCTTTACAGCCGTTCGATTCTCTTTCAAAGACGGAGCCAAGCTTGTTGGAAAGGTCCTTAACTTTTTTGAGGACCGATCATAGCTCACCAGGATGTGCTCAATTTTTCAAAAATTCATCGTTTATATATCGATCTGATGTGATGAGGGAACTTGACTATCTCATTCGATACATGTGAATCCCTAAAACATCATCGCAAAACAAACTATTCAATTGCCGGCAAAAAGCGGGTGAAAAGCCTTTACAAGAACCCCACTAATCATCTATTAATGATGCTTTTTCAATTACAAAACTTGTACCAACTGCTGATCGAATTGAGGTATTTCTCTAATTCACATTACTCCTGAAATTCATTCACAAATCTAGGCGCTTTTTGAACAAGTTAAGAAAATGATCCAAACAAGTCTAGTGAAAATTCGTATGCTTTTTTTTCCAACTTTTGTTGCACGCTTCCGATCTCTCCCAGAGTGTTTCTCTGACCCGCACTGCGGATAGAAAAATCTATGGGCTTACCAAAAAACATTGAAATCTATGCGCTTAGAAAATTTTTTTCTCGGCTACTACGTAGGGAAATTCCAAATCATTGTGAAAATGTAATGTTGAACTCTGAAATTTCAAAATTTTAATCACTCGAAAAAAGTTGTGCGGGTGCTAAGAAACACCTGCTGGTAAAGAAGTTTTGTTTGTGATAAGTCACCCCGAACCAGGCTTTAAATGAGACCGGTCTAAGGCATGTTTTTCAGTCGAGCTAGTTGGAAAAAGGATGGGAAGAGGCAAAAAGAGTGGAATTTAAGTAGGGGAAAAGTAAAATAGATCAGAAGAAGATAATGTAGATCATTTTCAGCAAGAACATGTATGCGCCAACGTAGCTGGTCCGGTAACTACTTAACTCCTGGCCCGAAAGAGTCTTGGCAAGTTGAAAATATGAACTTTCAACCAACTCGGAAGATTGAACTTTTGAAAAATTGAGAAATTTTTAAGACAATCATTGCAAAAATTAAGACACACATTCCACGGTAAAATATCTTAATTTAATGCCCACATTTGTTTTGTGAATGGTCTAATTAACGAACTAGGACAATCCATCTCGTCCTCGCGGTTGATGCAGTCGTAGTCACCGTCGCATCTCCATGTCTGAGATATGCAGCGACCATCAGTGCAGGTGAACGTAGAGTTCGAACACACTAAAATGACTCGTTGAATCAAAATCAAACTGGGGAAACGAAGCATTCATGCTCAACAAATATTTTTCTCACACATGCCAAAACAAAATTGGATAAGGTATTAACAAAGAAAGCGCAAGAAAGAGAAGAGAAATATTGGAAAAGAAGCCGAGAGAGTGACCAACACAAAGTGAACTAAAAGAAAGATGTATAGAGAGAAGAACGCTATTTCATTTTTAAAACAAGCCATGATGAAAACGAAGTTACTTGTTAGTGCGATTAACTCAGATCTTATCATGTTAGCGCATAATTTAGGCATGCACAACAACGATGGCACACACAAACAATACATTCAATGTTATTTAATAGAGTTAAAAGATGCAACGTAGAAGAGGTAGATAAAGTAGAAGAGCTGCAGAGGAATAGTGGGAGAGGTTGCTAGACAGAAAGATAGGAAGATGGATAAAAGAGAGAGAGAGAGACAGACAGACAGAGAGAGAAGGGAAGATAGGTAGACAGCGAGAGAGAGAGAGAGAGAGAAAGAGAGAGAGAGAAAGAGTGAAGGAGAAAGGAGAGCATTAGAATACAACACCTCGGATACATCTTAAACCAACCAATGCCACCGATGTTGTCATGAACTCTTTGTAAACGAGGCAGCGGTTCTAAATAAATTTGTACGTTCCCCCAGTTTTCTTCTGTGAATATTTTTTCTGAAAATTTACCAACTTCCTTATCACCCAGGAGAAATATGACCATAGGTCACCTAATTTTATCTGAAAAATTTTCGCGGGCGGGAGGCCGGGCGGGGTTTTGTGTACAAATTTGATTTCTTATTGTATTTTCTTAGATTTACATTCAAGCAATGAAAGTTTTTGATTTTCCCAGCGTATTTTCATTGGAATTGATTTCTAAATTGAGTTTTTGAACGTAACTTCTTCAACTTAAATAAAATGGTAAATGGACTGCTACATACTTTATCAAAAACCATAATAAAACATAAGGAAAACAATTTGCATCTGATAACAGCTTATGAAGGTGAGAAACAAAATTTCCTTTGTGGGCGGGGGGCCGGGAGGTTTTTTGTACCCCTTGGTAACCTATGAGTACCTATGAATATGACCTACATGCATTACAATTGGAAGATTTTTCAAGAATCACGAGAAATCCATCCAGATTTGTGTCTGAAATGTTTCTGATCAAATCGGCTCCACTTATACATAGAGAGGATGAGCAAAAGCTAAATTAGAGTTCTTAAAAAAACACCATTGTATTAAAAATCGTGAAAAGTGAGTCACTCTATTTGACATATCTGATTTTCAGCATCAACTTCAACAGCTTCCGAGTCTGCGTTTCTTGTACAATATTATAATTTTTCAGATCATTTATATCAAATTCTGCTCGTTAAGAAACACAATATATATATATATATATATATTGAAGCAATACTCGTTGACAACTGACCTGGTCGTGCAGGCGATGCCAAGCCAATCAGCGAAACCATCAATAAAAGAACACATAAGTTGTGCGCAACCATCACGTCTCTCTTCACTTTGGCAACTAATCGTTCGGAATGATAACCGAATGATGTCCTACAAAAAGATGATTAATTGTTTGTGATGAATAATTCACGAAGAGAAAAAATGTTGCGAAATTTCGTTTTATCAACGGAGAATAGAGGTAGATGGATAAAGTAGCAAATGAATCACATTCTTTGCAAGCTAACGTTGATTCGCTCTGACAACACCAAATGCATGAACTTTTCACAACAGAGGGTTGCTATACACAAATAGTTCACAGACCTACGGAATCCATCCAATCGTAGTAGTATCGAATAGAATTACTTTTGAGGTATTTCTTGCAAAAAATTAATTGTAAGAATTAACATTTTTCATGTTTTTAATTAAGGATGAAGCGTGGCAGTTTGTCAGAGGAGAGAAAATTAAGAAAATTAATCAGTGTTACTCTTGAGAAAAAAATTTACAAAGAAATTCAAGCGAAAGCTATAAATAACATTAATATTTCAACACACCTTTAACCTCTGAATAATCACCGTTGAACGAAAACTCACAGTAAATTAACCTCGTAATCAGGGTTGAAGTTATGATGAATAACTAAATGCAAAACTGGACGTTTTTGTCGGCCTTTAACAAGGTGTTCACCGTGTCTCTCAACTTCCCGTCTTTTAAAAAACACCGAAAGTATCATCTTTCTGTGATTTACTAATTCTCCTAGCACTCTGATTCAAAAACCGGCAATTGACAAATGAAGGCAAGAAGCCGGGAGGCATGAGGACGCCTTGAATGAGGCCGCGCGTTTTATTTTTATATAAAAATATATTTTTACATTAAAAAACGCTTAGGCTTAGTAAAAGTTTACGATAACGAGGCCGTACGGCTTAGCTAACGAGGCCGTACGGCTTAGCTAACGAGGCCGTACGGCTTAGCTAACGAGGCCGTACGGCTTAGCTAACGAGGCGTTCTCACTCAAGGCGTCTTCATGCCTCCGGCAATTAACAATGTAAGGCATGAGGGAGGCAAGAAGACGGGAGGCATTTTTTTGTTTGTACCAACAAGCAACACACTCATAACACACTTTTACTTTTGTTGTTTGCGTCGCGGTCGCGTCGCGGCCGTCGGACTCGTTAGCTAAGCCGTTCGGCCTCGTTAGCTAAGCCGTTTGGCCTCGTTAGCTAAGCCGTTCGGCCTCGTTAGCGTACACTTTTCCTAAGCCTAAGCGTTTTTTCATGTAAAAATATATGTCATTTATACTGAAAGTGTAGTCCGTAGTGTTAAAAAGTAAAAGTGTGTTATGAGTGTGTTGCTTGTTGGTACAAACAAAAAAATGCCTCCCGTCTTCTTGCCTCCCTCATGCCTTACTTCGGTAATTGCCCATGCCTCCTGGATTCTTGCCTTCATTTGTCAATTGCCCGAACACCTAGCACTTTTGTTAGTAAATGACAGAAAAAAATTAGTAAATCACAGAAAGTTGTTACTTTCGGTGTTTTTATAAAGGACAAAAAGTTGAGAGACAGGGTGAACTGCGCGTTAATGGTCTGTTTTATCAGCAGCAGTGTTTCAGCGTTCTATATATGTATTTCACCTTTCGTTATCTATACGTGATAATTTCCAAACTTTTCGTAGAGCTATGATTAAACATTGGACTTCGCTGCATTTTTTTTGGTATACAAAACAGGAAGTGATTGCTTGCTCTGCATTTTTTTGTTGTTGATTCTGCAGATGGAATCTCGAAGAGAATCAGCTGCGATTGAGAAGAAGAAAGTTATGCTGACAGATTATCCCAGTATTCCTGTTTCTTCGGAAACCATCCGCAAGTTAGCCGAGGACTCAAAGGACTGGGCGCATGTTAGTTTCATTTCTTCTTAATGGTAGTGTTCTATGTAGATGCCTTTAACATTTATGTTAGACTTGCAATGTGCTCAAAGCTTGATATAAAACTTGAACATAGTTTTCAAAAAAAATCCATAATATAAAGTTTTATGTTTTCCGCTGAACTGTCTGCTTTTTCTGAATTTCTGCGAAGAACATCAAATGATTAAAATCTTGAAGTTTAGTAAATGTAGCAGTACGTTGAGATTCCAAAAAGTTTTTTTTTTTTAAGCGGATTAAGTAGAAAACTGTTTGTATGGGTCGTCTGTTAAGGCGAAAGGACTGGTGATGCGGACCACGGAAGAAACGGGCTGCAGCGATGTGTGCATACACGCTCCCTTCTCTCTCCTACCCTCTCCCTTCCCTGCTGAACTATTCAGACAGGCTGTCCACGTTCAAGATGTCACTTTTTATTCATGTATTGATTCATTTTATTTCCTTCAACTACATATTTATTTACATATATATGGTTAAGCAAATGCGAATTGTAAATTTTTTTCAAATTATTGTTAGAGGTTACTGGTAGAAAAAATAATCTCTTCAATAATAATCTTCTTCATGACTTGTTCATTCAACAAATCAATAGCATTTGTATGTGACAATCCTAGTGATTATGAACTACCTTTGTAGTGTTCGTGTAAATCTAAGCGCACGGTAACTTAAAAGAAGCACCTAGTATGTTTTTCATACATTTTAAATAAGCTACCGCTCAAAATCATTAAACTACGCACCAAGTGTTTATTCGGTACTTCAACTTATGACGGATATTGTTGAGGTCGAACTTGGGTTTCATTGCCTGATAGACACCGTGCGAACACTGTTAACATACCAGTGACTGCAACAGAATTCTTTTTGCAGGCAATGGCCCGTTTGTATCACAAGATTGCTTACGATGTGGAATTCTTGTTGGATTGCCATGCTGAGGTCGTGAAAACGGATACTTTCACTGCGAAATTGTGCGATGTTCTAAAGAAAGTCATGGAAGAAGGTCAGATTTATTTCATTGAATTTATCTTCTGTGAATAACTTTGAAGGTTTTCAAGCAAGGAAACTGTAAAATGACAGGTTGAAATATAAAGAGTGTGCTTTTGACAACTCAAATCGTTTTTAATTGATGGCCAAGGCTACACTTGATGCGAGAGTCAATGCTGCCTGGCTCAAATGGAGAGAATCAAAAATAGTCCTGAATCGGAAAACAGAAGAGATGTTCTTTGAGCTCCGAGAACCTCGTGAAGATGAGGCTTT
This sequence comes from Allodiplogaster pararmata, assembly GCA_964056735.1. Classification (NCBI taxonomy): domain Eukaryota; kingdom Metazoa; phylum Nematoda; class Chromadorea; order Rhabditida; family Diplogasteridae; genus Allodiplogaster; species Allodiplogaster pararmata. The sequence goes on along the minus strand of OZ057404.1, from coordinate 35,364,173 downwards.
CTTCCAGGATTGGTGCAGAAAAAAACCCTGGTGATTCAGCGTTCGGACTACATGTGCCACAAGGACAGATTCACATCCGAGTACACTCTCAAACAAGTTAATATCCATTGATTGGCTACATGTGCCACACGGACAGGGACATATTCACATCCGAGTACACTCTTAAACAAGTTAATATCCATTGATTCGCTACGCAGAGCACAATCCCGTAGAATAGTAGTGTTTCTTCAGTATTGGTGTTGTAAGATGCTCTCCCCGGTTAAAGATGAAGGCAGGCTGTTACCTGCAAGTCAATAACTTCTTCTTGTCTTTCTCTTTTTTTGCTCTCCTCATAACTTCCCTTGATGTTTCATTCGCCGACCGAACTATCTATCATTTTTACTTAGCTTCCTACAAGATTATTTCAATCACTTGAACATTTTTTTTCCGAGAATGAGGCTCATCCTGGGAATCTGACGAGATTAAAAGATATTAAGGATGAAAAAATATTGCGTGCGAGAGATTTTCCGTCTATCGTTCGTAGGAATAGGCATAAATATTATAACTATGTGATTTATAATTCTTTTCGCTCATGTTTGTCTCAACGAATTCGCAAACAAGCTAATGTTAATCAGAAGCAGAGAAAGGCTTACTCGAACTCAACTAATCTAGGGCTTTCTATAAAATGTTTTTATAAAGACCACAGTTTAGAAGATACACCGTTAGAAAATTTGTTACCTTGAAATCAGATAGTTCAAAAGTTACAGTAAGGTTTGGATGCGCAGGTGGAAGTGAACAACATCGCCTCCTCGATGGGAGGCCACGCAGAGAGAGTGAGTGAGTTGCATGCGAGAAATCTGCTTGAGCTGGGCGTGGATGCTCTTACTGTGACTGCTGCTTGCCCTCTCAACAAACCCATTCACATGATCGGCCGGGCTCTCTTCCTCGCATGGTACGATAGAGGCCTTCTCTTACCTGTGCCGATTCAAATAACGGATACTTGGACCCCCATGGTCCCTCCAGGGGGCTCTTTCGCTTCAGGAAAGGGTACTTGGACCTCCAGGGTCCCTCCAAGAGCTCTATTCTTTCGCTTCAGGAAAGGGTACTTGGACCCAGGGTCCCTCCAGGGGCTCTATTCTTTCGCTTCAGGAAAGGGTACTTGGACCCCCAGGGGCTCTATTCTTTCGCTTCAGGAATGGGTACTTGGACCCCCAGGGTCCCTCCAGGGGCTCTATTCTTTCGCTTCAGGAATGGGTACTTGGAGCCCCAGGGTCCCTCCAGGAGCTCTATTCTTTCGCTTCAGGAAAGGGTACTTGGACCCCAGGGTCCCTCCAAGGGCTCTATTCTTTCGCTTCAGGAAAGGGTACTTGGACCCCCATGGTCCCTCCAGGGGGCTCTTTCGCTTCAGGAAAGGGTACTTGGACCTCCAGGGTCCCTCCAAGAGCTCTATTCTTTCGCTTCAGGAAAGGGTACTTGGACCCAGGGTCCCCCCAGGGGCTCTATTCTTTCGCTTCGGGAATGGGTACTTGGACTCCCAGGGTCCCTCCAGGAGCTCTATTCTTTCGCTTCAGGAAAGTGTACTCGGACCCCAGGGTCCCTCCAAGGGCTCTATTCTTTCGCTTCAGGAAAGGGTACTTGGACCCCCAGGGTCCCTCCAGGGGGCTCTATTCTTTCCGTCTTACAGAACGACACAAAAATATACTTTTAAGAGCTCAGGGGTTTCAGGGTCCGTAGAGTTGAGTCCGAGTACCTTCTTCTATAAACCTTTGCGTTGCTTCAATTTTTATTACCCGCTGAATGATAAGGATGATTAAGGTTTCAAAAAATGGATTGGCTTTCAAGGCTCATTGGACTAAGAAAGCTTGAGAGACTTACTATATCCATCCCGACGTTTTGGTTGTGTCCATCGTTGGATTATTTCAAAGTTGTTCCTCACCACCTTGTTTTTGACGATTTGTGTTCTGATCTGCGTGTCCGCAAGAAACCTTTTGTTTCATTTGTCTGTCTGTATTTCTAATCTCACACTCATTAAAGTTTGGAAAGACAACGGGGAAAAGGAAGGTCTTTTTCCAGGAAAGGGTACGGTAAAGAGGAAGGTCTTATTCCAGGAAAGGGTACGGTAAAGAGGAAGGTCTTATTCCAGGAAAGGGTACGGTAAAGAGGAAGGTCTTATTCTGATTGTTGTCGAAGAAGTCAACCAGAATCAGATAGACCAGCGACACGTGGAATACTCCCTGACCGAGCAGGGTGTTCCCTCTCAGCTCATTATTAGAAGAACCCTCACACAATGCTACCAAGGTATTATACATTCAGTCAATAATCCGTATTTAAAATTTGAGGCATGACCGTTGTGGATATGCGTGAACTTTTCTCACTAGTTGCGTTCTATAGGTATAAGAGCGAACGGTCCCTCAAGAATGAAATGGGTTTGGAAACACTAAGCAGAATAGAGACGATTCATTTCATTAGCAGAAACCGAAAAGTATGGCATGATAACCAGGGTGTTTTTTTCACCCGCAGTGCTGGTGAAAAAATCTATGCGCTTTTCAAAAATTCCGAAAAACATTCAGACCTATGCACTCAGAAGAAGAAATTTTCGATTTTTACCTAAGAAAATTCCAAATCTTTGAAGAAAAAATTTCCAAACTCTTTTAAGTTCTGGAAATTTGTGTTCTCGAGAAAAATTCTGCGGGTGGTAAGAAAGACTCTGATGATAACATGGACAAGCAAATTGGTTTCTTGTTCTTTTTTTTCTTTTCCTCTCTCTCTCTATCACATTGACTTTGTTCAAGGGCTTTCTGAAGATTCTGTTGTGGTTTTTTTCAGAAAGCGTAGAAATGTCTATTTATCTCCAGAGTTTCCATCTTAACAATGTTAGATTAGTTTCAATGACCGAGTTCGCGTTCATATCCATGTTCATTTGCGATAAGATCTGAGCGATATTTGGGACGATGGGAAGGATATTTGTGATTGAGAGCTGAGATTGGATGATAAGCGTGAGCTGTGGCTGGGAAAGTCGCCCGTGTCTGTGGTGTACTTCCGTGCGGGCTACGCCCCTGCTCATTACCCATCCGAGAGGGAATGGGAGGCTCGGCTAAATATCGAGAGGTCTCAGTCTATCAAGGCTCCCTGGATAGGGCTGCAGGTACTTGAATAATAATTATTCGTCTTCAAATAATAGATAAACTGCTAACTCGCAAAAAAAGACATAGAGACCAGGGGTTGAATATTCATCTCAGACCTTCTGTCGGCGGACCTCTGTTTTTCGAAATCCTGAGGGTATCCCTTTTATAAGACAAAAAAATTAGCGGGGATCTGTTTGAAAAATCGTACCTCTGTTTTTCGAAATCCTGAGGGTATCCCTTTTATAAGACAAAAAAAATTTGCGGGGATCTGTTTGAAAAATCGTAAGGGGGGGACCATTATGTGAGAAAAATTTTTCGGCGGGCGTCTGTACCTTTTTCTTGCACACTTAAAAAAACCCTGATAGCGACCCCATCTCTCACAAACTTCAAAAAGAAGTTTTAGAGTTTTTCTGAGGTAAATGAGGAGTTTCTTCAGCCATAACTCAGAATAGTTTTTTCTAGGAAATTGGAACTTTTAGCCTACTCGGGCGATCGATCTATTGAAAAACCCAGAAATATTATACCTATACTTCAAACTATACTTCAAAGATGAAGTTTCAAAATCAAACATCTTTTTGAAAATGTAAGAAGTAGAAGACGTTGTTCTGAAACTAAAGCCTACAAGGACTCCGATCCCCGTTAGACTTTCAGTTTATTGTAAACAATCAGAAGAATGAACGGGACAAATATGTAGATAGTGGGGATTTAACTTTACAATTAAAAATTTTTGTTCCAATTTTCATCTCAGGAATTGTAGAGGTATCTTGAGTGTAAGTACGTCAATAGTTTGCCCTGCAATCTCAATCGGCGGATTCATTTCATTTATTCATCCATGTAGGGTATATTCAGAGAATTGAAATACAAATACATGTTGTTGTTGTTTTGCCCATAGGTCCTGTCGAGGGGAGTCCTTTTGGGATAGGTTGAGGATCCTTTTGAGTCCGGAGAGATTTTCTCCGTCTACACTCGCACCGCAGTCGGCGATCCTCTTGGCGGGACCCATTCGTTAACCGGAGAAGGGCAAGAGGTTATTTCACTGGCGCCTCGACTCGCCATTGAAAGTATTGCGGAGTATTGGCTGATGTTTTGTCCGGTGGCAAGCCCAGGCCGGTCCGGCATCGCCCTCCTTTGACGAGTACATCTACAATAAGTATAAACATGTGTTTTAGTGGGAATAAACGAATTCATATAATTTCAGGAATTTAATCTCAGTGGTAGTGTTTCTATCAAATCGGAATCACAAGAATAATTAAAATAATATTGATTGGAAGTTCTAGTAGCAGAAACTTAGAATGATTGACTAGTGTTTAACTCAATCGTAACTTTTATCTGCAGGCCTTTAAGCATTTACATTATTCAATCAAAGTTCCAAATTGCATACTAGTGTTACAAGGATAGGTGTGCAAAGTGGATCACTGTCACATAAGTGATATCAGTTTAGGTAATACATACAAGCAAGCACCGGGAGTTGAGCTTCGAGAAAGGTAGTAATAATAATAATAAAAAAAAGAAGAAGGTGGCAAGTTCACATAGAGAAGAGTAGTAGATAAAAATGAACCGTGGCATAGTTATACAGGAGAATAAACAATAAAAAAAACCTAATCCAACTTCGGATTGAAGATATCCGGACTGACTGTTTCTTCCAACCCGCAAGAAAAGCTTTTTAATCAAAATGACTAATAATGAGGGAAGAGAAAGCGTTCGAGAAAGCACGAGAGTGTGAAAAAGAGGATGCAAACAATCGGATCATTTTTATGACTATCTTTTATGGATAGCGCATAGATTTAACCTATCTTTTATGGATAGCGCATAGATTTAACCCACAGTGCGAGTTCGCGAAACACACTGGATTCTGATATAAATGTGAAGTGCTGAAGCCTTGCTGCAGGTGGCGAATACGAAGAAGGTGCAGCAAGTTTTGGCTGAAGACGGTACGGTGGAGAGATTCGTAGAGCTGCCAGCAGAAGCAGCCGAGATCAGGCAGACTTTCGCAGGAATTTGGGGCATTAAAGAGGGAGATCCCATCTCGGAGAAGATTGTCAAGGTCATCACCTTTTTCATCTCATCTGATATAAGAAACAAGACTATACATCTCTGAAATACAGATCCGAACTTTCATGTTTATTGATTTGTTCTTCGACACTCGTTAACAAGAAGAGTGGATCTAAAAGAACAAAAGAATCGAAAACGACACAGGATAAAAAACGAGCTAATGTATGTATGTCCTGAGAAAATGAGAGACTATAGATTTGGCCATAGACGAAAATTGGCCTGATGCTCTATTGAGATGTTCCATATCGATATCTCAAGCCAATCGATATCCCGCTGTTATGCCCACTCCAAAGCGCACAGTCAAGAAAACAGCCGGATGTTTCGACTGCCTGAAGAAAAATGAAGAAATGAGAAGTCTGGCTGAAGAGATGGAAAAACTGGAGGTCGCCGTGGAAAAATTCGAAAGGATGAGCATTCCGGTCGTCCAAGGTGAGTCTCAGCAGAAGAATGCAGATGTGACTAATTTAATGGAAAGAATGACCAAGTTGGAGGGAAGCCTCGAGAGAATTGAGAAGACTTTAGCTCAGTTAATGTCTTCCACTCAATCGATCGCAACTGCCCATCCTCATAACCGTCAATCCCTTCTTTCTCAAAATCTACCTCCCCAAATGCTAGCGTATGAAGCGGCTAGGAAAGCTCTAACAGATGACCGCGTCATACTGAAGGAAAAAGCGGAGAATTTGGTCGTCGTCGGCCTTCCAGAAGGAGAAACCGAGGCGGCCACGAATGCAGCGGACCGGCAGTTCTTGCGTTCACTCTCCCAAGAACTCGGATTTCCCGAAATCTCTACCGCTCAATTCATGCGCCTAGGGAGAATCGAGAATCGACGCCGATTCTTGAAGATTTTCCTAGGCTCAGAAGATCTTCGTTTTGAGACTCTAAAGCTCATCCGAAGACGACGTCCAAGCTGCCTTGCTTCCTTCCCTCACGCGTACATACGCGAAGATCTAACCAGAGAAGGCTTGCAACTTGAGAAGGAGGTCATGTTGTTGGCTCGAAATTTGAATCAAGAAGAGAGAAAATGGAGAGTTGTGGGTACCACACTTGTTCCAATCCTTCACGCCCAGCCCTTCCATGCCCAGTCCCCCCACCAAAACGATCATACATCCGCAACGAATTCTTCGCCTTCGCCATCGAATCCTCGGAACTCCTCTCAGCCGCAAAGATTCTCAGAGGTCAGCAGCAGAAACATCACCTCAAGACGCTAGCTATATGATGGTCCGCCCGTTTCTTCACCGTCACCGCCCGACATTCAGCTAAGCTTTGCATATTTTAACATGCGTTCTCTCTATAATAAATTAGTTCCATTTCGTCTTTATCTAGAAAAAGAACAACCTGATATAGTTGCTGTCACTGAGACTTGGCTGAGTTCGCGTATAGCTGATTCAGAGATAATTGGTCCTCTTCCTTACGTAATAATCCGAGCTGATCGTAATTCTCGTGGCGGAGGAGTTGCCCTTGTATTGAGAGATCACTTAACGTTCTTGAAGCCTAGTTCTTTATGCTCTCCTTCGGAAATTGTTTATATAGACTTACTTTCTACCACTGGTTACATACGTCTGGTTGTTTGCTATCGTCCCCCGTCCTACACCAATGAAGAGACCAGACTTTTTTGTGATTCTTTATCCGATATTCTTTCTTCCACTTCCTATCCTGTAGTTGTGACTGGTGATTTCAATTGTGACACTCTCTCTCCTCCTTGTTCTTCGTCCGATCGATTGTTAGTAGACATGATTACTCTCTTTGATTTGACCCAATTCTGCCGTGAACCAACACGTCTTAATCGTTGCATTGATTGGCTACTAACTTCTCTGCCCTCGCTATTGTCTAATTGTAGAATTGTTCCCTCCTTCCCCTCTTCTGATCATTTAGGGATCGCTTGCTGCCTTTCAATTGTGACCGACTCGCTTTTAGCCGAACCAGTTCTCGACTATTCAAGAACTGACTACGATGAACTTAATAAATACTTCAATTCAGTTAACTGGGAAGCTGAATTTGATAACTTCCTCTCGATTGACGATCTGTACGGCCGTTTTCTCGCCGTTATTGAATACGCTATTTCTGAATTCGTTCCAATTCGTAGACCTCGAACCCTCACGGCCACTTATCCTCGCCATATTCAGAGAATAATTAAATATCGTAACTCTCTGTTTCACAATATTGACGATCCTAATACCCGTTCTCTTTACGAGAAAGCTAGTAAAGATCTACTGAAGCAGATAATGAAATGGACTAGGCATTGTGAGAAGAAGAAATTGTCTCGCTCTCGGGACTTGTTCCGACATATCTCATCCCTCACTCGGCCTAAACCTGTGCCTCCTCGATATCTATTGAATACTACAGGGGACATAGTATTGAAAAATAAACTTAAATGTTCTCTGCTTTCTACCGAATTCGCTTCTCATTATACTACGGATGATAACCAACGTATCGCATTGCAAACTGAAGCGGCCCCTACTATGAGCCCCTTTCCTATTTTTCTCCCCTCTTCTGTTCTTAAAAGCCTCTCGAAGCTTAAACCAACGGGTAGCAAAGGTTCAGATGGTATCCCTCAGATTGTCCTCAAGAAATGTGCTAAGTCTCTTGCACTTCCTCTTTCCCATATTTTCAACTATTGTATTATCTGTGGTCAAATACCGTCTTACTGGAAACATTCACTGGTGACCCCTATTCTGAAACCAGGCAAGGAACCTCACTTGGTGTCCTCCTATCGTCCGATTTCCATCCTTTCTCCCTGTTCTAAAACGATGGAGCGACTTGTTAGAGCTTTCATAATCAATCATCTATCCGAGCACTCTATTATACCTATCAATCAACATGGGTTTAGGCGTGGAGCGTCCACAGTAACCAATTTATTAGTATGTGAAGATGATTGGACCTCTTCGTTAGCCAAAGGTCTTTCAACGGATGTCATCTACCTTGACTTCTCTCGTGCATTTGACACCATTAGTATAAGTAAGCTTTTGTCTAAATGCACACATTATGGAATTACTGACCCACTCCTTTCTTGGCTTGAGTCTTTTTTAACTAATAGATCTTTCTCTGTGCGTATGGGTGATGTCACTTCTGATCCAATGAATGCCACATCGGGTGTGCCCCAAGGGTCTGTCCTGGGGCCACTTCTTTTTACTCTGTATATATCCGATATAAACTTTCCTAATATTCGTTATCAAGCATACGCAGACGATCTCAAGATTTATGTTTCTTATGATAAGAACTCATACGGCGAACGAACTCAAGAATCAGCATTAGATTCCGTATTCGATTGGTGTTTAGTTAACCAACTATCTCTTTCTCCATCCAAGTCTCTCCATATTCACATTGGAGGTCGATCTTTATATTCCTCATACAGTATAAATAATGTTTCCATTTCATGTGTATCTCAGATACGTGACCTGGGCATACAAATAGTTTCTTCTTTGCGTAGGAAAGAGGCTGTAGCAGACCGAGTTAAAAAGGCATCCAAAGCAATGTATGCTATGCTCCGTGCGGTAACTGTTAATGATCCTGGTATACTGGTCAAGTGCTTTAAAACTTACGTAATGCCGCACTTGGACTATGCTTCGAATATATGGAATCCATACTATGGAAGAGATTGTGATGATATAGAGAAAGTTTTAAGGAAATTCACTCGCATAGTTTATCATCGATGTTTCGCAAATGAAGTTAATACGAGGTCTCTTCCTTCTTACCCCAATCGACTTGCCCGCCTTCGATTCGTTTCTCTCTCCAAGAGGAGGATATTTTCTGACTTAGTTATGGGTTTCAAGATCTTCCACGGACTGTCGATAATAGATAAAAAACGATTTTTCAAAGAGACTATATCAACGCGAACTAATATAAATGGCTTATTAGTTCAGGGTAGCAAGAATACAGCTAGAAACAACTTTTATGGAATGCGAATATCCCGCCTTTTCAGCAAACTACCTCGAAACTTGATTAATAGTATGAACCTGAAATATTTTAAATCCCAATTAAAAAGTGGTGTTCTATCTACTCTTCTCTCGTCATGAATTCAGAACTAAATTTTTTTTTTTTGTCGTTCAAATTGTTCTACTTATATAGTTTTGTTTGTTTGTTTGTTTGTTTTTTTCCCCGTTCAATTCGCTATATTAAAGTCAAATTGATGTATTGCTTTTTTTTAATCGTATTTGACAATTGTTTAGCTGATCTATTCATTCCTCATTTTCAATTGTAATCAAATTTGTGCGTTATTGCATCGAAAGATGTAGATAAAATATATATATATATATCTCGCTGCTTTCTTCAACGTGCTCAACATGATGTTTGAAAATAAGTTTTCGCTGTAACTGAGAAGTAACTTGGTTCGATGACAAAAGTAGCGTCAGTCACGCTAGTGGAAATCCCGATGGAGAATACTAAAATTTGATAAATGATCTTAGTTCAGCACGCGATCTCTCATTCTTCGGAGTACGTTCTCAAGCCGCAATTGGAGGGCGGCGGAGGCAACTTCTTCGGAGACGATATAGCTAACAAACTCAAATCTTTCTCTATTGAGGAGAAGTCGGCGCATATCATTATGGAGAAATTCCGTCCGCTGGTTGTGCAGGTAAGCAGGATTTTTCGCTCTGCTGGTTGAGAAAATGCCGCCGAGTGTCGCCCTGTCGTAATGCCCCGTTTGTGCAATAATTATCTAGTTTGATCTCTACCCAAAGATAGAGAGCTAATAAATGGGCTGGCGCTTCTTTCATTCTGTTACCTTCAGTTCGCGCGCTGCAAGCAAGTACAATATTACTCCTCATAACAAACATTTAGTAAGTTTTTTTTTAGTTATTTCATGAATCGATTGTTTTTCCAGAGTTACATGGTGCGAGCCAAAAAGGCAACAGAGTGCATCGATGCCGTGAGTGAGTTGGGGATCTATGGATATGCTTTCGGAGAAGACGGAGGTGAGGAGCCGCCCATTGTAGCCACTGGAGGACATCTACTCAGGACAAAGGGAAAACTTGTAGATGAGGTTTGCTTTACATATAGGGAGGGTTCGGTGGCTTAACATGGTTCTCAGAGGCCGAAACAAATCCTATTGCAAATTACGAAATTATATGAGACTTTCAAGCGTATAGTTTACCGCGAGGATAAGCAATGTACCCTGGGTAGTGCAGTGGTAAAGCGCAAAGCAAGAGACGGTTTGGTTCGATGCCGCCCCAAGAACTACCTTTTTTGTTTCGCTGGTTTATTCGAGTCTCGTAACCAGGCTTATTTGGATTGAACTGTTTAATGAGCGAATGTTGATGAGTGAAGAGATTGTTGAGAAGATGAATCAACGAGTTCTCAGAACAGCGGATTGAACTCTGGGTACTATCGTACGGACTAGGTACGTATCTTCCGAGGTACAACTGAACACGCGCTCACCCACTTGGACCAAGATATGAGAGAGAGCTGGGTTTGATTCCGCCCGGCGAGTTAGCTTTTGACAGTGTAATAGTTAAATAGATTGTGAAGAGGGTGTTTTTTAAGGGAGGAGTCGCGGTCGGCGCGGCGGTCATCGACTCGCCATTTCTGTACGAGTATTTGTGATCCATTTGAAGAGAGGAAAAGAGAATTAACCTGTTAGAGCATTACACCCAGTCGATTACACTTTATGAGCGTATCGTCCAAACCATATTCTTCATTCTCTCTTCTCTACGTTCAACGCTCTCGCTCGAACGTTATCAGGGAAATTATTGATAGTAGAATTGTGATGAATTTAATGAATATGGCGCTTCATGTCTATGAAATTGATTATAAAGTGGAAAAATTCGATTACAAGATGAAGTTTCTGAGCACTATGCGAGACATATTTTTAACGTTTTGTATCCAATCGAAGCTCCGATGGTTGTGACCTTCAGAAGTTATGTACCCGAATTGAATGGGGATATCGTCCAAACCCTATGGTTGTGACCTTCAGAAGTTATGTACCCGAATTGAATGGGGATATCGTCCAAACCCTATTCTACATTTGTATCCAATCGAAGCTCCGATGGTTGTGACCTTCAGAAGTTATGTACCCGAATTGAATGGGGATATCGTCCAAACCCTATGGTTGTGACCTTCAGAAGTTATGTACCCGAATTGAATGGGGATATCGTCCAAACCCTATTCTACATTTGTATCCAATCGAAGCTCCGATGGTTGTGACCTTCAGAAGTTATGTACCCGAATTGAATGGGGATATCGTCCAAACCCTATTCTACATTTGTATCCAATCGAAGCTCCGATGGTTGTGACCTTCAGAAGTTATGTACCCGAATTGAATGGGGATATCGTCCAAACCCTATGGTTGTGACCTTCAGAAGTTATGTACCCGAATTGAATGGGGATATCGTCCAAACCCTATTATGGTTGTGACCTTCAGAAGTTATGTACCCGAATTGAATGGGGATATCGTCCAAACCCTATGGTTGTGACCTTCAGAAGTTATGTACCCGAATTGAATGGGGATATCGTCCAAACCCTATTCTACATTTGTATCCAATCGAAGCTCCGATGGTTGTGACCTTCAGAAGTTATGTACCCGAATTGAATGGGGATATCGTCCAAACCCTATGGTTGTGACCTTCAGAAGTTATGTACCCGAATTGAATGGGGATATCGTCCAAACCCTATTCTACATTTGTATCCAATCGAAGCTCCGATGGTTGTGACCTTCAGAAGTTATGTACCCGAATTGAATGGGGATATCGTCCAAACCCTATTCTACATTTGTATCCAATCGAAGCTCCGATGGTTGTGACCTTCAGAAGTTATGTACCCGAATTGAATGGGGATATCGTCCAAACCCTATGGTTGTGACCTTCAGAAGTTATGTACCCGAATTGAATGGGGATATCGTCCAAACCCTATTATGGTTGTGACCTTCAGAAGTTATGTACCCGAATTGAATGGGGATATCGTCCAAACCCTATGGTTGTGACCTTCAGAAGTTATGTACCCGAATTGAATGGGGATATCGTCCAAACCCTATTATGGTTGTGACCTTCAGAAGTTATGTACCCGAATTGAATGGGGATATCGTCCAAACCCTATTATGGTTGTGACCTTCAGAAGTTATGTACCCGAATTGAATGGGGATATCGTCCGAACCCTATTCTACATTCTCTACGTTCAACGCAACGAGTAATGGTCGCCATTGTTAAAATTGGATCCATTTTAATGATTATAAGGAATTATTTTTTTTAAAGAAAGATTTTATGAAATAGTAGAGCGGTGAGTTAGACATTCCGGTTGATGAAATCACATTTCCTCATTATCATTACCTTTTTTCACATTCAGTGCTATTCCTTTGCTTTCATAATTATTTGTTTTCACATGCGGACCACAGATTTATTAATTTAATCATTCATGTACACAGATTCGATAGACATCAAATATACTAACTCAAATGAAACTAGATGGAATAAGTTATAGTATGTATATGAATGAATGAATAACTGATAAAGTGTTCTAAATACAATGTTTCACGTCTTCAAGCAGCAGCGCAAAAATAATACAAAGTCAGAAGAAGTTTCTAGAATTTTGAAATTAAGTTATTGTTCATCTTACATTTTCAGTTCATGTTACCGACTTCATTCAGTCCGAGAAGATACGCCTTCTATCGAATATTCGATTCGAGAATGAAATGAACTTACCCTTTATTTTCATCCATATATGAGGGGAAAAAAGATTTCGTGAGAGAAGAACATTGAAAACATCATCAGAGTAAGTAGAAGTTCTAGCAAACCTTCGCGAGTAAATGAAATGAGAACCCAGTAATAAAGAGCCTTAACATGCTCACGTGATTGTCTTATAGGTATTACTCCTAATTACATCATACTACATGATGAATACCGTAAACCAATCACGTAGAATACAGTAGGTATTCGCGCATGGAATTCATTCACCAAAGCGACATTCCATTCAAGTCTTCTTCATTGAAAATTTTGAAATAAGCAGTGATGGCAGAGAAGAGAACTGTGTTGGACAATAAGATGAGGAAGAGAGAGCTCAGCGGAATCTGCAATCAAAATTTAGAGATGAGAGTTTTTCATCCTACCTATTTTTGTTGTCCGTTCAGTTTGTGTTTTTGCTCGAATGCGTTATAAAAGCCTGTTCGTACTCAATAACACATTTGTAATCGATTAGAAATAGTGGTCCACAAATGACATTTTCCTATAATTTAACTATGAATTGAGCATCTACGAGCAAAGGGAAGTCCTCTATTGATATTCACGCTTTCTTCTCAATGAGGTTACTACTCTTCCCAAAATAACTCTCAAAGTTGTGTGGACAATAAAGGAAAGTTGCATGAATATTCCTCTCGACAAAGTACAATCTACACACAAACTAGTTCACACCATAGCTAAACTGCCAACTTGAGAAAAATTTAAAAGGCCCCATCTTGTTTTGACCTCCAAGAGAATTTTTCGAGTTTTTCAGGTGAAAGAGAAAGAAAATTATTTCAGATTTTTCAAATAAAAGTTTGATGAGCCCTAATCCAGTCCGCACAGATTTTGTCAAGTCAAAACTTCATATTCACGCCGGCAATCGACTTATTGTAAAATCAAGACATATTTTACCTATGAATCACACTTTACTCACAAGTCTAAACCGTTTTAAATTTTGTTAAACTTCATTTATGCAGAACTATTGCGTTTTGGAGTATGCTCCAAGTGTACATTCCCTTCAACTGAGCAGCATACAGTAAACTGACAGTCAACTCCACTAGTAAAATTTACAATTTCGAGAAAAATCGGAAGATCATGAGAATCACCTTCAACTATTATTAATAATATCTAAGGCAAATCTTGTGTGAATGACTCTCATGCGACTTACTCGAAATTATTCTCGACTCAATCACCACACAAAACTAAGGGAAAAAATCTTATTGACAGAATTCAAGAGATGAATTATTGTTAACTTCTTAGGAATAGTGTCATGATAAGAATAAGAGCTGAATACTTTTACTCTAAGAGAGTAAATGAAAGTAATGAAAGTAAAAAAAAAATAAAATAAATTACTTACTTTGAAACCGAAATACCTTGTTTTCAATCGTTGAATATCCATTTGTTGTGAATATCCTATTCTCTTACAACGAGGCTTCTTAAACTTAACGGAAGACCTAATCGAGTCTAGTAAAAAGTCTTTTCTCATGTGAACGATGCACTACTGTGTGATGGAGTATTCAACCCTTGCCTAGTTCGATTAACTTTGGGGCGCAATTGCCATCCGAAAGCATAGTATTCAGCTCTTATGAGTTGATTCACATTACTAACTAAAGCGAAAAGCGTAAAACTGACATTCAAAAGAACATGCCAACAATCGATAATCTCTGATACTCAGAAGAGAGAACTTGATCCCCAACTGCCTTCCTCTTCCGAATGAACATAGAAATAAGCTCCGATGGTCAGGTAGATCACAATTGATGCCAACGAGACGAAGATCGAAGCTCCCACTTTTATCTGAGAGATCTTTCATCATCGACAGGAATCTCAAGCATCTTCTTTTCAAGTCATGGGAAATTCGCTAGGCAGTCAACAACAACATCTCATAGCAGTCAACAACAACATCTCATAGCAGTCAACAACAACATCTCATAGCAGTCAACAACAACATCTCATAGCAGTCAACAACAACATCTCATAGCAGTCAACAACAACATCTCATAGCAGTCAACAACAACATCTCATAGTATAACAAAGAGACTACATCTGAAAAAGCTGTATACAACACACCACAATTATTGATGAACTAAAATAATGACAGTTTCGACAACATCAAACCTTCCCACTTGCTAGTCGTTTCATGGTGCAAGCACAAGTACAGGGTTTACTGTAACAACATATAAATAGCATCAACAAAAGTAATACGCGTGAGTATAACATGCAGAAAAGACCGATTGACATGGATAGAAGTCAGATTGGTCGCATTGCAAGTTATTAACGGAGATCGAATTCACATATTCTGAGTTGCGGAAACTCCGCCCTAAAAATCTCAAAATTTTCACCAGCTTTCCGTCGCAAGCTAGAAGCGGGAGGTAGTAAAATGAAAGCTTTTTCTTATTATGGACTACATCGCACCAAAAACGGTCAAAATTCTCAACAGTTCTGACTTCCAATGTATACTTATGGTGGAAGAGTGTCAATAACATTTGTTATAAACTTGATGATGTTCATTCTATGGAGTTTATAATGGCAATATACATTGCTTTTGCTTGCCTTCGGTGATTCTTTCCACAAAAAACATTCTTCTTCTTCTTCTTCCTCGCGCTTGTTCCCGCCTCGCGACAGGGTACGCGCTCCCCTGAGATGCAGGACAGCCCTATCCTGGTAGAACCAGTGGCTGCCTGCTAGATCACTGCTAGTGTGATTAGCAGCAGTGGGGAGAGTCAGATTCGTGCATGAGCACTACCAACATTTCTTAACCCCCTTGGTTTGGGTGGACCTGTCCGGGGTGGGAGTCGAACTCGGGACTCTTCGCACAATGGTCTATCACACTACCACTATGCCACTTCCACAAAAAACATTATCAGATAGAAAATCTATATAGAGGCCATTTTTGTTTCGTTCTCTCGCCTTATACGAATAAGCATGTCTCTAACCGCTCCGGCATGCGCGAGGACAATCGGGAGGGCGAAAGCGGAGACGACAATTCCCGTCGTTAGAAACAGCGAGAGTTCAATGCACGCGGAAGTTCCCACTTCTTGCTCCTCAAATCATTTCAAATTAAATTTCGTGTTGTTGTTGTTTACCTCCATATCTGTTGAGGTACGACCTTTTCTAGTTCTGAATTTGCTTTTTTAAAAATTAATTTTAACGCTTAGCAAGCTGGGTTACAACACTATACAGAGACGACCTGGTTTGATATCAGTATAGCTCACCCCCACTTGATATCAGTATAGCTCACCCCCACTTGATATCAGTATAGCTCACCCCCACTTGATATCAGTATAGCTCACCCCCACTTGATATCAGTATAGCTCACCCCCACTTGATATCAGTATAGCTCACCCCCACTTGATATCAGTATAGCTCACCCCCACTTGATATCAGTATAGCTCACCCCCACTTGATATCAGTATAGCTCACCCCCACTTGATATCAGTATAGCTCACCCCCACTTGATATCAGTATAGCTCACCCCCACTTGATATCTGTATAGCTCACCCCCACTTGATATCAGTATAGCTCACCCCCACTTGATATCAGTATAGCTCACCCCCACTTGATATCAGTATAGCTCACCCCCACTTGATATCAGTATAGCTCACCCCCACTTGATATCGGTATAGCTCACCCCCACTTGATATCAGTATAGCTCACCCCCACTTGATATCAGTATAGCTCACCCCCACTTGATATCAGTATAGCTCACCCCCACTTGATATCAGTATAGCTCACCCCCACTTGATATCAGTATAGCTCACCCCCACTTGATATCTGTATAGCTCACCCCCACTTGATATCAGTATAGCTCACCCCCACTTGATATCAGTATAGCTCACCCCCACTTGATATCAGTATAGCTCACCCCCACTTGATATCAGTATAGCTCACCCCACTTGATATCAGTATAGCTCACCCCCACTTGATATCAGTATAGCTCACCCCCACTTGATATCAGTATAGCTCACCCCCACTTGATATCAGTATAGCTCACCCCCACTTGATATCAGTATAGCTCACCCCCACTTGATATCAGTATAGCTCACCCCCACTTGATATCAGTATAGCTCACCCCCACTTGATATCAGTATAGCTCACCCCCACTTGATATCAGTATAGCTCACCCCCACTTGATATCTGTATAGCTCACCCCCACTTGATATCAGTATAGCTCACCCCCACTTGATATCAGTATAGCTCACCCCCACTTGATATCAGTATAGCTCACCCCCACTTGATATCAGTATAGCTCACCCCCACTTGATATCAGTATAGCTCACCCCCACTTGATATCAGTATAGCTCACCCCCACTTGATATCAGTATAGCTCACCCCCACTTGATATCAGTATAGCTCACCCCCACTTGATATCAGTATAGCTCACCCCCACTTGATATCAGTATAGCTCACCCCCACTTGATATCAGTATAGCTCACCCCCCACTTGATATCAGTATAGCTCACCCCCACTTGATATCAGTATAGCTCACCCCCACTTGATATCAGTATAGCTCACCCCCACTTGACATCAGTATAGCTCACCCCCACTTGATATCAGTATAGCTCACCCCCCACTTGTCAAAAAAATTTCATACTCAAGTTAAGAACTTAGAAAAATTAGGAAAATGCGAGAATTAAGAGGTGGAAACAAAATAGATTTGTTATTTAAAATAATTGTTGGTGAGTTATGAGGATGTTATCGAACCATGTCGATTTCAGCTTTTGTCAGAGCCAAGCACTCTACCAATACACTAAAAAGTACACAGATAGCCATAACATACAGCGGTGTGATGTGGAACAAACCATAATATTGATCACTCTACCAATACACTAAAAAGTACACAGATAGCCATAACATACAGCGGTGTGATGTGGAACAAACCATAATATTGATCTCTCAGTGATAAATGTCATTAAATAAGCTATCGTTCAAATACGCACTCGTTGATAGAACTACGCATGAATGATAAAACAGGATAATTTTTTAAAAAATGAGAGAGATTTTTTTTACCCGCAGTGCGGGTCAAAGAAACACCCTGGGGCCTCTTTCTAATTGGATATTTTGGATACAGCGATACAATATTGTCTTTCTAATCTTTCGATACAGCGATACAAATGGATACAGCGATATTTTGTGAAGAGCACCTGTATCCCTGTAAAGGTTCTCTCTCTAATCTTTTACAGTTTACAGCAAAAAAAAGTCGAACCTTTACAGGAAACGGATACAAATTTACAATTCTAAAGGTTGCTGTAAAGATGGATACAGCACGCATTTACAATGTATTTTCTTTGTGTTTTTGTTTTTTTCTTCTTTATATTTTGTTTTTCTTCTTCATATTTTGCCATCTCCATTTTTTCTTTCTTTTTTTCACCAAATTTTTTTCAATTATTTGATTTCGTTTTTTTTTTGTCCATTAATATTATACATAATTGAAAACAAGATAATAATTTTGGCAATTGTATATTCATGTAAGTATTGTAATATTTTTCTAACTTCAAAGTATTATTATTGCAAGTTTTTCTTTAAAATAATTTTTTTTCAATTGAAGGTGGTTGGCGGATGCAAGTCTTTTCGTACAAAAAAAATTACAATGACTATGTTTTCGATGTAAATGAAGTTGCAATGTCATCGATGAGAAATGAATAGTTTGTGATCGAGTTTTAGTGCGGTTTATAAAGTAGTTTTTTTTCCAAAAAAACTAATTCGAATTTTTAACATTAAATTCAGCTTAGGCTTCGTAAAAACTTACGCTAACGAGACCATCACGGATTAGTTGGTAGAAACCGTTTTATAAAAATTCCTTCAAGTAGTATAGGGTCCAAAAAACAACAGAAAACCAAAAAAAGTTTGTGAAAAAACAACTTTTTGGAATGAAAAAATTGTTTAGCACTTTTTTACTTGGGGGGGGGGTTTTAAATTCAAAAATGTAAATTTTCTTATGCGGTCTCGTTCGCCTATGCCGTACGACCTCGTTAGCGTAAACTTTTTCCTAAGCCTAATTTAATGTAGAAATAATCTTTTTTTAATGTAGAAATAATCTTTAAAAAAGTTATTTTTGAAAAACCCAAAAAAAAAAGAAAAAAAATTAAATGAAAAAAGTAAAGCGCACCCCCGCCAAATAAAATAAACCAAAAAAATGTTTCTTGAAAAAACTAGAAGCCTACATCACTTGCTTACTTAGTCACGTAAAATACAAAGAATAAAAAATTGAAAAAACAATCATGTATATTATTAACGTTCAATTAAAAAAAATACTTCAAGTGTTTGCATATTGTTTGATGGCAAAAAAATTAAGAAAAATAACTGAAGGTGGCAAAATATGAAGAAAAAACAAAACATGGAGAAGAAAAAACAAAATGAGAAGAAAAAAGAAAAAAAACAAAATATCAAAAAGAAAAAATGAAGAAAAAAATGAAGGAAAAAAACAAAAAAAAAGAAAAAATATGAAGAAAAACAAAACATGAAGAGAAAAAAACGAAGAAGAAAAAACAAAATATGAAGAAAATTGACCGAGCAAACGAAAATTGTCCCAAACTCAACAAATATTTGTATCCGATACAGCAACTTTTTGTATCGGCTCCTGTATCGGATACAATGGAAAATTGTATCCATTTATTTACAGGAGAGATTAGAAAGACAAGTAAAATATCGCTGTATCCAAACTCGCGTTGTATCGCTGTATCCAAAATATCCAATTAGAAAGAGGCCCCTGGTGGGGCTCAATCTCGCCCAATGGAATAGTTTTTTCTCGCCCTTATACAATCTTGCTCTATCTCAACCAGGCGTATGTGCTTTCGAATTTCGTACCTGAGCATTTTTTATGCTCAATTATTTCCCATTACAATTATGAACGGGTTTTGCGTCTCTTGACACACTCAGGACAATGACAGTCTATAACTTAGAGGGGCGAGGGGGGTTGTTGTTGTTGTCTTGCCCAACGGGTAGATCTTCCTTCGCGAGACACTGGAGGAAGTTGTCGAAGCTCTCGACCCTCCAGCGTTATAAGCCCACACTCAACGGGCGAGGGGGGGGAATAAAGTTGCGCCGGGTTTTTTTATCACTTGATTCTTTGACTAAGAAATTCACCTGATAATGACGTGCGATCATGAGAGGAACAGGAGCCATTATATAAAAGAAAATCACGAACATCGGCCACCATGAGCTGAAATGAATATGCATGCTTTCAAAATTTAATTTGATAGTCATAAAAAATTTCAATTTGCTCAAGAAAATTGTCTATACTTCAGAAATTTTTGGTTCTAGAATTTCAAAGAGTGTTTGATTTTAATCTACAGAAGTCTTGGAGATAACACCCATAATGATTAACTCATTGCATTTTTTTCATCAAGACGAAGCGTGGAATGTTGGTCAACTTTTATGCACAAATTCTTTTCGCAAATAAAATTGGTAATTTTCTAGATCGACGTAGGCTCCGCTCCTCTTCCCCCTCGAGGTGGCAGAGTCACGGATTTATGACTAATTTTTTGATACGGTCTCGTTAGCCTAAGCCGTACGGCCTCGTTAGCGTAAACTCCTACTAAGCTTAAGCGTTTTTTTATTGTACAAATATTGTCCCTGATGCTCGAAGCGATCACAGGGGTGAGGAGTGAGAGAAAATTTTCGAAACCGTAGCGTTTAAAGCCAATTTTTTTGTCTAGTATGCCCATAAGGGAATAAGAGCAGCCTAAGCCGTACGGCCTGGTTTGCGTTAACTATTACTAAGCCTAAGCGTACTTTAATGTTAAAAATTACAATGAGACGGAAAATATCGTACAAAAAATGCAGGGGAAAGGAGTCTACGTCGAACTAGACAAGTGCCAAAAAGGTTATAGGCGAACCTGAACATTGGAAGAGCACATCCCAGTACAAGCAGAGTCAGACCGACCACTCCTGCGAACGCCAGAGCCACCACAGCTTGAGAAAAGAGCTTCATTAGAAAGATGCAGGTTGCTTATTTGCACCTCTTGGTAGAGCAAAACACGTGCTCCTGCGGGAACGACCTTCTCTCTACCGACTCTACATCTCTAAGCGGCTCTCTTCACCTCAGCATTTCAATTGCACATGCTGCTGCTCAGACATATAATGTCTTGATGAGCGATGTAATTTTTTTTACTAATTATTGTTTCAATGGCGTTTGAGTTATTACAATAAAAATTATGAATGAATGATTTAATGAAGAACTCCGTCTCGAAGCGAACTAACTCCTGACTCCTCCGGTCATTCTACCGACTCCGAGTAGAACCTCTCCTAGTTAACCTGGACCGGATCGTCTCACGAATTTACGGAGATGCAGCCGATTTGACCGTCAACAGAAGAAAACAACACTTTTGCTGACCACTGAAGAAACGTTGAAGAAAAACATGCACAGTATACTCATGAGCCGTGGTCGCACCTAAAAGAAAATATTTACGTTTATTGGCATAGTGGTAAATTAGCCCGCGAAGAGTGCGTTATATTCGGCAGGAAAAACATATAGAAAAACTTCCAAATTTATTTAAAAGATCTTTATTGGGCAATGGTGCTATATATTCGCTTGTTATTTTTCTTCATTAAACAACCTGAAGGCAATTACCGAAAGGAGGCAAGAAGCCGGGAGGCATGAGGGAGGCCGTTTTTTGTTTGTACCAACAAGCAACACACTCATAACACGCTTTTACTTTTTAACACTACGGACTACACTTTCAGTATAAATGACAGGTTTTACGTTTGAAAATTAGGTTTTAAATTTATTTTTTGTTGATAGAAGTGAGTATCGAAGACTTTCACACGCGTTTTAGTAACATCCGGATTACAAAATGTTTTGATTTATTCTCGATTTGAGTTTTGTTGATAGAAATGAGTATTGAAGTCTTATTGAAGGACTAGAAACAGTTTTTGGTTTTTGAGAAAAAAATTATCGTGACCGGATCGAGCTCATTACATGAAACGCTGTTACGCAATATTTGTCTTGTTTTAATCATTGGTTCTTCTTTGATCAGGTAATTCCTTCAACTAAAACATATCTCATATTATCTCTATAATTATCAGTTACGCATGAGATTGATATAAACGGGGGCGTGAATGACGGGTGCTAACCGAAGTCAGGCCTGGTCTCTCCATAGGGATATGGAGCAAAGTCAGATAGCAGTTGTCATGTTGCGAAATGTCGTTATACTTGGTGTTTGAATACGCGCCTTAGGGAGTGTACTGTAGGTGCGTTGCGTATGCGTAGCATACGGGAAGACGAGAGAGGGAAGTAACTCAGTCTACGTTTATCGTGCGTTAAAGCAACATGCTTTAAGTGGTAGTATGAGTAATGTGCCTTGTATGTTATGTGTGTTTCAATTATTAAATGTCACCAAGGAGAGAATGTTATTTTGTTTCAACTGTACAGTACGAGTTGTTTTTATAATATGTCGCAGTGAATAAACCTCATGGTTTATTCACTGCGACATATTATGCACGAATAAAACGTTACACAACGCTCATGGTTTATTCACTGCGGTCAAGTGTTGTACATCCCGAAGGCGGGTGTATTCAAACAAAGGTTATATGAGACGACGGATGGAGTTTACGACAGTAGGAGTCAATATAACTTCTGTTACACTCATACTTTGCTGTTGTGATGAATGAAAATTGTATTTTTCTAGTTTTTTTTTGTTGTTGTTTTAGTTATTGCCTTAGAACCAATTTTAACCGAATTTTTTCAGCAAGATTGCTTTATTAACCGTTCCACATCTGTTTAACCAGTAAATCAACAAAAAAATCTTTGAGAGCATATTTTCTAGTTCGAGAATCGAATATAACTATTTATTTTACAGAAATCACTTTATGGAAATAAACTCGTTTAATCATGAAATTTATGCAAATGTGCCCGTGTTTAATAACAAGCTCAAGACAAACATTTCGCGGCCTCACGAAAGAAGACCGGTCGTTGAAAAACAAAAAGCAACAACAAACATACCCGTGTGTGTATAAACAAATACTTTACAATTATGCTTGAGTTAATTAACAAATTTTAGGCGAATATGCCCGTGTTCATTCAAAAACTATGAAAATCTACCCGTGTTCATTTATTAAGAGAAAACAAACTTTTCGCGGCTTCATACGAAAGGTAACAACTGTTTGAGAAACGAAAAAAGAATTAACAAACTCAAAACATATATGATATATTTTAGCATGTAAGAATACATATTATCATAATAACTTATTATTTACAATCAGAAACAGTTCTAATGAATCCCCGATCTATATATAAGCGTCCATATATAAGCCTGAAGTCTTAATAGGCGATTCAGTGCCAAGCTCCGCCTCGTTTTCCTGGTTCTCGTCTTCTTCACTGGCACTCCCTTCGAGATTCGGATCGCCTGGCTCCCTCTGTATTCCTATGAAGATCATGAGTTCTTTTTACGTCATAGGCCTATTTGGGACCATAGGTTACCACGGGGTACAAAAAACCTCTCGGCCTCCCGCCAGGAGGGAAATTTTGATTCTCACGTTCATAAGATTTTATCCGATGCAGATTTATTTCCTTATGTTTTATAATGGTGTTTTATCATAGTGTTCGATAAAGTATGTAGCAGTCCATTTACGATTTTATTTGAGTTGAAGTTACGGTCAAAAACTCATTTGAGAAATCACTTTCAATAAATTTAAAATTCAAATCTTTTTCATTACTGGAATGTACATCTAAGAAAATACAATAAGAAATCGAATTTCTACACAAAACCCCGCCCGGCCCACTGCCTGCGAAAATTTTTCTGACAAATTTAGATGACCTATGTTTGGGACATTTACCACCACATAACTTGGCAGCCTCACCCGACAGGAACCCATTGACAGTTGGAAGAAATTACGCTTACCTCACCATAAAAACTAGACTAAACAATAAAAATTCAAATACGCAAACTAGCAAAGAAACTTTAGGTCTATCAACATTACAGCGCGTTTTTATAAAAATGGTGACGTGAAAGCTTTGAAAATACCAGCCACTGATTCTTTCAGATTTTTTTCTCAAAAAACTTCTTTCATACTGACAAGGAAACGTGGTTTGACTCATATTAAAATTTGAACAAAAAATATTCTTTCAGTGAACGCATTTTGCGTCCGAGAATTCGGTTTGCTCAAAACATGCCAATCATCATGGTACACAAAATCCGCAAAAAGATTTGACAAGGCCGTTTTGAACTCTCCACCTCTAGATTGCTATCGATAATCAACAACTGGACACGTTATTGGATTATACTGTTAACTCCAACCAGGGGTTAAATAGTGACCAGATCGGTCCCGTCGGCGGATACATGTATACACACTATTGACAAAAAACTCTCTCTTTTCTTACATTCTCCTTTATATCCTCTTCTTTTCTCCTCCAAACTTTGAGCGGCGGATACATGTGAACCCAAATTGGGCGTCTCCATTTAACCCCTGGTTTTAAGAAAACTTAACAAAAATAAATAAATTCAAATGTAATTAGTAGATATAGTAGAAATAGAAGAAATAGTAGAAAATCGTGCAGGTAGTTAGGATTCAAGCCACTAAGTAGTGAATAATGATTAGTTCAACAAATACAAGTTGTATTTTTACGGTAGAAGTCCTGAACGAATCTCACCAAAAAAATTTTATCCGGCCCACGCCAAAAACTTGAGTTTCTATATCTGGCGGGCTTAAGAGTCCCATACCGTAAACTTAGAAGCTGATTTTCAACTTTTTGGTGATTCTGTTTCCATCTAAATGAACCGTAACTGTCCTCGCATTTTCGAAAATGTGTATATAACCAACAATGCGTTTATTAGAGGTACGGTGGTGTTGCAACGAAATGCGAAGTTCAAATTAGAGTACCACGTATTCCCTTCAACTAAAGTACCATGTCTTTCCTCCAATCATTACCTGTCTTCTTTTGATACCTTACCTCTTGTCGTTGGCGGATTTTGCTGCGCGACACCTTGGCCGATAAGCTCCTCCTCTCCCAGGGTCTTTTCTCCCGTCAAGGGGAAAACCAGCCATTTCTCATTAGGTTTCTTCGTCGGCACAGTCTTCCGGGGATCAAATTCTCTGAAATCACTCGAACTGGTTACAGTAACCATTGGCTACCCATCATAGGTAAAATATGTTTTGATTTTTCAATAGGTCGATCGCTAAAGTAGGTTAAAAAATTCACTTTCAACTCAACGGAACCGGTTGAGGCTGAGTTATGGCTAAAGAAACATTCTATTTATGTAGAAAAGTGAAGATTTTTTTCTTTCAATTCTAGCTGTGAAAACTGTAATACACTCATTTCGAGTGAGGGAGAGGGTCGGTAGGTCGGTCACCCTATAAATTTTTTTCTGCCAGTTGGCAGTTTACCTATGCTACCCATTCACCATCTCAGAACACTGGGGCCCATTTTCCTTCAATTCAATATAGTCTCAAATGTATTCCGCTTTGTACTTAAAACATAATAAATTACTTTGGTTCAAGATTGCTAGTTGCAAAATTGGAAGTATTTGAAGTGGACAAGTCAATTTAGGTGTTGAGCTGAAAAATTGACATGATTTTGTTGGGAAATTCTGAAAGGGCATGAATTATTGGTCCACCATTTAAATAGAAGTGTCACCAAATAAAATAGTAACGTCCACCAAATAAAATAGCAACGTCCACCAATAAAAATAGTAACGTTTACCAAATTAAACACTAACGTCCACCAAATTTTTTTTGTTGTGAAATTCACCACGGCATTTTTTCTCACCTGACACCAACCTGTATGGTTTTTTCCACCAAATTAAAAGTCCACCAATTTTTTTCGTGAAATTCACCACGGCATTTTTCTCACCTGACACCAAAGGTTTTTTTCTCACCCTACACCACACCAAACTTTTTCTGCTCTCTCAATGAGTTGTTTTTGATGGTTTTTTTTGTAGTGGAGGTAATTTTCGCGGGAGTAAAGTTTTTTATGAGTGGTTTTTGTTGTTGAATGTTTTCTTTAGGTCATTCTGTTGAATGTTTTGTTTCAGATTTAATTTAAAAATAGGTACTTCTGCAGTTTAAGTGGCAGCGCTCGTGGGCTTTAAACGTTTTAGTTTCGGAAAATTTCTTCATAGGATATCATTTTGAGCATCAGGGACTTTGGTTGGGAAAAAAAAAAAGCATCAGGGACTTCCCCCCGAAGGGGACATTCTGAAGCATTCTGAACCAGGGTTTCATGAATAAAATCTCTTTCTGAGAAAAAAATTTAAAAAAGCCACGACGCGGGCCGCGACGCGAAGGGGGCCGCGACGCACCTACCAGACGAATTAACAAAAGGCCAAAACGCTTAGGCTTAGGAAAAAGTTGGCTCTAATCTACTTTAACCTTCCAAAGATTTTTTCTCAGAAAGAGATTTTATTCATGAAAACTCCCTTCTCCTTCTCTCCTTAGGGCCCCCTTCTTCCCTTTAGGGCTTTGGGGGTGACTGAAACTGCAGTTGAGTACAAAAATTTTTTTGTGAAAAAATTAAAAAAATTTTTGCAAGAACCGGAGTTTTTGCAAGAACCAGAGTCCTTGATGCTCAAAATGAACATCTATGAAGAAAAAAATTGAAACCAAAGCGTTTAAAGCCCACGAGCGCTGCCACTTAAACTGCAAAAGTGCCTATTTTTAAATTATATCTGAAACAAAACATTCAACAGAATGACCTAAAGAAAATATTCAACAAGAAAAAACACTCATAAAAAACTTTACTCCCGCGAAAATTACCTCCACTACAAAAAAAAAAACCATCAAAAACAACTCACTGAGAGAGCAGAAAAAGTTTGGTGTGGTGTAGGGTGAGAAAAAACCTTTGGTGTCAGGTGAGAAAAAATGCCGTGGTGAATTTCACGAAAAAAATGGTGGACTTTTACTTTGGTGGAAAAAACCATACAGGTTGGTGTCAGGTGAGAAAAAAATGCCGTGGTGAATTTCACAACAAAAAAAATTGGTGGACGTTAGTGTTTTATTTGGTGGACGTTACTATTTTATTTGGTGGACGTTACTATTTTTATTTGGTGGACGTTGCTATTTTATTTGGTGGACGTTACTATTTTATTTGGTGACACTTCTATTTAAATGGTGGACCAATAATTTTTCCCCATTCTCAAATGAGGACTTCGCAGTTACTCAAATCACTAAACATGACACTTCAAACTATAATTTCGCTGATACATTGTATTGACATATTTAAAGAGTTGAAAGTGAGATTTTGGAAATTCTGCTTGCTCCTCCCTCTTCTCTTTCTCTCTCCCTCACATTTTAGGTTTGTTTTCTTAATCTCTTTCGGTCTGTTTGCCTCTCTCTCTCTTTCCTATCTTTTGTTTCCCCTCTCTCTAATTCTGTTTCTTTCTCTCTCTGGCTCTAACTCTCACCAACTCTCACCTGATAGTGACATTCTGCTTGGTTGGTGGAAGAGGCGCGGGCTGCGTCATCTCAATTGGCAGATGCACACTCTCCGGCGCGGTCTCCTTCAACAATTGAACAAACTAATTCATATTCTCCTTATTGGTGTTCCAAATCCTACATAGGTCACATGCAGGGGTTAAATAGTGACCGGATCGGTGACCGGAAACAACAGAAGTGACCGGAAACAACAGAACATTTAATCAAATTACCTTAGTCTCTCAAGACATTTTTTTATAATCAGTTTTGATCTATGTAAATCGTTTAAGCAATGATAAGCTGAGACTATGATTGAAAGAAATCCAGCGCACGGGCAAAAACCGAATCTCCGTTGTCTAACCGGGGCTTGTAGAGCGTTACCAATACACCAACAGCACCAACAGAGCACATATTGTCCCATGCGATCTCTTGCTATGTCTGAGGCACAATGACCGTTCTTTCTACGGTCCCGGCCGAGTGCCATTTTTGACCGTGCGATGGATTTCTTTCATACATTTTTTATATACTTAGTATGACTTCGAAACTAAATTCATTATGTAACCTTCATACTTTTATTCTAAAAAACTTTTTTTCACGGATAAAAAACCGATGACTTGTTCCTCGATTGGCGGGCTTCTCAAGGTGGGAGGCCCCTCAAAAAGTCTACGGCGAGAGTATGTACCACTCGAAGAAAAGGTATTCCACAGTTGTTCATACCGGATCACGGAAGTTTACAAACAAGAAGACTCAACTAACTGAGAAAAATATAAAATTCAAAAGCATTCGCGTAGACTAATTGTCGGGTAAAAATTCAAATTTTTTTTTGTTTTTCAATCTCATTATTTCAAGGCAGTAGGTATGAAAAGTAACAATCTTCACTGCTTAGTCCTCCAATCTCTTCGCCGTACTCACTCGAAGAGTCGACGGTTCCTTCCGAGCACGTTCCCTGCAAACATTAACCCCTCACTTATAGATATAATATTTCTAGGTTTTTCAATCGTTCGATAGCCGAAATATAATGAAAAAAGTGTTCTATCTCAGCTTTTAAATACCTTGTTTTGCATGGAAAAAAATGTTATTTTTTTCTCATTTAGAACTATAATATGTTTTCGAATTTTTTATTCGTGAAAGCTCTGAGAGAAAAATTAAGTCAGTGGAAGAGGTCGGCAGGTTGTGTGCCCTAGAAAACAAATTTGACAATTGGCGGTTTACCTATGCCCTCACTTTTTATATGAACAGGCGTTAGATGAGACCAGTCTGATGGTTGTTTGTAGGCGCCAAGAGGGTTGGAGAAGGGATGTGGAAAGGCTCAAAAGAATGATGAGAGAAGTAGAGGAAATTAAATAGAACGGTAGAAGAAGAGAATGTTGATCATTTTAAAAGGTGATAATGTCCAACATGGCTGGTCCGGTTAATATTCAACTCCTTTATATGACTCTTCTATTACACATGGCTATTCTCGCGATAGTTCTTCCGATTGCATGAACGTCCAGGAACTACCAACTCCGAATGGGAAAATGTCGAACTCACTAATTTTTACTGTTTCTAATCTTGTGGTCATTATAACTTTTCTTCGTGCTGTTGTTTTGTAGGATTTAAAGAACTGTAGAAAATTTCTGCCTAAAAAAAGAAAGGAAATGTCTCAAAGTCGAACAGTAATTGAAGCATTCTGAACCAGGGGTTAAATATTGACCGGATCGATCCCGTCGGCGAATACATGTACACGCAATATTGACAAAAAACTACCTTTTTACACTTTTTCTTCATCCCCTCTTCTTTTTTCCTCCAAACTTTGAGAGGCGGATACATGTGAACGCAAATTGGGCGGCTCCATTTAACCCCTGGTCACATGCACTGTTTATAAGTAACCAATGCCTCGACAAAATACATGTTGAATTGAATTGAATTAGCTTTATCATCAAAGGATAGCTTGTTATGGCTATCGCTGACATGGATGATGGGGAACTTGAGAGGGAATTTTGGAACTGTGGTTTTCTTGGACGCTTTCTCGAAATGTCAAGTCAAAAAGGAAGGTAGGCTTATGTATTGGGTCAGCGGGGAGTCTTCTAGGATCTTGACGAAGGCTTCTTCTAGGAACGAAGAATCTTGACGAATGTTATTCAGCTTCATCTTTTTTCTTTCTTCTGTTATCTCTCACTCGCCTTTCCATTCTACTAGGCACCCGCTCAAAGCACTAGTGCTAGTTTTTTGTTGTTGATAATGCACTTGTGACCTATTCATCTCATCATGGAAAAAAAGAATTCTTAGAATTTTTTATCGTTTCATTTTCCCTAACTCATTCTTAATTTTCTTCGCATTGTGTGCGTTGAATCAACATTTCGACCATTCAAGATTATCTATGAACCAAAGTTTGTCCACGCTTCTGTTCTGCACTTTACTGACTAATTGATATCTTCCTTAAAATATCCCTACTCCTTTCCAAAAATGTCCCCTGAGATGCCCTTCACCCCTTTAAAAAAATCATTTTCGTTCCGTTCACACTTAAAATTTTTCATTTCCTCCCTATCATAACTCACCAGCACTTGTTATTTTTTTAAATGACCGTGCTTATTTAATGGTGACCAAGAAAAAGCGTTGTTTTTTCCCTTCACAGCACCTGTTCTCTCGTGTGGATTCGGTGAGCTAGCTGGATGTCTTCAGGCATGATTGTCTTTCGCTTGGCGTGGATGGCGCATTCTTTAACTTTAACTTTTTATTACGCGAAAAGAATCACGTGGTGGATATATATATTATACAAAAACAAATGAAAAACAAAATGAAACTGAAACAAAGAACACAAATGAAACTGAACAATGAAGCCGAGCGTCTATAAATACAATCGAGCGGATCTTATAGCGAAACTAAATTTCCTACAATTAGTGCGAGGAGTTTTATATTGAATTTTTAATTTTGAGCCTCGAGTCGTGGAAACATTTAATTTATAAAAATTTCGTCTTTTTTGAGAAAGAATTACTCTACCAGATATAAGCTTGTTTAAAAGATGAAAATCATTCGTTTCCCTCCTACTACTTAAGGTCTGAAGTCTAAGCTTAGAGTTTCTTATTTCATTAGAAGGCATGTGACTGTAGGGGGTATTGAAGCAACGATTGTATACTCGGCGAGTATAATAGTTCTGTACCTTTTCTAATGCCTTAATATCTTTCTTGAGATATGGGGAGAAAACTGGTGTACAGTTCTCAAGAATCGATCGTATGTAGAATAAGCTCTAGTTAAAACATCAGCGTTTTTGGATTTCAAAACTTTAAGTGTGAGATGAGCTTTAGTAAGAGCTTTTTTAGCTATAGAAGAACAATGCTTGCTGAAAGATAGCTTTGGATCAATTAAAAAACCGAGATCGCGAACGCTATAAACGTAAGGTATTGGGATACAATTGAGGGAGTACGGATAGTGAGGGCTTCTGATGTAACCAATTCTTAAGCATGAACATTTCTTAGGGGCTAAACTGAGCTGCCAAGTGTTCGACCATTCGTTCACAAAGTCTATGGCGAGCTGTAAGGTTTGATGATTGTCTGATTTCTTGAAAGATCTAAAGATTTTCATATCATCTGCGTACAACATTATTTGACAATCTAAGTCAATAATTGGTTTTACTATATCAGCGGTGTATATTATAAACAAAAGTGGACCTAATACACTACCTTGGGGTACTCCGCTAATGACGGGAAGGGACTCAGAAAAAGAATCATTTACTTTAACTTGAAAGGTTCTGTTACTCAGGTATGCTTCAATCCACTTTACTATTTTTATCGGAAAATTATACCCCTTTAGTTTTTGTATTAACTTAGTATGAGAGACCTTATCGAAAGCCTTGTCAAAATCAAAGTAAATAACATCAATAAAACGTTTTCTATCTACTTCATTACTACAGTAATATAAGAATAATAACATCAATTGCTCTATTGAACGTTTTCTTCTAAAACCATATTGTTCATCAGGTCTTTGGCGTCCTGGAAGAATTTTACGAGGTGATCCTCGGAAGCCAAATGAAGGGCCATCATTGCTTTCTCCTGGAAGCGGAGATTTTTCTTGAAGTCCTTGGCGAGTTCTCCTGGTTTGCTTCGTTTGAACCTCTTGAATCGTCTTGCTCTTGGTGCCCTTGGCAGGTGCTTACTGGGAGTTTTCTTGGTACGCACCATCAGAACGCAAGCCTTAAACACACTAGAGTATAAACGCTGTTAGCAGCCCACATATATATAGGTGGTTTATAGAACCACACGATAACACATCACGCAATTTGAACGTTGGGGGCCATTACAAAAGCACGCCGTGCACACTGTGTTCGCTACAAAAGCACGCTGCACACTGTATAATTACCAATGCACGCCGAGGCGCGGGAAAGATAGAAAGAGTGTTTGACGCACTATATTGTTTCACACTATAATTTAGTTATGAAAAGTGATAATTTTTATTAAAAGAATACTTTTGGGCCATTACAAAAGAAATATATTAGGGCGACGTTTTAAATAAAGCGCATGAGCGGAGTTAAGAATTTTCCCGCGCCTCGGCGTGCATTGGTAATTATACAGTGTACAGTGTGCACAGTGTGCTCGGCGTGCTTTTGTAATGGCCAACGTTGGACATTCCGGCCATTACTAAAGCACGCCGTGCACGCTGCACGCTAAATCATTACTAATGCACGCTGTGCATGGGGCGGAGTTACCCTTGATCCTTCTTGTTACACGGCTTATCTGCCCTGATGCCTTCGATCACACTTCCTTCTCACACAATATCACCATCCAAATATACCCGAACTCCTGATATTCTTGTTGTTGTTGTCTTGCCCAACGGGTAGATCTTCCTTCGCGAGAGACTGGAGGAAGTCGTTGAAGCTCTCGACCCTCCAGCGTTATAAGCCCACACTCTCTTCCCTCTCTCTCTCTTATTTTTTTTCTTCTTCTTCTCTTCCCTTCTTCTTCTTCTCTTCTCTCTTTCACTTTTTTTTCAGAGAGATTTAATTGAACAAGAAATCAACAACCGAGTGCGGCCTATTCCAAAGGTCGATATGGCTAATTGAAGTGGGGTTACAGCGACACGAAAAAATATGTCTCGAAGTATGCGGCTCTATCCTACACAGTGGGCAGAGGGGAGATTCATTGGCCCCTATTCGGTGGAGGTAACTGTTAAGGAAACTAGAGTGGCCGCTTCGCAATTGAGACAGAGTTATCTGATTTTCTCTGGATAGTTGGGACGTGGACTTATGTATTCTGGGAGGTTTAGTTCCCAGAACTGGGTTGGGTCGACTATTTCTAAGAAAATCTCTGACTGTCTCCGTGTGTATTTTTCTTAGGGCCACTTTATAGTCCGTGTCACCTAATACTATGTCTATGTCTTTGGCGTGCTTTCTGACTGCCCTGGGAGGTTTTGCTTCAGTGCAGATGCGGTGAGATGGATGGTTGGGCTGAAGCCTGGCCTTGGCGGTGAATTGTTTGCTGAGCATGAGGTTGTGTTCTTTGACTGGAAGAAGTTTGCTCTCGTATGCCAGGTGCTGAGTGTCCGCAATTGCAAGGTTTCCAGTTGCGATTCGAATGGCTTTGTTTTGTGCTGCTTGCAAGGAAGTCCAATGTGATTCGGCAAGTTGGGGCGAGTAGATGGGTGCTGCGTAAGACAAGACTGCTCTTGTGGTTGCTTTGTAGGTGTTCAGCATTGTTTCGGTCTTCTGTCCCCATTTTCTTCCTGCGATTGCTCGGAGGACATTCAATCTTTTTGTTGCCCTTGTCTTTAGTCCTTCGGCGTGTTGACGGTAGGTTCCCATCTGGTCCAAGGTGACACCAAGGATTTTGGGGGTTCTACTCGGAGGAAGTGGCTCACCGTTGACCACAACTTCTGGTACTTCACGACATTCCTTTGTGTTGGTGGTGAAGAGCGTTACACTGGATTTAGCTGCCGAGATGTCCATCTTTAGTTCCCCAAGATGGCTGGTGAGGGCTGGGAGGTAGGTGTTCAGTCTGTCAGCTCCAACTCTCCAGTCAGGGTGAGAGGCCAGTATTGTCAGATCATCCGCATACCCGACCAGTTTGATCGTCTCGGGAGGTTTCGGCAGCCCATTCAAGTATATGTTGAACAAGGAAGGGCTGAGTACTCCCCCCTGAGGAACTCCTGCGTAGCAGGTTTGCTGGCGGCTGAGGCAGTTTCTGAAGTCCACACGGATGGCTCTTCCTCGTAGATAGCTGGAAAGCCATCTAACGAGGCCTCTGGAGATGGACGTTTCGGCGAGAGTATGACACAGGCGAGAAATGTTGACCAGATCATATGCCGAGGTGAGGTCGAGCGCAACCATCACTGTGCGATGTGGAGGAAGCCGTCGGTTGATACCATTGGTTATGTGGCCCGTTATCTCCATCAAGGCTGTCGTGGTCGAGCGTCCTTTTCTGAAGCCATGTTGCCAGTTTTCCAACTCAACTTCTTCTGTGATGTGGGGGAGGATGATTCTCTCGAGGAGTTTGACCACAGGGGACAGAATTGAGATCGGTCTGTAGTCTTTAACCGACGTGAGGTCCTTCCCTGGCTTAGGAATCGTGATAACTCTGGCCGTCTTCCAGGCCGAAGGTATGATGCCGGTGCTGAGTGAGCAATTAAAGAGTATTGCAAAGCATCTTGCACACTGTTCGCCAGCCTTTTTAACCATAAGAGGACAGATTTCGTCGAGATCCATGGCCTTGGAGCTTCTCATTTTCTTCATTGCTGTCTTCACTTCGTCAACTGTGACGACTGCGACGTCGGAACGCTCAAGGTTCGAGGTCCAGCGGTGCGTTCTCCTGTTAGATCGATCAGGGGTCTTGACGGCTTGTTTGGCGAAAAGGTTGGTAGCTTCCAGGCTGGATAGAGGTGAACCCTTATGGACAATAGCGGCGTGGGAGGGTTTGTGTGCTCGACCATCAAGTGATTTGATTGTGTTCCACAAACGATTTGTGGGTTCGTTGGGTCTGAGGTTGTTTACGAAATCTTCCCATGCAATGCGCTTATCGTCATTGATCTTATAGGAAATCCTTGTCATCAGTTCAGGGAGACATGGGTCTGCTCTACGCATCTGATCTCTTTTTCGGATGAGTGCTTTGGCTTCTTCGCTCAGGCGGGGTATGAAGTCTGGGCATCTTCCTTGTGGTATATGTTTTCTTGCCGCCTCTCTGAGAGTTTAAACCAGGAAGGAATGCATGTTGTGAGGGCTTCCTTCGTACGGAAATTCGCTGAGTCTCTTGTTCACTTCTATTTCGTATTCGTGCCATTTTGCTTTTCTGAAGTTCATGTAGCATCTTCGTTTCCCAGTCGTTGGGATTCTCAGTTCTATCTCGAGTAGGACTGGTAGGTGGTCAGAATTCAGCTTTCCGAGAGTTCTCCAGGAACAGTTGGTCGCAATGTCGTTTGTGACTGACGTAATGTCCGGAGAGGCTTCCTTACGTGTGTGTTGCTGAGGAGAGTTCAAGACTATGTAATTGCTCTGCTCGATAGCTTCACAGAGTGCAGTTCCTCTGGCATCTTCGGTACCAGTACTCCAGAGCTCATTGTGGGCGTTCACGTCACCAGCCACAACGCATGTCTTTGTATGTTTGAGGAAGTGGGCAAAGTCTGTGTTATAACCCGGTGGACATGAGGAGCGTGGAGGGATATAGAGATTAGTTATTCTCAGATTACCGAGTGTAGAGGGGATCTCGATAGTCATTGTCTCTATTGTCTTATCACCGTGAGTTGAGTCTGCTAGCATATATTGGATGTCCTCTCTTATGATCATTGCGAGGCCACCTCCTGATCTGGTTCGGTCCTGTCTTATAAGTGAGTACCCTTTAATCGATGGCGATACGGCTGTAGCAAATAGTTTGGTCTCCTGGATTAAAGCTATGTGGATATTTTCCTCGTGGAGTAAGTCTTCAAGCTCTACGATTCTTCCCCGAATTCCATTAGCATTCCAATGGATGATTTTGAGGGTATCTATCTTAGTTTGTGAGCTTCTTGGGGGAGGTCTGACACAGCTATGACATCTCCAGGATGGGTTCCAGGCATTGAAGGAGGAGAGACCAGAACATTTAAGATGTGTCCATTTCTGACACTTCTGACAGCGAACGCTATTGCTGGAAGCACTTTTGTGACATACGGTACACGGTCATCGCAAAGGACCCGGGTTGCTTTCTATTCCAGCAATTAAGAGGAGGGCGAGGATCAGAGCCGCTGGAAGGCCCTGATCCTTAATAGAAAAAAACGAGAGGATTAGACAGCTGGGGGGAGAGCTGTTCGATGTATCCCTTGCGGGAGAAAACTCACTTTGGGATAGGTATAGTTTGGAGTCCTTTGCGTCCAGAACGTCCGGGACGTCTGTCGACACTCGCACCATCGTGTAGGCGACTCCGTTGGCGAGCTCCTGATACTCTTCAATCCGAAATCCTGCTAAGCTAGCAACTAATGCCGTGATTGCGAACTAATTTGTCAACAACATTATTGATTATTTCAACGGTCTGGAATCGTTACAAAAACGTTGTTTGTCATTTTCAAGAATGGTTGAGAAAGTGAGATAAAAGCTTTGAAGAATTTTAACAAAGAAAGCTTCAAGGGCTGAAAGAGAAACTGAAAAGCACCGTTCTATTTTTGAGCAAAATAAATTATCATTTTAACAATTTATCATAAAACCAATAAATTCGAGTTTTATTCAGTATCAACGTTTTCATTATTCCAAAAGTAAGTTTCAGAAAATTCAAGTGAACATCTTTTTAGGAATAGAAACAGAAAATGAAGAATATCATGGTTTTGATTTTTCTGTTCTAAAAATGGAGAAAAACTTCATTTGATTAACTAGAGCCTCCTTTTCTATTATGAACTTATCACTACTTTCATATTCGAAAATTCTTATTCGAAAAAAAAAAGAACACACTATCCTTTGGCAATAAAGACATGAATAACATTCATCTAGGCCGATGAGTTTCAAGTTTTCATTCAAGAAAAGCAACTTCAAAACACATGAATTTTCTGATTTTCTAGTTATTTAGGATATTAGGTAACCAACATTGGTTACAAACACACTAAAAATTTTGATGGAATTTTTTCGGTTTTCATCGACTTTCTAGAGATTTTTAGAGGCTTTTTTTTTAAATAGTAAAGAAAAACCAAAAAATCACAAAAAAAACCGACAACCAAAAAAGCCCAGCCCTGATTATGATAGATCATTTGAGGACTGAAGTTTAGATTTAAAAAATGAAATTATTTTGAGCGGTTGAAAGGGGAGTAAGTAGTTATCGTTTTTCACAAGCAAAATAAACATTGTTTGTTTTGCTATGTATTTCAGGAAAAAAACACTGGTATTTGATATTAATGTTGGTTGTTCATTTCCAGGTGGGTCAGAACTTCCTTGGCGCAGCGAAGGAGCAATTCAAGTGGTCCCTGCTCAAATAATTATCCCAACCCATCGATTCTTATTCCATTTTTTCTCAAAAAGTTCGGCGGAAAGTTTCATTAAATGTTCCGACGATGTAGAAAGAGCGATAAAACCATGTTTAACATTCATTTTTTTCTTGTTCAGAGTTTGCAAAAGTTTGAATATTCCTTAACTCGCGACATCCTTAATTTATATATCATAGTCCATGCTCAGATTTGTCTCATTAACTACGTGATATTGTTTATAATGTTGCGTGGAACAATAAATGAAATTAAATGAAAAATCGCTAGCTGTGTTGGATAGCGCATAGACTTGTGCATAGATTTAACCCTCACTGCTGTTTGAAGAAACACAATGGTTTGAGTGTCTGGATCTCTTACATTGGCTAATCTCTTTCCCTTCTATGCCTTCCACCCTCAGCTCGGTTCTCTCTATTATGAACCACCCCACTCGAAGAGCGTTGGTTTTTACCCTCCAAGTTTTCAAAAACCA
Source organism: Allodiplogaster pararmata (assembly GCA_964056735.1). NCBI lineage: Eukaryota > Metazoa > Nematoda > Chromadorea > Rhabditida > Diplogasteridae > Allodiplogaster > Allodiplogaster pararmata. The sequence goes on along the minus strand of OZ057404.1, from coordinate 35,327,157 downwards.
TGTACATGGTGGTGGTGAGTGACCTATGATTACGCTATGGTGAGCAATGGAACCAACTCAATTGGCAATCCGGAGCTTTTTTAGATCTGCAACTTCCAGTTCCAAATGCATGAGTTGGTCCGCGCTCTCTGCCATCTGCCGCTCAAATACTGCATTTCTCTCTACAGCTGCCAACTATTCTCCTCTATATGCAGCCTCCCGGCATGCTGCAGCGAATTTCTCTTCTACTTCGACAGCCTCTTTTGGTGCATCTTCTTCCCCGCGGATTGTGGTGATATCTTTAAAAGAAAACTTCTTCACCTGCAGGCTGTTTTTCATCACCCGCTAAAGAAGCTAATATATATTATAAAGACTAACTAAGAGGTAACACTTTAAAGAAATATTAGAAAGTTTTGAACAAAGTTGCAACATTTCTTGGAAGAATTCATTGTTAATTAAAACCCTCAATCCGGCAGATTTTTTTTCTCGAGCACTGAAACACCCAGTAAAAATAGCGGACATGGGACAGTTTTATCGGCAGTGCGTCAACCAGAAAAAAACCGGTTTTGGTCTAATTTGGTATGGTTAGATGAACTAGCCGTTCAGACCCTTCCTCTGCCTCGGGAGTCTCTACCATCACCTCCTCTGATGCGTCTGCGTCTCCTTCCAAGCCGATCCCTTCAAACTCTTGCACTGAACCCGGTTCTTGAGCGAGTTATGCAGCAAAAAAACCTTTTTTCTCGCTGTATTCATCTTCTCTCTTAAAAATTTCTCATATAATTCTTTCCCTTTTTTATCTTTGTCGTTTCTAATATGAAATTCCACTAATACTGGAACCGCAACTTGGAAAAAAGTCCTTGCATATCAGCGTCTGTTACATTTTTTCACTGGTAAAAAAAAACGTATGAGATACTGGGCGGGCGACCGGGACGAATTTCACAAGTTTGGTGAGCTATGCCATAGCTCACCAAGATGTGCTGAAAAAAATTTTTCTGGGAGGGCGACCGGGCGACCTAAACAGTCATTGCCTACATGTGTATGCAATTTCCATGCATAGCTCACAAGTAATTGCTCGAAAATATTTTTTCGGGCGGAAGACCGGGTCACCCAACCAGCCGTTAAATGAGAACGTTCTATGGCATGTTTTTACGCGCTGAGCAAATTGATAAAGTAATGGGGAAAGGCAGAAAGAATGAAAATAGAAGAAGAGAACAAGTAAAAAAGAACAGAAGGAGAACCCTGTTCCTAGTCGAAAACCCTGTTGCAATTAAAATTATAAGGCTACTTTTATCATCGAAGGGCCATTTTTTTATTTGCGCGAGGGGGGAGTCAGGCAGGGGTTAAATAGTGACCGGATCGGTCCCGTCGGCGGCTACATGTACACACACTAATGACAAAAAACGCCCTCTCTTTTCTCACCCTATTCCTTCATCCCTTCTTTTTTCCTCCAAACTTTGAGCGGCGGATACATGTAAACCCAATTAGGGCGGCTCCATTTAACCCCTGGAGTCAGGTACTTTTCACTCCACTTAGGCTAAGTGAAAGTCACGCTAACGAGGCACTGCTTAATTATGAGGTCGCATGAGAGAATTTCTCATAAAAAATTATTTGCCGGGTCATTTGACTGAGTTCATCAAAATATTATTCAAACTCATTTAACCCCTGGAGTCAGGTAAACTCAGCAATTCCCCTCTCAGTCTTTCATTCCCCTCTCAGTCTTTCACACAGAGCGGTGAGCATTTTTTCCGCTCTCATATTGATTCATTGACCCTGCCTTTAACTTGACCCAGTTCTTTCCATTCTTTCCTAAGTAAACGTCATCATCTTTTATGGGTGGAAAGCGTTCTCCGGCTGTTCCTCCTTCTTGCCCGAGATGTCCAATGTACGAGAAGAAGATTGAAGAGTTGATGGAGAAGATGAAAAGGTTGGAAAGTGTGGTGGAGGAACTCGTTTCCCGTCTGCCTCCTCTTGACTCATCGCCTTCTCATCCAGCGCCCCTCAGTCAATCCTCTCAGTTGCCTTCTCTGTTATCCATACCACCGCATATCCTCGCCTGCGATGCCGCGGTAAGAGCTATGACATTCGACAAGAACATGATAGAAACTAAGGCCGAGAACATAGTCTGCCTTGGTATCCCAGAACAAGACAACGATGAGGCAACAGATGCGGCTGATCAAGTATTTCTTTCAGCGCTTTCTCGGGATGTCGGAATACCGGAGATTGGAACTGCTCGTTTTAGAAGGTTTGGTGACCCAGCAAAAAAGCGGCGCGTTCTCAAAGTCTTCCTTGAGTCTCCTTGCCTCTCCAAGTTCCCGCATAGTTACATTCGGGAAGACCTAACTCGCGAAGGACTCCAACTTGAGCGTGAAGTCAAAAGAATCGCCAAGGAAAGAAATCAGACTCCCGATGGGCAGAAATGGAAAGTCGTCGGAACGTGTCTGCTGCCGGTCCGAACAACTTCGTATTCACAGCCAAGGTCACCATAAATGTTTACATAACATCTTAGACATAGACACTGATCATTTATACGAAATCTCGGCTGTTCAGCGTTTCACTCGGCATTCGCATCCTCTAAGACTTATTCCTCCTCACCGCATCAATAAGACCTCTTTATCGACATGTGTTTCCCGTCAAATGTCTGTTTGGAACTCTCTTCCATTTGATGTCATCAACGAAGCTAGTAGCCTTAAATTTAGAAAGCAACTTCTTTCGTTGCCTGTGAATGTGATTGTGCCAGTTAGTCTTGTTTCTGATACTTAATTAAGACTTGTGATTTTTCATCAGTATCACAGCCCCCTTTTTTTCCCTTTACACACCGCCACTAAGCTTTATGTGTAATGTAGTCCATGCATACCTTTGTTTATATGTAATTTGCTTTTGTCTTGAATACCTACATGCTTGGAATAAAGAATGAATGAATGAACTCTCTTCTCATACAAAATACAAACTCCCCCTTTCCTTAGAAATGAAGCCCTAAAAGGAACGCGGCCATCATTTGTTTTTTTACCGCTTTCAAGTACGATTCATCTTACCAGTTGCATTAACGAGCCGCCCGCGCTGTCTGCTAGCTCTGGAAGCTTCGAGCGGGTTCCAAATTTTCTTCTCAGGGAGCATTTTAGATGCTCATAAAACCTGGGACCATGCCAAAATCAGTAAGTGCTACCTGATAAAAAAAAATGTCTACCTTAATTAGTGAAAATCCACTTTTTTGACAAAAATCTTTACCCAAGTAAAATACACGGCGGACATTCCCGGCAGCAAAGCATCTCGTCAGTCGAATCAGTCAATAGTTCATCCCAATTCAATTCAATTCTTTATTCCAAATGAGCAAAAACAAAATTAAGTCTATATTTTTTCTTTCTTTTTTGTTTTTTCTCTTTCTTTTTTCTTACTTGTTCTCTTTCTTTTTTTACTTTTTTTTCTTTCTTTCTTTTCCTTTTTTTTAAAAAATAATCTTTATAAATTTTGGGGAAGGAAAGGGGGAGGGGGAGGGGGGTTTACCTAAGCAGGGAAGGGAGGGGGGACCTAAAGGGGGAAGGGGGGAGGAAGAGGGCCCTACCTAAGCAAAGGGGGAGGGGTAGGGGCCCTAGGGGGGAGGGGGAAGGGGGCCCTAAGGAGAAAGGGGGGGGGAAGGGAGTTTTCATGAATAAAATCTCTTTCTGAGAAAAAAACCTTCGGACGGCTAAAGTAGATTAAAGCCAACTTTTTACTAAGCCTAAGCGTTTTTTAATGTGAAAAATAATTTTCTGATGTAAAAATAAAAATTTATAAAGATAATTTTTAAAAAAGGAAAAGAAAAGTAAGAGAAAGAAAAAAGAAAGTAAGAGAACAAGTAAGAGAAAAGAAAGAGAAAAAATAAAAAAAGATAAAGAAAAAAGAATACTAATTAATTGAGCCAGGCCGTTTTTAAGTTGAGGCCGTGTTTTAGGGGAGCAAAGGGTGTTAAGGCAAAGGGGGTACACTTTGTTAAAAACCGTAGAACGAGGTTTACACTTTGTGAAAGGCCACTAGTTTCGAACAGTTTTAGAGAGTTGATGCAGAAATTTTTCGGGATCACAATTCTTCATTCAGTTTAAGGATGCCTCTGACGACCCCTTTGCGGATGTCTAGCCTCGTGCAGAGGTCTCTTCTTCTCGCTCGCACTCAGCCAAGACTCTGCGCTCCGGTGAGAGCAGCGACCACTCTGAAGGATGGCTCAGACAAGACGCACGATCACTCGCTCCACTTCAAGGTTTCAGATCGGGTGAAACTCTTTCATTAATCAAAATGTAGCTTCGAAGACGAACACAGAGACCAAAACATCTCATGCATGGTCTAAAAGAAATCGTTCACTTAGTCACGTATGACTGAGAATTGCCATCGAATGGTCAAATTAAATTAACATTTTCATTACACATCCACAAGTCGATTGTTTATGCATTTTTATAAATTTAGAGTAAAATTTAATTCATCCTAGATGAAGTTTGGGCACTACTGAAGTTTAATTGGCAGCGCCTGGTCAGCTTAAACACTACGGTTTCGAATTTTTTCATGGGTGATCATTGACACTTTAAAATATTTTCCGTTTCAATAAAAAAAAATCACTTTTAGAAATTTTTTTTAGAAGCAACACATTCATAACACACTTTAACTGTTTAACATTTGTTTCGCTCGTGCTCTTTCGTCGCAGAGAAAAAGAGACGTCGTGATCTGCCTTCATGGTGATGATCCTGAGAATTGTCGAACTTTTTTGGAGAAGGACACGGGGAAGGGGGTGAGGCTAAGCAGCACTTTGGAAGGGAGCCCCAAAGCGGAAAGGGGGGAGAGGAGGGACCTACTTAAGCGAAAAAGGGATAGAGGAATTTTGGCCCTAGGGGGAAAGCCTGAAGGGGAAGAAGAGTCATAAGAATAAAGAGGGGAAGGAAGTTCTCCCCCCTCCTCCCTAGGGCCTCTAGGCCCTCCCTCTTCGCTTAGGTAGTGCCCTTTTCCTCCCTCCCTTCCGCTTTAGGGCCTCCTTCTCCCTCCCCCTCCACTTTTAAGTGCGCTTGTTTACTGTAAAACCTGCGTTTTTTACGACGGGGGGGGGACTGAAACTCCAGTTAAGCCCATAAATTGTTTTTTTTTTTAATTTGTGTTATTGAAATGGAATCCCTGATGCTCAAAATGATCACCTATGAAGGAAATTTTCGAAAACGTAGCGTTTAAAGCCGACCAACGCTGCAAATTAAACTGCAGTAGTGCCTAAGTTTGCTGCTGGATTTTCAATTAACGTACTAAGCAGCCCTGCATTTTTGGCGAAAACCTTTTAAAACATTCCATGATCTCTCACTTTCACTTCCAAAAGTTCCACTAAACTTTGAACCAGAGCAGATGCTCCGTCCACTCCAGATCCACCCAAACCAAGTAGGTTAAGAAATGTTGGTAGTGCTCATGCACGAATCTGACTCTCCCCACTGCTGCTAATCACACTAGCAGTGATCTAGCAGGCAGCCACTGGTTCTACCAGGATAGGTCTGTCCTGCATCTCAGGGGAGCGCGTACCCTGCCGCAAGGCGGGAACAAGCGCGAGGAAGAAGAAGAAGAAGATGCTCCGTCCACATAAGTTTTTTTTAAAGAGTTGATTGAGAAGCTTGTTAGAATCACGAGAAGATGAAGACCGAGAGAGTTTCATTCTAGCTAGAGCGATACTTCGCAGTGGCGATGCTGCCTCTATTTCCTGCTGCGTACTTTGTCCACGGACCGGCGATGGATGCAGCTCTGACTGTGGCACTCACTCTCCATATCCACTGGTTAGCTCTGTGGGGGGGATAAGATATGAATAACCATGCATCACAAATCAATGTCCGTTGGAAATGGTGTGAATGAAAATCTGATTACGGTATTCCTGGAAGGTTACCGAATTCAGAGAGGCCTTCTATGATAACCATTTCAACTCGAAACACACTGGCAACAGTGGCCATTCGTGACTCTACAGCCTTAAGAGCCTGTCACGGATGGAGCCGGATCATCCAGTCCAGAATCGAGCGCGACCTCAGGTGGCGGATAGAGGGATGCCTCCCTACGAATAATTCGTGCTGGGAGGTAGCGGGAGAAATCCCGCCGCGGACCCAAACTGGGTAGTATAGCTCGTCAAAGGAGGGCGATGCCGGACCGGCCTGGGCATGCCACCGGACAAAACATCAGCCGATACTCCGCTATACTTTTCAATGGCGAGTCGAGGCGCCAGTCAAAGAGCCTGTTGTTTGTTGTTGTTGCCGGCAAACGTCTCGCGTCGAAGAGAGTTGGCCATGGAGGGCCGCTCTCTCCCTCTCTCTCTCCTCTCTCTTTTTTTTTTTACATCTCTTCTTTCCTTCACAATAGTCTCAGAAATGAGGCTACTTCTTTTGGTTTCATCCAGAGATCTTCCAACGTGAGTCTTGTTGGACGTCTAGCGCATTTGAAGAGATGGGCCACGTCATGAGGTCCTTTGAGACAGTCTGGGCAGTAGTCAGGTATCGAGTCATCGATACGGTGTAAGTAGTGGTTGGTGTACCTGCTGTAGCCTGAGCGAAGTTGCTCAGCGTGCAGCGGGCGTTTCTCGAGAGGTCCACTTCTTCATTTATGTCCGGTGGTGGTCGGCCGCCCAGTATGACTGGACCTTGGATGGTTTCCTTTTCTTCTGAGACCATGTTTGTGTGGACTCGGTTGACGACGTTTTTCCCGTTGTTCTTCTCTGCTGTTTCCGACAGGGCTCTTTCAACAGTGCTTCTGCATGCGATGTAAAGATCAGCTTTCATGTTGCGTGGTGGGGGTCCTTGGAGAAATAATCCGTGATGGAAGTGAGTTTGGCTCAAGGTCCTTGCCAAGTATTGGGCTGATAGCATGTGAAGGTGCGATTTCGATCTCATAACTTTAGCTTCAGCATGTATGTGGTCGACGCTGTCCATTTGATGGTTTCCTGTTACGATACGCAGGCCATTGTTCTGTCCTCTTTGAATTTTGGTATGTGCTGAGGAGGAGAGAAAGCTGGCCCAGGCTGGAGCTGCGTAGCTGTATATGGATTGGCAAATGGCTTTGTACGTGAGACGGAGTGTCTCCTTTTGGTTGCCCCATGTACTGCCGGCTAGCGCCTTCAGTACATTGTTACGTTGCGACATTCGGCCTGCTATGTCTTTCGCATGATGACTGAATGTGAACATAGAATCATATGTAACTCCAAGGATTTTGGCGGTATTCACGGTGGGTACGCTCTGACCTCCGATCGAGACATCTAGGATAGTCTGGTACTCTTTGCTGTAAGGTGTGAAGAGTAGAAGCTGGCTTTTGGCAGGAGAAATAGATAGTCCACGATCGTGGATGAACTTTTCGATGTGTGGGAGACCGGATCGTATATGTAGCGAGGCAGTGGAAATGCTCGGATCTGACGCCCATAGCGTTATATCATCAGCATAAGAGACGATTTTGATGTTTGGATCGTTGTTCGGAAGATCGCTTAGATATAAATTGAAAAGAAGCGGTGAGAGTGCGCTGCCTTGAGGGACTCCGCTTCTGATCAGGGATGAGCTTGAGAGGACGTCGCGAAAGGATGTACGGCTCGTTCGTCCTCTGAGGTACGATGCTAGCCATTTCTTTGCGAAGTTTGGGGCGTCGGTTTGTAGGACGAGATCTATGAGTACCGCTATGTCTATGCTGTCGAAGGCCTTTGACATGTCGATTGCCAACATCACTGTACGTTTAGCTGGTCTCTTCGCGTTAAAGCCTGCAGCTACGTCTTTTGAAAGAGTGAGGAGGGCAGAGGTGGTGGATCTTCCTGTGGTGAATCCATGCTGGTGCTCAGCTACTCTTACGTACGGCTTGAGTTCTTCCAACAGAAGTCGTTCTATGATTTTCACCATCGGTGAGAGTAAGGAGATCGGTCGGTATCCTGGTCCATCCGTTGCCTCTTTTCCTGCTTTCAGGAGTGGGAGAGTGACTGAAGATTTCCAAATCATGGGAATTCTGCCAGAGCTGAGGGAGTCGTTGATGAGCTTTGTGAGGGCGGCTATACCTCTGTTCCCGAGATAATGGAAGAGTATTGGAGCGAGTCCGTCCGGTCCGAGGGCTGTTGATTTCTTTGTCTTCTTAATAGCTGATTTCACTGCGGTCTCTGAGTACTCGACAAAATCTTTAGCGTGTATGTTGTGAACTTTCTTCATGGTTTTCCGATTTTCCTTTTTTGTTTTGTAGTCGACTGGGCGTGTGAAGCGTTTGTTGAACTGGTTCGCGATTTCGAAGGAGGATGTGAGGGGTCCTCTCCCGAAGTCGATGGCGCAGTTTGGTGGGGGACGTCCTTTATCATTCAACATCTTGATCGTTTTCCACAGTTTCTTGCTGTCTAGTTTGGGATCAAAGGTCTCCATGAAGTTTCTCCAGATGTCCCTTTTGTTTCTGTCCGTGGCTCGTCTGATGTTCATGTTGAGAGTGCTGATGTCTTGGCTTGATGGGTCTGATTCTCGTAAAGCGTCTCGTTTGGTCATCCAATCTCGGATTTCTGGTGTTAAGGCAACGTTTCTCTTCTTGATGCGACCGCGTGGGATTGAGCTGGCGGCTGCAGATAACAGGATCTTCCGGAAGAAGGGCTCAGCTTGGGCGGCGGGGAGGTCGGGAAGAGGTGTCGTGGATAACTTTTCTTCGACGAGCTGTTCAAAGATTTTCCAGTTCGCTTTTCCGAAGTTGGTGAAGGAGACTTTCCTGTGCGTGCGGATGTAGTTGGAACCCTCAAGAACGATTACGATGGGTAGATGGTCGGAGCTTCCAGATGGTATTGTTTTCCATGAGACTTGAGAAAGTAAGTCCAGCGAACAAATGGAGATGTCTGGAGAAGATGGTCTTCCGTTGACTGGTACTCTGGTAGGCGTGTCACGGTTTACTGCGGCGTGTTCTGAAGCATCGATCGTTTCTGCGATGTGAGAGCCTCTGCTGTCAGTCAAATAGCCTCTTGCCTATCTCCGGTCAACGACAGGCGAGACGTCTCTTCTCCCACCCAAAACGATGCTAGGCCGGCTTGACCACCCACTCACAAGGCCTATAGCATGAACAGGTTGCTACAACGATGTCCGCCTTCACAAGGTGCAGCATGACAGTCTCAGGACTGCAAAGGACATCAAAACCCTTCTCCGGGCGCATCTTGTCCGAAGAACACGAGAACTTATCTCATTAAAGAGAGTGTTCATAACCGAGTCTTCGATGCGGGATGCTTGCCGGCAACAACAACAACAACATGACCATTTCAAGAATGGACGCTACTGCCGTTAAATTGATGAGCATTTACAGCTTCGAAACTTATTTTTATCGGGCTTTTTGACCTTTTCGAGACCTAAGGAAGTGACTTAGCCTTTTGAATGTGAAAAGATAAATGATGTAAGTAAGGATATTGTTTTCTGAGCAGGCGTTAAATGAGACCGGTCTAAGGCATTTTTGTACGCGCCGAGCGAGTTGGCGAGGAATGGGGAGAGTTCAAAAGAGTGAAAAGAGAAGTAGAGGAAAATCAAAATAGAACGGAAGAAGAAGAGTATGTAGATCATTCTCGGCGTGAACATGTATGCGCCAACATAGCTGGTCCGGTAAGCATTTAACCTCTGTTTCTGAGCCATAACCAAGAAGACCTCGTGTACCCAACCGGTGACCTTCAACGGGCAAACTAAAACAGCAAAAACGTAGGATTTCAGTTCTTCTCAAAAAAAATTTTTCTCAGTTTTTTTTGGATTGGTTTTTTTAAAAAGTTTTAATACTACTTACACAGCGCAAAACTTCTAGAATAATACTTGGTACAATTTAATTTAGGGGGTTGTGCTTAACTTGAGGGGCCGCAGTTTCCTTTCAGGGAAGGGCTTTTTTAATGTGTTTATACATACTACTGTATTTAATACATCAATTACTCTGTTTTTTTACAATTTTAGTAATAGAATCGACAAAAAATAACATGTGAGAATTTTTTTCATGCGGTCTCGTTCTATAAAGTGAGAATACTATTCGCGCAGGTATAATATAGTGACCGGCCACTCCTATACGGCGGATACTTACATGCATAGGTAAAATGTCTTGATTTCTCGATAGGTCGAAAAATGTTACTAAAAAGAATGTTACTGGAAGCTGGAGCAGAAGAGATAGCAACGATTATCACCGAGAACTCGAAACACACTGGCAACAGTGGTCATTCGTGACTATACAGCCTTAAGAGTCCGTCACGGATGGAGCCGGATCATCCAGTCCGGAATCGAGCGCGACCTCAGGTGGTGGATAGAGGGACGGCTTCCTACGAAGAGTTCGTGCTGTGATATAGCGGGAGAAATCCCGCCGCGGACCAAAACTGGGTAGTATAGCTCGTCAAAGGAGGGCGATGCCGGACCGGCCTGGGCATGCCACCGGACAAAACATCAGCCGATACTCCGCTATACTTTTCAATGGCGAGTCGAGGCGCCAGTCAAATAGCCTCTTGCCTATCTACGGTCAACGACAGGCGAGACGTCTCTACTCCCACCAAAAACGATGCTAGGCCGGCTTGAGCACCCACTCACGAGGCCTATAGCATGAACAGGTTGCTACAACGATTTCCGCCTTCACAAGGTGCAACATGACAGTCTCAGGACTGCAAAGGACATCAAAACCCTTCTCCGGACGCATCTTGTCCGAAGAACACGAGAACTTCTCTCATTAAAGAGAGTATTCATAACCAAGTCTTCGATGCGGGCTGCTTGCCGGCAACAACAACAACAATCACCGAGAGGAAAAATACATTGAAGAGTGAAATTGAACATATGAAAAGAAATGAGAGTCGTATAACAATAAAACAGAAGAATCTGAAAGTATAACGTTTCCGTTAGATTTTTTGAAGTGAAACACATACTCTAAGAAGTTCAGAAGAGAAGTGTTATTCGGAATGGAAAAAAAAGTACTCGGGCTGAAAAAAACAATCGGTTCGGTGTGTCACTTATTTTCTTCAAAAAGTCGTTGCCTGCGTTCTCAAAATAGACCTAGTTCTTCACAAAAAATTATAAGGATCAAACGTGCTATCTCTTTTGAAACAACTAAACTTTGAATTCAAAAAATCAGACCCTCTACAGTGAGTTTGCACGTCCGCCGCGCGATTAACTTCTTTGGCATGACAAAAGAAGAACTCGGAAAATTTTTTTTTTGATTATTTTCTTTTCAAATTTTTATGTGCGCGCAAACGTTCCGTTGGACTATTGCACAAGCGGCTACACTATCCCGTTAAAAATTTTTTATGTTCTTTAAAGTGGAAAAGCATGTTCGCGCAGGGTTCATACCACTTTTTTAACACCCACATGAATATGACGGTTTTGAACTACAGTATGATGACTTTCTCAAACACACTTTTTCTACTTTTCTGTGTGATAACACAAGCCTTTCTGCTGTGATTTTTTTATGCTTTTCTCAACCTTCCGTTCTGTGAAATTTTCTTCTTCGTTTTATGGGACTGGGTTTTAGTTCAATTTCGAGTTAAATTTTTTCGGGTTGAGTGGCGGATACGTACACATACCCATTTGGAAGGACACTTAATATCCCTGTATTCGCGATCCTAACCTCTGCGACTGAAACTTTTGGGAAAGAAAGATCATCAAATGATAGGATGCGAAATTAAAGGACTTCTGCCCTATCGGGCATCTAAACCGTCTAAATCACAATTATTTGAAAGTGAATTAACAGGCAGTGTGGTATAATGTTAAGAGTGTAGAATATACGTTCGCAGAATGAGAGTTCGGAGTTAATGATTAAATTTTGGGTTAAAAAAATGGGGGACTGAAGTATAAGATATTTCGCAGTGCATTTTGTTCCTTGCGGAGGGCTAAAGTAAACTTTACCCGCAAATCATTTGGCGTTCGACTTGAAAAAAATTTTTGTAGTTAAAAAAGTGTTGGGTTTCGATGCGGTCAGTGAGTGAGATTAGTTTTGCGAAGACTACTTCTCGATTTGTTTTTTTTTTTGGATCTCTCAGTTTTCGACTTCTCTCAGTTTCCGACTTTCTGTCGTTTTCCTATGCTCTAATTGTGCACATTACTGCTTTATATGCTGTTGATTGAATTGTTTGAATGAAGAAGCATCATAGCTTTTGGCTATCAGAAAGATGGAGGATAAACACTTTTAAAAATGAAGGGGACACTTCGGTAGATGAAGTGAGGCACTTAGAGTAATACTTTTATCAAAACTTGTTTATTTTTGGATAATTTTTTTCGACAAAAACCAAAAGTCTACGTCACTCTTCCTCAAGTCATGTAAAGTCCAAAAAACACGAGAAAAAGAAGTTTAGAAGCGTGGTTTCGCCGTAAATACTTACTAATCAAACTGCAATAGCGCCCCTTAAACTGCAGTATTTATTTCAATACATAATTATATGTGACATCAGGTTGGAGGATATGGCGTGAAGTTAAAACTGAGACAGGAAAAAGTAGCGGTTATTATCAAAAAATTGTTTTACATAAGCTTACGATAACTTATAGATTCATTAATTTCCGTTGTTGATCTCCAGGGGCGTGCAAGGAGTGATCGCTGACTACGCGCGTCCCTTCGTGATTGGAAACACGCTGGCTAAGGCAGCCAGGGCGGGAGCATATGTTCTCTCCGCTCTGCTGCTCGGAGGACTCCTTCACTTTAACATGAACGACGTTGGCCTCACTCGCGCATTCGAGATGGTCTTCGCTATCTAATCGCACCCTACCGTATCCGTTCGCTGGAACAGCCGATTACATACCGTTACCTTCTCTGAAACCTTAGCTGACCAGATGCCGTATTTAGACGAAACTTAATTGGCCAGATGCCGTATCTCTCTGCGAAATTTTAGAGATCACAAGATAAGGTTTCCCTTTCCAAAGCATCAGCTGGTCAGATACCGTATCCTTTTATAGATGAATTGGTTACTGTTTGTTAGAATAAATACTGCTGGCTCCATAATTCTCAGTATTTTTTGGCTAAACAAGTCTTTATGTATAAAATATAGAAGAGTACCGATGATATTTTTCTATTAGGTTGTAGATTTGAAAAGCGCAGATAAAGTAGCTGATTTTTTCTCAGAGCTGTATCTACAGTAGTTTTCGAAAGTACACATACAGAATGCAGTTAGTTTTACAGTGTATTGTAGAGTTAACCTGTAATAAATGATTTTACAAAGAATTTCGGATCTCAAACACGTTAAAACGAGAAAAATAATTCTATTTCGCTTTGATTTGGGTTTTTCGAAATGAAAAAAGAGTTATCAAGAGGGACTAGGCTCGTCGAATATTTTCTAGCTGGATAAATCATACTTTTTCTCTTAGTTTTTACTTTCTCAACATCGGCAAACATTTTAAAGTTTGTTTAACACCGGTAAAGTTTGTTCTTACTTCCTTCAAGAGTCTAAAACAATTCAATTGGTTCGTGGTTGCTGTAAGAACAAGATGCTGCAACACTAAATTTTCCAGAGATGTCCAAGAAAAAGAACAAGCAACAGAAAAAAAGTTTCTTCTCGAGACCCGAGAACCGCAAGAAGATTTTCAAGAGGAAGGAGAGTGGCCCTGATGAGTCAAGGGTGCAACTTAGGCAAAGGGGGAACTATGAGTGGATACAACCCGATCGGGTGGACGGAATCCCGCACTGCTCCCATGGTTCGTGACCAGAGGGTTTTTGATCCAGAAAGGATTCAGAAACATAAAGTTCATAATAGGCCTGAACAGTGGATCGCAGGTGACAATTTTAATTAGCCTTAAGCAGAGTAGAGTTTTTGCATCCAAATGTTCGCTTCCGATAATGAAGAAATTACCGGCTAAAAATTGGAACAGATTTCGAAACAACCAACCAACGTTCAGACTAAGCCCTTTTTCATGAAAATACTGTATTTTTCACCGAATATACCGTAAATACTGCTCTCATTATTGGTGGCCAAATTTAATCCTGAATGGATTACTATAAGAGGTGCTCAATTGGTTCGTTGCGATAGCTCATCTTGTCGAGATTACTGTAAGAGATCCTCCCGTTCGTTGAAAGATTTTTTAAGGTGACGGTAGTGGTAGAAATTTGTATCAAAGGCAAGTCTCCAAAAAAACTTCTTAGTTCTTTCATATGTAATCAATTTTCCATAAAAATTCCAGTTTTTGTGGATTGAAACGTACTGTTCAAGAAATTAAAAAATCGATTTAAGGACCTTGTCTTTTGTTTTTGGACAAGGAATCCAATCAACGGATATACACATGTGCTATATACAGGTTGGCTTTCTCCAAAAGTAATCTGAAATTTCGGGGAGTTCATCGGGAATGTTTTTTTTTTCAGAATTTTTTCCGACTTTGTGAAAAATTCATCTTTCTGCCCATTTAGTTTCATCCGATTCTCTTCTTTTTCTGAATTTTCTTGTGATGAAAATATCTTTTTTCGGAAATTGCTGTGCATGAAGAAAATAAAATTATTGACAGAACGAAATCAATGTAAATGCCCATCTCATCGTTTATGAACTTAACTTTTTTAAAGATACGAAACTCACGCTCGATCTGCTGCTTTTGAAAGCGAGCCAAGTGTTACAGAAACGAAGCCAAATGTCCCTTTCGAGGAGTTTTCTGTGAGAAAGACGATCTGTCAGAAGTACAACCAGACAAAGCCACTCCAAGAAGATTCAAACCCGCCTGCATACCCAATAAGTAAGCTTATGTCTTTGTAAAGTAATGTTGTTTCTTCTTGCCCAGTGGGTTGTCTTCCTCCGCGTGACACAGAAGAATAAGGTCGAAGCTCTCGACCATCACTGTTTCTTTCGCACTGACCTCTCTCTCTTCCTCTCTCTCTCTCTTTTTTTTTGGAGAGATCATTTGAACAGAAATTCAACAACCGAGTGCGGCCCACGCCAAAGGTCTATCGGACGAAGTGAAGTGGGGTTACAACGACACGAAAATATATATCTCGATTTTTGAGGCTCTAAACCACGCAGTGGGCACAGGGGAGATTCAATTCAGGTAGCTTCTAAGAAAACTGGAGTGTCCGCTATGGAGTTCGGACAGAGTTTTCTGATTTTCTCTTAATAGTTTGGACGTATACTTACATATTCTAGGGGGTAGACTTATGTATTCTAGGGTTTTAGTGCCTAAAACTGGATTGGGTCGGCTATTTCTGAGAAAGTTTGTAACAGTGTCGTGTGTATTTAAAAGTAATGAATGTGATCAGCTCGGTTCTGGCATAATTCATTCATTTTATTCCTTTGCACATGGTTGATATACAATGGATAACTGTCACAGGGTGATTCAGTTCGAGGCAATAAGATAATACATATGTACATTAACCGTAATTTTTGCATTTAAATTACAATTGATCGAGAAGTTCAAGGTGTGAGTTCATAATTAATATTTGGTGAGAAATACTCAAATACTATGTGAGTCTTAGTTTAGAAGAGGGTACAATTACATCAATTGGTAAACTAAGAAGAGCATTTTTGAATTGTGACGAGGATGGCATTGAAACAAGAGGCGAGGGCAGAGAATTCCAAATGTCAATATGGCGAGAAACACACGTATTATGTATGACCTTCGGGCATTTAAAGGGCAGTATAAGTCTGAGAGTGTGGGAGATTCTTTGGCTATAGGGGGAAGGCCTGATCACTAAGAGATGTGTGGTTCCAAGCACAACGTTATTGTGGATGGCTTTATGAATGAAAGATAGGTCAAGTATGGTGCGCCTATACTCCAAGGTGGTTAGGGTTAATAATTTTAGACGGGCAGAATAATTTTGAGAGATTTGGCCAGCTCTAGCGAGAATGCGTCTAGTAAAGTTTCTTTGTACCCGCTCTATGTCGTTAATGGCCAAAGTAATACCTCTTCTGAAAGCAGGGAAACCAGAAGAAATGTCGTCATCTTACCGTCCAGTCTCCCTCCTCTCACCAGTCGCAAAAGTTCTTGAACGTCTGCTTCTTCCATACATACAACAAGCGATGCCTCCAGCAAAACATCAACACGGGTTCACCAAAGATAGATCCACTACGACTGCTCTTCACACGTTCAACGACTACATTACCAGAGGACTCAACGAGAAGAAACCGGCTAGTCGTACAGTAGCAGTTGCCTTAGACCTCAGCCGAGCTTTCGACTGCGTGGACCACAACATCTTGATCGAAGATATTGCAAATGCATCGCTACCAGACAAAATAGGAAGATGGATATGTGGCTACTTGAGAGGACGACAAACCTACGTCGAATTTCGTGGAATCCAAAGCAAGAAACGTAAACTCCGTGCTGGAGTTCCACAAGGTGGTGTACTGTCACCAACTCTCTTCAACCACTACCTGTCACATATCCCTTTACCTCCGGAACAGATCGAACTCGTCTCATATGCTGATGACTGCACTATTTTTGCCAAAGGGTCCGACATCGCTCCAATATGCAACAAAATCAACAGCTACCTCGACGAACTAGCACAGTGGTTCGACTCCAGACGACTGAAATTAGCAGCAGAGAAAAGTGCGGCAATGCTATTCACGCTGAATAGCAGGGAGGTCAATCAGCAACTCGACATCCGTATAGACAACATCACTGTTCCAACTGTCCGCTCCATCAAAATTCTAGGCGTCACATTCGACACGATGTACACTTTCGGATCTCATGTGAAGAAAACGAGGACGACACTCCGAAACCGGAATGCAGCATTACGTGCACTTGCTGGAGCTTCCTGGGGAAAGGAAAAAGAACTCTTGCTGACTACCTACAAAGTCGTCGGCCGACCAGTTATCAACTACGCCGCGCCAATATGGTCTCCGAATCTCTCCGAAAGCCATTGGAAAGAACTTCAAGCTGCCCAAAATGTTGCTCTGAGAGCGGCAACAGGATGCGTCAAGATGACACCGATAGATCATCTCCATATTGAATCCGAAGTCCTCCCGGTGAAGCCTCACAACGACATGCTGTGCAAGCAATTCCTCCTTCGGCTACATAAACGAGACCACATTGATCACGACACAACCAAGATGCCACCTCCTCCCAGACAGTTGAAGAGGGCGAGATCCCTTTTCAGTGAACACCAAAACTGCATCACTCCATTCCTTGACGAAGATAAAGAAGTGAAGACAGAAGAAGCGTACCGTGAAGACATAAAGAAGATACACACGGATACAGTCACAGCGGTGAAAAACAAATACTCACCGCCTGTGGTACTGGGAGGATACCCACCACCGCCTATCTCCAGAGAAGAGAGAAATCTTCCGAGATCTACAAGACGAACACTCGCCCAGCTACGGTCTGGATATAGCCCATTTCTGCGAAGCTATATGTCCAGAATTGACTCCACAACCGTGGACAGATGTCCGGACTGCGACGAACCCGGACACACAACGACTCACCTTTTCTCCTGTCCAGATAGGCCGACTAGTTTGACGGCTTGGTCTCTCTGGACCGACCCAGTAGAAGCTGCAAGGTTTCTAAAACTACCGATCACCGAAGACGATGCCGAATAGAAGATCTATCGGCTACAACAACAACAACATGTCGTTAATGAGACCGACAGAGACAGGTGACCAGAGTTCGCATCCATATTCCAGAATTGGTAGAACGTAGGTTTTGTAATGTTACTATGCGCTGACCATTGGAATGTCGCTCGCAAGTTGGACCCCATAGCCTGGACAGGATCACCTAATTACTCAAACCAAAGGATTAAAGAAAGGCTTGCATGAATCTCGCAATCCCCACTGTTACTTTCAATTCTAGCACTGATTCAGGAATAGCCACTAGTTCCACCAGG
The DNA here is from genome assembly GCA_964056735.1 of Allodiplogaster pararmata. Lineage (NCBI taxonomy): Eukaryota > Metazoa > Nematoda > Chromadorea > Rhabditida > Diplogasteridae > Allodiplogaster > Allodiplogaster pararmata. The sequence goes on along the minus strand of OZ057404.1, from coordinate 35,309,484 downwards.
TTAGTTCTGCATTTCATCTCGTGGTATTGCGTCCTGCGACAAGGTTGTATTTAGCGCAAAGATTAGAACATTTTATTGTTTTTCCATTCGTTTGCGGGTAAGATGAATTTTATCTCAAAATTTAAAAAAATTTACGGTAAAAAATCAATTATGGATTCTGACAGTAAGGAGATTAATTATTCGAAATCGAAAATTAACTTCGATTGAAGATTGAGGCAAATCCCTAAGTCTTCTCGTCTGGTCTTCTGTCCCGAATGCAATGATGTCTTCGAAGAGAAGCATCTCCATCCTTCAGTTTATGTGAAGAGAAAGGAACTGAGAAGACCATCGCGGCTGATTGATTCACTGTCAGATCCCCTCGGCGAAGCGGTGCGTGTTGAATATGTTCCCAGTTTTGTGTTTTTTGAACCCGCACTGCGGGCTCAAAAAAAAAAACATTCGACATCCAAGAAAGCTAGTGATGCAAATTATCTGGGGCCGTATTCAGAGACAAAAACTTATACTAAAATTTACGGTAAACTTTATACTAAGTTGTAGTTTTGCCAAAATGGAATTCAGAGAATATATATTTTAGGGTAAACTTTATACTAAAGTTTAGTAGGAAAGCTGAGCCGCTCTCACCCGTCTTGTCTCTGAATACAGAACTGAGTTGAACTTAGGTCTACAATATACTAGGGTAAAATTTACCCCTGAGTTCATCTTAGATCTCTGAATACGGCCCCAGATCATCTGCATTCTCTTTTTTACATCACGCGCTCTCGCACTATCTCAAAGTCCTTCCGTTCCCTCATCATTGGTCATCTTGATATATACGCTCTTTATGCGGTTGGAATGAAACAGTCTGTTACCTAGTATGCAATTGGATATAATAGTATTGTTATTGTTAAAGTAATTTAACTTTTCTGTTTTACTTTAGTCTCCGAATCATTCATCTTCCATTCTGCATAATCATCATAAAGAAGTCCTAATTTACACAAGAAACTTTTTGAAATACAGTTAGTTTTCTCTACGATTGGAGCTGAATGTCTACTGTTTTCTATCTCTCTCTTTCTCTCTCGTTCTCTCTTTCTCTCTCTTTCTCTCTCTCTCTCTTCCTCTCTCTTTCTCTCTCTTTCTCTCTCTTTCTCTCTCTTTCTCTTTCGTTCTCTCTTTCTCTCTCTTTCTCTCTTTCTTCCTCTCTCGTTCTCTCTTTCTCTCTCTCTCTTCCTCTCTCTTTCTCTCTCTTTCTCTTTCTCTCTCTCTTCCTCTCTCTTTCTCTCTCTTTCTCTCTCTTACTTTGACCCTCTATCTTTATTCATATCGACTGCTTTTTCTCTCTCTATTTCTCGAATCATATCTCTAAGTTCGGGATTTTAATGTTAGTTCTTTAGTAACTTTTAGTACATTAAAATATGGTTTGTTGATGCTGTAAAGATACTTTTGAATTTCGCAGTAATGCTGGATCGTAACGAGCGAGTTTGCAGCAATTCTGGTTCTCGGAAGCGTCGACCTCCTTGTTGTGTTCGGTTATTTCAGCGGCTGCTTGTGATGGGGTTCTCTGCTTGGGAGCAGCCCGACTCTTCGAGGAGCTCAAATTGCAGAAAAACAAGGGCCGCAAGCTCTTCATGCTCGACTGTGACTCCAGATATGTTCGGAAAACTTTAAAGTCATTCTCTCTTGAACTAAAAGATGTTTGGGGAATTGCGAAGAATCATAGTTGTATTGGAATGCATTGAAGATTAAAATGGATATTTTCCATGAACAAATCTCAGCGTTTCTATCAGAACCACAGTTTTTTCATTGAATATCGGAAAAGAAAAATGTCTTTCATTACAGTAAGAGTTTCTATTTCTGAAAAGATGATGATAGGCAGGTTCTAAATTTTTCAAGCCTCAAAAACTGTATTACAGGCCTCATTTTACGCCCGAAAAGAGTTTGGCCGGTACTCGATGCTGGTTGACTGGCTGCCCGGGGGACAGAAGGACCTATCGCGACTCCTTTCTTTCATGTCCCAAGTCTCTCATCTTCTCATAGTCTCTGATCCTCCCTTCGGAGTTTACGTCGAACCGCTCATCCGAAGTATAGAGAGCATGCGACAGAGACACAGGGACGCCAGGTGCTCCTTTCAGGCTTTTCTAGTTGTTTTAGTGTGTCCGTTCTCTAACTATGGTAGGAAGATGGTAGTTATGGACAGAGAAATAAGCTTTGCAGAAATGGAGCGGAGTGCACATCCAAGGCTCTTCTGACGCTTCCTTTGTTTGTGGGAAAGCATGCCTTGAGAGCCTATTCAGGGCAGCTGGCCATGTCGGATTACAGGGTTAATATTCGGATTACAGGGTTACTATTCGGATTACAGGGTTAATATTCATTCAGTTTTCATTTCCATTTCAGATTTTTGTCTTGCGAGCTTCTGTGTAAATTTTTTCGGTTCATCAAAGCCTCATAATCAAAAAAATCGAGAAAAAATTTAATCGCAGAAAAAAATTTGTTTGAACAGGTTTGTTATGAGAATCACAAGCAGTTCGCTAAACCGAGTAAGTCTATCGTACGGATATTTACGGACCTCCCACTGGGAGAAATCGATCTCAGTGAAGAGGAGGGATACAGGTTACATATTCACTCCATCCTTTATTTTAAATAGCAATGTGTCACCGTGGTTTAATGGTAACGCGCTTGATTTCGGTTAGAAAAGAGATGGCTGGGTTCGATCCCGCCCGATGCACCTTTTTTGCCGTATGATGGTTTTTGTCTCATTAATACATTTATTCTTTAATTAATTCATTTTTTCATCTAATTCACTTAATCGTCTTACTTTTGTGAGCGTGGGGGAACTTTCTGATTGTTGTGTTAAACTTCGGCATTAGACTGAATTCCAAGTGTTGATTGATTTTTTAAATAGATTTATGCACTACAAAGTGATATAATAGTATAAAAATTTCAACAAAAAAAACACTCGAACTTAAGTTGTTTCAGGATGTGCGATATGTGTGAGAAATTCGTGTGGAACAGCAATAAGCATTGCGGGATGTGTGGAGATTGCACGTCCAAGGCGAGTATTTCTTAGTATTAGTTTCCTAAGAGGACAGCATGTGCTGTATGGAGAAAGAGAGAGAGAGAGAGCACTTCGTCATTAACCCTTTCAGAGTCTTCATGGTTCTGATTATTGGAAGTTCATGCAACTTTCTTTGTAAATCATCTACTCGCAATTAAATTTGTTTTTGAGAATGATGAGCGAGCTTCTTCTTTCAGGGCCAGTATTTGAAACTATAACAAAAAGCAGAATTTAAAAAAATGTATGAATTGTGGAACTTGGAACAGCTTGAAAAGGCCCAACTCCTGCTAAAAGCCATTTTATATCTTGCCGATCTGGGAAGCACAGAGGAAATCGACCGCTTCCGATATTATAAATACTAAATAAGATTTAATAATATTGTAAATAATAAATAAGATTTAATAACTAGAATGAACGCGTGTTTAGTAAAATTTTACAATTACGCTTGCCAGTTTTTGCTCTTGAAAAATTTGTTCAAAATCAGGCACAATTCTACAGTGAACAGTGAATATAATCACAGGCATCGATAAGAGCTCTACGCGAATAAATTTATGCGTTTCTAAGTGATAAAGAGCTCTACGCGAATAAATTTATGCGTTTCTAAGTGATAAAGAGCTCTACGCGAATAAATTTATGCGTTTCTAAGTGATAAAGATTCATTCAGATGCTTATATTATATCCTATGAGTATCTTCGAAATAACATATTTGATCATACTTTTTTGTTCTTTTTTCAACACCTCTTGCTTTTATGTTTATAGTGTGTACATAGTCTTTATAGTGTGTACATTGTCACATATGTACATAGTCTCTCTTTTTATCTCTTCTCTCATCTGTCTTCTTATTTTCTGTGTCTTTTAAACTATCCCCGTCCTCATCGTTCTCTTTTTGTTAATATTTCTATCTCAATGTTCACAGACTTGACCAAAACTGATCATATCGGAAAAAAAACTTTGCTTCTTGTCTTGCGATTCTTATCTTGTTGATTCAAGAAGATAAGAATCGGGGGGTTCAAGCAAACTAAGACTAAGAGTTCACAAGTTCGTTGACGTTCATTTGCAAAACAAAAGATTAATCAGCTTTTAAAGTTTTGTATGAACTCTTCATTGATTTATTTTATGAGTGAATGATCATCAGGGCAGCGAGTGTGTTAAAAAATTCGAATGAAGTAATTATTAATTAATTTGGGTTCTTAATTAGTTTAAATACGAAATTGATTTCAGAGTGAGAGATTTAATCTGTAGAAGTACTCCAGTAAAGTTAACGTTCCAGGATGGCTCACCCTATCGTCACTGTGACCGTTGCATGCGCTGCGTGAAAATGAGCTACAAACACTGTAGAGAATGCTCACGATGTCATTTGAATGACAGATGTGGGCGTCTAAAAGGCCTCCCTGAAGAGGAAGAAGCTTTCTAAAGCACCAAATCATTGAATTATATTTTTAGAACGCTTCTTTTGGGATTATTTGGTTAAACATGGCTAAAACCAAACGGAAGATGGTTCAGTAACAACCGGAATCTGGAAAAATCTATTATTGTTCAAGCAATTGTTCGAATGAGCAAATTTCAGACAAAATGTTAACATTACTGTTGTTCTTTGTTGTTGTTTTGTTTTGATATAATAAAGAATCTGAAGGAACAATGGAAACTGCTCCATTTAAACGCACTGCGCTTCAAACATAATCGGTTTTAACTTGGCGACAAACTCATTTTCAGTCCGTTCTAAAAGTTTTTTTTCTATCATAGAAACTATGAAAAGGGAAGAGAAGAACAAACGAAAATAAGAAAAAGGCAAGAGTTTGGAGAGTGGTTAACATTTGTTCAAACAAAAAAGAACTAAAAGTGAGGTTGAAAGTTGAAAAGTGAAGGTATAAGCTGAAACGGAGAGTGGGAGACACAAAAAACACAAAGAAAGAGAGATGAAAAGGAGCTGTTGGAAGAAGCTTCGTGTTGAATTAACCCTTTTGAGAGCAGTCATAATGAACGAGTAAAGAAAGAGTTTTGGTAATAAGTTTCTCAAGGGGAGGGAGACAAGATGACCGCTTAGTAGTCGGTCAAATTGCCTGCCAACCGCTCTTGTGCATACACGTTCACTTAGTTGATATGAGGGAAATCGAAGGCTATCGAGCAGTTCTATTCATCTCCTTCACTTTGTCCACCACAGCTATCTGCACCGCAGGTTATCTCATCTCACAGAAGATCACTCTTTAGCTTCAATTAGCTGAACCTGAGGAATAAAGCTGATGAGATAAAATTGAATTGATGCTTGCTGATGAGATAAAATTGAATTGATGCTTGCATAAGGAAAGCTTAAATCTTGAAAATATACGATCCTGTATGTATTAGTATATTTTTTGATTGAAACTACGCTTCAATCGAAGTAAGAGAGTAAGACATTGCTTAAAGGACACTTTATGGTGGTCGCCTTTATAGAAAACGTGACGAAATAGTCAATTTCACATTTCAAAGTCGATTTCCTGGGTAGGGTTGTATTAGCGCGTTCGATAGCGGTTAGAGAGACGTGACTGGGTTCAAAAAAAGTTCCTTGACTGGATTTTGTCCATTGTATAGTTTGAAAATACTTTAATTCTTCAAAAAGGGAATGACTTCTATGGGTAAAGGAATCCTTACATTTTTTTGAACAAAATAATTTTCGGCTCGGTATTTCTTAGCAGTTCTGAACTTCGCCGATACAGTAACTTAAGTTTTGATTGATTTTATTCAGTGCTGACAATTCCTCTTCTGATTTTCCACCTTCAACAACTGCAGACTAATCTCTCACACGAACTGCGTTACTGCACGCTCACTTCACACGACTTGTGGGATGAATTGAAAGAAGTGAGTTCTCCTTTTTCATCTTTCTCAAAAAACACCTCTAACAAGCTTAAAGTATCGGTTCTCTATTAATTTTATCGTACTCACTTCACTTCCCCTTAAAGAGAGAAAGACTGGTTCAATTTCTCCTGATGGTCTACATCTTTTCCATGCGATATTTCAGTCGTATTTCATTTTAATCAAGATTCTCTTCCTTAACGCTGTGTAGCTAGGCATTTGTTCTTACTGATTTAGAAAACCTTGAAACTTTTTATTCTAATTTTTCCTCACAATTTTTGCGTGAATTTTCAACTGAATACGGTCTGAAAATTCTCCTAAAGGTCTTACAGAAGTCAGCTTCAAGCGAAGCGAAATCAATAAACAATCAGAGTATATAGATTGCCGCACTTTATCGCAATGGGTTGAGTTTGGGTGTAAGGGGATATTGGATTCAGGTTAAAGATGTTGACCCGAGCGTGTCACTTTGATAATCAAAGCGAGAGAAAAAGTGAATCGTAGTTGGAGGCTGATTGTTACCATGATGATTGTTACCATGATGATTGTTACCATGATGATCACGAGCCTTTTTTGTTCTGCGCTGAACAATACACTTCAACAGTAAACTTGTCAAATATCATTTAAGACTTTAGTGAGCGTACATACTATCACTGTTTGCTAACGAATTTAAATTTTTTAAAAACATTTTTTTACACTGATTGGGTTTTTCCTAACACAGCTACATCTATAATAACTAGATTAAAACTCAGTCAAATCAACTTTCTGAAGAAGTGACTGATTATGTTTTGAGCACATCGATACTAAGATTATTCCACACGTCACAAACTCATACCGGTAACATATTTGAGTGAGAAACAGTTTTCACAAGTGAGGAATTTAGGATCCAACTATGGGACCTAGTACTGTAATGGTGCGCTCGCAGATTGAAAATGGAATTAAGACTAAGAGGCGTACCGCGCAGTACTCCAATTGAGGTCGAACGTAGGTAGTGTAAAGCGTATGTTATACATATAGTGTATCGTTCTCATTTGAGGGGCATTTACTCTGAGGTCACAGAGGTCTGTCTGAGATAGGGCGAAAACTTTTTTTAAATAGTAACAGTTACAATAGTGATGTTCAAAATACCGTTATAGTTTTTTTCTCTAATGAAACTAATAATAGAAAAGATAGAGTGAAAAAAGTTATAAAATATAGGGCAAAGACTTTTATTAGTAACAACCAAATATGACTTCAACTAGGTATTTAAGGTTAATTCATCATATCACGATCACAATTAGATTTAGAAATGGGAGTAAATTTTGAATTCGGTGCTAATCAAATGAGTTCTGTTAATCAAGTATTGTATCTTTCAATAGAAAACAATTTCTGTCCAAATTTAACAGAGCTTTTGGAACACATATCAAAAGATTGTTAACGGCATCGTGGGTTGTAGATCTTAGTTGTTTTTTTTTGGACACGACTGTTGCCCAATTTTTTTAAAAATTCATTTAATAATTTCAATGATTGAGCCAACTCATGAATTATGTGTAAGCCTATCTATCCAGGACTTTTTTTAATGAACACGCCTAATCATTAATATTTTTAACGAACACGTTAGTATACAAAAAGTTGAAGAAATTAAATTTATAAAACAACATTGTGTTCTGAAACATTGAAGGTAGAACTCCATTACGGAGTGAAGAGTCGGCTGAAGCGACAAAACTTCCTGCCAGATGACACTTCAACTGTGGTCTTCAACGCACGCGGTCCCCCTCCTTCCGCCTACACTACCGCTCCTCCCGAATATCCGACGATTGGTAAGTTCATAACCATGATCTTTATACTAATATTTTAGAGAAAAAAAATCACCTAAAACTAAGAAATCAGCCTGATCATAACTGTAATCTGAAGTAAGAAGATATCAAATCACAAAGTTATCGATCCGGATGACAAACTAAATCTCTTCAGATGTGGTACACCGTCCTCCGATTCCTACGCAAAAACATCCATCAATTTGTGTGTTCGGTCCTCCCGGCCCTCCAGGCTTCCCAGGACCCCCCGGAAACGACGGAGTAGATGGCATACCTGGCGGACCGGGCTTACCCGCACCCGAGTACACAGGAGCTGTTATTGAAGAGATCTCCATCACCTTCTGCCAGCAATGTGCGCCTGCCCCAGAAGGACCTCCAGGCAGACCAGGACCCAAGGGATTTCCTGGTCAACCAGGACTGCCCGGACAATCCTTCTACATTCCGAAAGGACCACCCGGTCCTATTGGTCCTGCCGGACCACCAGGTCTCCCTGGTGATCCCGGAATGCCAGGAATGATGGGTCCACCTGGAATGTTTATTGGAGATATGGTAATCTATGGTCCATCAGGACCTCCTGGAGTCATGGGACCTGCTGGAGCTCCCGGTAAACCGGGTACACCTGGACGCATCGCATTCGGTCTTCCTGGAGATATGGGTGACTCTGGCAAACCAGGTCCTCCCGGCCAGCCCGGGGGTCCAGGAGTAGATGGGCCACGAGGACCTGCAGGTCCTCGAGGAGGCTGCGACCACTGCCCACCTCCCCAACTCTCTCCGGGTTTCTAACTTCGTCGTCATAGTCTTCAGATCCATTTAAGATGTACATAATGAACGCTTATGTGATATTCATTCATTTCAATGTTTGTTGTTGTTTCTGATAGGAAAACTGGTGTTGATCACTCATTTATTGAAAAAAAATATCTTTGAAACATACACACAGTTGTTTTTGTTGTGATTATTCATAGCATCGAATGATTCAACAATGCAAGGACGTATTTTGGAAAGCTGACACAGCTAGACTTCTATAATAGTTTGCTATCTTGGTTCTCCGCGTCATAGTACCTCGACTTGATGGCGCGATACTTGCGTAGAGAGTAGAGCGCTTCTAGCTCCTCAATTCTCACTTTTAGTCTGATTATACAGTAGGAAATTGTGTTTGGATCACCTTTTCTCTGTTTGAAAACATTTCTTACCGAGTTCTTTAATTCTTCAGCATATTATAATGATGATTTTTTCTAATCTCGTTTTTTTTGGAAAAAAAAACAAAAACTAAATTACTTGTTTTAATTAGTTTTTTTCTAATCTCAATAATGCAATGCGACTTAACCTAAAGGATGCCAACTGCTCGTTCATTTGCACATTTATTGATGGAGTGAATGAGCGCCAGTAAACAAAAGCTACCTTCACAACATATTCACCGCGCAGAATGAGATGCTCGATTTTCTGCGGATCGGACTCATTCCGATTATTGTGGAAGGCTTTTTTCAATCTCACATGAAACCAATCAGCACCCTTTGGATACTTTTTCCCCATGTGGTAGAGGGTCTTGTAGAGGGAGAGCACTCTTGACCGCAAGCTCTCCGTGAACATTTCCCTCCAGAAGAACGCACCACCTGAGGCAGCGTGGACTGCAAGCAGCTTTCTTATAGTCCTTCCGGAGAGAAAATGCATACGTACCATTTAGCACATAAATACATGTGTAAGCTGCACTCCAATCAGTCTAAAATAATAAACTCCTTCAGGGTCCATCCTTGAGTCTTAAATTTATGCGCTTCCGAAAAATGCTAGTGACTTTTTTTTAATTTGTGAAGCCATTTCTGAATTTAATCGCTATATTTTATTCTTTAATGTCTGCGGTTCCTAATGCTTTTCTTTTGATGAATTCGATTCTTTCGTGGGTGGTAAGAAACATATTTGTCTGCGTGATACTTTCATTAGAAAGTATAACTACGAAACAGATTTGTCTGCGTGATACTTTCATTAGAAAGTATAACTACGAAACAGATTTGTCTGCGTGATACTTTCATTAGAAAGTATAACTACGAAACAGATTTGTCTGCGTGATACTTTCATTAGAAAGTATAACTACGAAACAGATTTGTCTGCGTGATACTTTCATTAGAAAGTATAACTACGAAACAGATTTGTCTGCGTGATACTTTCATTAGAAAGTATAACTACGAAACAGATTTGTCTGCGTGATACTTTCATTAGAAAGTATAACTACGAAACAGATTTGTCTGCGTGATACTTTCATTAGAAAGTATAACTACGAAACAGATTTGTCTGCGTGATACTTTCATTAGAAAGTATAACTACGAAACAGATTTGTCTGCGTGATACTTTCATTAGAAAGTATAACTACGAAACAGATTTGTCTGCGTGATACTTTCATTAGAAAGTATAACTACGAAACAGATTTGTCTGCGTGATACTTTCATTAGAAAGTATAACTACGAAACAGATTTGTCTGCGTGATACTTTCATTAGAAAGTATAACTACGAAACAGATTTGTCTGCGTGATACTTTCATTAGAAAGTATAACTACGAAACAGATTTGTCTGCGTGATACTTTCATTAGAAAGTATAACTACGAAACATATTTGTCTGCGTGATACTTTCATTAGAAAGTATAACTACGAAACAGATTTGTCTGCGTGATACTTTCATTAGAAAGTATAACTACGAAAAAATCACGATTTTTCTCGTTTTGCTTCAACATGTGAATTCTTATACGAAATTTGGTTGTTCAGCATGTCAATCTTATCAGTAGAGGAAGTTATGATTGTGAATCTCTAATCACTTTGCGTAATACTAAACAGAAGGAAGAATTGCTTTATTTCAGAATTTTATATTTTAGTTATGAAAAGGGTTCTTGTTCACATAGGAGAATATTCATTCATACAAAATTGAGAACGAGGAGTTTTTGGATATGATTCCGATATGAGATTGCTGTTGAAAGATTTTAAAACAACTTTTTTCACACATATTATCAATCATATGAGACTGAAAGTTAAGTCATCAAGTTTTAGAGATCAAATGGCTAGCAAAAATGAAGGAAAAATTATGAGGTGAGTTGTTCTCAAGCCTATGTCAGAGCGTAGGTATGAAGACAGTGGACATTTTTTTTTACAAAGCTTCTAGCTTCTGTTCAAGTTTTTAAAGTTAAAGCGAACTTTTGATAGCAAAATAAAAACCCAGAAAACTTTCATACAACATAGCAATGAAGGAAAACCTTTAAAAAAGAGTTTGGTTTTTACAGATGGGAAAACCTATTCTACTCGAATAAGCAAGACGAGAAAAGATGCAAAAGCTGACAACTCAAGAACTGCATCTAGTTTGAAACCAAAATTAATGAAAAGACTATTTAATAAACATGTACAATACTTTGAAGTTTGTTATAATCTACGGCTGTAGTTTCGCACTTCGAAAATCGATCACAATCCTTCTTTTTTGGTTTCAAATCGATCACAATCCAATTAATCGAAATGAAATTTATGATCCATACTACTACTTAGTTATAAGTCAAAAGACAACACAAGTTATATATAAGTCATACACATTAATAATGAGAAAAAGAACAGATAGATCACATCGAGGTGGAAAGACTATTCCAAGGATGAAAGAAATAAAATTTCTTCGTTAACCTTGAATGATATTCAGGCATTTGTTTGTAATTGTCCCTAGTCATGAAACCCTCGGCGACCTTTTGATTCACCAATGTCAGCATAGACAGCACATCCGTGTCTTTAAAATGAGTCGAGAAAACCTGCAAAGAGTAATCTTTTCCTGTTGTTGTTCGCTCTCTGTAGTTTCTACGAAATGAGACTTACGACATATTTTTTTAAAAGTTTCCGCTCGCATTCAACTCAATAAGTAATGGAAGCACAGCAAAAAAACAAACAAAAATTATCCGGACTGTTATGCGTTTTTTTAAAAGAAATTATCATATAATTTTTTTTCCGAGACACTTTTTTTCGAAGGATAAAAGTGTGGTATTATAGCAAGACATAAGTTTTTCACGTGTTGTTCCAACAATCATAACAAAAAGAGACATTGTCATTGTCAAGTAATACTGCGTCAAAGCAGAACAGCCTCACCTGGCAAACAGCCTGGACGAACCAGGTTCCCTTCACACTGTTCCGGAAGCTGACATATTGCGGCGTCGTGGAGTAGGCGACGAGGAAGTCCGCCTCCGCCGGGAGTCGAACCCTCCGAATGGGCGAGGAGAGACACGAGAAGAGTCCGCTCGCTGCACCGCTTACTCCCGCGTCCACAGCCTCCTCGTATCCCAGATCATACCGCGCTGAAATACTAAAATCTCAAGGAAAAACCAGGTTTTCTACGATAATATCAAAAAATTAAGGCACTCATATTCCTTAAATTTGACGTAAATCAAAAATTAGGAACCAAAAAAGGCACGAAATTGAAAAATGTAAAAGATCATTCAAACTTTACTAGAAATCACAACAACAAAAAAATGTCTCTGTTGAATTATTACTCAATTTCAACCTTTCGTTTCAAGCCAATCCTAAAATGCGGCTCTATCTTTTTTCTTTATCGGCTCTACTCTATTTATTCCACTTCAAACAAATAATGAGTCCGTATCTCATTTGAAAGAACGCCAACCTTTTCACTAAGCTGGATTAATTGTGAAGAGGATTAATCAGATTTTCAGATAATGAATAACTCGGCAGACCCTACGTCAACTTCGGCCGGCGCGGGACAAAGCCAAGGATAAAATACAATACCAAGCAAAATTCTACCCAATTTAAGATTTTTCTCATAACTTTTTTTCCAATCAAATTGTTCGCAACTTTAAATCATTTATTCTTCATAGTATAACAACAAATCGTGACATAAACCACAAAAGTTGGCAAACAATGACATTAAACACAACCGAAAAACAAGATTTCACCAAATTTCGCATATTTGAAAAACAACCATACTTAATCTACAGTACCTTTAAAATAACAAACACCGGTCCGAATAACAAAAAAAAGGTTTTAATAGTTCTAATTCTTCGTTGGAAAACCCCTAGCAGCAATAACTGTTCTACAACTCTGCTGCATATTATCGATGTACTTGCGGGCAATGGTCAGAAGAATATCGTTCCAGGCCTGCTTCAGTTAAGCAAATTTTTACGCCTTGTTTTTGGCAGTCTTGCTTTTCACGGCCTTCGACGACTCTTCCCATAAGTTCTCGATTACATTTAGGTCAGGAGACTAGCTTGGCCAGTCCACTTTGGTTACCCTGCGATGAGCGAACCAGTCCGTGACCACATGCGAAGAGTGTTTAGGATCATTATCTTGCTGATAAATGAACCCCCTACTCAGCTCGGCACGTTCATACGGTAGCATAACATTCTAAAGAAGATCTAAATATGACTCCTCAGTCATTATGTCCTCAACATAGTGGAGGGGACCGACTCCACAGGTGCTAAAGCACCCCCTAACTATAACACTTTCGTCTCCGTGCTTTACGGTTAAGAGCATGTACCTGGGGTCGAATATTTTGCCTACAGGACGATGAATATGAGTAATAAAATCATTACCGAAGAGCAGAAACTTCGATTCATCGGAAAATAGTACGTCTCTCCACTGCTGAGTGGTACAGTTGACGTGTTCCTTCGCCCACTGCAGCCTGGCCTTACGGTTTTTCAAACAGAAAAGCGGCTTCTTCAATGGGCGTCTTCCGAAGAGCCCTACATCACGAAGACGTCTTCTCCAAGGCCTGGCCTTACGGGTTTTCAAACAGAAAAGCGGCTTCTCCAATGGGCGTCTTCCGAAGAGCCCTACATCACGAAGACGTCTTCTCAAAGGCCTGGCCTTACGGTTTTTCAAACAGAAAAGCGGCTTCTCCAATGGGCGTCTTCCGAAGAGCCCTACATCACGAAGACGTCTTCTCCAAGGCCTGGCCTTACGGGTTTTCAAACAGAAAAGCGGCATCTCCAATGGGCGTCTTCCGAAGAGCCCTACATCACGAAGACGTCTTCTCAAAGGCCTGGCCTTACGGTTTTTCAAACAGAAAAGCGGCTTCTCCAATGGGCGTCTTCCGAAGAGCCCTACATCATGAAGACGTCTTCTCACAGTATCCACAGAGATCTACAACCAAAATAATATGTAAAACAAAATAATTTTGGCTAAAATTTCCCTCTACTTGATGATGCTCCTTCATCTTCTTATAGATGTCCTCCTTCATCTTCTTATAGATGTCCTCCTTCATCTTCTTATAGATGTCAAACGCTGTCAGCGTCGAATTGCCACGTGAACTTCTCGCAATAATGCGGTTGATGCTCGCCGTTGTCTGACGTAGTTTTCCTTGCTTCTCTGGTCCAGTTTGCGTAGTGACTCCTTGTTTCAGAATCTTGTATATGGCCCGGTTCTTTGCCAATTGAGATGGCTTCAGGCCCATAGAGCGACCAGAAATTATGGTTTGTTGATCCGCTCTTGAAAACTTTCTAGAGCCCGTAGGACGTTCCATCTTGAAAAACAAAAAAAACTTTGAATACATTTTTTTGATAAACAGTGCGAAAACGGAAAAAATTGAATTTCGGTGCGAATGAGTCCCGATTCTCCCATAACACGAAATTTCGTCAATTCATACAGTATTTTTCTCCCGAGTTTACACCAAAAAAATAATCAAAAGTTGATCACATTTAGTGAGCTCTTCGCTGAGAATTTTCAAAAAACGTAGCATTGGATAAAATTTTGCATGGTACCGTAGGTAATGAATAACTAAATGAGTAACCTCCCCGGCAGGCCTGGACGAAGACAAGTTTCGGCTTTCCTGCCAACAGAGGCGCGTTTCTCGCATTCAACCACGACAGCATTTCGTGCGTACTCATTGGCTGCAATTCTTTGTTTCAGCCGTATTTTTTCTATTAAAAAAGCCAATACAAGCAGCGTTCAACCTAAACTCTCTGAATCGAAATTTCATAGTGACCCATCTGGTTTGATTGAACCTTAAACCCATCTGGTTTGATTGAACCTTAAACCCATCTGGTTTGATTGAACCTTAAACCCAACGCTTCTATGCCGGTTTCAAGTCAGATTCCTAATTGCTGAAACTTCTTACAATGTGCTTCTCAACAACCACTTAATAATAAAGAGATCAAAAAGGCTTGTTGTTGTTGTTGTTGTTTGTCCTTAATGATGGCACTGCTAGACTAGAAGAGACAGAAAGAAAGAAAGAATAGTGAGATAGAGAGAAAGAGAGATGGAGATAGTTTAAAGACTTCAGATGGTGTTCACCTTGTCATCCACTCCGAAGATACAGTCATGTTCTCCATGGGAGAGGATGCAGATGACCGCAGATGATCTGTGAATAGGAGAACTGGCGAATCTCCTCACTTCTTCCTTCATTCTCTGAATCGTCACGAATGTTGAATGGCTACAGTACTTTTAATCTCTCTCTGAGAGAGATTGAGTCTTTCTGTCCTTCTCCAATCACCTGAGGTGATTGGAGAAGACCGGGAAACTTTTTTCGCGCGCATAGATTTGAATTTTTCGAAGTGCGCATAGATTTTCTTCTAACTCGCAGTGCGGGTTAGAGAAACACCCTGATCACCTCTCCGCAAGCTCTATCAGTAATGTAAGTCCTCAAGGCTTCTACCTTTCCCTGAGCAGAAAGCATATAACAGAAAGGAAATTTAACCCTGAAACCGAGAGTAAAACACCGCCCGCGTATTCTTATTGTGGACACAAACACCCGCCGATTAGGGTATGGACATGGGTATTCAACCCCTTCCACTCTGAAGCTCTCCGCACCTCTTCCGCTTACCTGAGCGGAAAGGTTCTCGTGAACTTGGACGGTATAGTTGAGCTGCTGGAAGAGCGCGCGGAGACTGTCTCTGTCCTCATTAGTTCCGAGTCTCTCAGGCAGGGAAAAGAAGTTGCGATTGTTGATGATCAGCGCCAATCCGCCCGGTGGATCGTTCGGGTAAAACTACAACATCAATCTCATCTACCACACAAACGAGTGAGAACACATCCCACGAATAATGATCTTCGAAGTAGGCTAAAACCGACAACAACAACAACCACCACACTTTCCTCAATAGTGCTTAAAGTGGACATAAATATACTCTACGTCTCATAAACCAAAGTATTTTTTAGTGCTTAGAGATGACATGGACATACTGTATGTGGGTTCCTGGCCAGAAAAGATATCTCGGATTGCAGAGAACTCGATATGGATGGTCGATCATCTGAACAAAATGAGTCTGATTAAATAACTTTTTTTTCCATCTTTCTCACTTTATCTGTTTCCTGCCCCTCTCCTCGCTCGCCTTTTCTGCAGGGCGCGAAGAAAGTTCGCGTGGACAGTATTTTTTGGATAAAAACTCAACCGATTGAGCAAATAAAACAAATTTTTAACCAAAGTTTATTCAAACAGTTTATAATAGAACTGCACTTCAAAATCTCGAAGAGTCCTCCCTTCTCATTGAAACAGGGGCTGTGTCGCTTGTGGAAGTGACTCACCGTGGTTAAAAGGTACGAGACGTCAAGATCATTCGACGCTTTTTGGTGGACGTGCTTCAGACTCTCCAAATTCTTGTGGGAAAAAGCACAAGCCTTGCTCTTAAGGACCGACCACTGAAACAAGTCCTGGAAAATTCAATCAGGCGAGTACAGAGGCCATTCGGTGGAAGTGATCATGGAGGGAACTGCTGAAACCTCCAGTTGCATCCCGCGAAGTGATCCTGGCTTCAGAGAAGTACTTTCTTAACGATAATGTCGTTCATGTAGTTATGGTCATTCCCTTTGACTCCCTGCTCGACGAAAACGAACACTGTAGTGCCGGTCGCCGTCACATCGGCCCAGACCATGACAGAAGCGGTATGGCCCCTTCTCGAGGCGTGGTGACCACTTTCATCAACCTCTTTGACCGATTTGGACCAACTCCTATAGTTGAATTGAATTTTTTTATCACACAATGTATGATAGAGCGTAATAGGGTTTTTGAGAAGATGAAATCTTATGAGGAGTGAGGGTTGCAGAGGCTTCAGGCGATAATATAAGATGGTTTTTTGTAAACTGAGGTCTGTTGAGAGTCGTTACAAAGCTCGAGTAGGAGGAAGAAGGAAAACATTACAGCAGGGTTTATTTATGGACGTTACATCGCAGCCGTTCCGGGGGAAAGAGAAGAGCAAAAATGATCAAGATGATCAAGAGATGATCAAAATGATCAAGAGCAAGAAGAGCAAAATGAGAAGAGCAAAAGTTCTGGTGGTCAAAGGACTGTTCGACATTTAAAAAAAATTATCATCGGTGAATAGAATATTAAAAGTGTGCACTGGCTTGAACCGTTTGATTAGTTCATGACATCGCCGTCATCTGGTCCGTTAATGCAACTTGATGTGGCGAAGTCTCATGCAGATTTTGACGAACTTCCAAACAGACATACTCGAGATATTCAGCTCCTTAGCGACTTTTCTGAGACTCTGGTCGGAGTCATAACGAATCTCTTCTCGGATGCTTCTCACGTTGAAGGAAGTGGTCGCAGTCGCTGGTCTACCACTCCCGTGATGGATATCTTTGCAACGTTATGAATAAGATACAAGCGAAAATTTAAACAACTACTACAACAAACAAAAAAATACAAAGTGACAAATTTGGCCACCTGAACTTTCTTTGCACCCTGTATATCTTGCTTTTTTCTATCTCGCTCTCTGTATCCATTCAACTAGGAATACAGAAAAAAAAGTTGTAGGAGCGAGAAAATAAGAAATTTTGAAACTTGGATTAAATTTCTCATGAAAAAAATTCCTTTAAGAGTAGCTCGTTCTGTTTGAATGCAAGATGGACTTAGTCTATGTAGAACATTCCAGCGTCAACTTTGGAGAAAAACTCGACAAATAGTCATTTTAAGATTGAAACTATTCTCTCCCGCAATTTGAAAGTCCGTGCTGATCGTTTCAATGGTTTTCTCTGAAATTAAAAAAATCTTCACTCATTCCCGCCCACGTCCTCTCTTCCTCCTGAACAGCCACACTATTTCTTCACTCATTCCCGCCCACTTCCTCCCTTCCTCCTGAACAGCCACACTATTTCTTCACTCAATCCCGCCCACTTCCTCCCTTCCTCCTGAACAGCCACACTATTTCTTCACTCATTCCCGCCCACTTCCTCCTGAACAGCCACACTATTTCTTCACTCATTCCCGCCCACTTCCTCCCTTCCTCCTGAACAGCCACACTATTTCTTCACTCATTCCCGCCCACTTCCTCCTGAACAGCCACACTATTTCTTCACTCATTCCCGCCCACTTCCTCCCTTCCTCCTGAACAGCCACACTATTTCTTCACTCATTCCCGCCCACTTCCTCCTGAACAGCCACACTATTTCTTCACTCATTCCCGCCCACTTCCTCCTGAACAGCCACACTATTTCTTCACTCATTCCCGCCCACTTCCTCCCTTCCTCCTGAACAGCCACACTATTTCTTCTTGAGTGATCTCTCCTCTAACCATTGAGAGTGCCCTGCAGACAGATGTCTCTGACTCTCTGAATGAGTCCTCCTTCTTCTCCCTCAATCTCACCCTCATTCTCTCTGCAATTAAAGATGGAACAAGTAAACAACTATTGAATAATAATAATAATAATAATAATAATAATAATAATCTTCCTCGCGCTTGTTCCCGCCTCGCGGCAGGGTACGCGCTTCCCTGAGATGCAGGACAGACCTATCTTGGTAGAACCAGTGGCTGCCTGCTAGATCACTGCTAGTGTGATTAGCAGCAGTGGGGAGAGTCAGATTCGTGCATGAGCACTACCAACATTTCTTAACCTTCTTGGTTTGGGTGGATCTGTCCGGGGTGGGAGTCGAACTCGGGACTCTTCGCACAATGGTCTATCACACTACCACTATACCACGCCCGGACCTTAAAAAAACTATTGAATGACTGGAATAAAAGAAATTAGTCTCAAGTGTGTGTGTTTTCTATAGTTTCTTGTACGTGGAAATCTTCAAAGTAATATATTCTAAATTCGATCATTATTCTTTGTTTTGAGATTTGAAAAGAAAAAATGAAAAATATGCTTAATAACTAAGAAAAATTTCAACAACAGCAGAAAAACAGTAACAGATAGATGTGATTAAGAAAAAAAGGAAACAAGAGAGATGGAGAGATAGAAACAGAGGAAGAAAGAGAAACAGAGAAAAAAGCAAAAACAATTAAAAGAGCAGAGAGGTAAAACGCGAGATGTACTAGAAAAGGAGATAAACTTAACAGAAGCAACTCAGAGAAGAGAAAGTTGACTGAAAAAAGCCACTAATCTCTGTCAACCTCGAAAAGGTATAAAAGAACAATATCCAACAAGCTCACATTGTAGACAGCACACTATCGGAGACGAGTGGTTGTAGTTTCAGAGCATAAGCGGTCTTCCTCATGTGATGAAGAGCGATGAAGAAAGCATCCAGAGCCTGCCTCTCCCTGGACTTCAGAATCCGCAGAAGAAGAAGCCATGCCCGCACCACATTTCCACTGTCACTCGCCTCAACTAACACGATGATAATAGAATCTTTCCCCTAACGCTTATTTCCGCCTCACGGTTCAAGGTACGCGCTCTCCTGAGATGAAATACGGACTTGAAAACCAAAATAGTCCTACATGATAATTTGAAGTAATACTATGTGATAAAATATACGGGGTCGCATAATGGATGTGTGTTCGACTATTGTGCGAAGAGTCCCGAGTTCGACTCCCACCTCGGACAGATTCAATACCCCGCCCCATCCAAGAGAAGAAAATTACAAAAGTTTTTTGGTCTGTTTTCCGCAGCGAATTGTTTTTTTTTTGCATAGCACGAGTCGGAGTATAACATTCGACATTTTGTTCTTTTACGAACATTAATTTGTTTAAATATCAACTTTTGTTATATTTTTCAAGATTAAAAATTTTTGCTGGGGGACCGAGCGGGCGGCGGGGAGAAACTCAAAAAGTTAGGTGAGCTATGCCCACTGCTGCTACACACCACCAGTGATCTAGCGGGCAGCCCCTGGTTCTACCAGGATAGGTCTGTAACGCATCCCAAGAAAGCGCATACTCTGCCGCGAGGCGGGAAATGCGCGTGGGGACGATTTTAACATATTATAATATATATACCTTCTCCAACCTGAAAAACGTTGTGTTTGTCTGCAGAAGGCACGACATTACCGAGAAGATTGAGTAAAGAGGGCAGGTCTGTGCTCTCCCTGAACTCGCGGTCGGCAATGACGGAATGAATGGCAGCCTTGACTCGCTCCCGCTCTTCCCCCGATGAGCAGAGCATCGCGAGGGCTCAGATCACTCCTCTCTGCCCTGAAGATGGAGCAAACTCTGCAGACTGCAGATGTAGAGAATCAGTGAGGAGTTCCTAATGGATTATGGAGATGAGTGGAACAACATCAATCTGAGAGTTGAAGGGAAGAAAGCCAGAAAATATATACATATATAAAGAGTTAGATATACGTACGAATGCTAGGAAAGAGAGAGATAGAGAGGAGAGATGAGAAAGAGAGATAGAGAGGAGAGAGAGATAGAGAGGGGAGGGAGATAGAGATGAGAGAGATAGAGATACAGAGGATAGAGAGAGATAGATAAGAGAGAGAGATAGAGAGAGAGAGAGAGAGATAGAGAGAATCAGTCCTATTCACGGACAATTAGGATCACGAGAATAGACAAACACTGAGCGGACAAAAGGCAAGAGAAACTGAGAGGGCACAAAGGACAAAGAAAACCGTAGTTATTATGGAACACTGACCGAACCACATTGAACAAAGGCAGATATAGATTAAGGTGGAGGAACAGATAGGGGAGGGAGCATAAAAAAGGTTAGAGAAGTAGGTATAGAGGGACATAAAGGGAGCGAGAAATTCTCGCCAAGAATATGATAGTGAGTACGTGAAGAAAAAACGATACGCGTATAAAATTCGAGAGACTGGAGATCTATGCACATGGTGCGAAAAAGGATCTGGAATAGTGTATGCACCATCTCTAAGCTGATGGTGTAAAAAAAAAAGCCGGTGACCTCCGTCTTTGATGAAATTATCCTTCCACCTTTAAGAAAATCTAACCAATCACTCCCTTCACGAAATATGCTCTCTTCAAAGTTTGAATTTCAAAAGTTCACCGGTTACTTCCACAAATGAAGTTTTAAAAAAACCACTGCTCAATAAACTGGGGAACTAGAAGTTACCCTAAGAGAAGCGAGAAACTTAGTCAATTGTCAAAAGCTACATTCGAAAAATGACGGCTCTCGAAAAATACCGGAAAAAATAACGGGGAAAAATTCGAAAAATAAATAACGAAAATAACGGATAAAAAAAAGTATATAACTCACGGGCATACCCGCAGACATTGGAATACTAGACGAAAAATTGGCTTTAAACGCTCGGGTTTCGAAAATTTTCTTTATAGGTGATCATTTTGAGCATCAAAGACTCGGCGAAGGTGTCGAATTGTGATCCCGCTCAATTTTCGTTTTTTTTTCAATCGAATAAAGTGTTAATTGGCTTCTTATGACCTACTGAGCAAAAAAAACATGTGAAGAAAAATTTTTTTTCATTATTTTTACAAAAAAAATTTTTTCTCAGGAAGATATTTTATTCATGAAAACTCCCTTCCCCCCTTTCTCCTTAGGGTCTCCCTTCCCCCCTTTAGGGCCCCCCCTTCCCCTCCCCCCCTAGGGCCCCTACCCCCCTTGCTTAGGTAGGGCCCTCTTCCTCCCCCTTCCCTCTTTAGGGCCCCCCTCCCTTTCCTGCTTAGGTAAACCCCCCTCCCCCTCCCCTTTTCCTTTCCCCAAAATTTGAGCCAAAAAAAATTTTTTTGGAAAAAACATTGAAAAAAAAATTTTTTTTCCGCACATGTTTTTATTGCTCAGTAGGTCATAAGAAGCCAATTAACACTTTATTCGATTGGAAAAAATAAAAAAGAGCGGGACCACAGTTCGACACCATCGCCCAAAGACTCCGGTTCTTTAAAAAAAATTACAAAAAAAATATTTTACTTCAAAAAATTATTTTCACACTAAAAAAATAATTTAACATTAAAAAAACGCTTAGGCTTAGTAAAAGTTTACGATAACGAGGCCGTACGGCTCAAGCTAATGAGACCGTATCAACAAAAAAATTGCACTCTGCACTGTCTGGCGTCTAGTATGCCCGTGAGTATATTAGAGCCAAAATAACTTAGATAAAAATCACCATGCCTATCGATGTAAATTTTTTATCGGAAGGCTGAGCACCTCTTATGAGCCCAACGGACCCGATTTCCATTTGAAGCAGTTGAGAATACCTACAATATTATTGAGAAAAAAACAAACAAGCGAAATTGGTTAAACGCATCGGATGATGAATCCGGAGACAAAAACAAGCGAAAGATAATTATCAGAAGCTGCGAATTTGAATCATTAACAATCAAACTGGTTAGCGCGAAAATCATTCGATTGAAACTGACTTTAATTGACTGAAACCTAGTTATTTTAATCAATTATCGACTTCGTTTTCTTGAGACGAGTTTGATATATTTAGCGCGCTTTCTCAATTCAAAATTTTAATGAACTGTTTCCTAAATACCGGCTTTTCCTGTGCCTGGAACTACATACATAAAAATCTTCGGGAAGGTGGGTCCCTAAAGTAATTTTTTCCCAAATCTTCAAATTCTAACTTACACAGTCTAATGGCAGTGACGCCTGGTTGAGATGACAACAGATATATGAACTATCGCAGAAAAAAGCTAGTCCACTGGGCGAGATCGAACCCAGCCATCTCGTCTCAAACCGCGAGCGCACGTAACCATTACACCACAGGGACACATTGCTATTCCATGCGATAGTTTTTCTGTGTGATAGTTCAATTCCATACATATAACTAAAGGATAACCGACTTATTGTATTTCATCGACATTTATCGGTAAAATATGAATCTTGAGCAATCTCGATACATATTAGTTTTGCGTGCTATGATAAATAAAAATACTGAAAATATTATTTTACCGGTAATTCTGGTAACACGTCACTTTGCAGAGCGTCACTTTGCAGAGCGTCATTTTGCAGAGCGTCTCTTTGCAGAGCGTTATTTTGCATAGTGTCACTAGTGCACTTTCCGTTTAGTAGTTTGAGTTCGCAGGTTATTTCGACACTTTTCTTTTACTTTACTTCATTCGCTTTTTGCTAATGTTTAAATAAATAAACGTTGATCTCTCACTCAGAAAGAGATTTTATTCAGGAAAACTCCCTTCCCCCCTTTCTTCTTGGGGCCCTTTCCACCCCTTTAGGCCCCCCCCCCCCTTCCTCCTCCCCCCTCCCCCCCTAGGGCGCCCCATTTCGCCTTCCCCCCTTCGCTTAGGTAAAGCCCTCTTCCTCCCCCCTTTCCCCTTTAGGGTCCCCCTCCCTTCCCTGCTTAGGTAAACCTCCTCACCCCTTTCCTTTCTCCAATCATCGAGAGAGAAAACCCCGAAAGAAAAAACCGAGAGAAAAACCAATTCAATGCATACTTAATTCAAATAACCTGCCAATTCAAACTACTAAACGGAAAGTGCACTAGTGACACTATGCAAAACAACGCTCTGCAAAATAACGATCTGCAAAGTGACCGGTGCAAGGTGACGCACTGCAAAGTGACGCTCTGCAAGATGACATGGAACCGGTAATTCTAGACACCTATTATAAGTATTAAAATTTTAAAATTAAAATTACCAGGTCTGTAGCGGTTTGTGCAACTCTCTTTCGGATGATTTTCTTTCAATTGAAAGTCCTTCGCAGTTTACAGAAAAGCTGAAAAAGCTTTCCTTCGAAGTCTGTTCACCTTCTCCGTCTGTAATACACAATGTTGTTATACTCCTATACATAATTATAATACACAACCTTACAAAATTAAAACCTATCCAGCACCTTTCAAAGAAAGTTTTTTCTTTTCTTTTGACGATTTCATACTATTTTCCATATTATTGACGTTTACAGTTCATGTCGATTTTTTGCAAGGAATACTTGAATTGAATTAAATAATAAATGTCTAGAATTATAAATATTTTTGTTGTAAAAAAGTTGGAAGCAGAGCAGTCTTAAGAATCTTTTACTCCATGATTTAATTCAGTGATGACTCTTAGTGATAACTCAATGAATTTAACGCAAAGTATTGAAAGACCAAATGGAAACTCCTCATAACATGAAAATGCAATAGGCTACTGAAAAAGTTAAGGAATATGATCATTCTGCAAAACCGTTTTTCCGAACTATTTTTTCGAGATTTCTCAACATTTTATTATCACCGAAGAATAACTGGTTAAGTCATCACTGATATGGCTGACAAACGGAGAAGAAATAGGTGAAAACTTGGACAGGAAGTTGGAGTGGACAACTGTAGCGCTGCTATGAATAATCCCGGTAGATCATCTGACATTTCAACCTCACATTGTCAAAAAGTCCTGTGATAAGTTCACTCCAAGATTTTCAAATGTAGAAATTGATTGAAGACGAGTAGCAGTCATTGTAACGGTGAAGTGTCGGAGTGGACTATCTATGGTAATTGATTGAAGACGAGTAGCAGTCATTGTAACGGTGAAGTGTCGGAGTGGACTATCTATGGTAATTGATTGAAGACGAGTAGCAGTCATTGTAACGGTGAAGTGTCGGAGTGGACTATCTATGGTAATTGATTGAAGACGAGTAGCAGTCATTGTAACGGTGAAGTGTCGGAGTGGACTATCTATGGTAATTGATTGAAGACGAGTAGCAGTCATTGTAACGGTGAAGTGTCGGAGTGGACTATCTATGGTAATTGATTGAAGACGAGTAGCAGTCATTGTAACGGTGAAGTGTCGGAGTGGACTATCTATGGTAATTGATTGAAGACGAGTAGCAGTCATTGTAACGGTGAAGTGTCGGAGTGGACTATCTATGGTAATTGATTGAAGACGAGTAGCAGTCATTGTAACGGTGAAGTGTCGGAGTGGACTATCTATGGTAATTGATTGAAGACGAGTAGCAGTCATTGTAACGGTGAAGTGTCGGAGTGGACTATCTATGGTAATTGATTGAAGACGAGTAGCAGTCATTGTAACGGTGAAGTGTCGGAGTGGACTATCTATGGTAATTGATTGAAGACGAGTAGCAGTCATTGTAACGGTGAAGTGTCGGAGTGGACTATCTATGGTAATTGATTGAAGACGAGTAGCAGTCATTGTAACGGTGAAGTGTCGGAGTGGACTATCTATGGTAATTGATTGAAGACGAGTAGCAGTCATTGTAACGGTGAAGTGTCGGAGTGGACTATCTATGGTAATTGATTGAAGACGAGTAGCAGTCATTGTAACGGTGAAGTGTCGGAGTGGACTATCTATGGTAATTGATTGAAGACGAGTAGCAGTCATTGTAACGGTGAAGTGTCGGAGTGGACTATCTATGGTAATTGATTGAAGACGAGTAGCAGTCATTGTAACGGTGAAGTGTCGGAGTGGACTATCTATGGTAATTGATTGAAGACGAGTAGCAGTCATTGTAACGGTGAAGTGTCGGAGTGGACTATCTATGGTAATTGATTGAAGACGAGTAGCAGTCATTGTAACGGTGAAGTGTCGGAGTGGACTATCTATGGTAATTGATTGAAGACGAGTAGCAGTCATTGTAACGGTGAAGTGTCGGAGTGGACTATCTATGGTAATTGATTGAAGACGAGTAGCAGTCATTGTAACGGTGAAGTGTCGGAGTGGACTATCTATGGTAATTGATTGAAGACGAGTAGCAGTCATTGTAACGGTGAAGTGTCGGAGTGGACTATCTATGGTAATTGATTGAAGACGAGTAGCAGTCATTGTAACGGTGAAGTGTCGGAGTGGACTATCTATGGTAATTGATTGAAGACGAGTAGCAGTCATTGTAACGGTGAAGTGTCGGAGTGGACTATCTATGGTAATTGATTGAAGACGAGTAGCAGTCATTGTAACGGTGAAGTGTCGGAGTGGACTATCTATGGTAATTGATTGAAGACGAGTAGCAGTCATTGTAACGGTGAAGTGTCGGAGTGGACTATCTATGGTAATTGATTGAAGACGAGTAGCAGTCATTGTAACGGTGAAGTGTCGGAGTGGACTATCTATGGTAATTGATTGAAGACGAGTAGCAGTCATTGTAACGGTGAAGTGTCGGAGTGGACTATCTATGGTAATTGATTGAAGACGAGTAGCAGTCATTGTAACGGTGAAGTGTCGGAGTGGACTATCTATGGTAATTGATTGAAGACGAGTAGCAGTCATTGTAACGGTGAAGTGTCGGAGTGGACTATCTATGGTAATTGATTGAAGACGAGTAGCAGTCATTGTAACGGTGAAGTGTCGGAGTGGACTATCTATGGTAATTGATTGAAGACGAGTAGCAGTCATTGTAACGGTGAAGTGTCGGAGTGGACTATCTATGGTAATTGATTGAAGACGAGTAGCAGTCATTGTAACGGTGAAGTGTCGGAGTGGACTATCTATGGTAATTGATTGAAGACGAGTAGCAGTCATTGTAACGGTGAAGTGTCGGAGTGGACTATCTATGGTAATTGATTGAAGACGAGTAGCAGTCATTGTAACGGTGAAGTGTCGGAGTGGACTATCTATGGTAATTGATTGAAGACGAGTAGCAGTCATTGTAACGGTGAAGTGTCGGAGTGGACTATCTATGGTAATTGATTGAAGACGAGTAGCAGTCATTGTAACGGTGAAGTGTCGGAGTGGACTATCTATGGTAATTGATTGAAGACGAGTAGCAGTCATTGTAACGGTGAAGTGTCGGAGTGGACTATCTATGGTAATTGATTGAAGACGAGTAGCAGTCATTGTAACGGTGAAGTGTCGGAGTGGACTATCTATGGTAATTGATTGAAGACGAGTAGCAGTCATTGTAACGGTGAAGTGTCGGAGTGGACTATCTATGGTAATTGATTGAAGACGAGTAGCAGTCATTGTAACGGTGAAGTGTCGGAGTGGACTATCTATGGTAATTGATTGAAGACGAGTAGCAGTCATTGTAACGGTGAAGTGTCGGAGTGGACTATCTATGGTAATTGATTGAAGACGAGTAGCAGTCATTGTAACGGTGAAGTGTCGGAGTGGACTATCTATGGTAATTGATTGAAGACGAGTAGCAGTCATTGTAACGGTGAAGTGTCGGAGTGGACTATCTATGGTAATTGATTGAAGACGAGTAGCAGTCATTGTAACGGTGAAGTGTCGGAGTGGACTATCTATGGTAATTGATTGAAGACGAGTAGCAGTCATTGTAACGGTGAAGTGTCGGAGTGGACTATCTATGGTAATTGATTGAAGACGAGTAGCAGTCATTGTAACGGTGAAGTGTCGGAGTGGACTATCTATGGTAATTGATTGAAGACGAGTAGCAGTCATTGTAACGGTGAAGTGTCGGAGTGGACTATCTATGGTAATTGATTGAAGACGAGTAGCAGTCATTGTAACGGTGAAGTGTCGGAGTGGACTATCTATGGTAATTGATTGAAGACGAGTAGCAGTCATTGTAACGGTGAAGTGTCGGAGTGGACTATCTATGGTAATTGATTGAAGACGAGTAGCAGTCATTGTAACGGTGAAGTGTCGGAGTGGACTATCTATGGTAATTGATTGAAGACGAGTAGCAGTCATTGTAACGGTGAAGTGTCGGAGTGGACTATCTATGGTAATTGATTGAAGACGAGTAGCAGTCATTGTAACGGTGAAGTGTCGGAGTGGACTATCTATGGTAATTGATTGAAGACGAGTAGCAGTCATTGTAACGGTGAAGTGTCGGAGTGGACTATCTATGGTAATTGATTGAAGACGAGTAGCAGTCATTGTAACGGTGAAGTGTCGGAGTGGACTATCTATGGTAATTGATTGAAGACGAGTAGCAGTCATTGTAACGGTGAAGTGTCGGAGTGGACTATCTATGGTAATTGATTGAAGACGAGTAGCAGTCATTGTAACGGTGAAGTGTCGGAGTGGACTATCTATGGTAATTGATTGAAGACGAGTAGCAGTCATTGTAACGGTGAAGTGTCGGAGTGGACTATCTATGGTAATTGATTGAAGACGAGTAGCAGTCATTGTAACGGTGAAGTGTCGGAGTGGACTATCTATGGTAATTGATTGAAGACGAGTAGCAGTCATTGTAACGGTGAAGTGTCGGAGTGGACTATCTATGGTAATTGATTGAAGACGAGTAGCAGTCATTGTAACGGTGAAGTGTCGGAGTGGACTATCTATGGTAATTGATTGAAGACGAGTAGCAGTCATTGTAACGGTGAAGTGTCGGAGTGGACTATCTATGGTAATTGATTGAAGACGAGTAGCAGTCATTGTAACGGTGAAGTGTCGGAGTGGACTATCTATGGTAATTGATTGAAGACGAGTAGCAGTCATTGTAACGGTGAAGTGTCGGAGTGGACTATCTATGGTAATTGATTGAAGACGAGTAGCAGTCATTGTAACGGTGAAGTGTCGGAGTGGACTATCTATGGTAATTGATTGAAGACGAGTAGCAGTCATTGTAACGGTGAAGTGTCGGAGTGGACTATCTATGGTAATTGATTGAAGACGAGTAGCAGTCATTGTAACGGTGAAGTGTCGGAGTGGACTATCTATGGTAATTGATTGAAGACGAGTAGCAGTCATTGTAACGGTGAAGTGTCGGAGTGGACTATCTATGGTAATTGATTGAAGACGAGTAGCAGTCATTGTAACGGTGAAGTGTCGGAGTGGACTATCTATGGTAATTGATTGAAGACGAGTAGCAGTCATTGTAACGGTGAAGTGTCGGAGTGGACTATCTATGGTAATTGATTGAAGACGAGTAGCAGTCATTGTAACGGTGAAGTGTCGGAGTGGACTATCTATGGTAATTGATTGAAGACGAGTAGCAGTCATTGTAACGGTGAAGTGTCGGAGTGGACTATCTATGGTAATTGATTGAAGACGAGTAGCAGTCATTGTAACGGTGAAGTGTCGGAGTGGACTATCTATGGTAATTGATTGAAGACGAGTAGCAGTCATTGTAACGGTGAAGTGTCGGAGTGGACTATCTATGGTAATTGATTGAAGACGAGTAGCAGTCATTGTAACGGTGAAGTGTCGGAGTGGACTATCTATGGTAATTGATTGAAGACGAGTAGCAGTCATTGTAACGGTGAAGTGTCGGAGTGGACTATCTATGGTAATTGATTGAAGACGAGTAGCAGTCATTGTAACGGTGAAGTGTCGGAGTGGACTATCTATGGTAATTGATTGAAGACGAGTAGCAGTCATTGTAACGGTGAAGTGTCGGAGTGGACTATCTATGGTAATTGATTGAAGACGAGTAGCAGTCATTGTAACGGTGAAGTGTCGGAGTGGACTATCTATGGTAATTGATTGAAGACGAGTAGCAGTCATTGTAACGGTGAAGTGTCGGAGTGGACTATCTATGGTAATTGATTGAAGACGAGTAGCAGTCATTGTAACGGTGAAGTGTCGGAGTGGACTATCTATGGTAATTGATTGAAGACGAGTAGCAGTCATTGTAACGGTGAAGTGTCGGAGTGGACTATCTATGGTAATTGATTGAAGACGAGTAGCAATCATTGTAACGGTGAAGTGTCGGAGTGGACTATCTATGGTAATTGATTGAAGACGAGTAGCAATCATTGTAACGGTGAAGTGTCGGAGTGGACTATCTATGGTAATTGATTGAAGACGAGTAGCAATCATTGTAACGGTGAAGTGTCGGAGTGGACTATCTATGGTAATTGATTGAAGACGAGTAGCAGTCATTGTAACGGTGAAGTGTCGGAGTGGACTATCTATGGTAATTGATTGAAGACGAGTAGCAGTCATTGTAACGGTGAAGTGTCGGAGTGGACTATCTATGGTAATTGATTGAAGACGAGTAGCAATCATTGTAACGGTGAAGTGTCGGAGTGGACTATCTATGGTAATTGATTGAAGACGAGTAGCAATCATTGTAACGGTGAAGTGTCGGAGTGGACTATCTATGGTAATTGATTGAAGACGAGTAGCAATCATTGTAACGGTGAAGTGTCGGAGTGGACTATCTATGGTAATTGATTGAAGACGAGTAGCAGTCATTGTAACGGTGAAGTGTCGGAGTGGACTATCTATGGTAATTGATTGAAGACGAGTAGCAGTCATTGTAACGGTGAAGTGTCGGAGTGGACTATCTATGGTAATTGATTGAAGACGAGTAGCAGTCATTGTAACGGTGAAGTGTCGGAGTGGACTATCTATGGTAATTGATTGAAGACGAGTAGCAGTCATTGTAACGGTGAAGTGTCGGAGTGGACTATCTATGGTAATTGATTGAAGACGAGTAGCAGTCATTGTAACGGTGAAGTGTCGGAGTGGACTATCTATGGTAATTGATTGAAGACGAGTAGCAGTCATTGTAACGGTGAAGTGTCGGAGTGGACTATCTATGGTAATTGATTGAAGACGAGTAGCAGTCATTGTAACGGTGAAGTGTCGGAGTGGACTATCTATGGTAATTGATTGAAGACGAGTAGCAGTCATTGTAACGGTGAAGTGTCGGAGTGGACTATCTATGGTAATTGATTGAAGACGAGTAGCAGTCATTGTAACGGTGAAGTGTCGGAGTGGACTATCTATGGTAATTGATTGAAGACGAGTAGCAGTCATTGTAACGGTGAAGTGTCGGAGTGGACTATCTATGGTAATTGATTGAAGACGAGTAGCAGTCATTGTAACGGTGAAGTGTCGGAGTGGACTATCTATGGTAATTGATTGAAGACGAGTAGCAGTCATTGTAACGGTGAAGTGTCGGAGTGGACTATCTATGGTAATTGATTGAAGACGAGTAGCAGTCATTGTAACGGTGAAGTGTCGGAGTGGACTATCTATGGTAATTGATTGAAGACGAGTAGCAGTCATTGTAACGGTGAAGTGTCGGAGTGGACTATCTATGGTAATTGATTGAAGACGAGTAGCAGTCATTGTAACGGTGAAGTGTCGGAGTGGACTATCTATGGTAATTGATTGAAGACGAGTAGCAGTCATTGTAACGGTGAAGTGTCGGAGTGGACTATCTATGGTAATTGATTGAAGACGAGTAGCAGTCATTGTAACGGTGAAGTGTCGGAGTGGACTATCTATGGTAATTGATTGAAGACGAGTAGCAGTCATTGTAACGGTGAAGTGTCGGAGTGGACTATCTATGGTAATTGATTGAAGACGAGTAGCAGTCATTGTAACGGTGAAGTGTCGGAGTGGACTATCTATGGTAATTGATTGAAGACGAGTAGCAGTCATTGTAACGGTGAAGTGTCGGAGTGGACTATCTATGGTAATTGATTGAAGACGAGTAGCAATCATTGTAACGGTGAAGTGTCGGAGTGGACTATCTATGGTAATTGATTGAAGACGAGTAGCAATCATTGTAACGGTGAAGTGTCGGAGTGGACTATCTATGGTAATTGATTGAAGACGAGTAGCAATCATTGTAACGGTGAAGTGTCGGAGTGGACTATCTATGGTAATTGATTGAAGACGAGTAGCAGTCATTGTAACGGTGAAGTGTCGGAGTGGACTATCTATGGTAATTGATTGAAGACGAGTAGCAGTCATTGTAACGGTGAAGTGTCGGAGTGGACTATCTATGGTAATTGATTGAAGACGAGTAGCAGTCATTGTAACGGTGAAGTGTCGGAGTGGACTATCTATGGTAAATCAAAACGAAAAGAATGAAAAATTTATGATTCTGCGAATCCTCTTTTCCAAACTCATTTTGTTTGATTGAAGTTTGCGAAAAAAATTATGCTCGTCTCATCCTCAATTTTCTTAATTCCTTACAAAATTCAATTCTTGTTGCTTCCTAGCTTGAGTTTCATCGTTCTAGTAATCACATTTCGCCATTCCATACGATTCGCACCGTCATTGTCGTTTAGATCGTCAATTGCCATGTCTATCAGGCACCGGACGAGACCTTTTTCCAAAATGTTCTTTACCTAACACTACCTGTCACAACTGTATGGTACACCTTACCTTTCAATAACTTTCTCAACTCAAACTTGTTTTGTAAATGGAAACTTTGTATGACACTTCCGAACTGCAGCACACAACTTGGTTTATTGCTTCTTTGATTCATCTTAAAGTCTTAAAGAGCATTTTATGCTTGAAACCTTCTTCGTATTTGTATTAAGCACTAGAGAAACCTTCTTCGTATTTGTATTAAACACTAGAGAATGCGAACGCAGAGAATCCTAAAAATATTGCAACATGAATCGATGAACAGATGAGATGTGAACCCTTATATAGATAACTTTGGCGGTGACTAAAGGACAACTGACATGAATTGGAACAAGTCTAATAACAAAATGACATGTAAAGTGACAGATTCTCGAAAACTCTACTCTAAACTTACTAGGAAAATGATTGCAACGGCTCGGAAACGTTATTAAAACTTGCTGTTAACAGGGAAAACATGAGCAATCGACTTGTTTATGGACAGAAGTATAACTCAAGGTTTGAATGAATGTATAAATGCGGGATTCAGTGGAAGAGGCTCTTGCTTTGGAGAAACTTTTGTCTCCTCTGCTTCTTCTCCTCCTCTGCTGCTTTTCTCTCCGACTGCTCCTGCCTGATCTCTTCCTCGAAGCGGCTCGTCTTTGTTTGTTCTGCTATCTGCAACAGACTGCTTCAGTCTTTGTGCCTGCCTTCTTCTTGTGGAACGCTCACTTTCTTATCCCTCCCCGTCAACAGCATTTTTGATTGAAATCTTCTTCTTCTTCGCGCTTGTTCCCGCCTCGCGGCAGGGTACGCGCTTCCCTGAGATGCAGAACAGACCTATCCTGGTACATAGAACCAGTGGCTGCCTGCTACATCTAGATCACTGCTAGTGTGATTAGAAGCAGTGGGGAGAGTCAGATTCGTGCATGAGCACTACCCAACATTTCTTAACTCCCTTGGTTTGGGTGGATCTGTCCGGGGTGGGAGTCGAACTCGGGACTCTTCGCACAATGGTCTATCACACTACCACTATGCCACGCCCGGACATGGCATTTTTGATTGAAATATCATCTTCCATTCTAACAGCGACAAATCATCATAACTCTTTCGAAAACTAAAACACTGTAATGCGTTTCAGATCTCTGAGTTAGCCGAAATAAATAAGCACCATAATTTCTGGTAATTCTTCCAATTTTCTTTTCTCAAACATAACTGGAAAAGGTCTCAATAGTCAAACCGCTAAGTACATAACCAATTGATGGATATCATTCTACTGCGTCTAAAAGAAAGCTCGGTCTACCTAGCTGCTGAATCTTCTTCACTGAGACTATGTCGGACTGACCTTCGCTTGGAAGAACTCGGCCGCCCCATGAACGCCTTCCTTTGTGACGTCCACCGAATCTGCGAGTTGGCGGAAAACCTGGAGCTTAGAACGTGTAAAAGACATCAGTGACTGAGGTTCTACATATTGTATTCCAAGCAGGGGTTAAATAGTCGGATCAGCCGTGTTTATGCATAAGTTAATGATCTACATTTTCTTTTTGCTGTTACATTCTATTTTTTTTCCCTTTTCAATCTTTTCAGCCGTTCTTCCATCGATATTTTAATTACAAACATCCCTTTGACCGGTCTCATTCAACGCGTGGTTCCAAGTCGTGTTCAGATGTTTAAAAATTCTCTCGTTGTTCTGTGGACTTTTTCCTTTTTTCTCAAAACAGGTGTTACATGGAACCACTTCCTACTAGAATAATAGTTAAAAAACCGCGAATATTTTCTATAATATTGCCGTTTTTAGCCTGTCTCTGTGTGATTGTCATTTCCAAGACAGACCGGTGCGTTTCTCGGCCACAAAACTCAAACTGACACTAACAATTAGCACATCGGAAAAAAACATATTACGAAGAGCAACTCGAACCTCTGAAGAAACCCCGAGTTCGCCGGCTGCGGCGTGTTTGAAGATTAGGAGGAACTCACGCAGGGAAACCTTCCATCTTCATCTTCGTCCACCTGAAACGCCACTTCCATTGGAGAGAGAGATGGTGATGTTGTTGTTGTTGTCTTGCCCATAGGTCCTGTCGAGGGGAGTCCTTTTGGGATAGGTTGGTGGTGAGGATCCTTTTGAGTCCCGAGAGATGGTGATATAGAGAGAAGAGAGATATGAGAGAGCCAGAGACAAAGATGTAGAGTTTTGGCTTTAAAATTTTTTTTATTGTCATCGTTTACATGATTAAATAATTTTGTGTACAGGAAAAATCGAAAACAAATAAAACTTACAATGGCGAAATAAGAAGTAAAAACTGTGCTACTACATCATATTTTTTTTAAAAACTGACGAGAAAAGAGTCAATAATTCAATTCATCTAAGAACTTCATGGCTTTCCATATCCTCCCATTAGCGCTTCCCAACAACGCGGTGCAATCAGAACCCCCCCATTAGAACTTTCAGAGTCCGTGTTTCTATCCTAACAAACTCTTCGCTTTAAAAAAAAAAAAGAGGAAGTTAAAATATGTGCACGCGTCATCAAAATTTTGCGCTCCTTTGGTTTCAGCGGATCTTTCGAAATTGTAAATCATTGCCAAACAGTCGGCGCACACTATAATTATGTCGCATTCGACATTCGGGTGAACTCTAGAACTCTTCATGTAAATAAGAGTATTCCCTACTCCTCTTTGATCTCAAACAACGGATTTTTATACCGAGCAGAGGAGCGGATTGTTTGTATAAACTTATGCAAAAATCGTGTGGTGTGACGGGAACCGATTCCGTGACTTTTCGCGTTCCAGGCGAATGCTCTCCCCACTGAGCTACACACGCAAACATGATAATGCACATTCTAAGGCCCATACAACATTTGAAACGAAGCAGGTCTGTTCCTGTTCACATTCAATGGAACGATTTAGTTTGAAATAAGGCATTAAAGAACGGTAAACTTTGAAAAAATACTGATAGCGTCAGACGAAATGCAGAGAAAGCCAAAAAAAGAAGAGAAAACTTTTCAATAGTTTACAAGGGAGGGAAGCGCAGACTGCGTATTACGGTTTTCTCTAACCGGCACTGTGGTTCCAATCTATGCGCTATCCAAAAAAGCACTGCGGTTCCAATCTATGCGCTATCCAAAAAAGCAAGGGGTACAAATGATTTGTTCCTTCGCATCTTCTCTTTTACGTCACACGCTCTCGGGTTCTCTCCAAAGCCTGCCATTATCTCCTGATCAGTCATCTTGATATGCACGTTTTTTTCTGCGGGTGGTAAAAAAAAACAGCCTGTTGTGCCTCTATTATAGCCGCCTTGGGGCTGAGACATCATGTTGGATAGAAAGGCGGACCTTTTTGATGATCTGCTTGAGTGTGATGTGAGTCTGCGGCTCTCCCAACTTCTCCATCATTCTCTTGAGCTCCATGAAGTCGATGAAGTTGTCTCCGTCTTCATCGAATCTACAATTCACATATCCATCAATCTCGTTTTCTA
Source organism: Allodiplogaster pararmata (assembly GCA_964056735.1). Lineage (NCBI taxonomy): Eukaryota > Metazoa > Nematoda > Chromadorea > Rhabditida > Diplogasteridae > Allodiplogaster > Allodiplogaster pararmata. Next base: position 35,274,396 of record OZ057404.1, on the reverse strand, counting down.
ATCAATAAGCTCAAAAATGTGATTGTAACAGAACTAAATCATCGCCCTTTGCATTCCAAGAAATGCGTTTTTATACTGAAGTACAATACCATTTTTTTGCACCTTGAAAGTATTTTGAAACTTCTCGGAGTCTCCAATCAACTTTTCCACTGCTATCAAGGTATGTAGAAGACAGTTTATGGACGAGTTCGAGTACCAACTAGTTTTTGGATCAGATGATATTAACTTAGAATTGAAAGCAGAGTGGAATGAATATCTACCACCAGTAGTCCTACCAGACTGGCTTCATCCATACAAAGTATTAGATTACCTGACTTTTCCAGTCTTTACCGGAATATTTGGAAAAAAAGACGAAGCCGACAATCAACTCACAGCTAAAATAATAAATAACTACATCTTCTTCTTCTTCCTAGCGTTATTCCCGCTGAAGAGCGTGGTCCGCTGTGTAGATAGCACTTCGCCACATCATACGATTAAATAAATAACTACATCATCAGTGTATTAAATAAATTAAATAAATAAACAAATAAATTAACGATTAAATAAATAACTACATCATCAGTGCATTAAATAAATAAACAAATAAATTAACGATTAAATAAATAACTACATCATCAGTGTATCATCACCGGATTCAAGATATCGCGGAAACTATTCGGTATGAGGTTGAAACACTAAGCGGTCTACCAAGACTCTTCAGTGCAACGCAACAGTTGCTTATTCCTCTACCCAATTTCCCCTCTCTGTCAACCATATTGTGATGACCCTTAACAAGTTATCCTCTGGTGATCTATTCAATTCAAAGTTTAGGGTGTAACATACACTTTCTCTTTAATACATTTTTTCTCCCATAGCTCACCAAAGTTGTTCCCACAGAAAATTTTTGTGAAGGTGAAGATTATATAACAGAAAATGATTTTTTTATATGATCTTTTCAAAAAAGTAAATGTTCGTCAGTGAACAAAATGTCGAATTTGAATCTCTAGCCCTTGCTACGCGAAAAAAAAAGACTAACTGACTCCGGAAAACAGACCAAACATTTCGTTGGCTTTCCCCCAGGTTTTTTTTAGTGTGCATGAGTTAAGGTACAGACGTCCGCCAAAAGCGGAAAAAATTTTCACATGAGGGTCCCCCTTATGATAAAAAGAGGCCTGCCGACAGTCTGACATGACTATTTGACCCCTGCTTCCCCCCCTTTCCGGTCAACAAGGACCACCTGGTCACCAGCCCGAATTTTTCTCTCAACACAGTCTGGTGAGCTATGTATGTTCTTCTCTCTTAATAGAGATTTTTTTCAAAGACTTTTTTCTCGCTAAGAATCTGATTATATTGAAGTGTTTGCAGTTTTGTTGTTGCTGGTGAAGAAACTATATCAGCTACGAGAATAATGAGATAAAACATAACAAAATAATGTGTAAAATAACGCAGGAAAACCGGAAGAGAGAGAGAGAGAGAGAAAGAGAGAAAGAGTAAGGGAGGGAGAGAGATAAAAATTACAGAGAGGGGTATATGTGAGGAAAGGAGAAAAGGTCGAAAATCGCTTGATTGCTCATAATCCTCGCATTGTGAAGTACATGCAATTATTTCCTCCTCCTTCAAGGACCCAATTCTGTAATAAGACCCCTTCCCATCCCCGCCCACTTTCTCTTCATCTGTTGCTCATGTGCTGGGCCATCAGCTAATCTGCGCGCTTTCTCTTCTCTCTTTCTTCATCTCAATTTCGGGCTCTCTCTTTTTCTTTTCTCAAAGAACATCCTCTGTTGTTTACTCTTCTTTCAGACATCTCGTTACTCTCCCTCTCTCTCTCTCTCTCTCTCTCTCCCTTTCTCTCTCTCTCTCTCTCTCTCTCTCTCTCTCTCTCTCTCTCCCTTTCTCTCTCTCTCTCTCCCTCTCTCTCTCTCTCTCTCTCTCTCTCTCTCTCTCTCTCTCTCTCTCTCTCTCTCTCTCTCTGAGTCTGTCAATTTATATCTGTATACACATTTTCTCTCTTTTTCTGCCCTATCATGTCCTCTGCTCTGTTTTATTCAGTTCGAATCTATCCTCTTTTCTCTTTTTCCTCATTCCTCTTTTCTGTCTCTAACATTCATTCATGAAATACATTTCTTACAATTCACTGCCTTTCCGCTTTTTTGATCGATTGTTATTTGTAAGGCGTTGCTCAGCCGTAAAGAGACTCCAAAAGCTTCTTTTTTGAATAAGCAAAAAGGTATAAGCCAAGACTTTTCCGCTTCGAGTCCCATCAACTTTAAATTAAGATCCAGTAAGAATCAAAAAGACTTGATGCAACCAGTTGAGGCCCTACTAATACAACCTATATGTTTGCAAGCTTTTTTTTTGAAATGAGAAGGCCTTAATTTAAACGTTCAAAAACACATTTGAGTGCAGCTAAAACAACTTCTACATATATATAGACGTTGCAGTAAACAATGCAAGTCGGAGAGTGATTCATAGAGAGATCTGTATCGACCCTTGTCTCCTCCGTTCCTTCTCTTCATCGCATTCGTCACAATACCATGCATCACAAAAACTTTGCTGACTCATCGTTCATACTTCCTTTTCTATCAACATTTCAAAGACACTTTCACGTACGAAAGAGATTATATCTATCTTTTTTATATATCTATATATAGATAGATAGAGATTATATCTATATCTATCTATCATTCATCCCTTCCCTCAAGAAACGGCTGCTACGGAGCGGCTCTCCTTCTTGCCTCTACCCTCTTCTATGTATGAAGCCACTATGACCCCTTCGTCGTATCATTCATCCTTCTCCCTCTCCTATCCAATGGCTGGTTCCGAACGGCTATCAATGATCTTCTCACCAATTTCTGCTCCTACTTACCATCAGAAGCTCCTCACCCTTTTTGAACCATGTTTTTTCCCTTCACCTTCTTATACATACATAATCCCATCAGGTACCATCAATTTTTCACGTGATACATACGTATGTTTCGCGTAATAAAAATTTTAAATTCAAAAATCTATCATATCACCTATCTTTCCATCCAAAAAGTATAGCAACGATGAGCTAACTTCTTGAATGTTTCTGTGAAGTACTTCAGTTGCTTTCTTGAAAATTCGGGGAACTCGTGGTAGATTCCCATCCTCCGAGTAGCTCCCATTTCCGGAGCTAACTCCCCTGTAATTAAGTTAATGACAACTGACCGGAAAACTCCAGGGTAATTTTTTTAGAGTTCCGGAAGATCACCAATTACCGGCAACCCTGCGAATTACTCTGAGCTTGACTAGATACTTTTTATCATCTCCACTGCAATTATACACTTCTTTAGACGAATATTCATGTCGGATCCCTTGTTACCAGTTCTGATCCCTTCATACCAGTTCTGATCCCTTGTTACCAGTTCTGATCCCTTGTTACCAGTTCTGATTCCTTGTTACCAGTTCTGATCCCTTGTTACCAGTTCTGATCCCTTGTTACCAGTTCTGCGTAAATCTTCTTTTTTCTAGATCTTTCACTAGGAATCCAAAAAATCCTGATGTGGAATAGAACCAAAAATGCTTTGCTTCTCTCAGCATTGACCGCAAAACATTGAAAGAGTCAATTTGAGAGAGATCCTCAATCGTTACACTCTCCTATTTGTCAAATATACAGCAAAAAACTACTATTCTTCTGTATATTCTTCCTTTCACTTTGTGCTGACCGATCTCTTCTTTTTCTATGTGACTGTGACTCTCTCTTTCCCAAGTGACTCTCTTCAAATTAGCATAATCTTCTTCCTTGAAGCACCTTAGTCCTTTCCTTCTATCTCCTCAACTCTCTTTAGCGCCCTGGAAACTACTAAATCTCCTCTCAAGGTTATACTCCTCTATTTGTCACATATACAAAGATGAACACCACAGACAGGAAGAAAGACAAAAAAGAAAGAGAGAGAGAGATAATGTGTTTAATAAAGACATCTTTGACGCGTGCTGCTTACTCACCGGAAGCGAAGAGAACAACCATAGAAAAGGGAGCTTACAACTCAAATTAGGTCCTTCGAAAATGATCTAAAAGCTCGATAACTCTGCTTGGAACACTAAATGTTTATTCTGAGGAGTATTTATCTGACATTGATCTGCAATGGCAAAGCCTTCTCTTTCTCTTTCTTGACTACCAATCCCCCTTATCTCTCTTTCACATCTTTCCTCTAATACATTTGTTCCTCGCGGCTAGCGATACTCATCCTAAACCAATCGGAGAAGGCTAAAGTTATTTCAACATCTTCATGGATTATATTTTCTTAATTTTTAGGATCAAACATATAAGTTTGTCGCAAAAACTTTATAAATTGAGCAAAGGAGAACACTTTCTAGAAACAATTTTCAGGAAGTCGTTTTCTTCAAATGAATTTTAACAACCAAGCTTTCTTCTACAGAAAGCCTCACACATTGATCATTGATGTTTCGCGCCGAAACGTCCTCAATTCGCTCTTCCTAAACTTTTTAAACTTTCAATTTAAAGTTCTTGCGCTGATAGTCATGAGGGCACTCCGTGTAACCTTTCCGCGTCTATAAACACCAGCAATACCTTACTCTTTTTGTCAGCCATCTCTGGTTTTATAATGTGCGCTTGAGTGATTTCGTCCAAATTCCAACGTGAAAAGTAACCGTCGATGATGAGATTCCTCCTCGCCAACTTTGCTGCCAATTCATCACTGTCATCCGTAGCTGCTGATGATGATCCACCTAGAATTCATTTCTTACATTCACTCTGTGAAACTTCAAAGACAATTATTTGTTCCAACTGGCTACAAATTACGACCTGGAAATTTTTTTGGCGTAACTGAAAATAAATTTGAATATATGAAATTTTAAAATGAAACAAAAGAAGGCTATTGATGTTTTGCATGAATATGTTGATAATATTTATAAAATGGAAGAATTACATTATAGATTAGATGAATTAATCATTCATCTTCGTGGTCACATCAATTTCGCACTTCAGCTTTATTGACTCAATCATTTGCACACAAAAGTACAGGACCTGAGGTGAATTGAGTTAAATGTTCTTGATACCAGCTTAACTAATCAAGAATATCACTTGATTATATAACCTTACCCCCAATATCGATAATTTTTCTTTAAACTATGTCAATCATGTCAAGATATTTCTGCTCTTTAAAATGTAACAGGCATATGAACGAAGATGGAATAAATAAACCGAAGTTTGAATAATTGCACCAATAGATGAATCAATGAATGAGTTAAAGAATGAATGAAATAATGACCTGGGGAGGGCTTCCCAACGGAAGAGTCAGAAGGAGTCTCAAGGGCGGGGAGAGGAGTGACTACAGTCGAGGGCTGCGAGCTCACCATCATGTTGCGCGGGACTATCGCTACTGCACTCAGCTTGGGCGGAGGAGAGGGCGGCTGGGCTCGCGTGGCGGATAGCTGACACGGAGGGGGAGGAGAGAATGGAGAATCAAGCGTCGGCGGGAGGGAGGCGGGCAATGGCGCAGGGGGCGGAGCTATGGAGGGAGGCAGAGGAGGAAAGGAAGGATATGTTGATTCAGATGGTGGTCCATCCGGAATGGGCGGAGGCTTGAATGAGGGGGGTGGAGGGAAGGGGGCGGAGCAGGAGTTCTTACTTGGTTCACTTCCCTCGGAACTGTACTCCAGTCGTTCTATTTCCTAAAATGAGCTTTCCGTTTATATTTCAATCTAATCATTGTTTCTCTTGTGATAAAGACACAGTTACTTTTACTTTTTCCCTCTAACTCTGTTTCGGTCTCTCTCTCTCTCTCTCTCTCTCTCTCTCTCTCTCTCTCTCTCTCTCTCTCTCTCTCTCTCTATATTTTACTCTACCTTCTTAATATCACTCACCGACCATATCGTTTTTTTCTTCGAAATACATTCTCTGTTGTTTCCATGTGCTCTCATCTGCCAAGTAACTGCGAATCATTCTTTTGCATCGCTCTTCATAAACATTCTCTCAAGAGTGAGTCATTTCCTTGAATTTCAAACCTATGCATAAGAAGGGATAATAAAGTTTAAATGTTCTTTTCGGCTTTCATTGCGTTCAAAAGCAAAGAAACTGAACAATTTTTTTTAAGAACTCGCTCAAAAAAAATGAAAATTTCAAGCTACATTCAAAGGAGAGAGAATGAAAAGAGAATTGAAACACAATTTCAATAGCGTGATCATCCTTGAGACTGTTACCTGCAGGATGGGATCATAGTTGACGGGTGGATCACAATTCTCTTCCTTCTTCTTTTGCCTCTGCTGTTCTAATCTACGAGCCAATTCCAATCCATCATCTGTCGAAAAGCCCTGTAACATAAAAGACTTTAATATATTTGACTTGATTTTCGTCCACTTCTCATCTAGAATTATCAACATGATATTTCTCAACTATGTATAAGAGTGAATGGGACTTTACCCGAGATAACTTCTGGATTGGAGTGGTGGGACGGTGGTGTTCGATTCGGACAAGTGGTCTTTTTGATTGGGGAGTTAGAGGCGGGTCACATATGGATGTGGGCGTTTCAGTTGAATGAGGAGCCTCCTCTTCTTTTGGGAGTTCGATCGGAGCTGGATGAGCGGTCGGGAGGGACTTCGGAGCAGAAGAGAGCGCCGCGATGCGAGACTTGATGACTTCGGAGGGGCAGTGGGAGGGAAGGGAGTGCACCGGAGGAGTCGGGCTGGAGCGCGTCTCGGAGCATTCCTGCTAGAATAAAATAACAATTATTACAAGAAAAACAACAAAAATATTAAATACTTAATAATAACAATTATTCTTAGTATTATAGTAATAAAAATGATGATGACAACTATAACAATAAAAATACAGTAGTACTAATTAGTATTAATAATTTTCCTAGCGCCTATTAACACCTTCTCAGTGTTATTGTACTGTCTGTATATATAAAACATCTATTAGTAAACCCTGTATTTAGTGAGAACCAATACTATTGAGAAACAAGACCCGGAGATCATATCGCAATTGAAGATACCCCAGAGAGAAAAATCTTTGGGAGAAAATTAAATTCTCTCGGTAAAAAATCATGCAACGTTTGATTACTCAAAGCTACGAGAAGGTATTGCCTGATGAGTGGGGCTCGAGATTTCCTTGTTGTTGTTTCTTTCGATGAAGTCACTCACGAGCGCATCAATGGAGAATCCTTCATCTTCTGGACAAAACATAATTATCGATTGGCAAAGAGGAGGGGAACCTTTAATGAGGGATTAACACCTCCTCAGTATTCAAGCATGAATCCTATTTTATTTATAAAAAAAACTTTAAATATGATTGAACCAATGCGCGATAGCTAGTCAATGGTGCGGGATAAAACTCTTCCGTCCTTTTATTTATCAAGCAAAACCTGTTACTCTAAACATCCGAGGATTTAAAGAAGCCGATTCATTTTAACCGGTGTTATTTGTGATAACAAAGGCACAAGTAATAAAGTATGTAGCTCTTTTTCGATAAACGAATGGGTCTCGCGAGGAGCAGACTGCGGTGTTTTATCATAACAGTAACACACCGAGCCTCGTGAATTCATACTCAATATATATTTTCTTTATTTTTTTCAAATAAGAGTTCTTGCATCTAAACTCACTTGCAACATATGGGTTCGGATGGTGTTCCTTGGGAGGAGACGGCGGCACTGGAGGAGGCGCGACTGTGGTACATGGCTGGAAAGAGGTTAGTTCGCATGAGTAGATTTGAATGTTTCTCCCCGATATTATAATACCCAAAATCCCTGAAACGTTAATTTTAAAAATATTTATTTGTTATTATTTTCGGCATGAATTCCTGAGAATCTTAACTCTTTGAAAAGAGATTCATGTTTCGGAATTTCTTTTTATAACATCATATAGTGCTGGACATAATGATAAGACACCCCTGATTTTTGATGATATCAGCCGAACGGTAAAGGTAAATGGAAATTTATGATTATCATATTTTTTTCGCCTTCGAAAACCATAGTAGCCGTAGTTTAAAAAAACAAAATTTCTTAGTTCTCGAGAAAAACATTTTTTTAAGGATTTTGACCTGGACATAATGATAAGACACTCAACAGCTTTTTATCAATAAATCTTTATTTGATATTTCTTGTCAACAAAAACGATTCAATAATTGATAGCACAACCTTTCTTCAAAAGAATGTCAGAAATCCGATTTGGCATGATTCTATATAACGCAGAAATTACACGTGGCTCTAATCCATCCCACTCCTTGGTTATCGCAGCTTTAAGCTCGGCTGTAGTGGCGTATTGTTTGTTATTTTTATAAACCCGACGAACCAAGATTCCCCAGAGATTTTCCATCGGATTCAAGTCTGGAGAACGAGCCGGCCAAGGTAGCAGAGAGACGTTCTTAGCCAACAACCATGACTTGGTGAAGGCGCTGGCGTGAATAGGAGCGTTGTGTTGCTGGTAGACAAGCTGACGACTGTGGTGACTCCTCATGAATGGAATGAGAGTTGTTTCCAACACCGCATGGTACTCTGCCGAGTTCATCCTAGATGACGGGAAGGAGATTGGCAGCTTTCCGAACGATGAGAAAGCTCCCCAACACATGACTGATCCGCCCCCAAAGTTGCGCCGACTGAAGTAGCGGGGCTCTTTGCGGAGATCCCTCCAATAACACTTGGAGCCATCTGGACCGTCCAGATTGAACTTCTTCTCATCCGAGAAAATGATCTGAATTGTCTAAATTATTTTAAATAATTATTTCTTAAGTTATAAAAAAGAGCAAAAGTTTACCTTTGTCCAATCACGTGCCATGTTGTTTTTCGCGAAGTCCGTGCGTCGCTGTTGATGAGCAGTGGTGAGATTCGGAATCTTCGTCATTTTCTGACGTGTGATGTGAGGATTACGGCGAATAGCGCGTTGAACCGTTCTGCGAGAGACATTCAAGTTGAGCTCTGCCTTAATGTCCATTACGGAGGCGGTCGAGTTCGAAGCTTTTCTGGCGATTTGCCGCTCTTCTCGTTCCGTGAGCTTGCGTGGACGTCCTCCAGAGGTTTTCGATCCATATCCAAGAGGGTCGGCGAGGTAGTTGGTAATGACAGTACGCGAACGGCCCAGACTGCTCGCGATCTTCTTGATGCTGGTGTTGAGATTCCGCATGGCATCAATATGAGCTTTTTCCTGGAGTGAAAGACTTCGTGCACGTCCCATGATTACAAAATGATTCATCACATGTTTATCAATACTTTAAATGATCAAAGCAACCTATATCAGCCGAGTTTAGCCCAAGTGTCTTAAGTGTGTCTTATCATTATGTCCAGGTCAAAATCCTTAAAAAATGTTTTTCTCGAGAACTAAGAAATTTTGTTTTTTTTAACTACGGCTACTATGGTTTTCAAAGGCGAAAAAAATATGATAATTATAATTTTCCATTTACCTTTACCGTTCGGCTGATATCATCAAAAATCAGGGGTGTCTTATCATTATGTCCAGCACTTACGTCTATCATACACAGCTTCTCACGCTGAAGTTTTCACCTGCAAGAAAGAGGGATAGAGAGAGAGAGAGAGAGAGAGAGAGAGAGAGAGAGAGAGAGAGAGAGAGAGAGAGAGAAAGAGAGAGAGAGAGAGAGAGAAAGAGAGATGGAGTCAGAGAAAAAGAGAAGGTGGAGAGAGCGAAGTAGAAAGAGACTGAAATGATGAGAGAGAGAGAGAAAGAGAGGTGTAGAAAGAGAAAAAGGGGTGAAAGCGAAATGGCAAGAGAATGAAATAATGAGAGAGAGAAAAAAGAGAGATGGAGAAAGAGGACAGAGACTGAAATAATGGGAGAGAGAAAGAGAGAGAGAGAGAGAAAGCGAAGGAGAAAAAGGGAGAGAGAGCGAAATAGCAAGAGACTGAAATAATGAGAGAGAGAGACAATGAAGGAGGGAGAAGTAAGAGTAAAAGAGAGAGAGAGAGAGAATAACTATTATTCGAATTTTCCTCCTTCTGTGATATTCTAACTAAAGTTTACAGAAAAGCTTAGCACGATAAGCGGCATTGTCTTTACCCGCAAAAAATCTCTTGAACCTGCTAGTTTTGCGCATGTTTTTAGGTACTCATTATTCGTGCGTTTTCGAAAAGAAAAATCACAAGCATTTAATACATGGTAAAGGGTTCTCGGAGTTAGATAGTACACATTTCGGAAAAAAATACGATAGCCAGCAGGGTGCCAGCTAGAAAAGACTGGATGCCTAACCATGACGTCGTCCTGCCCCATCGCCTGGATCCTCTTGGCCAGCTTGGAAGCCAGCTCCTTCTCGGCCATCCGGCCAAGTCTTCTGTGATCTCAGAACCCTGAATCGTTCATCATTACCTTTTTTTATCTTCAAAAGGTTTCGTACTCATAGAAAAAAATTTTTTTGTTTATGAAAAAAGGTTTGTTACGCTAATTTTGATCGGAACCCTAACCATTTCAAGCAGAAGAACCGAGCAAACAAAAAGGAAAGCAAAGGGTTATTATCAAAACAGCGAACGAACAAAAATTGTCACTGAGCCAATGAACACGCCAAGAAGAATCTCAAAAGTCAACTGTTTGCGGTCTGTCGATCTGTTGGTACGTAGGAGTTATGAAGCTCATCTCGTGGTATTTTTTTCTAGTCTTGGTAATTTTAATATGATTCAGACCTTGAATAGCTCTTTTCAGCTCTTTTCTCAAAATATGTCCTAACCGAGTTTCAATAGGAGAAATACATTCAGAGTTGTAGATCATTAAAAAAACATCTTTCTTAAACTTAATGATGCAATGTTCGATAGGAGTGAACTGTTCTTCTGGCCGACTTCTGATGAGTAAACAAGAACTTCTCATTACTATTTTCAAAAAAATTGTTCCCTTCTTTCTCTCTTTCTTTCTCTCTTTTACTCAAAATCTCTCTTTTCCTCTTTTTTCTTTCTTCCTTTGTCTCTTTCTTACTTTTCCTTATGCGTGCGACCTCGCCATTCCATATGGTCTCTCCCTTTTCTATGTTATCTATCGCTCTCTTCACCTTCCTTCCACACCTATTTTATAGACCAGCAACAGTGGCGAAAAATAACGGGAAAACAATAATGCGCTAGGAAATGAAAAGAGCTCTTGAGTCAAAAGATGGAGGACTCGGACCAAAGGCAAGGAAGCAAGATAAACAATGAAGAAGCGCCGAATACAGTAGAAATTAGTCGTAGGAAAAGGAAGAGACAAAGAACGGCCTAACATTCCCTCTTTCCGGATGCGAAACGGGAAGGAGGCAAACGGTCTTCTTATCCAAGTCACCCCTGAGGGATATGGAGAGATGTGTTGGGAGTGGCTGGAGAGAGAGAGAGAGGAGGAGAGAGAAAGAGAGAGAGATCAGATGAAAGAACTCACTGGGAAATTTAGAAGGAGGGCAAGGGTCAGAGAGCGTTCGAGGGCTGAAGAGGATGTAAGAGTGTGAGGTATGGGAAGAAATTGGGCGAGAAGAAGAAAGAGAGAGGAAGATAAAGAGACAAAAAGAAGTACAGGGAGCATTCTAAAAAAGAGAGAAATATAGAGGTACAAAGTTGAGAAAGAGAAAGAATGAACAAGATTTCGGGAAGAGAGAAGAAGCTGAATAGCTGTAGAGACACTCTTCTATCCTATTCTTATGATCGATCCTATGCGCACCTGACACTAAGGAAAGATTGAAGGAAGAATCCGACAATACAGAGAGAGGGAGAGAGAGTCGAGGTTGCAAGAGAGACATAGAAAGGAATACAGAGAAAAACAAAGACAGACAGAAAGAGAGAATGAGAGAGTGAGAAAGAGAGAGAGAGAGAGAGAGAGAGAGAGAAAGAGAGAGAGAAAGAAAGAGGGAATGAAGAGGTAGACGGAAGGTGCAAAAGCTAGAATGAACGGTTCCTGTTCTCCTGAAGTATCTCATCCTAATCATAGTAACATTTTAACGAAACATCTGTGCATCTTCCTCATTCTTATGTCTGGCAGATTCGATCTTTGTCTGACGGTGATCATGATAATCATAACAGAGATATTTCTAAATGAGGAGGCAATCTGTTAAACAATTAGAAGGCATAATAATTCGAATCATGGTCAATAAAATTTTACTTTCAAATTCATAATATTATTTTATGTTCCAGCAAACGTTTATGCAAACAGACAATTTTAAAAGCGTTTGATTCGCGCCGTAGGCAAGCTTTTTTAATCATTTTTCTCACATATGAAGCCATTCAGAGAAAAAAATTCGAATCAAGTAATTCTTAAAAAATTATTTGAATCAAAATAATTTCGAGCATAGTATACAGAATTACGTAACAGTTGGAAGCTTAGGCTTAAAAATCTTTCAAAAATGTTTTCTAGACAGAAAATCATTTATAAGACCGTCTGCAGAAATAAAAAAATTCAGAAAAAAATTCGAGCATTAAAACTCCTATCTATAGTGGTCTAAACACTCGGAAGATTAATATTATTGCTGTCAACGAGGAGCCAGAATATATATTAATCAATCAATCAATCAATCAATCAATCAATCAATCAATCAATCAATCAATCAATCAATCAATCAATCAATCAATCAATCAATCAATCAATCAATCAATCAAACAATCAATCAATCAATCAATCAATCAATCAATCAATCAATCAATCAATCAATCAATCAATCAATCAATCATTCAATCAATCGTTTGTTCCAATTCACTTGAAACAATAGCACGTACATATATGCATTGATGAACTCGGATTACTGTCACGGATGTGAGTTCAGCTATATTCGTATAACATTTTAAGATTCACAATTAAATAGAACAATGAGAAGCGTCATGGAAAACAAACTTCACATGAAGTTATTTCAGTAAATTATTTTTTAAAAAAGGGCAATATAATTTCTTCTCACAGCTTATGTAGTTCATTTTTGAAATGATTGGGGGAATTTATTGTCACTATCCGACCGGGTAGGCCGTTCCATATGTTTATAACCCTATTTCGATAATATTTGTAACCCTATATATTTTATAACGCTCAAATAGATATTAATTTCTTCTAATGATTCCAATTTAAATAAAAAAATTCACTTTTTTTTGGAATGAACCTGAAAATCCGTTCAAAAAATAAAAAAAATTTCGCTCTAAATTATAATCTCAAAAATTCCTTGACAAGGAAAACTGGAAGATATACGGAATCAAAAATACGAATACTCATTTATTTATAAAATTGAGAATTCTGAGTTTCCCTCATTGATCTATGAGTTGATCAAGACCATGTCTGAGAAAATCATCATTAAGGTTGATCAATAGTCTTTGTGTAATCGGATCAGTTATTAATACGAGCGAAGAATTGTGATTCCCTCCAAGAAACTTTTCATAAGCAAACTGTCTACTGTCTTAGATAGTCTGAAAAATTTCACAACAAGTCGCCAGCAATATGGGAAGGAATCATTACCATTACTGAAACAAAAAGCTTAGTGACTTTGACTATCTAGGTTGGAAAAGGTTCGATTTCGAGATTAAATAACACGTGAAGGCAGCTGGTTTTGCTGTAAGAAATCTTATAAGTTTTCAGCTTTGCCCAATACGAAAACCATTGAGCAGAGTCTGAAAGAGACTGGTCAGGCAGAATGAAAGAGCTTCTCTATTGAAAAGAGATCTCAAATCCCCTTGCTTATCCCCCCCTTACTCACTTCTCTGCGCTTGCGAATTCTCCCTTGTTTTTTATTATCATCTCTTCTTCTCCTCTTTTTTCTTCCTCTCTTTCTCTCTCATTATCTTCTCTCTAAATCTTTCTAGTTATCTTCTCTTCTTTGTCTCTGTTTCTCACCATTTTTCCAGCAGTGTAACGGAGATTCATCTAGATGGCCTCAGGGTGCTTTTTCTCTGACGGTTCCTTGTTTTTCTAGGTTTCTGATGACTCCGCCAGCTCTCTTTTCAAATTTGCTCTATCTCTTTCTCTCTTTCTGTCTCGCTCTCGTTTTCTTAGTTCTTTTTTTATGGGGCTTTGGCTGTCTTTCTTCTGCTCTCTTAATTGTTTTTTCAATCAAACTCCCTGTTTTCTTAATAAGCTTTTTCTCACTCTACTCTCTCAATCTAAGCTCTCTCTCTCTCTCTCTCTCTCTCACTCTACTCTCTCAATCTCTCTCTATCTCTCTCTCTCTCACTCTACTCTCTCAATCTCTCTCTATCTCTCTCTCTCTCACTCTACTCTCTCAATCTAAGCTCTCCTCTTTTGATCTTCTACATAATTTTTTTTAAAACAGACTTCCACTCGTTACCATGTACTCCATTCACGAATTGCTGCTGACCTACCCAAACGTCTTCACCACCTATCACCAATTTCGACTAGTAAATGTTGCTTCACAAGTTCATTCTGTACCAAGGTAATGTTTCCGAGATCACCGTTCTCCTGCAGAGAGCGACTCTTTAATTTTGACAGAAGTCTGTTGAATTTTTGTAGCAGCTCAGTCGATCTTCCCCTTCTCTCTGTCCGTCTCTTTATCTATAATACATACGTCTGCCTCTCTCCTTCTTTTTTCCATCTTTCTCTTTCTCTTACGCTGCCTTGCTCTCTCTCTTTTCCTTTTTACCCTATTATGATTTATCTCAAGCCATAGAATATCTTATTTTTCGTGCTTCTTTAATATGCATCTATGTATGAGCACACTTCGACTGACTCATTCATCTTAGAACTTCTTCTTCGTCTTTGCTCTTTCACTATTTCATTTCATCTGGCACTATTTCATTTCATCTGGCACTATCTCAACCCTCAAAATGTACATATCTGCTTTCTATATGTACTTGGATCGAATAGCTTGGCTTCTCTTCCTACTATCACTCAAAGTTGGTTATATTCTTATCTGAAACTGATTGTTCCTTCTCGAATGAACTCAAAACACAGATTAGTTGAATGATTGCCAATAGTCTATCCGGAGGCCCAACCCATGGTGCCATATTTTCAGTACCATAACTTCCAATCTTGAAAGTGAATCATTTATTTTTTTAGGAAATGAGCAATATGAATTGACAGATGGCTATCATAAAAACTTTACAAAATCCTTTTAAAAAAAAACACTAATGAGAAGCTACACGGATGAGCAACACAAATAAGGTTATCCATTACATAAAAGTTTCTCACGAAAAGAGAGAAAGAACAAGTCATTTGAAAATTTGAGTTAATCAATATCTCGGTCGGAATCTTATATTTAAATTTTATATTCTTAACTAGAAAAAAATTGGTGAAAGAGTGTTCGAAGAAAATTTTTTCTGAGTTCATAACCATTTGACTGCTGAAGGATGCGTTCAGATTGGTATCTAGCTCTATGTGATAGCCTCTTCTATGTGGATATCGATTGGTATCTAGCTCTATGTGATAGCCTCTTCTATGTGGATATCGATTGGTATCTAGCTCTATGTGATAGCCTCTTCTATGTGGATATCGATTGGTATCTAGCTCTATGTGATAGCCTCTTCTATGTGGATATCGATTGGTATCTAGCTCTATGTGATAGCCTCTTCTATGTGGATATCGATTGGTATCTAGCTCTATGTGATAGCCTCTTCTATGTGGATATCGATTGGTATCTAGCTCTATGTGATAGCCTCTTCTATGTGGATATCGATTGGTATCTAGCTCTATGTGATAGCCTCTTCTATGTGGATATCGATTGGTATCTAGCTCTATGTGATAGCCTCTTCTATGTGGATATCGATTGGTATCTAGCTCTATGTGATAGCCTCTTCTATGTGGATATCGATTGGTATCTAGCTCTATGTGATAGCCTCTTCTATGTGGATATCGATTGGTATCTAGCTCTATGTGATAGCCTCTTCTATGTGGATATCGATTGGTATCTAGCTCTATGTGATAGCCTCTTCTATGTGGATATCGATTGGTATCTAGCTCTATGTGATAGCCTCTTCTATGTGGATATCGATTGGTATCTAGCTCTATGTGATAGCCTCTTCTATGTGGATATCGATTGGTATCTAGCTCTATGTGATAGCCTCTTCTATGTGGATATCGATTGGTATCTAGCTCTATGTGATAGCCTCTTCTATGTGGATATCGATTGGTATCTAGCTCTATGTGATAGCCTCTTCTATGTGGATATCGATTGGTATCTAGCTCTATGTGATAGCCTCTTCTATGTGGATATCGATTGGTATCTAGCTCTATGTGATAGCCTCTTCTATGTGGATATCGATTGGTATCTAGCTCTATGTGATAGCCTCTTCTATGTGGATATCACAAGGCACACATCACAAGTGAATCTTTCCCTTTTTCACACGTACCTCGGAATCTTTCTATTGAAGAATGACAAGTGTTGACTGAGTAAGAAATGACTCACGCGATTTCCATTCTCCGAAGTCTCTCTCTAACTCTCCCTTCATTTTTATCTCTATCTCTCTCTCTCTCTCTCTCTTACTCTCCCGTTATATCTTTCTCTCTCTATCTTTCTGACTCTTCCTTTCCCTTCTTCTGTCTATTACTCTCTCTCTCTACCATTCCTAATTCATCTTTTTTCCTTCTTTATCTCTTAAAAAGTAGCATTCCCTAAACTCTTAGCTTTCAGTTCTACATCAGTCTAACGCAAAGCTTAACATTCTTTCGGTCAACATATTTCAAAACAAAATAAAGTGTCATCCATCAGTTGATACTTTTCATCTTCATTAGATCATGGAAAAGAAAGGGAGAAGTGATCAAAAATTCCAGGGAAAGGGTAGAGAGAAGGATAGAGATTGGGAGAGAGACAGAAAAAGAAGGAAGAATCAGAGAAAAAAGTAAGAGAGATGGATCCACATTGAGAGAAAGAGAGAGAGAGAGAGAGAGAGAGAGAGAGAGAGAGAGAGAGAGAGAGAGAGAGAGAGAAAGAGAGAGAGAAAGAGAGAGAGAGAGAGATAGAGAGAGAGCGAGAAAAAGCAAGAAAGCGATGCATGAAAAAGAAAAAGAAAAGAAAGAAAAGGAGAAAGATAGAGACAGAAAGTGAATAAAGTAGCTAAATTTTTTAATGAAAACGTACAAATGAAACATAAAATGAATAATTGAAGAATTAAAAAAAAACCGAAAGGCTATGTTTACATAAAACAAAGTTTAAATTTTTTTTTATGTTCGTTCTTCTTCAAAAAAGTTTGATTGAGTGGCGAAGACTAAAAATAAGCTTTTAGTGAAACATCCAACTTGTTTAGTGAAATATACAACTTATATAACTCTCACACATTGAAGGCAAATCTGACCAATATTTACTTATCTTTTTCACCCATTACTTATATCCCCAAAATCAACCCTGATCTCTCGAACAACAATTTATAACAAAACTCATGAGAAGGAGAAAACACATGTTTCGATTTCGCAATGTTTTGTTTTAAAGGCGCAAAATGTCCTAAACGGATATTGAAGTGTTTTTTTTTTCGTAAGTTTATTACACGTTCGTGTTATGTACTATGTCATTACATTCACGTCAGAACATATTTCACATTGACTAGCATTCATAACACGGACTTGCAAAAGATTGCATTTGAGGTACTACAAACTAGAAACATGCTGCATTTGTGTAACTCATATATGTTTTTCAGAAGTGAAACTCAAATCACCACAATTTAGATACTGCATCTCAGATATTCTACCATATCCATCAGAAGTTCTTTATCTAAACGTAATCGGTGAGAGGTGGGCAGGTACAGACAAGATTCTTGTCTCCATGTTGATCGTCGACCCTTCCAACAGTAGGCCAAAGCTTGGAATGACACCAAGGACGCGGAAATGCGGCGACTTCCCGCGTGTACGGCTCCGCCCAAGCGGATGAAAGCACACGCGGAAGTGTGTGCGGAGCATTCTCAAAATGAAACATATGTATAACTACAAGCATTTCTGTAATGAAGTTTGTTTGAAATAAAAATCTATATTAATACTTTTTCGGCTATCAAAATAAAGCAGCCATAAATATAATACAAAGCATATTCGGAGCCTAACCAAAAAAAAGGTTTTTGAAAAGCGAAAAACAAATAAAAAAAAAATTTCACGAGTTACTAAAGCGATTAAAGCACCTTGAGAGGATTTCTTTTTCTGTCAACTTCCCCTTTCTCTATTTGCGCGATTTCTTCTCTGATGGACAAAAGAGATTCGATGAAACGATCCATCTCTTCCTGCAACAAATTATTCACTTCTTCCATCATCCTGGCAATGTTAAATAAACTTTTCTCCTTAACGCTTTTATGAAATTTTTTGACTCTTTTTCTCTCTCTTCTATGAAAATTCTCTCTTTTTGATGTGGAAGTTGAGTAGAATGCCCACAAGACCCATAAGCGCCATACCATTCCTAATTTTTACTGGACGCAGTCTTACCCACTAAGTATGGATGAAATGTACTATGCATTCATTGGAAAACGAATACTTACTTTGTCTTCACTTTCTGTTGGTTCTATCATGAGGCAATCGTGTACCGGCCATGACATCGTGGGCGAATGGAATCTGCGAATTAACCAACAAGTTCGACGTGATGAATAGCATAGGCGAGATTCGATAGGAAAGGGAGTAAAAAAGAAGATTGAGAAGATAGGAATACCAAAAAGTCAAGGAGAGGAGAGAGTAAATAATTAAAATCTTCTCTGAGACAGACCCATAATCCATGAGACGCTTGGCTATGTCCTGCACTTCGATTCCAGCCGACTTCTTGAACTCCTTGCAATTCAGAATGAACTCATGAGCAACGAGTCCTTGTTCATCTTCCAATAAAATAGCCCACATTTTGCGTTATTCAGTTCAATAGCTTTCTAGCGCTTCATTGTGATTGAATTAGGGCATGAAACTACACTCGATTAGTTTTTGTTGTTTCGGTAAGTCATCGAACCTGACTACTCTGAAAAACTCTTTTTCAAAAATGCACTAGTGGAGAAGTTTCTAGCGAGTGTCAACCAATTCATTTTGAAACGTAGGACAAACCTATACCTGATAAAATTGCGACCCCCCTAGCAGACAAACCTTAGAGTATTCAGATTAACATCACTCAAGTGGCGGAACCTTTGTAGTAGATCGGAAAAGCCTTCTCAAGTCTTCTCGCCATGTAGTTCGCATTCAGAATTGCCATTTGAGTGGCCTTTTTGAGTCCTGAACTGCCCATCAATCGGATGTAAGCCCAAGTCACTGGCAGGATACTGCAGAAAATGATATTATTATCTACTAAATATAAGCTTCAATATATATGAATAACCCAAAAATAATAACACAAAAAATTGAACTCAAATTCCGAAGAGAACCCGACTTGACAAGCAGATCCTAAGAAATCATGACTCACTTTTGGTATTGAGAGAACTTACTTACTTTTCTACGCCTGTCAAACTCCCATTCACCCTGAAAAAAACACGGTGAGACTCCAACTCACCCTGCAGATCCCCATGGTGCGCCGGTGACAGCATTGCTGGCTCTTCCCTGCACTGGAACCACCGAATGGCCTGGGAGATACGGCGCCAAGTGTGACTTACTGCAATTAAATTCTGCCTCTCAAGCTATGAATATGAAAACATCACATACATCAAGCATATTGTATTTTATTCTGTGAAACTTTTAACTTTTTAATCTGTTGCAGTATAAAGTTTGTTATGAAGTCATTTACTAAAAACCGTGACAAACTTCCATTCAAGAGCGGCAGCAAGACTGCCAAACTAAGCTAGAGAACCAAAAGACATCTGAGACCAGAATAGCGAAAAATAAGTGGATAGGGATTATCTGACACGCCGATGGGTCCCACGCCTGGCCCGCCTCCCCCATGAGGAATGCAAAAGGTTTTGTGCAAGTTGAGATGGGACACATCGCAGCCATAGTCTCCAGGGCGACATAATCCCACCTGCGCTTCTCAGTTTGACAAAAAAAAGTGATCGGAAAAAAACCGAACTCACCCCCCTTCGGTTCAAAGGTGATGCTTTTTCGACTCAGCTACAAATGCCCACTTTTCCTCGCTCTTCAAAGGATCTTCCATAATATGCATACATATTTTCCCCGTTCAATTGGCTGTATAAAAGTCGAATCGCTGTATTCGCTTTGTAACCGAATTTATTCACTTATTTGACAATTGTTAAGATAATCTATTCTTTCCTCGTTTTCAATTGTAATTAAATTTGTGAGTTTTTTGCATCAATTTGTGAGTTTTTTGCATCAAGATGTAAATTAAAAAATATATATGTGTATATATATATATATATTAATTCAATTTCTGTAGAACATGATAGCAATTTTTGACATTTGAGATGAGTAAGATAATGTACAATTAACGACTAAATGGGTCGTGCTACATTTTAAAAAACGTTTGTCTTTCGCGACAAGTATATTATTGAAGAGGAAAACTTTGAACATACCTGGGCATTCATATTAGCCCCATCGAGGTACACTTGTCCACCGCCCTCGTGAACTTTGGCGCAAACGTCTTTTATGGAGGACTCGAAGACACCTTGGAAAGAGGGAAATTACTACTTAGATTATGAAAATGGCTACTTGAAAAATGAAATGATTAACTGATTAAATTTAATGACTGGTAAAATCCGAAGGATTGACTAATTGAATGAGGTTAATGACTACTTGGATGAGCTTAGTGACTACTTAATTATTAATACTTTTAAACAGATGCAATTTCGTATGAAAAACACTGTATGAGTGACTTGATACCAGGTCAGTCTTGCATGACTAGAAAGCGATTCGTCGATAATATTGAACTAACCATGCGTCGATGGATACGTGACCATGATGGCAGCCAGTTCATCCGCGTACTTATCTACCTGAGTCATAGCAGTTTTACCCAATATTAGGTTATTGGGTAAAACTTTTTTCTTCTTTTACTAACGAACCCATAGCTTGACAGCCCTCTGGTGATTTCCCGATCATTTTCAAATTTGAAAATGAAATGTTTTCTCTTTTTTTATTGAAGCCACAATTTTGTTCGAGCTCAGGAACCGGAATAGAAAGATCTAGAGCAGACCGAAAGGAAAACATGAGCACATTCTCTCTTCTGATCTTATCTCTTCAGTTTGTAAAAACTCTAACCTACTCAACCTCTTAAAAATAGAAAACATAAGACTAAATAAGCGAGTGATAAACAAAAGGCGGAGGGTACCACCTTGGCGGATAAGTCTTTGTAGTTGATATTCCCATGCTGATCCGACTCCACGACGACAACTTTCATGTTGGCCATCTGGGCAGATGCTGGATTCGTCCCATGAGCAGAGACGGGAATCAAGCAGACCTGAGAAGGAGTCGATCGATACTTTCATTCGATATATACCAAACTAATCTCACGACAAAATTAACGGACCAATACAAATGTTTTTCAATGAGCACGAAGTTCCGAATTTCATTTTATTTCAGTTATGGAAGTTTTACATCAAACTCGAACCATTTCACTTTCAAACTTTATAAAAGGATGAATACTGATCATACATTTGTACCTAGCTAATGAAATTTAAGGACATAGCCAGTTTACAATTAAACTGTTATTCGAAATCGAACTTATGTAATCTTCCCTTTAGTAAACAATAAGAAGAAAAGAGAGCCACATTTCTCTTTCCTTGTCCTATTGCATGGAAGTAGTTTCGAATCGTGAGTAATCCAGCATATTCTCCGTTGGCTCCACTGTTTGGCTGGAGTGAGACGCTGTCATAACCTGCAAGCCGTACGAGTTTTAGAGCCTGAGTCAATCTATCAATTGTCTTGAAACTGACTAACCGGTTATTTCGCAAAGCCATCTTTCCAAGTCACTGAAGATCCGATGATACCCAGCAGCCTTAAAAGAACAACTGAGTAATATATACATGAGAAATGAAAACCAAAGTTTTTCTTGCATTAAAACCTGTTCAAGTGGTGCAAACGGGTGGATTTCGGCGAATTCGGACCAAGTTATTGGCTGAAACAGGTAGTGTTTCTTCATAGAATTGATTGGTGGATTCTACCAACACAAGTTGAGATGCTCAGTGTAAGTAACTGTGAGGTTGATATTGAAAGAAAGCTCTTTTCGAAAAAAACTAACTTCCAACTCTGCGCTTGCGTTGAGTTTCATGGTGCAAGAGCCGAGAGGAATCATAGAGTGCACCAGAGAGACATCCTTGTTTTCCAGCTTCTTCATGTATCTGAGCAGCACAGAATTCTGTCGAAATACAACTTCAAAATCAAATTATTGCATGGGATTCAAGCTAGCTCATGAAGCGATTTAGAACCAAGACACCTTCTCTTACCGTGAGTCAAAGCGTTGACAGTACCCTAACATGGAGGCATTGCGAATCCGCGCAGTAATACGTAGAAGGTGAAAAAAAACTGAACTGGTTTTAACCCTTTACGTGTTAATTCAACCATGATCTGAACAGGTACATGCACTTTATACATGATAAGACGTTCAGAGTAAACGACGAATGAGATAGAGGATGTCTGATAACCAATACAGAGTAGACGAAGAACGTTTAAATGTTGCATAATCATTGGATGCGCTCAGTATTGACCAATAGGTTACAAATTCAACCAGTAACCATACAAGTCTAGTCAAACAAAGAGGTTTTGGAGTTTGTGAAAGTGCTTGTACAAATTTCATTTTTCCATTCAGCTAAACAAAATAGGAAAGACACAGGGAGCAGCTTATTGATGTACCAGGTTCGGTCTGTATAAGGAAAGACCCAGGAAGCAGCCTATTGATCTACCAGGTTCGGTCTGTATAACGCGCCTATGTACATACCTTGTTTCAAGGCCAGAAGAGGACAAAGAAGATGATAACCCGACGAAAAAATGGTAAAAACTAATTTGTATCAAAAGGAACCTGACGAGTTGTTGTTCGGAGTGGTAAGTGTTGAAGATGGGATGCTGGAGAAAAGGCGACCTCCTTGCGTGCTCAGAGTTACCAACCAGAGGAGAGACTGTCTCTCCCAATTCTGCCTCTATCACGCACTTAATCGAGAAAAAATTTCATTGTGAACGAATAATTATGTAGGTGAGTGAAATTAATCCAATCATGAAAAAATCATATGAAAATAGTGAAAAGAAATGTTTGAGTGAATGAATGAATGCACGATATCTGTACGCATTGAAAACGAATAATTATCATCTTTTGAAAAATATTAGACGAATAAATCTAGCAGGTGTGCAACATTTATATGTACTATATCGCGATATTGAACTGAGTGTGTATATTAACTGGTTCAGTCTGGTTCCCCGTGAAGATGTGGATGAGATCCGCGAGATCTTCTGAATCACACGTCTCATCGAGTGAAACTCCAACATCGCCATCAGGGAAATACCTGCCATGCAAACTTTCATGTGGTGCAAAAACCTGCCTATTTGCATTCCTTGTTACCGAAAAACTTTAAACTTAATTTACTAGTATTCTTCTTTTTTTTTCGTCCACTCACGATTGTATTTTCCTATTTCAGATGTTAGGCTCCAATATGACTCTTGGTGCCAGCACGGTTCACGTTAATGGACTGCACGGCTCTCGTCTATTTGTCTCTGATGAACAAGGCCCCTTTCCAGTTTTCATTAAACTTAAATAATATCCTGTTGTATTACTGATGATGAAAACGCGAAAAGGTAATATTCTGGTAAAAGCAACATTCTTTTCTCCAGTGGAGAGGTATCTTCTGGAGGTAGTTTAGTTTGAGATAGTTTGGAGAGGTAGTTTCCGGTGGAGAATCTCCACCGGAAACCACTGGGAAAAAAGAGCTTTTTTTATAGAGGCAGAAAGAGCTTCTTTTTAAAAAATGAAAATCTAAGTTTCAGAATATTGAATATGAACTAAGATATAGTAATTTATGCTGAGTACTGGTAACGCGCGCTCCCGGTTTGAGAGGAGATGGCTGGGTTCGATCCCGCCTGGCGGACAAGCTTTTTTTCTGTGCGATAGTTTAATCACTTGTCATTTTAACCAGTCTTCACTGCCTTTAAAACTGTGTAACTCAGAAGTTGAAGATTAATAAGACCTCGTTTCAAAAAACTCGAAAGGAAAAGTTCTTCAAAAAGAGTGACATTAAAAATGAATTTACATGCAAGGCGCACCTCAAATTGATCTCCTTTTGCATAGCACGTTTTTTGACTTCTTCCAGGTCATTGACTTGTACCTTCAAATAGCTTTTTTTCTCAGCATTAGAAAAAAAGATGCACAGAAAATAAGAAATTTTTCGATGGAATAATTCAAGCTATTCTGTATTATATATACTATATAAGTGCGAAAGAAAGTTCGTATCAATTTTCTCCACATTCAAAAAACATTCTTCAACAGTTTAAAGTATCTTCTCAACCAAGTTTATAAAGGAAAGCTCCTTCAAGTTTTCTCCCTATTTGCGTCAACTTGTCACTGGCATCAGAATGGTAGAGAAACGCTGTGATGGAATTTTCATCATTACAGTATCCCTTCTCTTCTGCTCCAAACTAGGCGACACAGCATCTGCGGGACATCGTAAACTATTTCAGGCGTTTCATGAGGATAGTATCTGTGATAGCGACAGCAGAGTTAGATTCAGACGTTCCAAAAAGAAAGAGAATAGTCCTCGTCCTCGACGCCCAGTAAAGCTCAATCTCTCTGATCTCCAGCAGCTCGTTATAAGAACTCCGAAGCTCCATACCTACGAAAAGGCAGAGCACTTTGATGTCTTTTACATCACCATGGGTAATTTCTTTGACCTGATGGGCAAGATGGCAAGCTTGCAATTCGGTTTTTTTAACGAATTTCTCTGAAATCAACAAATGAAAGCTGGAAATCAACAAATGAAAGCTGCTGCACAACTTCGCTCGTAAAAAGACAAAGGAAATTAGCTAGAGACTTTCGTCACTGAGGATAACAAATGGGTAAACGAAGCTCATGTTAAGTGGAAGCATCGATGGCTGCACAAAAAGGAGCAGCCACATCAGACACTCAATGCAGGAATTCTCCAATTGAGATCTTGCTTTCAGTTTACTGTAACTCCCGTGGCATTCAGAGCTCTTGACTTGTTTCACCATCATCATTGCTGACGTCTACTGTAACAAACTCGATCGAGTGAACGAGGCAATATTCGCTCGGTACGGTGAGGCAACTCGAGTTCGCTTAGTTCGCTTTTTGCAAGAGAAGGCCTGGCAACAGATCGCGAATAAAACTGTAAGAAAATTCCCAGAGCTGGGCTACGAAATCAAGTCTCTCCCAGCGTGTTCATCCAACGTGGCTCTATCGGATAACAATCGATCCGGATCAATGCAAATCAGCTGAAAGAGAAAACTTTTGAAATTGAAGGAGAGGTCAAAACCTGGGTCGACCACTAATTCAACACTTGCTCATGGGTGTTCTAACCTGAGAGCATCCATGATTTGTCTATAAGATGACAGAAGGTCTCTGATATCAAGAGTGGGTATATCGTTGATTGATACCAGCACTTAGGTTTTGAAACCTAATTCAACTTTTTTTCTCTGTTAGACGCTATGAACTTTCTTGCGCTCCTTATAGAAAAAGTTTAAATAAACATGTATTAACGTCAAAAAACCTTGAGCGTGTCGAAAAATTTTTTGAATCGAACTGAGCCGCCGGCTGATTCGATTTCTGAAAGTGAGCTTTGCTGGGAGCACGTTGGAAAATCTGCTTTGAGACTTAAATAATCTGACAAACTTCGAACTCTGCTTGCCGAAGAAAATTTGAAAAGAGGAAAACTGGTCTCAACAAAAATTTTCGAAAATTGTAGATGAGTTTTCATTATGCATATCCTAGATTAAAAATAGGAGTGTAGAATGAATCGGATGAAGATAATCCTAGATTAAAAATAGGAGTGTAGAATGAATCGGATGAAGATAATCCTAGATTAAAAATAGGAGTGTAGAATGAATCGGATGAAGATAAAAATATCTATAAATCAAGATAATGAAACTAACGATTCACAAGGTAAGCCGCACTCTTATGGACCGTTCTAGCAATCTCTGTCAGTCTCGCAGGCCCATGGTAGACAGCATACATTGCTGACATATTGGCCAGCAGGGCCTTCAAAAATCACAACTGCTGTCATAATCATTTGAAAGATAGAATGGCTTTATGGAAAAATGAACTACACTCGCTAGTAATACCAGAATCAAAATACACCTCAACATCATACGATTTACTTCAAATATCTTTATTTTTATGGATATTTGCTGAAACTTCAAGCAAATAATTAGCACGTCAGTAAATTTATCATAATACATTATATTTATCTCGTTATATATCATACTCGTTATTGGGACGTTTTTGTTCAATGTGTCATTTCGTATAGCTTCATCACTGTTGCAAAGCAATCGTACTGGTGATTTAGGAATAAGAAAATACATCAAGTTACAATACTTGAAAACCTAACTGTTAAAAAAACTGCTGAAAAATGAAGTTGCTGAAATTAACAAAATTTTATTCTGACTTGTGCAGTGCAGATGTTTGAGGTTGCTTTGTCTCTACGAATATGCTGTTCTCTTGTCTGCAGAGCTAACCGGAAGGCCTTATTTCCATTCGAGTCTCTGAGCGAAAATACTCTTTTATCATACAACATCTTCTCATAGACTCAGGCTTAATTCACGAAACATGCCTGAGGTGGATGTTTTGCTCTCTACAAGTTTCCTTATTCTTACTTTTGGTCATACATACACTTTTTTGTGAATTTCCTACGATAATATGTGTGACTCACTACATGGTTTCTATGAAAACGAGGTTTCATTCACTAAAAAATATGGACTAGCACCTATAACATGGATATTATACATATAGTACTAACATAGTTGACTATGAATATAGCTCAACTTTGTAAACCTGGGTATTATTTAGACTCAAAAAGTAATTTTTTGCTTATGACTAAAAGCAAAAAATGATTCAATCGGGCCGAAACTTTTCTTGTTGTTCATTGATGACATCAAACGGGTCATTCCTCCAGATGTGTATAATGCCATTTATGCCAACGATCTTAAGATTTTTACTGAAGTACCACTTTTATCCTCTGAAATTCAAGTAGCTCTTGATGAAAGCTTTGATTAGTGCCAACAGTCCAATCTCAAGCTAACTGCTAGAAAATGCTTTGTCTCACACTTTGGTTCTAATAAATTGAGAAATTATTATCCATTTTTCCTCAATCTAGAAATGGACTCACTCGATTAGCATATTCTGAAAGATTGAAGTTCCTTAATCTCGAATCTCTTGAATACCACCATGTTATTGCTGACCTAGCGTTTATGCATAGAAGAGTGCAGTCATATTCTGAATTCAATTTCTCTAGACTACTCATTGTGCAGCCACATTCTAGGAGCATTAGAAATACACACAATTTACGAATCACGCTACCATTTGCTATAAAAAGGTCTCGGTTCTCTACTTGTGCATCATGAACTATCTCTATATGGAACTGTCTACCTCATGAAATAGTATGTGATCCTTCTGATGAAGCGTTGCGGACAAAACTTAAACAACTTCCACAAAATATACTTTCACCTAGCCCTATTGTTTCTGACTGAATTGTTTAACATACTGCGACTGTATTCCCTTGATTCATTTGTATCAAATATCAAAATCCATGCTAAATTTTTCTTAAAGTTTGATTCCACTTGAAATGATATTCATGGAAATAAAGAATGAATGAATGAATGATTGAATGAATGAATGACTCACTTAGTAACGCCGACTATTCGTCCTGGCATGCTGCGAGCTAGAGAGTTGCGACCATCCCTGTTCGCGACTGCCATGAACCCTGCGTGAGGTCCACCGTAACCCAACGGTACACCGAATCTGTCATCAAAAAAAGTGAATACTGAAATTAATTATTTTTCTACAAATTTCACTCAAAATGTTTTACCATGTTTTTTCTATGCCAAGGAGACTTTACACCACTTTTTTAAAACTTTCTTGTCAGAAAAAGAAAGCTCTACCAAACATTCGATATCAAAATTTAAAAGAAGCTCCGCCAAACTTTCGATATCGCCAAAACCATTTTAAAAGATAAAAAAGGAATGTCTACCTATTTCACTGAAACGTCTACAACATCTACAAGATAAAAAAATTTTCTATCTGATCTAGTGACACATTATGTGAAACGTCTTCCTTTTTTGGAAAAAAATCTACCTAAATAAGTGTTAAGTCTACCTATTTTAGTGACACTTATACCTGATTTAGAGAAATGTCTACTTATTTCAGTGAAACTTCTACCTTTTTTGAGCTAAACTTCTATTTTTTGTGAAACAAAGTTTACCTTATTTAATGATTGCCTCGTTTTCACTTTAAGTTTTAGTAGTTTCATCATGACCATTTACATATATTGAATGACTGTAAAAGAAGAACCTCTGGGCCGATCCAACTGCAATATCCGCATTCAAATCTCCGGGAGAACGAAGAATCGTCAGAGAAAGAAGGTCACAAATGAGAATGACCAGAGCCTGTTTCATATTTACATTAGCATGAACAATGAAAATGAATAAAGAATGAATGAACATATAAATAAAGAATGAATGAACAGAATGAATCCTTTGGTAAGCTTACAAAAAGTATAATATCTCTGAAACTCTATTTTGAGTAACTATGTATAAACAAACTTTGAAATAACTAATTTTACAGTTAACTTCTCTTGTATTTCTAGAATTTTAAACATATTGGCAGGGCAAAAACAAAGAAGAGACATAAGCATTCCACAAAAAAACCTTTTGAGCGTGGGCCATTTTAATTAGTTCATCAACTTTCTCGATAGATCCCTCCGTGTTTGGATACTGTAGAATTATCGCCGCGACCGTAGAGTCGATCTGGGGATTTTCAGGATCTATCCGGTCACATCTGATGTCCAATGGTCTAGAAATATCGTATTTTTCAATCAAAAAAGTTAGAAATATATATAAAAATTGAGCTTTTGTTATCATGCAAAAAAATTTCGTCGTCACAAAATTAAAAAAATTTAAACATCAGAAAAAAACCAGAAAATTACGCAAAAATAATAATAGTTAAGAAATAATCCTTGACTAAATCTGCTAAAGTGTGCAAATTTAGAAGGGTTTGAAAGCGCGCATAGTTTTCAGACAGAAAAAAGCAGAACGTGCTACTCTCTAAAAATGTAAAGAATTCTGCAAAAACTCCACAATGTCTTCAAAGATTGACAAAACTTTGCACGGAGTGGGGTTCGAACCCACGCATCGTTTCCGATACCAGAACACTCAGTGAGAATCGTACTTACTCGTACGAAGCGAGCTAACGCTTGAGTCTGGCGCCTTAGACCACTCGGCCATCCGTGCTCTGACTTTAGAGGCCCTTATTGCTGTACATATATCTCTGCTAGTCTGCACTAATTCTCTCTCTCTCACTATTCCTCCATTCTCGATTTACTCTGCTCGCTTCCCTTACTCTTTATTCTCCGTAACACACTTAACAATTACGTAGCATTTTTCAAGGCGTTCCGCTTTGCCATTTTTATTATTTTTAACGTTTATGAAACATATTAAGAGACTCAGCGGAAGGTTTAAAATTAAACATATGTCAACCCTGAAATGCATGTTAAATGTTGTTTTTTTGCGATTAGGAAGACAATTTTTTTCTTCCGAGTATTAAAGTAATATGTATTTTTTTTCAATATAAAAGGGTATATTTCTCATTAATTTTTATGAAAGATAATTCTTTCATTCCTACTTTCTAGTTTCTCATTACTTCAATTTTTTTCTTCAATTTAAACGCTTTATCAAGATCAGCAAGCCACATCGGTAATATAACATCATCGATTATGGGATCTGTTGCGACATGTGACGACTCCACTCCTCAGCGTTCTCTGCCTTCCTTAGGAATTGGGGACTAACGGCTTTGACAAAGTAGTCCTTCCATCTCATTACTTATCTTGTAATTTAAAGCAAAAGACTCTACAGGATACTTTGACGATAAAGATACCGAATCAATTATAGCGTTTTCTATGCGTTTATAAGAGTTGTCTAATGGATTAAAATAAGAAGGCTTGCACCACTTCTTATTAATGAAGATCTTACCGAGTCCTGGTGAGAATGCAGTCTTCATTTTGGGGATGAAGTCCTCCTCCGAGGAGTATTCTGCTCCTGCGAGTAGATCGACATGCCATAGTGACGGCCTCAGCACAAGCCGTCGCTTCATCGAGCAGAGATGCATTCGTTGTTGCCAGACCTATTGAACCGTGTCGGAAATTAATTACGACCCCACTACTCATTGATCTCGCGACACTGAACGTATGTAACTTCTACAACAGAAAAAGTGCATGACACTAGACGATCCATTCGACTTTTTCAAAAACATTTCTTTTTTCCGCATAAGAACCAGCAATCCTCGAGCTTATTTGAGACGATTCCATAATCAGTATTTCTTTTTTATGGAAAATTATACAAACAAAGTTATGTTTTTCTGATAAATTTCGTTTCGTGAATACATTTTAGTCATGCTTGGAACATTGAATTTGCTAGAATTGGGAGTTTTTTCAATTATAAAACGCTGAATGCGAACCAGTGAGGTCAGCAATGAGAGTCTGGAAATTCAGCAGAGACTCTAGGCGGCCTTGCGAGATCTCTGCTTGATACGGAGTGTACTGGGAGATCCTTTAACAAGGTCTTTCTTAGAAATTCACAAGATATAGTTTTTTTTAACCACAAAATTATCACTTTTTTCCCTAATTTGTATTATAGTAATCATTGGGATTTAGTTGAGGCCCTCTAATTTTATTATGTCAGCATACAATTATCTTTTCTCTTTTCTCATAGTCAGTCTTCTATCACAACTTTAAAGCTTTTCTCTAAGGCGATGATAAAGTATTAGCCGTTCTCGTAACACATAATCATAATCGCTTGAGTACAATAATAAGCGATGGGTGCCAAGTTTTACCCCCGTCCCGACCGATTACCATAAAACCGAAGGAGTTTCGAAAAATTCAGTTATGTTTTTTGTTCTCTTTAGAACAGCTCTTCCTCTACAAAAACTTCTAGCAGTGACCGAGGGGCAGCCATTGGTTGTACCAGGTTAGGTTTTACCAGAATACCACAATCGAATAGTCTCAAAAAACTATCCATCTAAAAAAGTGAGATCAGGAAAGCCTAATGACCTTTTAAACGATATTATATTGCTACAATTACTATTTTTTAAATGTTATTATTATGTTAATATTATTATAATTATCATCATATTATCACTATTTTAGCACTCCTATTATTTTCGTATGTTGTTACCATCCAATGTTTTGTAGAATGTTCCTCTGAATGACAGCAGGGACAATGCAATTGTAGTACCCTGCACCGATGTAAGACCGCCACACCTGACATCACTTGAGTGAGACACTCATAATTGAGTGAGATCCTCAATAAATCTAATGCAACAGCTAATCTCGCTTTTTTTTCTGAATAATGCAGTAGATTTCACTGACAAGGTATAATCTCCTTCTCAGGGAGCAAAATATTCCCCCCGGTGGCGTTCCATTTAAATTATGAAGAGGAAAAACATTACAATATAAAAAAGAGAAATAGAGAAAGATTTAGAGAACATTTTTGCAGCAAAATATGATGAGACAATAGGAAATAGAGAAAACGTTAAAAAGCTCGAAAAGTCTCAATTAGCCAGAGAGAAAAGAAAGCTATTAATATGTTACAGAATTGTCTCTTTCTTTCACTCATTGTGTCTCTCTTAACCTTTCGTTCTGGCTGTCGCTCTCTCTCATATCTCTCTTACTCTCTCTCTCTCTCTCTTTCTCTCTCTCTCTCTCTCTCTCTCTCTCTCTCTCTCTCTCTCTCTCTCTCTCTCTCTCTCTCTCTCTCTCTCTCTCTCTCTCTCTTACACTTCCCCTCTTTCTACCCCTACCCTTCTCCCTCTCGTCCTCACCTTATTCATCTTGCTGATCTCCCTGAGCTCTTTAAGCATTTTGTGTTCGCTGAGAGGTTCTTCCAACTTGAGCTGTTCGCTCAATCGAATGTCTTTCGGCACATTTGTATTAGTCAATTCATCCAGAGTCTGGAAACGTAACTTGGCCATAGAATTCATATCAAACGAAAACATTGATAAATTTTCGGAATTTGAAAACCTAAAAGTAAAAATTGAATACAAAATTTTGTTCTTTTGAACAGGGTTGCTAGAGAATGCTTGTTCTCAGCCATTCATAACATCATGAAATCGAGATAATAGTTGCATCTCAATTTTTCGAAAACTTAATTGTATGTAGAGTTACGGCAAGTTGATCTTCATGCGAACCTTTCATCCTATGTATTTATAATTAGTTGTCTTCAAGTGTTTTTATAAACCCGAGAGCAGTTTTTTTCTGACGTGTTTCACGCAATGACTAGTTATATTTATTTACTTACCATATGACTAGTTATATTTATTTACTTACCATATGACTTCAAGTAATCCACTCGATTTTTTAATCTCATGAGTATTATATGTACTCGGCAACTTTTCATTAACATCTTGTCAAATTCTTAAGAGCTGATTACTAACTTTGAAGAGCGGTAAGTACTGATTTATTGCAAAATTAAAAAAATTTTCAATGATGGACTGTATTTTGAATATTAAAATTTTAAATAAATAAGCTGACGTTGTATCCCAAGTAGTCCAACATTTGCTGCTTCTGAAGTCGAGATGAGCCAATGTGTCTCCCAGCGAAAGAGTCATTGTGGATCGCTCGGCAGATGGAAACATGTGAGAGAAGAGACGAACGTTGTCGAAGGCTTTGTACCAGCAATCGGTGCATTCTATCAGGAAGAAGCTCATGGATTCGTGTACCAGATTTTGGGAACGATTGTTAGAATTTATCCTTTCTCAAAGCGAAAAACTTCATGTTTTTTGCAATAAGAATGACATTTCTATCGAGGTTTTTTTAAAGTACATATGTATATGTTTCAGAGCGTCGTAATACGAAACATGCTCGAAGCATGCTATTGAAACGAATACAGAAGTTAGTTTTTGCGAGATGGAAGGTCAATAAGAAAGGTCAATAAGATAGATACCTTCTAATAAATTTTCTCGACTCATTTCTTCGTATTTTATTCTTTCTTCTACAGTTACTAATGTACAATCACGTGAAAATTCAGACCACCCATTCAAGAGAACAATATATTTGACTTATCAATCAGGCGAATAACACACCAATTTGACAGAAGAGCCTACATTCTACTTTTGAAAAAGTCCAAAAAAATTAAAAACCTAAGAAGTCTAAAGTTTGCTTCAAGAAAAAATATCGTTTCTTGCCTGTCGTTATCGTTCAAAGAAGGTGTCCTTTTCTATTTGAAATCGAACGGCTTATGTGATTACAAACTTACTTAGCAAACAAATCGCTGATTTTCAACAGCTTCGCACTGGTATTGTATGAATATGGATACGTCTGAGAGGAGGAACGAACTCGAACTGATCAGAAAAGGAATACTCAATAACATACTCCCTTCGGAGAAACTATTAGAAGGGCGCGAAAAGAGAGGAGGGTGAGACATTAGAGTACCTAAACAGAGATAACATGGAGGCGGAGAGTTAGAAAGATTTATGTTAGACTACAGAAAGATCATTAAAGAGAGAAAAACAGAAAAAAGAGAAAGAGAGACAAAGGCAACACATGTACAGAAAAGGAGTAAGAGAATGAAGTTAGGAAGTGAAAGATAGCAAAAGAAGGTAAAGTAAGTGAGGGATGGCAGAAGAGAGACTTGAATATATGTAGATATAAAATTACAGATACATAAAGAGAGAGACACAGGGAGAGACAGACAGAGTTAGAGAAAAAGAGAGCGAGACAGACCGAATGAGACCAGTGATAGTGAAAAGTATGGGATACAGTTATACTTATAGAGAGAAGTATATAAAAAAAAACTCCAGTAAAAAGTTAGAAAACCGTGTAATTCGAAAAAGGTAAAGAAAAGTTCAAAGAACTACGTCTCAAAGGCGAGAAAACGCGTAAGAGAGCGATTGATAAGAAACCGAATCGTGAAGAGATGAAAATCATGTTCTACTCGTCTGCTACTTTTATTGAATACTACGAGAAAAAAGGAATAATTGTTTGATATGCGAAGTTTATCAGTGCAAGTTCAGCAGAACAAACAAACAGCGTCACTTAAGCTTATTCCATGTTCTATTTTATTCAAATCAATTCCAACGATTTATCTGAATGTTAAAGAAATAAAGCGCCATAATCAAACACCTCCAGGTGTTGGAAGTGAAAGAGTGGAATATTTTGGTATGCTTTGGATGATACGGCCCTCAAGGTGTCCATTCCTCACGAAATGCGGGGTTATAACTTGTCTTTCAGACGAAATGATGAAAGCAGGGAATAAATATAATTTGCATATTAGCTAGTAGACCGTCCTAAGAGTGAACAAGAAAGAAAAAAACAAGATTCCAAGTAAATTTTCAAGAATGAAAATTATTTTCTCTGATGTCCAAGGCCTGAAGATTTTCGAGCAGAGCTTAAATGTTATTCGAGAACCCAAAAAAAAACTTACAAAAAATCTCAATTATATAAATAAAAAATTCGAGACCTTTCTTTACAACATGAGCAAAAATTCGAAGCCAATGCCTTTCTCTGTTGAATGAACCCTTATCTTTTCTTTTTGTGAGTCAAATAGTAGAAAAGATGAACTCGTGGTTTCCTAGCGCGTTCTGACTACTGACCAAAGCAAAAATGTGCCAATTTTATTCTCTGAAGAGATTTGCCCATTCACACAAACTTTTCTTCACAGGAACTCGCCGATTTTCGACTTTGTATTTCGGACCACACTTTATCGAAATTAATCAATTGAAAATCGGTACTTTTTTACTTCGTCTGGTACTCGCGTCGCGGTCGCGGCCTCGTTAGCTAAGCCGTTCGGCCTCGTTAGCTAAGCCATTCACGAAAAAGTTGTGAATCTCCACACAAAAAGGAACATGTTTAAATGAAAAACTTTCGAGAAAAAACCACGTTGTCAGGTTTTTTTCTTGGTTCAAGTAGATTGTGTCTTCCGTTCTGAGATGGAGTACCGAATCTGTCTTCAAAAACTCTAGAGGAAAATTTTATGCTCCAGCGCAGGTTACGGAATGAACTTTGAAGAAGATGGCTAGCGGCAAAAACTTCCTAATAATTTAGAAACGGTTGTTATCGACTTGCAACTCCTTTCTGAATCTTCTCAGTGTAAAGCATCATCATCTCAACAGTGCCCCAAAAACCCGAACTATTCAATATTCTTCCCAAAGGTTTTATTTTTTATAGGATCCAGTTCCTTCTACTAACGTGTAGCGAAAAACACTACTAACCCGAAAAACACTCAATGTACATAGAACCGTAATTCGCAGACTCGAGAGCCGAATGGCCTTCTGAAGGCAAGCAGACTCGAGAGCCGAATGGCCTTCTGAAGGCAAGCAGACTCGAGAGCCGAATGGCCTTCTGAAGGCAAGCAAGCGAGCCGAATGGCCTTCTGAAGGCAAACAAGCGAGCCGAATGGCCTTCTGAAGGCAAGCAGACTCGAGAGCCGAATGGCCTTCTGAAGGCAAGCAAGCGAGCCGAATGGCCTTCTGAAGGCAAGCAAGCGAGCCGAATGGCCTTCTGAAGGCAAGCAAGCGAGCCGAATGGCCTTCTGAAGGCAAGCAAGCGAGCCGAATGGCCTTCTGAAGGCAAGCAAGCGAGCCGAATGGCCTTCTGAAGGCAAGCAAGCGAGCCGAATGGCCTTCTGAAGGCAAGCAAGCGAGCCGAATGGCCTTCTGAAGGCAAGCAAGCGTTTTATTTTCAGAATTCTTAGAAACATGGGTTATTTCCCTAGTCAAAAGTTATAAAATCTATGATAGTGAGAGGGGCTGGAATAACAAGAAGTCAGCGAGTCTTTGAGACCCCGTTCCATTACCTTTCTTTACTCTGCTATCCACTACTCATTCATTATTCTTGGACTTCATTCAAAAAAGCGGTAGTTTTTCTCAGTTTCATCACGATAACGGTTGACCTATAGCAAGTATATTTTGCTAATTTAGAGTATCTTATATAACTGAATGTGAAATTCAATCGAGTTCTCATCTTGCAACGAATAACTCCATTACTTCCAGCACCGAAGTGTAATACTCGATTTTTTCACTACCAAGTTTTTCAGATTCTTTTTAGAGAGTTGTGCTCCCTTATCAACTTGAAAGATTTTTCTTAACCCCAATGTAGTTCGCAACACAGAAATGGTTCCATTTATTCAGTCATCACAAAATAATAGTGCAATTTACAACAAATAGTGCGCTCACTGCCAAATATATGTATAGGTTTAATCTATGCATTAGTAAGGGGCAGTTATCATCAATAAGGTGAGTATAACATAAAAAATAATTGTTTAGAATATGTGCCTTAGCGGAACACCTTTATCATCAAAATGTCGAGGGCATTACATCACCCGGAAGCTCTTCTCAAAAAAACAAACGAAAACCACTTTATTTTTTAAAAAAAAGGAATTAAATCAAGTCACTAAAAAAATTCGGTTGCTGCAACCATTTCGCTTTCGAATCTCTCCTTCTCTCTCTCGCTGATGTGAAGAATATAATCTTGACGGCTTGAAACTACTACAGCAGAACCTATTTTCACTACATTGTGAAAGGGAAAAAAATAAGATGAAAAGATTTGAATAATCAGCCAGCCTCGCCGTGTTGACTCACCGAAATCCAATTGGAAAGCAGCTCACGGCAAGTTGTGAAAAAGAATTACAGTAACTGCCTTTTGGTGATTCAATTTTCAAAGAATCGAATTCCTCATCGTATGAGGAATATAGGACCATTCTCTTTAGCTAGAAAAATCTTAAGAGAACCTCCTTCTATGAAGACTCTTCGAACTCCAATTATATATAGTGCCTCATGAAGTTTCTATTGCTGCTGCAGGCTTTTCTTCCCCTTGCAGCTGCTCTTTCTCTTCTGCCTCTTTCTCATTCCTCTTTACCCTGGCTAACTCCTCCCCTGCATCTGATTGCTCTTCTCTGCCACTCCCGCTGTCCTCGTCATCCTCTCTCTGCCTCTCAAAATCGTCTACTAGTCTACCACTTGTGTCCTCTTTCTCCTTCTTCAAACTGCTCTCCATTCCCTCCTCGTCCACATCAGATGCCTTTCTCTTCCGTTCTGCACCCGGCACTGACGCATCGGAAAAAATTTTGATTTTGGGTTTACAATCGATAAGAAGTTACACTAAATTAGCTTCTGCGAATAATCGAACAAATAAAATTATACAAAACTTCCATAGAGGTGAAATGTGTTTGAGTCTTACTTTCTGTCTCGAACTAACCATAAGGGGTTGAATCTGTTTTCCTTGTTTAAGTCTTACTTTCTGTCTCGAACTAACCATAAGGGGTTGAATCTGTTTTCCTTGTTTGAGTCTTACTTTCTGTCTCGAACTAACCATAAGGGGTTGAATCTCTTTTCCTTGTTTGAGTCTTACTTTCTGTCTCGAACTAAACATAAAAGGTTTAATCTATTTTCCTTGTTTGAGTCTTACTTTCTGTCTCGAACTAACCATAAGGGGTTGAATCTGTTTTCCTTGTTTGAGTCTTACTTTCTGTCTCGAACTAACCATAAGGGGTTGAATCTGTTTTCCTTGTTTGAGTCTTACTTTCTGTCTCGAACTAACCATAAGGGGTTGAATGTGTTTTCCTTGTTTGAGTCTTACTTTCTGTCTCGAACTAACCATAAGGGGTTGAATGTGTTTTCCTTGTTTGAGTCTTACTTTCTGTCTCGAACTAACCATAAGGGGTTGAATCTGTTTTCCTTGTTTGAGTCTTACTTTCTGTCTCGAACTAACCATAAGGGGTTGAATGTGTTTTCCTTGTTTGAGTCTTACTTTCTGTCTCGAACTAACCATAAGGGGTTGAATCTGTTTTCCTTGTTTCAGTCTTACTTTCTGTCTCGAACTAACCATAAGGGGTTGAATCTGTTTTCCTTGTTTGAGTCTTACTTTCTGTCTCGAACTAACCATAAGGGGTTGAATGTGTTTTCCTTGTTTGAGTCTTACTTTCTGTCTCGAACTAACCATAAGGGGTTGAATCTGTTTTCCTTGTTTGAGTCTTACTTTCTGTCTCGAACTAACCATAAGGGGTTGAATCTGTTTTCCTTGTTTGAGTCTTACTTTCTGTCTCGAACTAACCATAAGGGGTTGAATGTGTTTTCCTTGTTTGAGTCTTACTTTCTGTCTCGAACTAACCATAAGGGGTTGAATGTGTTTTCCTTGTTTGAGTCTTACTTTCTGTCTCGAACTAACCATAAGGGGTTGAATCTGTTTTCCTTGTTTGAGTCTTACTTTCTGTCTCGAACTAACCATAAGGGGTTGAATGTGTTTTCCTTGTTTGAGTCTTACTTTCTGTCTCGAACTAACCATAAGGGGTTGAATGTGTTTTCCTTGTTTGAGTCTTACTTTCTGTCTCGAACTAACCATAAGGGGTTGAATCTGTTTTCCTTGTTTGATTCTTACTTTCTGTCTCGAACTAACCATAAGGGGTTGAATCTGTTTTCCTTGTTTGAGTCTTACTTTCTGTCTCGAACTAACCATAAGGGGTTGAATGTGTTTTCCTTGTTTGAGTCTTACTTTCTGTCTCGAACTAACCATAAGGGGTTGAATGTGTTTTCCTTGTTTGAGTCTTACTTTCTGTCTCAAACTAACCATAAGGGGTTGAATGTGTTGTCCTTGTTTGAGTCTTACTTTCTGTCTCGAACTAACCATAAGGGGTTGAATGTGTTTTCCTTGTTTGAGTCTTACTTTCTGTCTCGAACTAACCATAAGGGGTTGAATCTCTTTTCCTTGTTTGAGTCTTACTTTCTGTCTCGAACTAACCATAAGGGGTTGAATGTGTTTTCCTTGTTTGAGTCTTACTTTCTGTCTCGAACTAACCATAAGGGGTTGAATCTCTTTTCCTTGTTTGAGTCTTACTTTCTGTCTCGAACTAACCATAAGGGGTTGAATGTGTTTTCCTTGTTTGAGTCTTACTTTCTGTCTCGAACTAACCATAAGGGGTTGAATGTGTTTTCCTTGTTTGAGTCTTACTTTCTGTCTCGAACTAACCATAAGGGGTTGAATCTGTTTTCCTTGTTTGATTCTTACTTTCTGTCTCGAACTAACCATAAGGGGTTGAATCTGTTTTCCTTGTTTGAGTCTTACTTTCTGTCTCGAACTAACCATAAGGGGTTGAATGTGTTTTCCTTGTTTGAGTCTTACTTTCTGTCTCGAACTAACCATAAGGGGTTGAATGTGTTTTCCTTGTTTGAGTCTTACTCTCTGTCTCGAACTAACCATAAGGGGTTGAATGTGTTGTCCTTGTTTGAGTCTTACTTTCTGTCTCGAACTAACCATAAGGGGTTGAATGTGTTTTCCTTGTTTGAGTCTTACTTTCTGTCTCGAACTAACCATAAGGGGTTGAATGTGTTTTCCTTGTTTGAGTCTTACTTTCTGTCTCGAACTAACCATAAGGGGTTGAATGTGTTTTCCTTGTTTGAGTCTTACTTTCTGTCTCAAACTAACCATAAGGGGTTGAATGTGTTGTCCTTGTTTGAGTCTTACTTTCTGTCTCGAACTAACCATAAGGGGTTGAATGTGTTTTCCTTGTTTGAGTCTTACTTTCTGTCTCGAACTAACCATAAGGGGTTGAATCTCTTTTCCTTGTTTGAGTCTTACTTTCTGTCTCGAACTAACCATAAGGGGTTGAATGTGTTTTCCTTGTTTGAGTCTTACTTTCTGTCTCGAACTAACCATAAGGGGTTGAATCTCTTTTCCTTGTTTGAGTCTTACTTTCTGTCTCGAACTAACCATAAGGGGTTGAATGTGTTTTCCTTGTTTGAGTCTTACTTTCTGTCTCGAACTAACCATAAGGGGTTGAATGTGTTTTCCTTGTTTGAGTCTTACTTTCTGTCTCGAACTAACCATAAGGGGTTGAATCTGTTTTCCTTGTTTGATTCTTACTTTCTGTCTCGAACTAACCATAAGGGGTTGAATCTGTTTTCCTTGTTTGAGTCTTACTTTCTGTCTCGAACTAACCATAAGGGGTTGAATGTGTTTTCCTTGTTTGAGTCTTACTTTCTGTCTCGAACTAACCATAAGGGGTTGAATGTGTTTTCCTTGTTTGAGTCTTACTCTCTGTCTCGAACTAACCATAAGGGGTTGAATGTGTTGTCCTTGTTTGAGTCTTACTTTCTGTCTCGAACTAACCATAAGGGGTTGAATGTGTTTTCCTTGTTTGAGTCTTACTTTCTGTCTCGAACTAACCATAAGGGGTTGAATCTCTTTTCCTTGTTTGAGTCTTACTTTCTGTCTCGAACTAACCATAAGGGGTTGAATGTGTTTTCCTTGTTTG
Source organism: Allodiplogaster pararmata (assembly GCA_964056735.1). NCBI lineage: Eukaryota > Metazoa > Nematoda > Chromadorea > Rhabditida > Diplogasteridae > Allodiplogaster > Allodiplogaster pararmata. The sequence goes on along the minus strand of OZ057404.1, from coordinate 35,234,286 downwards.
AGTCTTACTTTCTGTCTCGAACTAACCATAAGGGGTTGAATCTCTTTTCCTTGTTTGAGTCTTACTTTCTGTCTCGAACTAACCATAAGGGGTTGAATGTGTTTTCCTTGTTTGAGTCTTACTTTCTGTCTCGAACTAACCATAAGGGGTTGAATGTGTTTTCCTTGTTTGAGTCTTACTTTCTGTCTCGAACTAACCATAAGGGATTGAATGTGTTTTCCTTGTTTGAGTCTTACTTTCTGTCTCGAACTAACCATAAGGGGTTGAATCTGTTTTCCTTGTTTGAGTCTTACTTTCTGTCTCGAACTAACCATAAGGGGTTGAATCTGTTTTCCTTCAAACAGCGGATCTTCAAATAAAATCATTATTCTTCTTTAACCTCTCACTCTTAGCCGAACTCATTTGTCTTTTTATTTGCGGATTTCTGTTCAGATCGTTTTCTTCAAGTGTCTCTTCACTATCGGACGCATTTTGAAACCTTGAAGATACCAAGAGTCAGATAGCCAAGTGCATTGCGAGTTGCATTGGCAGCGAGCGACTTGGCACATTGACGCACCTCCATGAGAGCCGAGAGAAGTTGGGCGGACGGCCCCTCTGTCTTCTGCAAAAAAAACTCTCTTCGGCAGTCGTGGAACAGTACACATTGGGGCAGGAGCAGGCGTTGAATGAGAATGGTCTAAGGCATGTTTGTACGCACCGAGCGAGCTGAACAAGATGAGGTGAAAGGTAGAAAGAGTGAAAAGAGAAGTAGAGAAAAAGTTAAACATAAAGGAAAAAGAAGATAATGTAGATCATTTTCGGCTCCAACATATATGCGCCAACATAAGTGGTCCGGTAACTATTTAACCCATGGACAGGAACAATGAGTAATTATAAGATATGCGTACATAATAAGAACTCAGAACTTGTACTTCTTGTTGAGATAGATGAAACTTATATTCCTTTCAAAACTGATTCACCAATTCTATGTGCACAATCTTCAAGCAAGTGAGTGCTCCTCTAATTCTTCAGGCAAGTGAGTGCTCTTCTAATTCAATACACTTACCTAAACCACTTAGAGTATTAAATATTCTATATTATCGAAAACCTAAATAGAGAGAGACTTGGTGGAGACTATCGGGCTGAATAAGCCCTAAATCGGGCTGAATAAGCCCTAAATCGGGCTGAATAAGCCCTAAATCGCTGATGTTTGTTTTGTTCACAAGATTCTCCACAATAATGTTTCCATTGATAGTGTTAATCTACTCAAAGTTCTTCACAGGGAGCTACGTTAAACGTAACTCACATCTCTTGAGAATTGTCTTGCCTTTCAAGATTAACAACTCACATAGCACTTGTGATACACGTTGTATCAATTTATGGAACTCGCTTCCAGCTCAAGTTGTATTGTTGCCCTCCTCCCTCGCTTTCAAAAATACACTACTAGCACTTCCTCGGGAGACTATCATCTCGAATTCTAGCTTGCGTTGTTTTTGAGCTATTTTTTTTATCGTATACCTGTGAATTACACAATCCATGTACCATACTCATTCATGTATGTTCAAGGAATAAAGATTGATTGATAAATGCTGAAATGATAAAGACAGCAGACTGCTTCGTTTGGCAAAACAAATGCGAACCTTATGACTCTTATATTTTGGCTCGGAACAGCTGCAGAAATAGACAAAATTAGGTAACCAGGAGTGTTGGGAAATATTAAAACCAAATTTTGTTAAAGCACTAGAGTATAGAAAAATTAGAAGCTCTCCGTTCACTTCTAGCTTGCTTCTCATTATTCCAGACTTCTCAGCTCAGAGAGCGGTCGTTTTCGAAATTTTAAACGGTTGGAAGTTACCTTTGTTAAGGTATGTAGGGAAAGAACTGACGGAAAATGAGCTGGCGATGAGGAAGACCTGCGGCCGTTCCTGATTGTCAGGGGCGAAGGCGGAGATCTTCAGCCGCTTTTCGTCCACTTTTTCTATGAGCATATCCGCGTACACTTGCGAGTTTATAATGACCTTCATCGTCCCAAGGGTTCGCGCCACTCAAAGAAACTTTTATCACAATCAATAATGAATAAATTGATAAATGATTTAGCAGCGGTCATCTTGCAGTTATACATTTTCTTGGGACCATTCTGACGCGTTAACACTCCGTCTTAATAGTGCTAAATATACTCACCATCAGGGGTTAAATAGTGACCGGATTGGTCCCGTCGGCGGATACATGTACACACACTATTGACCTCGAAACACACTGGCAACAGTGGCCATTCGTGACTCTACAGCCTAAAGAGCCTGTCACGGATAAAGCCGGATCAGGGGTTAAATGGAGCCGCCCAATTTGGGTTTACATGTATCCGCAGCTCTAAGTTTTGAGGAAAAAGAATAGGGGATGAAGGAGAAGGGTAAGAAAAGAGAGGGAGTTTTTTGTCAATAGTGTGTGTACATGTATCCGCCGACGGGACCGATCCGGTAACTATTTAACCCCTGAACCGGATTATCCAGTCCAGAATCGAGCGCGACCTCAGGTGCCGGATAGAGGGACGCCAACCTACGAAGAATTCGTGCTGGGAAGTAGCGGGAGAAATCCCGCCGCGGACCAAAACTGGGTAGTATAGCTCGTCAAAGGAGGGCGATGCCGGAACGGCCTGGGCATGCCACCGGACAAAACATCAGCCGATACTCCGCTATACTTTTCAATGGCGAGTCGAGGCGCAAGTAAAATAACCTCTTGCCCTTCTCCGGTTAACGAATGGGTTTCGCCAAGAGGATCGCCGACTGCGGTGCGAGTGTAGACGGAGAAAATCTCTCCGGACTCAAAAGGATCCTTACCACCAACCTATCCCAAAAGGACTCCCCTCGACAGGACCTATGGGCAAGACAACAACAACAACAACACTATTGACAAAAAACTCTCTTTTTTCTTACCCCTCTCCTTCTTTCCCCCAAACTTTGAGCGGTGGATACATGTAAACCCAAATTGGGCGGCTCCATTTAACCCCTGCTCACCATTGGTCTTATTAAAGCAACCTCTACTAACGGGTTCTCCCCTGGTTAAAAAAATTCCATCCGGAAGATTCTTACAGTTATTACAAAGGCTGACCATCCATGGTCTGGCCATCGTTTTTTGATCCCACCTCCAAAGCCACCGTTTTTTTGCGTAGAGGGGAAATGAAGACGTATGTATCAAAAAGTTTCATTTCATCAAAACTTTTCATAAACCCGAAAAATCTGTCTGAAGAATATAATCGAGTGATTGATCTACCTATTCTATGAGTGATTTCTCCATTTTGATCTGCGCTCTTCTGATTGATCCGCAGCAGGCAATTTCCTTTCTCCGCCCACGCCTTCTTATCGTGATCGAAGGAGTAGATTTTGCATGAGAACTGAAAAGGATTTTTTCCTTTATATTTATTTTATGTAACTAATAGTTCATGAGAAGACATAACGAACTTGGTATAATCATCATCTACCAACTCAGCTGAACTTGGTATAATCATCATCGACCAACTCAGCTGAACTTGGTATAATCATCATCTACCAACTCAGCTGAACTTGGTATAATCATCATCTACCAACTCAGCTGAACTTGGTATAATCATCATCTACCAACTCAGCTGAATTTGGTATAATCATCATCTACCAACTCAGCTGAACTTGGTATAATCATCATCTACCAACTCAGCTGAACTTGGTATAATCATCATCTACCAACTCAGCTGAGATAGAAGCGTTTAGCGTCCTCTTTCACTCAGAGCACACTTTTATTCTTTTTTTTATAAATTTATTCTCCGTACATTTTACATTAAGCTTACACTCGTGAGCTTCGAATTCTGCTTTCAAGTTGACCGTGAGAAAGTTTCACAGCTTGTTAAAGATGCGACACAGTGAAAAATAACAGAACTGAGCGACCCAAGTTTTCCATTTAATTTAATCCTTGGATTCTTTTGAGGATGATTTTAACAATAAAGGCTTTTTGCCTCTTGAGAGGACTATGTGTCGATGTTCGTAAGAATATAAAAAATATAAGAATGAATGAATGAATGAGTGAATGAATAACACGCCAGAATGTGTTGAAAACATGCGTTAATTGAGGCCGGTCTAAGGCATGTTTGTACGCGCCGAGCGAGTGGAAAAAGGTATGGGGAAAGGCAAAAAGAGTGAATAGAGAAGTAGAGAAAAAGAACAGAAGGAGAAGAGAATGTAGATATTTTACGGCGCGAACATGTATGCGCCAATGCAGCTGGTCCGGTGAACATCTAACTTCTGGTTGAAAATGTTTTTGTAACGCGGGTGACGGAACGACCGGAGAAGAGGGGGGGGGGGGTGGCGGGAAGAGGAAGTCAGCAATTTTTTTTCTATTATCCGAATAAAAGTGATATCTTATTTGCGTAGCCGGGCCGGAGTTTAAGACTCGATATTTTTTTACTTACAATGTTTTTTCTAATATAACTTCTGTTACATTTTACCACTAAAAAATTTTTCTGGGTGATCGGGCGGGCGACTGAGAAATTTTTTTTTACAATTTTGGTGAGCTATGTTCTTAAGTATTTTATCCCATCTTAATAAAGGACCCTTTTCTAAAACTAATTACTTTTGTCTTCGGCGGATCTGTGTTTCTTCCAGACGCATTCTATCTAAGGTTCCATCAATATCCAACTAAACCCCTGTCCAAGAACCAGGCCTTTGGGGGGGGGGTAGGTCAAAGTCAATCAATATGCCGGTGTGCCTTGCCTGGTGTATGTTAATGTCTTCTTCCTCTCCGGTGGTCGTCTTCACGACATGAGTGGTGGCCTTCTGCTTTTCAGCTTCTTTGGCGACTTCTGCGCTGAGATGCTCACTATCCGCACGCAGTTTGTCCGCTCGGGACTCCGCAGACAGGGCGCCCTGAAGAGGAGAAAAAGGTTTAACATAGTCTTTCCACATCACAAAGTCGATATCCTAATTTGAATCCCCGAACATTTATCATCTCAAAATTAAAACGACTATTCGAAAAAATGTGACTTTACTCCAACGCTCAAATAACGAAAAGAGAAACGAATTTACCTTGCAAGTGTTAAACGGAGAAATCGCGCCTGAGACCTTTGAGCATTTTGGTTTGTGACCGTAACAAATCACATTTTAGGTGATTTAGACCACCCTGTCTCATAAATTTTAGGTGATTCAGACCACCCTGTCTCATACATTTTAGGTGATTCAGACCACCCTGTCTCATACATTTTAGGTGATTTAGACCACCCTGTCTCATAAATTTTAGGTGATTCGGACCACCCTGTCTCATACATTTTAGGTGATTCAGACCACCCTGTCTCATACATTTTAGGTGATTCAGACCACCCTGTCTCATACATTTTAGGTGATTCAGACCACCCTGTCTCATACATTTTAGGTGATTCAGACCACCCTGTCTCATATATTTTAGGTGATTTAGACCACCCTGTCTCTCATGATCTCATAGAATTTTGAATTGTATATCTATAAAAACTCCGAAAGCCACACTCGAAGCAGAAATAGGCGTTAAATACTATTAAAACTACGTTTTTCAATGTTTTTTTTGAGAAATTTCAATAGTGTCAAAGAAAAAAACCTGTTCGGCGAGACAAGTCTTGGGTTTTTCAGTAGAATGTGAGTCTGGTTTTCCATTCGTATCCGATTGAGAGTTATCCGCACTAGAAGAAGGCTGAAAAAGGCAGAATTAATTGAACGAAGGGAATTCAAAGCACTGCTGGGTATGTTAACAAGATTAATAAAATTCGGTTTTAAGAATTTAATCCAAGGTGCTTCTCCAGACTGTTTTTTTTACCAGGCGCAAAAGAAGAAGAAATGGAGGATTTTGGAAAGAGGCGGAGAGCATTCAACGGAAAATAGTAAATACCATACAAACACAGATTTTTTGTTAGCTTTTTAGAAAACGCACTGTTCTGCTTAGAGAGTTCACGCTTATGAAAGAGTAGAGAAAAAGAAAAACTGGTGCTACTTTCAACCGAACTTTGGTCAGAGGTTGAATAGTGCAGCTCTCCCGATTGGCGGCTTTACCTTTACGCGGCTTTACGTTGAATACTCTTTTTGAGAAGCTTTTTATTACACCTTCACTGGAAAACCTATTTTCTGTAGAAATAATTAACTTTGTGATAAGCGAGTTCTGCAGACATTTTCCATATACTTTTCACCTCTCTATCTTTCATTCCATTCCAAAAGGAAACAGACCTTAAATGCGACTCTTTCCGCGATTTTGGAGCCAAAGATGAAGGCTGGCTGAGTGTCTCCGGCCACTTCTTCCTCTTGTTTCTGTTTTGAATACTTGCTAAGAACGTTGTCCAGGCTCTTCTTCTCTAACACAATCGGTTTCTTCACCTGAGAAAGATAAGCTCTGCTCTCATAAAGTATCTCCTGAAACCGCAGTGAGAAGAAAAAATTGTGGTTTTGTCCAGGCTAACCCAAAACCTAGACTAGTGAGATAACATCTTACTAGCCTTTGTCACAATTTTTTCTAGACCGGAAGCAGGGGTTAAATAGTGACCGGATCGGTCCCGTCGGCGGATACATGTACACACACTATTGACAAAAACTCCCTATCTTTTCTTACCCTTTTTCCTTCATGCCCTCTTCTTTTTTCCTCCAAACTTTGAGCGGCGGTACATGTAAACCCAAATAGGGCGGCTCCATTTAACCCCTGACCGGAAGGCTTCAAATAATGAATATCTTTTTTGCTACCTGTAACCTCTCGCTATCTTCTCATTTTCAAGGTCTCCCGCTCGAATAACCGGTCTTTTCCATGTTTCGATCAAAAAAACCGAGCTATAGAGGAAGGGAGAGAGAGAAAGGTATTATTGGGACAAAATCATAAACTTCATAAAAAGGCAGGCATGATGTTTTAATTTACATACAACTTCACATTTACATATTATAGGATCAATTTAATAAAGGCTACGGTGAAAAAAAATTGATTGAAACAACTGACCGCTTCCGCCGGGCTAGGGGGGGTTAGAATAATTATTAGCTAAAAATTTTCAAAATACAGTTTTGACCTCTACCAATCAAAACTCTTTTCTTCATCCCTGTCCTCACTCGCTTCGCACTATTCTAAGTTCTATTTTTTGTTGGAAGTAAAAACAATCAGTTAGAGTTTTGTCCATGTGTAGGTCACCAAGGATTATATATAAAAACCATTCATGGGAAACCTTTTATGGACATTCTCGGTTCGAAATGTTTTTCACATGAAAATATTTCTCAATAACACTGGAAATTCAATTAAAGTACACATTCAGCTAAAAGCTTCTTTATATTTTCAAAAAAAACTTTAAAAAACTTCTTTGTTATGTTTTTCTCCTATATTCACTTAAAACGCTCGTGAGAGACAAACTAAAGAAAAATTCTTGCGACCGCTGACTCGAACTGGTTTGCACTACTTTGTCTCTCATTCCGTTACAGATAAAGCAGTCGATAATTCTACGTGTACAATACATAACACTCGCAGAAAAAAAAGATAATTGCCAGTTTATACCATGTGAAGCAATAGAATAGTCCTGATTCGAAACAAGAAGTACTCCTGAAGAAAATAAAAACAATTAAAAACAAACCTCCGAGGAGAATTCGATTTTGCTTTTGTCCCAGATTTTGTCGGCGACAGAAGAGAGAACGGAGGGCTTCGCTTGAAAGACGAACTTGCGAGCTGGTTTGGGCTCTGTCTCGTCGGTCGACATTTTTTTGTTTTAATCAAAAGATGAGGGAATCAGCCAGAAGATCCGAGTCGAATACAGGAGGAAAAACTTCTCCGGCGGAAAACCTTTTCAATTTAGCTTCTCCTACAACGAATAATAGCAAGAATATTGGGCAATGTTTGACGAATGTATTTTGAAGTCAGCACTAAAATTCAATTATTCAGGTAAACTTTTACTAAGCTTAAGCGTTTTAATGAGAAAATAATTTTTCAATTCATAAATTTTTTAATGTAAAAATAGAAAGGGGGAGTGGGTAAAAAACGATAAAAAACTTGTAGAACATGGATGAACAACATACGAAATGTTGCAACAAAAAAAAAACAATGGCGGGTCTGAACCAGTCTTGCTCGAAAAAAAATCGAAAAACTAAAAAAAAAACTAGCGAAAAAAAGCAACAAAAAAAATGGAAGTAAAAAAGTCGAAAAAAACGAAGAAAAGTAAGTCAAAAAACGGAAAAAATTTTTTTTCTCGAAAATTCTCGAAAAAACCGGGAAAAACTAAGAATGTGCAATCATGGTCTTAAGTCCCGCCGAATCATTCACACTCTAGCTTCATCCCTACACCACATTGTCTGTTGTAAATTATCGACAAAAATGAAATATATTCCAATGCGAAGACAATTTATAAAGAAATACAAATGTATGACACACTTGGACACTTGGAAAAATGAAAAAAAGTTTAAAAAAGTAAAACGGGAAAACAACTGTAAATGGAATACAAGAATTTAAAACTCAAAGAGAAAGATCAGCTAATTTTTGCAGTACGTCTTGGCGACCTGGCTGGCCTTGTTTGCCAGGCCTAAAACACGGCCTCCTCAAATTGTATGCGATTTTATGCAAAAAATTTTCGCCGATATGTATGAAGAGTGGTTAATTCTTTGTTGCATCACAGTTCTCTTTAGGCTGCGCACTGTTTTGCTCACCGACCGTTTTTTACCGTAAAAAAGTAAAACTAATTTGCTCACATACAGTCAGATACATACGGGTTTTGTTTGAATTTTTCCATGCGGGAGCTTCCTGATTAGCAAAAAAATGAACGCTGTGACTGTCCAGATGACTCTTTCAAAATGCAAAAGTTGCTCCATTTGGACAGTCACAGCGTTCATTTTATTGCTAATCAGGAAGCTCCCGCACGGAAAAATTCAAACAAAACCCGTATGTATCTGACTGTATGTGAGCAAATTAGTTTTACTTTTTTACGGTAAAAAAACGGTCGGTGAGCAAAACAGTGCGCAGCCTTATCCATTGTGGTCTACTTATTGAAGGGCACTACTTTCCAGTGCTTGTGCATGTATAAATCCCGTAACTTTAACTGACCATACATTACTTTGTTCCCTTTACAAATATTTATACTTCGTGTTCCATACGGGTATAGTTGACATTTTGTTTATTCATAGGGTTTGACTTTGCTCAGCCTTGCTTGTTATCTTAGCGGCTTTATCGAGAAAAGATACAGTACTTTCATATAAATACTTTATGACATTTTGTCAAATTACGGTAATAAAGAATATTTCATCATATTTTTCTGACAGACAGCGACTTAAGCGACAGTCTCACCCATATGCGTGATCGAAGCACGTGTATTAATCATTAATACACCTTTTTGAGAGTCAATAATTAATGTATCTAAACTCGAATAAAGAAGTTACCGAACAGATCACACGTCTATTCATTTTCCTGGCTGAGCAAAACGAAGTAGATCATTTATTACACATTCTTTCTCTCCGAATGAATACATTCAGCATCCGAAAAGATTGAATGGGGATTCAGTGAGAATCAGAACGGAAACATGGAACGAGAAAGGCTTTTCTCGTAGAATCTAATTATTTTAGATATTACGCTATACAAAATATTTTCCCAGCTTTCCTTTTGAGTAAGAAAATTTTTTTCCTCAACCGGATCTTAAAAAAACCCGAGAAAATTCAATTACATACTATCAAAAGTATTCATATGTTTTTTGTTTAAAAAATTATAAACTAGAACTCAGTAAGGTCAATCGACTCAGCACTCCGGCCCTCCAGTTTCAAACGAGTCATTAGTCGCGAAAAAGAACATTATGCAGAAAGAAATTGGTCACGCAAAGAGCCTTAAATGACCGATGCATGAATGGTTTCTAATTTTTACAACTGATACTATTCACATATGACGCGTATTCTGAAAATTGAACACTCCTAAAACAAATCGCAATAAGTGTTAAACAGACAATTGCACGTAATTATTATGAAGATAAACACTGGTCCTGATAACCAAGTTTCTACATTTAAAAGTGATTTGGTTGACAAACATGAGCGTAGACTTAACTTTATGAGTAAAAATTATTACCTTTGCTTTCTTATAAGTTGATTGAAAGCATAAACATAAGATTTTTCTGATAAAAAGTTTAAAAAAAGCAAGAAAGCAAGAAATTCATCATAAAATTTTGGCACTTCTTCACTTTAGTCAAACCCCCTCCCTGAGGTTCCATGGGTCATACTTCTGACTTATTTACATTTACAAAAACTATTTTTAAATTAAAAAAATTGTTTTTACATTGAAGAAATTATTTAAACATTAAAAAACGCTTAGGCTTAGGAAAAAGTTTACGCTAACGAGGCCGTACGGCTTAGACTAACGAGACCGTATCAAAAAATGCCACTCTCATCTGACCCAATTGAGCCTCTGGTAGGGGGAGGGTGACTAAAAAAGAAGTTCCAAAATTTTGTAACAAAGTCTGTGAGAAGATTAAGGCAAATAACTGTACAAGTATTGAATGTAAAGACCGCCAAACTGCTAAAATGGTAAAATAGATACATACATACATATATTCTGATGCATGAACTGATTGCTCACCGATCCTTGTCCCACTGCCCACTGTTCCACTTGTTTAAGAGTCTCAGCTGAAGTTCATATAATTCTCCACACGTTCAGCGATTGATGAGAAGGGCATCCTTTCTTATATAGCATTTCGGAAACTGTATGCAAAACTCCGCTCTCTCTCTATCGTTCAGCAGTGAACGGACCGTGCTTATGGCTCGTGGCAGAGTAAAATGAGATGAACTGATGAGACGGACTCATGTCCTCTCTTTTTACACACTCTCTAGAACAAGATGCTTTCAGCAAAGGAATTTTAAATGACTTCATTATCATGCAACGCTACGTTCACGGTTGGTGGTTTCGGTTTTTTGTATGATCTTCTCAAGAAATTAACGTAAATGAACCAAAAATTACATAGACAGCATTTTTCTTGACTTTCGTCAAATACGAATTCTTCAGTTTATGCCATTTTATATGGATATCAATCAATCAATCTTTATTTCAAATTGCATACTAGTGTTACAAGGATGGTGTGCAAAGTGGATCACTGTCACATAAGTGATATCAGTTTAGGTAATACATACAAGCAAGCACCGGGAGTTTGAGCTTCGAGGAAGGTAGTAATAATAATAAAAAAAGAAGAAGGCAAGTGAGAGTAGTAGGTAAAAATTAACCGTGGTAAAGATAAAGTCATATTTTAGAAAATTGTTCTTGAGGTTTTAAGCTGCTGCTTAGAAATTTCTGTTAAGTTTATTATTCGTTCACACCAAGGAACTTTGAAGATAGAATTCTTTCAGTTTGTGAAAGCCTAATGTATTTTTTTTACAGCATCCATGCACACACAAGCTGACTGCGAAATTGAGAGCCTTAGCGCTCTCCTACTGGCAAGGCCTGAGAATGCCTCAGCCGTCGCCCAAATCGAGATGGAGACCGTGAGTGCTTACTTAGCTTTCTATATTTTGCATTGGGGAAAGTTAGCAATCTTTCAACTTGTTAAATAGTGTAAATTATACTGTGAAGGAATTTTTTCTTCACAATATCGATAGCTTTTTTTGCCTCCCTTTCACTTCATTTAATGATGTGTCAAGCACTCGTAACTCAGAGTGAAATTGTTCAGTTTATGATTTCTGGCTAGCCATGCAAATTCAATTCAATTCTTTATTCCAATTGTTCAAGTAACGTATGAACGTGCATGACAAAGGATGACTGACACAGTGTGTTTCAGTATTTAAAATAATGATTCAGGTATTCACAGAGAAAATTTCAGTTCAGATATTCACAGAGAAAATTTCAATTAACGAGGAAAAAATCAAATCTTAAAGAATTATGTAAGGCGAAGTTTTGTGCTGGGCACAATTGACTCAGGGTCTAAAGTAAGCAATCGGCTCTTAAACTGCGATGAAGAAACAATTGAGACTATGTCTGCTAAAAGAGAGTTCCACATGTTAATACAACGAGAAACACACGTGTTATGAGCCTTCGGCATGTTAAATGGTAGCGTCAATCTAAAAGAGTGTAAGTTCCTGTGAGAATAAGGAGATGGTTGGATTAGGAAAAGATGTGAGTGGTCAAAAATAATGTTACGGTGAATGACTTTGTGAATGAAACAAATATCCTGAATGTTACGTCTATACTTCAGCAAAGAGAGATAATTTCTTCAGGCGAGACTGATAGTTAGTAGATGGAAAGCCTGCTCTTGCAAAAATACGCCTGGTATAACTTCTCTGAATCTTCTCGATTTCATTAACAAGCCCAATAGATGTTGGTGACCAAAGTTCGATACCATATTCGAGCAATTGGAGTACGTATGTCTTGTAAGCTTTGAGCAACACTTCAACAGAAGAAGTCTTAAAACAGCGAAAGATAATGTTAGACATTCTTGTAGCTTTGAGGACGGTCTGGTTGACATGATGAGAAAATGAAAGTGAGCTGTTGAAAAAAACCCCAAGATCTTTTATAATTGTGCTCGAAGGTAAAACATCGCTTTCTATGTGGTATGTGGTGAGTAAGTTATTTGGTCCGCAGGACAGGATAAAACATTTTGAAACAGAGATGGTAAGGGAACAGTTCATAGAATAGCTATGCACTATGTCCAGAGCTGTCTGGAGCAGAGAAGGTGAAGTGGAGAACAGTTTAATATCGTCGGCGTACATGAAGCAATACACATCATCCGGAAGAAGATCACAAATATCATTTATAAATACAGAGAAAAAAAGTGGGCCAAGGCAGCTTCCTTGTGGTACTCCGTTTGGACATGACTTGGCGCTAGATAAGCAATCATCAATGTGAACGCGAGAAGTTCTCTCAGATAAAAATGATCTGATAAGGGAGAATAAAGATGACTGAACACCAAGGCGATGAAGTTTGTGGAGCAGAAATCTGTGATCAACATTGTCGAAAGCTCTTGAATAGTCGATAAGACAGATGTCAAAAGGGATTTTCTTAGATAGAAATGATAGATAGATGGAATGCGCGTGAACGAGGGAGGATATAGTTGAGCGCTTGCAGCGAAAACCGTTTTGGCAGGGGTGTAGAAAATCATTCCTTTCAAGATAGTTATAGATGATATTGAATAGATGTTTCTCAAACACTTTCGACATCGAGCAGCCTAGAGTGATTGGCCGGAAGTTATTCACATCTGGCCTACTTCCCTTTTTATGTATTGGCTTCACAATTCCTACCTTCCAGGGAGAAGGATAATGGCCGAGAGTTATGCAGTTGGAAAAGATGATGGATAGGGGGACGGAAAGAGATTCTTGACAATTCCGAATGAATATGTTAGGTATAGAGTCAGGGGAAGTGTTAACTCGAGGTGACAGGCGAGAAACAACCTTGTATATGTACATCAAATGATGATACGATATCATCATAAAAAATCGAAAAAGAGCAAGAATCTGTGGATAGGGCACATGAAACAGAAGAAACATTGAATGAAGCAAAAAATTCTGAGAATGTGTCCGCAATTCGAAGTGCAGAAGTCACAGGAAAATTATCGACAATCAGAGACGAGAAAGCTTGAGAAGATTTAGTTCTTTGTGCAAAAGCTTTATAAAACTTTTTGAAGTTTTTATGCAATTTTAAGGAACTTTCGCGCTCACATTCAAACTTAAAAACTTCTCTGTGAAGTTTCTTACAAATTCTAGTGGTTAGAGATGAACCAGAGGAGCGTCTCTTACAGCGTTGTAAGTAACTGTAAAGTTTTCTTATCTTACGAGGATACTTTAGATGAGGCTTTTTCGCTTTGCGATAAGGAACGTGATTTGATATGAGGTTAACAAGAAAATTAGTGAGATGTTGGACACTCTGATCTATTGTTAATGAGGAGAAGATATTAGTCCAATTCTCAGAACATATGGCTGATTTAATCATATCCCAATCAGCATTCTTCCAATCAGGAAACATAAAAGAGTGATTATTGCTAGGGTTTGATATAAAATTTGATATCGAGAAGCAAATGGATTTATGGTCGCTGGTCGAAAATGGATTAATTGGAGTACAATCGGAAATGAGGTTGTCAGTACAAAAAACATAATCAAGAATATTGTAACCACGTGTAGGAGAGAGCACGTACTGGGTTAAATGATAATCACACAAGAATTGAAGGAAGCAGTTAGAGATAGAACAATTCATAGGGGCTGTGATGGTCGCCCAGTCTATATTTGGAAGATTCAGATCGCCACAAAGAATGGTTGGAAAGGGCAGGGAACAATGTAGAGAGAGAAAGTCAATAAGCTACTTCGAATCATCGATTGAAGATTGAGGAGCACGGTAGCATGAAACAAGACGAATACGAGGGAATGGAAACAAAAGTGTTGAGCTTGGATAGATATCGGTTACGATACATTCGATAGATCCTTGTGAGAATGAGGATATGAGTACGGGTGAAAGGCTAGAGTTGATCAATAGGAGAGAGAGCCTCCACCTCTATCACAATCTTTTCTATCTGCTCGAAAGACAGAGAACGGGAGGCCATCGGTGAGAGCTGAGTCGGGGTCATGGGAAGAAAGCCATGTCTCACAGACAAACAAAATAGTGACAAAAGAGGATCTCAACAAATGATAAAGGTCATAGAGCTTATTCTTTATCGAGCGAGCATTAAATGACATACACTTAAGAGAACTCACTTTTGTCGCCTTATCCTATTTACGAGAGGATAGCGTTCTGGTGGTCTTGGTTCGGGTGCTTCTTCGTAGCGTTGGCAAATCAGTCGTGGCTTCGTTCTTCTTGGCTGGGACAATCGACGTTCTACCAGAAGACACATCGGAGTATAGAGGACGAGGAATAAGCGATGAACGAGGGCGAGAAGGGGATTTTGGGACTAGGTCTGAGACGGTTTGATTGGAGACGAAAGACACGGTTTGATTGGAGACGAAAGACACAGCCTAGTTGAGAGGGACTTTCTTCCGTTTTTCCAGTTCTGACGAGAGAGGACAGGCTCCAGGTGAGAATCAACCAGTCTGACGGAAGGGTTAGAAGCGTCGAGGGAGATACGTTTACAGTCGCGTTCAGCGATAAGTTCCGCGGGAGAAAGATCAGATCTCAGGTGACATCCTTTCGGGACACTTCTGACTTGTTTACAGAACCTGATGAAAATGTCTCGGTGTGCTACAACGATGTCCGCCTTCACGCGGTGCAGCACGACAGTCTCCGGACTGCAAAGGACATCACCTCACTTCTCCGGATGTAGCCCGCTCCGAAGAACAGCTCCACGTGGAGCTACCCATCGTCTCCTCGCTCAATTTTTTCTACAATGAGACAGCCCGACCCGGCTGGTCTGTCTCAACTCCTACTTCTCCAAGCCGGGGACATCGAAAGCAATCCAGGGCCAACCACCTCCTGGAACTGCACGACATGCGGGAAGAAGGCCAACACTAACTGCGTGCAATGCTCATTCTACTCAGAATGGGTACACACAAAGTCGTCTTGCAGTGGCCTTCACTCTGTCAAGAATTACGTCCAGTCCAGCTATCTATGCCCATCCTGCACCACTACAACCACTCCCTCTACATCCAGTGTCACCACCTCCATCTCGGTCCATCCCAGCAACGCTCATACTAGAGGCAACAAAAGCCTAAGACTCCTACAATACAACTGCAATGGCCTAAGCGGTAAAACTTCGGAGATCCTTGACCTCGTCACACGCCTGAAGATCGACCTATTCCTGCTACAGGAAACCAAGCTAACCGAACGCTCCAAAACACCATCGTTCCCCGGATACACACTGCTTCGAAGAGATCGCGGCACAAACACCGGAGGCGGCCTCATCACCGGCATCAGTCACTCGCTCAACTACAGTGTCATCCCCTCTACATACAACGGACACTCATCTGGAATCACTCAGCATTCGCGTAACAGGAATCAACGGTTCCTTCCTTGATGTCACTAACATCTACATACCACCAACCAGTTCCTGCAGCAACGGTTACACCCCAGATCTTTCGTCTCTACTCCTCACTCGTTCCAACTCCATTATCCTTGGCGATCTCAACGCTCACGACGCAGCATGGTTCTCTCACTCCTCCGACAGCAGAGGTACTCTCATCGCAAACGCAATCGACGACTCTGAATACGCTACACTCAACCGAGACTCTCCTACCCGTGTTCCCTCCAACGGAAGACCCTCGTCGCCCGACATCTCCATCTGCTCACAAGATCTCCTATCCGAAGCCTCATGGAAAACCGTCACATCAGGAAGCTCAGATCACTTACCCATTGTCATCGAAATCGAGAGCAACAACTTTATTCGGACGCACAGAAACATGACCTTCGCGAACTACAACAAAGCAGACTGGTTCCGTTTCCAATCGCTAGTTGAGGAGAAGCTAGCCGAATCACCTCTCCCTAACCTTCCCGCCGCCCAAGCTGAGCCCTTCTTACGGAAGATCCTGCTATCAGCAGCTGCCAGCACAATACCACGCGGTCGAATACACAAGAGAGAAACAGCGCTTACTTCGGAAATCCGCGACTGGATGTCCCAACGTGACGCTTTGAGAGAATCCGACCCGCTCTGCCCTGAGATATACAACCTCAACCAAAACATTAGGAGAGCCACAGACAAGAACAAACGAGAAGTCTGGAGACAATTCATGGAGAGCTTCGACCCTAAAAGAGACAGCAACAAGTTATGGAAGACGATCAAGATGCTAAACAACAAAGGGAGACCCCCACCCAACTGCGCCATATGCTTCGATAAAGATCCAGTGACATCCGCCACAGAATGCGCCAACCGTTTCAACAAGGCTTTCACCCGCCCAGTCTCGTACACAACCTCCAAGTACAACAGGCAGACGATGAGAAAAGTACGACAACTTCTCCCCGACGACTTCACCGATTTCTCAGAAAAAGAGGTCACATCAGCCATCAGAGCAACGAAAAAATCAACAGCCCTTGGACCAGACGGCCTTGCTCCAATACTCCTACATAACCTAGGTCCCAGAGGAATCAACGCTCTCACTATCCTCATCAACGATTCACTACGCACTAACCGGATCCCTATGATATGGAAGTCCTCGATCATCATCCCTCTCCTGAAGCCGGGGAAGCAAGTCACCGTCAGCTCAAGCTACCGCTCGATCTCTCTTCTCTCTTCCGTTGCAAAAGTGATTGAACGCCTACTCCTCAACACTATCCAGTCCCATATACCACCGGCGGAACACCAACACGGATTCACGGCGGGCCGCTCAACCACTTCGGCACTCCTGAAGCTCACTAAGAACATCGCAAACGGTTTCAATGAGAAAAGACCAGCGAAGCGCACAGTCCTTCTGGCGATCGACATGTCCAAAGCCTTCGACAGCATCGACATCACCAAGCTTATCGACCTCCTCATGACCACAAGCGTGCCCAACTACATCAAGAAGTGGCTCTCTTCGTATCTGAGAGGACGCACAGGACGCACACTCTTCCGCAACACCTTATCGAGCTCCCGGCCGATCAGAAACGGAGTCCCACAAGGCAGCGCCCTCTCGCCCACGCTGTTCAACCTCTACCTACGCGACCTCCCATCCGATAGCGCTCACACCAACGTAATAACTTACGCAGACGATATTACCATATGGGCCTCCAACTCAAACATCAACACCGCCTCGGAGTACGTACGTATGGCAATACCTGGGATCGAAAGCTTCTTGAACAATCGCTCCCTCACCATCTCTCCGGCCAAAAGTCAACTCATGCTCCTCACGCCTTTCAGCAAAGAATACAACACGGTCCTGGACGTATCCATCGGAGGAACCACCGTCCCAACAGTCAAGCTCGCAAAGATCCTCGGCGTAACTTTCGACACCATGTTCACGTTCAGCCACCACGCCAGAGACATCGCAGCCCGCATGACACAGAGAAACAACGTCCTGAAGGCCCTCGCCGGTAGCACCTGAGGCAACCAGAAGGAATCCTTACGGACAACCTTCAAAGCTATCTCGCAAGCAATCTCCAGTTACGCCGCCCCCGCATGGTCCACTTTCTTATCCGCTTCGGCCCTCGAAAGGATCCAACGCGCCCAGAATGCCGGTCTCCGCGTAGTCACGGGCAATCATCAGATGGCAGACACCGATCACTTACACAGAGAATCCAAGGTCATGCGCACTAAGTCACACCTTCACATGCTCTCCGCTCAATACCTCGCCAGAACAATGGATCCAGCTCACAACCATCACAGCCTCTTGGAAAGTCATGCTCCACCACGCACCATGAAAAACGACCTCATCATGAGTTGCAAGCACACGGTCGAGTCCGCAGCCTCCATAGCAACAGACCCTCTCAACGGGAAACTCGTCGCAAACGCCATACACACTATGATGGTCTCTAGCGAACTTCAATCAATGAAAGGCGCCGTCATTCTCGGAGGTAGACCCCCGCCCGACATCAACGTGGAAGAATATGACCTTCCCCGCAGCACAAGATGTACGCTTTCCCAGCTTCGATCCGGATTCAGCAGATTCACAAACTCGTATCTACACCGTATCGATGAGTCCATCCCAGACGTCTGCCCAACATGCTTATCCACACCTCATGACGTCGCACACCTGTTCGATTGCATTGGCGACCCCACGACACTCTCACTCACCGACTTATGGGAGAAACCACGAGAAGTGGCAAACTTATTGAAGATGTCTATTTAAAAAAAATTGACGATTCATACACAACAAAGACGAAGCGAAAAGAAACATATCACGTGGGCCTCGCTCTTCGATGACGGCTACAACCGGCAACAACAACAACAACATGTCTCGGTCAGATGAGTTGGGGAATTCAATTTTGATCGGTCGCCCAGTAGAAGAGGAGGGTCGAGAGGCATCCACAGGGTAACGATGGTGAGAAATCTTGCCAGCTTTGAAGGATCTCATGAGGTCCGGTGAGTTGATTTGCTGGGAAATCTTCTCGATAGTTCTTTGGTCACTTCTGTGTGTTGGTTCGGGGACATCATTTTCTGGAAGTCGGAGAAGGACCGCTCGCTTAGACTTTCTCATCAGCATTTCCTTGTCTCTGATAGTACACTCAACGACTGCTGAGTATATATGTGGACGGAGAGAGACTGGAGATACGCTATTCTGAACTTGGGCCAGCGTTTGACGTAGATAGGATATCTCTGCTGCTTGGTCCGACAGAGTCTTCTGAAGGGGCTGAAGGTGTTTTTGGAATAATTCTTCCAAAAGAGACTCCACAAAAGGCATTGGAACATTTGGTATTTGGAGATTGAAGAGGGAATTTCGAGAAATAGACATTATTGACTTTTCAAGAGAGCTCTTGATAGGTCACTAACCTCTATGAGATCAAGAGAGGGGAAAATTGATTTGATTCAGCTTTTACAATTTTTTTTACTACATATGTATATGTTAAACTTTCTAAAGTCGAAGACATGAATCAAATTTACTTAAACTTTCAGACTATATGTGCAGTAGTTGGATAATGGAAGCTGATATAGTAGTTGGTAATGACTTAGACGTCTGCTTCTGCTAGAACAAGAGTTAAAGCTGGTCGAAAAGGTAGAATGAAAAACCTGGGTAGGTACAAAGAAACTACCGCTCCAGACATTTAGAGCTGCAAAAACTGCGCATCAAAAATTGAAAACCCATTTATTTGAAGTGGTTTAATTTCTCAAAATGAAATTCAGCGAAAGCTTACTACAGTTTTTTTTAAAGTTTAGAGCTGTTAGCACACTATCGGTGAAAGACTTGAAAAAAGTGTCTTAATTTTTAGAAGAGCTCCATAAGAAAAGCGGCCTACATGGCCATTGCAAGACTGGAGAAAAGAGTGGTGGAGGCGGAAAGGAAGGCAGCGGCCTTCGAGCGAACCGCCCGAATAAATCACCGACTCGCGGTCGACGCTGGGGTGAGTCCTTCCTAATACTCTTTATTCTCTCATTGAACGCTAACCAAAGGCTGACTGAAACTCAGATCGCCTGAAAAATTGCAAATTGATCCTATAATAGTATTAAGGTACATAGTTTTGGTTTCATAGTTATCTTTTTTTCAATATCTTTCGATTTCTTGAAGCTCTTGTTCTGAATATTCGCCGGTATTTCAGAGTTTAATAAAGTTCAGTCCGCAAATAGTGTACGAAATATTGCTGCAGGGGAAAGCAGGGCGGGCAAGTAATTTAGCCAAAAAGTTTAAAAGATGGGGTAACCAAATTTCGGCCACGAATGTGAGCAGAGAAAAAAATTCAGCAGTTTTATGTTTAAGGTTTAAAATGTGATGAGGATCGAGCGCATTAGCAACTCTAAATCTTGCAGATAGAGCCAGAATTTAGACAAAGTTGACAAAATCGGTGTTTACCAAAGAGAAATAAAGTAGTTGGATGCGAAACATTTTAGAACATTGTGTGTAAATTGCTTTTCTGAGCGTTGAAAAAGGAATGTCGACTAGAAATTCATTTTTTTCGTCCAAAATTCGTTTCAATCTTTTATTCGGCTAACTCAGCAGTCAGAAAGCACTGTGTGAAGGAACTGATTTTTCAGCTCGCAGTGGCCGAGTTTCAGCTGATGGAACACATTGTAGCAGGTTATCATTAAAAAAGTGTTCTTAGCCAACAAATGCTCAGAATAATGTTATAGTACGTTTAACATAGCAAACTCGCATAAAGTAGCATTGAAAATGTAGTTTTTTAAACAAAATTTAGAGCGTCAAGTGAATATTATGAGCTTCTGTAGGTAAAACACATTTTTTGAATGGTTATTTGTAGGAGCGTATTTCACCGATCTCATTAATAATTCTTTCATAATCTGAAAGCATATCTTCTAGTAGAAAAATAACGGATTATTTGTAGAAGAGGTGGGAATGGAGGTGGTCGAAGGAGGAAGAGAACGGGCGGGGGAAGACGTAGGGGACGTGGAGGACGTCCTCTGGGTGAGGGAGTCGGATGGAGAGGATTGGGGAATGGAGGAGAGAGAGGATGAGGAGGGCCGGCGTCGGGCCAGGATCTGTTACCGAAAACGATCCGCCGACGCCGAAAACGATCTTTCGGATGACAGCCTGCCCAAGGTTCGAAAATTTGTTGGTTGATCTAAAGTTTATAGCTTCAAGATTTGAATATTCATAGCACATATACATAAAGGAGTACAACAAGGGATTCACTTTTAAACTATTTCTGTTATTTTTGGCTCCTTCAACCATATTTGTTCTGGTGTGACCGAATGAATTTTTTTTTCAAGTTGGCAAATGGATATTGTTGATTAATTTTTTTTGAGCAAAACACAACAATTGAAAACTTTTTGCCGGAGAGTATGGGAAGAGAAATTATAGAAGTTCTGCTGGGAAAACCTACACATTCTTTTTAATATTGATACAATGCATATAGGCTAGCGAATGCAGATGCCTTGAAGGATAGGAAAGTATTTTAGAATTATTTAATTGTGGACTTGTGTAATGCAATGAAATATTCAGAAACCACGGATGAGTGAGAAAGAGAGGAAGACTTCCAAGGACCCGGTTAATATGTTTTCTTTTCAGTGAGCAAAAAACAACAGTAAATGATGGAAAAAGCGTTATTTTACTTTTCAAAGCTGTCCTATATTACATAATAAAACCTTGCTCTTACTTCTTTTACCTGTTCTAAACAGTAACTAGATATAACAATACAAGTGTTTCTGTACCAGTGCAAACAGTTTTATTATTACAGAAGAAGGAGTGGGCGCAGGTCGGCTGGCACTCTGATGATGAGAAGTGGGGAGAGAAGGCGGCGGAGGAGAGGAGACTGGTCGGGACCGTTAGCACAATGCGACCCACAATAATCGCCGGATGCCCAGTCCCTCATAAGGTTAGCCACGACAGCTAAGAATGTGCTCGGAATACAATGCCCTCAAGTTTTGTGTCCGATGTCTCCATAGCAGCATTGGTTGTTTTAATGGACTAGCAGCCCTCCCCCGACCTCCCTATTCTATTCTCAGTCGACCTTTTCCACAATTTTGTACTCTCCTTGCGCCCCAATTGTTCAACCCCTCAGCCGTGAACACTCTCAGTCATCTCATTCTCCTTTGCCCTTCCCCGTTATCTTCAGTTGACTCTCAGTGTTTGGAAAGGTAATGGTCATCCTTGGACAGTTTGCATGAATATAACCTCTACAGGTCGCAAAGATCTGCCGTCCGGCCAGGTGGATGAGAAAGGCGTGGGCATCCCTGACTCCCACACCTAGAAACACCCCAACTCCATCCCCTGTACCGCCCCCGACCAGCGCCCCGAACGCAACCTCCCTTGCTCGACCAGCGCCGCCTCCGACTGCCGGCCCAAGGGTTCCCGCAGTTGAAGCGACGCAGCCAACAGCTCGAACACAGACCGAATACAATCTGCGCAAGCTGCGCCGGCTGCAAAGAGCGTAAGTTTGTCTGCGTTCTGGAGTTGAATTTACGTATCTTATCAAGTACCATTTGTTACTTTATCATACCTACATGGCTTCCCAAATACTGAGAAAAAAACAGTAGATTAGCCTTACTCTAAAAGTAATGGCCATTGGGACAGCCAATGGTTTTATTAAAATTTGTCCGCGTCACATCTCAAAGATTTATTTTGCCTCGAAGCAAAATGATAGCCTGACTTTTTATTGCTTTTTTTGGACAGTGGTTTTTAGTATGAGTGCTGAGAAAACGTCAGTAGAAAAAGCTAGCTAGTAAAATTGAAGAAAAAACATATCGTTCTTGCTGCAGCGTGAAAAAAGGTCGCGTGTTCGAGCCTGAGGATCGCGTCATCGCTCTCTCTGCGCGATACCCTGGGCGCGCGCCGCCACTGGTCGAGAAGGGAAAAGTCCTCGTCACGAGGTCGGCTCGGGCCATCGCAAATGCAGCCGAAGCAGCGAAGGTATTATCCTACACATATACCCGGGAGAATTGTTTCCCACTTCAACATAATTGATGTCGAAGTGGAAAACACATCGCTGCGATGGTCTATGTAACGAAAGCCAAATTTCAGCAAGCATCCTATATGTTATGTGTTTTAATGAAACAAAAGTCATTGGAACATACGAATACTCGATTTCCAGGCGAAGCAGGTTACCGCCTACCATCTCGCTCTGCTGAAGCTGCCGGTCCGAGTCGAGCATGTCCAGCGCTTCGTGGACATGCAGCAGGCGAGGAAGCAACATCTCCGGGCCTACGACAAGCTTCGTGTGGCTGTCGACGCGGTGATCACGGTGAGTGGCCAAGAAACATGCAAAAAAGATACTTTAGTTGACTTCAATCATTTTACTCAAAACAGCCAAAAAAGGAATTTGAATTTTAACGAACCAATTATTGCATGAAATAAAACTGTAAAAAACTGCCTCGTCATTAAACTGATATTGACTCAAAAATTGTGTGTATTCCGTAAAAAAAATCGATCAGAAGGTTTGAAGGAATTGGTCAAAACTCCAGGAAATACTTAAGTTTGCAACATGAGTTCACTAACAATACGATGTATTTATCACGCATTCGTGATATAACTAATGATAGTCAGTTAGTGTACGCTCTTAGTCTCTCAAGCTTACCACTTTAGTGTTCAAGAACCTACTGTTAAAAGTTTTAAAAAAAAGCTTTTTTAACTGAAAAAAACAGAAAAAAATTTCCAGGTCGGCAACGCCAATGTGCGGGCCGGCCGTAACCGCGACGAGAGGACCCCGGAGATGAAGGAGGCCGCCGCGAGGATGGCGAGAAGGGCCGCCACCGAGAAGGGCCTAAGGGAAATCGTCGCCCTAACCATTCTCAACTGCGCGCCTGGTAATTGAGAGAGAGAGCGAGAGAGAGAGAGAGAGAGAGAGAGAGAGAGAGAGAGAGAGAGAGAGAGAGAGAGAAAGAGATCGAGTGAGAGAGTGAGTCAGTGAGTGAGTGAGAAAGTGAGTGACTAAAACTTGATTAGGTTTTTCGTTTCCACTTGAAGGATGAGAGTTTTTCTAGTATTTTCCTATCAAATCACTCGATTCACTCTATACTCGAACATTTAAATATCATGAAGACTCCCTCAAACGTTGCCGTCGAGCAAAGAAGATCTCAAAGCTCACCTTAGACTTCATCATTCAGCGCTGAAAGATTAGTCTTCTCTCCAAACATACACATAGAATCCAAACCCGTGCTCACCATCATTCGGCCAAATTATATCTTGTCTGGCTGGAATGATGAGGTTTCGAGTCACCAGCCCATCGTCCTTCATCCCTGAGGCTGCCATGGCGAATACTCTATGAAGATCGAGCTCTCCTTTGGTAGATATCTTTTTTTTCTGATTTTCCTGTTTGCTACCTACTTCTCCGATTCTGGTCAACGCATTACCATTGGCTCCTTTTTTGCATCCCTGTTTAGAGCCAAGGAGCGAGATTCGGTGGATGCATAGGTTGCAACTATCATGGATTGGAAGGATAAACTTGTACGTCTGAGAGTATTCGAATGAGCGAACAAGTTGGAAACCAGGAAAATTGACAAATGTGATAAGCTCTTGATCTCTAGCAACTCATTAAACATCTAACAAGTTTTATGAATTCATTAATAAAATCTAGGGACTTCTTTTGTATCCTGTTCGTTGTCGTGTCAGAATCAGCCTGAGCAGGCACAATGTGTGTGCTCACATGCAACTGGGGCAAGGGCTCTTCCTTCATTAGGCCCCCCAGGTGTGTTCGCCTCGCATTGCAGACAGGATATGAGAGATAAGAATAAAAATACAGAGAATACAAAGTGTCTGCAGAGCACGTACAGGAAAGCATGTCAAATTCACACCCTCACAACTTCGGTAAACAATCAAGAGCTTATCAAGTTGGTCAAGTTCCTGACTGGAACCTTGTTTACTCGCTAGGGTTCCCTTTCTAACAAACCAGTTTATGCCTTCTTCTCTATCATGTTCGTAGCCGGTGCTCCTCGGTTTCTCACTTGTTGACCCTTCATGCAAACGCAAGAAATAAGTTGATGTGAGCTGTGTTGATTGGAGTCGCCGAGGTTCAGGTCAGATAGAAAGACAAGAAATTGAGATGTCTAGAAAAAGTTGCGCTCCGTTTCCGTGGATTAGTTGTTGCGGCTGCATCTTGGGCGATTGAAAATGGATTGGTCAGCTCGATGATTTCCATTTCTTGCTTGACAATGCTCACTTCTAGCAAATTCATGGCAACAACGGGTTTGAACTTCTTGTGCGCTTGCTAGTAAGACTCATACTTCCGACCTTTACAATTACTTCATGATAAGCCTCAGAGCCATTATTCTGACGAGCTGGTCGCTTCACTTTACTCTCATACTACTGAGTCAATTCATTTAGCTAAAGACTGCGGAGCAATTCGCAATTGAGGTAAAATTAAATGTTCGAGTAGAAAAGAAATCGAGTGATTGCGCTTCTTGTTCAATACCGACTAAACTTTCCCATCTCTTTCACGAGTTAGTCACTTTAAAGTCTTAGACTTTGGAGAAGCTTCTTACACTCTATATCGAGAAAAAACCTTCCCGAAAGTAATGCGGGCTCTTTATTAATTTAGATTGCTCCTTGCTGACTTGTTTTTGATTACTGCCGTACTCGCTTCTTCTTCACAACGCGGTTCTTCTTCCATACTCGGTTCTTCGGTGATCGCTTCTTACCCACTCGCTTCTCTTTTCCTACTCGCTTCTCCCATACTCACTTCTTCCCTACTCGCTTCTTCTTCCATACTCGCTTCTTCTTCTCCCATACTCGCTTCTTCCCAACTCGCTTCTTCTTCTTCTTCCCTACTCGCTTCTTCTTCTTCCCTACTCGCTTCTTCTTCTTCCCTACTCGCTTCTTCTTCTTCCCTACTCGCTTCTTCTTCTTCCCTACTCGCTTCTTCTTCTTCCCTACTCGCTTCTTCTTCTTCCCTACTCGCTTCTTCTTCTTCCCTACTCGCTTCTTCTTCTTCCCTACTCGCTTCTTTTCTCCCCACGAGTTGGGAACAAGCGCGAGAAAGATTTGCCGTCGATGGGAGTCTCGCAAAATTTTATTCTGATGAATATGTATGTTTTTATTGACGCAGAGACCCCCATTATCCAAGGAACATTTTCATTACCATGATTTGCAGGCCCTGCTAGGCTGCTTCGGTTGTTATCCAGAATTCAGTTCCATACAAGGCTGTTTGGCGAACGACTGTCTTCGCCTTGAGATTCAAATAAATGTATCGATCGCACTGTACGTTACTACCTTCTCTGAAGTTCATCCAGGCACCGTTGACGCGATTTTTAACGCCACCTTCAAGATAACCCTTACTTCGTTAATAAGGTTCCAAGTACCAGAAGCTGTCGATTGTCAGGTCCTCATGGTTTTTTTAAAACGAAATCTCGACAAGACACTGTTTCCGCTTATTTCCGTCATTGATCAATGAGGCGGAGCTGCAATTGACTTAGTCTTTCGCTTCTCGTTTTTGCACGCACTGTTGCAGTTTAATCTGTTTAGCTGCGTTAGCACGTCGTCAGCGTAGAAAAGAGCCTATGTGGAAGCTTCCTCGAGACTTCTTCTGATTATAACATTAGGATAAAGAGCAGAGGCTAGACTGCAGATGACTTTTGTATGCCGACTTCCACAGGATAAACTTTTCGAATTACTAAAGAGGTATATAACCCTGCTTATGACGTCTTAACAAAGCAATGGAACCTAGTCGATGAGTAATTCAAGTACATCGTGGTCTGGGAGAGCATACTGGAACAGCTGGTGAGAAACTCGTTTGAACGCTTTTCCGATTCGAGAATAGTGAGATGGAGAGGTTGTGACTATCTCATTCGGTTACTTGACTATCTCAGTTGGCGTGCCCGAGCTCTCCACAAATCTACACTTGTTAATCTCAACTCTGACTATTTCACGAAGGCTCTGTTCGAGAACTCGCTCGAAGGTCTTTTTTTGTGTGGCGTAAGAGCCGCATAGGTCGGTAGTTGTTGTTGTTGCCGGGTTTAGCCGGCTTCGAAGAACGTCTTGTGATGTGTTCTCCTTCGTTTCTTGTTCTTCTATTATTTTTCTTTATATCTTCAAGAACACTGCGACTTCCAACGGCTTGGTCCTTAGGTCGATCGGAGACAGCGCGGTCGGGTGGCTCGGGCAATCGAAGAGATGCGCGACGTCGTCTCCGGAAGAGCAATCAGGGCTCACGTCGGGGATGGATTCGTCGATGCGGTGGAGGTAGTTGTTGATGAATCTGCTGAATCCAGAGCGGAGGTGGCTGAGCGTGCACCTAGTGTTGCGGGCTAACTCCTCTTCTTCCTATATTTCAGGCGGAGGTCTGTCTCCCAGGATGACGGCACCCTTCATCGATTGGAGTTCGTTCGTGACCATCATCGTGCGTACGGTGTTGGCGACTGACTTCCCGTTGTTTGGATCCCTTGACATCTTTTCACGGCTTCAAAAGTCTTCTTGCAGCTTAACACGAGGTTGTTCTTCATTGCTCGAGGGGGCGCCGGGCAGTCGAGGAGGCCGTGGTGGATGTGTTCTGGGTCCAATGATTTCGTTTTTTGTTTTTTTCAAAAACTTCGAAAGAAATTTTTTTTTCGAAAATTCGAAAAAGAAAACAATCGCAAAAAACTTTTTTTCGAAAATATTAAAACTAAATATTCGAAAAAAAAAACTTTTTTCGAACAATTCAAAAACAAAATAGTCAAAAAAAACTTTTTTCGAAATTTCGAAAAAAAAGGTCCAACAAAAGCTTTTTCCGAAGTGTCGAAAAGATTTTCGAGAGCAAACCAAAAAAACCGAAAAGAAGCCAAAAATGACCATTACTAAGGCTGCGCACTGTTTTGCTCACCGACCGTTTTTTACCGTAAAAAAGTAAAAGTAATTTGCTCACCTACAGTCAGAAACATACGAGTTTTTTTTAAAAAATTTTTTGCGGGAGCTCCCTGATTAGCAATTTTTATGAACTGTCCAAATGCATCATCTTCTTTCAAAATGCAATAAGTTGCTCCATTTGGACAGTCACAGCGTCCATAAAAATTGCTAATCAGGGAGCTCCCGCAAAAAAAATTCAAAAAAACTCGTATGTTTCTGACTTTAGGCTGCACACTGTTTTGCTCACCAACCGTTTTTTACCGTAAAAAATTTTTTTTTTTCAAAATGCAAAAGTTGCTCCATTTGGACACTCAATACGTAAAAACGGTTGGTGAGCAAAACAGTGCGCAGCCTAAATACTTGTGAAATTTTGCAGTCCGGCTTGCTTTGCATAATCTGCCTGGCTCAAATAAAGTTATTGTATTGACAAAAATTAATAATATGAGAAATTTCCTTATGCGGTCCTGTTCGCCTAAGCCGTGCGGCTTCTTCAGCGTGAACTTTTTCCTAAGCCTAACCTTTTTTGGGACAAGTTTACTTGGAAAAGGCTCCGCTCTACCTGGGGGGGCTCTTTTCGGTGCGTTCAAAAAATGTTTTAAAAATTACAGAAAAAACTTAAAATTTCTAATGCGGTCTTCGTTTCGCTGGCCTCGTTAGCGCAAAACTTTTCTTATTATGTCGATTATGCCGAGCCAGCCGGACTGCAAAAATTTACAACTGTAGAAAAAAAGGGGGCCCTGGCCTAAAACACGGCCTGGCTCAATTAAAGTTCTTATTTTGTTTTCCTTTCCTTTTCTCTTTCTCTTTCTTTTCTTTTTCTCTTTCTTATTTTTCTCTTTCTTTTTTCTTTCTTTTTCTCTTTCTTTTTTCTTTCTCTTTCTCTTTCTTTTTTCTTTCTCTTTCTCTTTTCTTTTTCTCTTTCTTTTTTCTTTCTCCTGCTCTTTATTCTCTTTTTCTCTTTCTTATTTTTTCTAAGCCCTACGGCCTCGTTATCTAAGCCGTACCGCCTCGTTAGCGTAAACTTTTCCTAAGCCTAAGTGTTTTTTGATTTAAAATTATTTTTTAAATGTAAAAAATTACTTTTTCGTTAGCTAAACCGTATGGCCTCGTTAGCGTAAACTTTTTTCTAAGCCTAAGCGTTTTTGATGTAAAAATAATTTTCTGATGTAAAAATAAAAATTTTGCAAAAATTGCTCATCACAGCGAATCTGATTTCTCGCCGAACTACTCACAGTCGAGCATTCTCACCCTACACTAAAGTGCCTCATAGTAGATGAGGACAAAATAGTAGTCATGAACGTAATTGAGTCAGGCCGTTTTTAAGTTGAGGCCGTGTTTTAGGCCAGCAAAGCAGTGAGAGCCTATACGTACTGCAAAAGTTTACAAGGGTTTACAAGTTTTTAATGCTCTTTTGGTAATAATTATTTTTTTCGAGTAATATTTGGTTTTAATGTGTTGTTTCATCTTTCAAAATTCCGAAGAAAACAATAAGATATATTTGATGATGTGATTGCATCATTGCGATACATCTTATCTTGATTTTTGCTATATTGCGATATCTTGTGATTTTTTAGCATGGCACAGAAAGGACAAGAAGCCTTCAACAAAGTTCTGCAGAACTCGAAGGGAGCGAGTCTCGGGCTTGGTCTCTTGGCAACCGCGGGCGTTGCTGCATACGGCGTTGCTCAGGCCATGTTCACAGGTATATGCATGTACTTATTCAGTCCTACAGATCAACGCGCGGTATCTCATAAATTGCTTAGAACCGGTGGAAATAATCTCCGCCGTTGAAACGAGATTGATCTCTTAAAGAAACCATGAAAAAATTGTCGCAGTTTTCTTTAGGCGGACTATTTTGCAGTTCGTATCCGCCACTCCACCCCGAAAATTTTTTTTACTCGAGATTGAAGTAAAACCCAGTCCCAGAAAAAGAAGAAGAAAATCTCACAGAACGGAAGATTCAGAAAAGCATAAAAAAATCACAGCAGAAAGGCTTGTGTTGTCACACAGAAAAGTAGAAAAAGTGTGTTCTTTCTCATGATACTCAAACTGGCCACATTCACATCAGTGGTAAAAAGGAACGTGGGGGAACCCTGCGCGAACATGGTTTTTTCCATTTGAACAAACGGAAAATTTTTTTACATGATAATGTAGCCCGCATAGTCTAACGGAACGTTTGCGAGCACGTGGCAAGTTGAAATGACTGCAGCAAAAAAAAAATTTTTGTTTTCCAAGTTAAAAAAAAATTTTTCGAGCTGTTTCTTTTGTCATGCCAAAAAAAGTCAATCGCGCGGACGTGCATACAAGCTCCAAACTCACTGTAGCAGGGTCTGGTTTTTTATAGTTCAGTTGTTTCCGAAGAGATTTGGGCCGTAATATTTTTCGTGAAGAAATAGGTCTATTTCAAGAACGCAATCAACAACTTTTTGGAAAAAAAGTGGCACACCGAACTGATTATTGTTTTTTCCAGTCCGAGTACTTTCTTTTTAATGTACTTTCCCCCTCATGTTTTTTTTTCTTATCCGCCGCGTAGGACTGGCAACTCACTATATACCTGGTCACACCACAGGGACACATTGCCACCTCGCACTACAGTGCTATATGAAAGACTCACATGTCCTGCTCTCCCAGACACGCACGCCTATTAGGCGATTGCGTCATGAATGAAGCGTAACTCCAGAAAACTCTCCCAGGGGATAACAGGCCATGTGAGCCTTTCATATAGCACTGTCGCGCGGAGTGGCAATGTTCCCGTTGTGTGATGGTAACGCGCGCACCCGGTTTGAGACGGGATGGCTGGGTTCGATCCCGTCCGGTGAAGTAGCTTTTTACTGTGCGATGGTTCGGTTACTTGTCATTCTGATTGTTGAACTGTCATTCTGTCACTTGTCATTCTGATTGTTGAACTGTTATTCTGTCACTTGTCATTTTGAGTCAGTTGCTCAGAAAAAGTTCATTCAGTTGCTCAGTAAACTTTAAGCTCTAAATTATTTCAAAGATTAAGAGAATTCAGGTTTCGCAAGTGGAGAAAATTTACTTTTCTGCAAATGAGTTATGGAATACGAAAAAGTAATAAACATGAGTAAGCAATTCACGATTTTAAACATGTAGCTAGTTCTGTTTGAAGTTCAAAACTTAGCTAAGAACGTGAAAATCAGTCTAAGCTCAAATTTCTGCCAATTTTTAGAGCGAAACCCGCTCCTGAAAATATGTAGGGCCCATATTAGCTAGAAACAAGAACAAAATAATTAAATTTATGAAGAAAATTTTTTTCACTTTCTAAAACCTTTTCACAAAAAAGGCTTTTTTTTAAAGCCAAAAAAGAATAAAAAGAAAGAAAACAATCAAAACTGAGTCAGTTATGGAGAGACCACAATAGTTAACTTTCGCACATTTGTGTAATGGAGCGTTAGAATTCAACTTTTCACTTTGCTAACTGATTTTTGTTCTGCTAACTGATTTTCTGCTATCTGGTTTTTTTTAACTCTCTCGCTGCAAGAAAAAAGACATCGCTGCTCATGTCTCGAACGTTATATTTCTCTCACTAATTGTACACATTTTAGGTTCTTTCTTTTTACCGTAGTCCATGTTTTCGTGGTGAGACATTGGAGCGTTCAAAAAAACCAGATTGCAGAAAATCAGTTAGCAGAAAAAAATAAGTTAGCAAAGTGAAAAGTTGAATTCTAACGCTCCATAAGTCTCAGTCATTGACCGAGGTTGTCTCTCCAAATCAAAAACGTGTAAATACTATTTTGCTACCTGTGATGTTGTACTCACCCAAGTTCGAGCGAAAAACTTTGTGAAAAAACTTTTTCTTTCGAGAAAACATTTTTTTAAAAAACAGAACGGAAAGATAAATTACATTTCGGTTTTAAACTTATTTTTAATAGGTTCCAAAAATTGTGATATGCAAGCAGTGCGTGTTTCAGTGGACGCTGGCCACCGCGCGATAATGTTCAACCGCATTGGTGGATTGTCTGAAGAGATTTACAAAGAGGGACTTCATTTTCGCGTCCCTTGGTTCCAATACCCAATCGTTTATGACATCCGGGCGCGGCCGAATCAGGTACTTTTGAGTCTGATTTTTCAAACTTTCATCTGGTGAATCTCTCGTTATCTCCTTAATAGGTATTTTCTGGTTCGAAGAAATTGGATCTTAGCTTTTCCAATGCATTCTCAAATAATCTTCTCGTTCTCACTACGCTTTCCTCAAATTCTCGCCAGTGAAACTTATGAAAACGTTATTCCCAAAAAGTTCAATATGAAGACTTTATCGCTAACGTGAGAGGAAAAAACCGGATAAACCATGTTTGCATGAAAAAAATCTTGGTTGAAAAAATTAATTAAACCAAATGTATGGGATTTCGTTTCTATTTCCGCATGGAAGAACGAATGATTGAACTATCG
Source organism: Allodiplogaster pararmata (assembly GCA_964056735.1). Classification (NCBI taxonomy): domain Eukaryota; kingdom Metazoa; phylum Nematoda; class Chromadorea; order Rhabditida; family Diplogasteridae; genus Allodiplogaster; species Allodiplogaster pararmata. The sequence continues at coordinate 35,202,190 of OZ057404.1, read as the reverse complement.
CACAGAAAAAAGCTAGTCCACCGGGCGGGATCGAACCCAGACCATCTCGACTCAAACCGGGAGCGTGTGTTACCATTACACCACGGGGATATCAAATAAGATTTCTTTTTGAAATTACTTTGCTTCATATAAAATATTGCTGCACAGGATAACCATAAAAAGTGTTTTGTAGTTTTTGTGAATCACTAAGAACGTTCAAGGTTCGTTCTCCTACCGGGAGCAAAGACCTGCAAATGGTAAACATTGGCCTCCGCGTTCTCTCTCGACCCGATCCCAATTATCTCACCAAAATTTACCGCACACTCGGACAGAACTGGGAGGAGCGAGTTCTGCCCTCGATTTGTAATGAGGTTACTCTTGTGTTTCTTTTGTGGCTCGGTTTCCTAGGGACGGGAGTCGAGGGCCAATGGTATCATCGAGTTTGTTAAGTAATGGTTATACAGGAATAGTAAGAGTGGTCATGCGCTACCGTCTTTGAGCGAGCCTTTGCTCGATTTCTAACAGGTCCTGTTTCTTCTTACCAGTTTGTTGCAGTCTGATTCACTAACGAATCATCAAGTTACAAAATGTCTGGCGTGGCTTCATTTTTAAAAAAAGAGTCAATAAATGTGAAAAACTTCAAAAAAATGATAAATCTTCAGTATGAAATAAAGCTTTTCACCTGGTAGTCACAGTCAGGGGTTAAATAGTGACCGGATCGGTCCCGTCGGCGGATACATGTACACACACTATTGACAAATAACTCCCTCTCCTTTCTTATCCTTTTACTTCATGCGCTCTTCTTTTTTCTTTCAAAGATTGAGCGGCGGATACATGTAAACCCAATTTGGGCGGCTCCATTTAACCCCTGGTTGTTGTTGTTGTTGTTGCCGGCAAGCAGCCCGCATCGAAGACTTTTGGTTATGAACACTCTCTTTAATGAGAGAGGTTCTCGTGTTCTTCGGACAAGATGCGTCCGGAGAAGGGTTTTGATGTCCTTTGCAGTCCTGAGACTGTCATGCTGCACCTTGTGAAGGCGGACATCGTTGTAGCAACCTGTTCATGCTATAGGCCTTGTGAGTGGGTGGTCAACCCGGCCTAGCATCGTTTTGGGTGGGAGTAGAGACGTCTCGCCTGTCGTTGACCGGAGATAGGCAAGAGGCTATTTGACTGGCGCCTCGACTCGCCATTGATAAGTATAGCGGAGTATAGGCTGATGTTTTGTCCGGTGGCTTGCCCAGGTCGGTCCGGCATCGCCCTCCTTTGAAGAGCTATACTACCCAGTTTCGGTCCGCGGCGGGATTTCTCCCGCTACCTCCCAGCACGAATTCTTCGTAAGGAGGCGTCCCTCTATCCGCTACCTGAGGTCGCGCTCGATTCTGGACTGGATGATCCGGCTCCATCCGTGACAGGCTCTTAAGGCTGTAGAGTCACGAATGGCCACTGTTGCCAGTGTGTTTCGAGTTTAACCCCTGGTCACAGTGCATCTTTGATTATGAAAATCGAAAAGAAAATACAACTTTAGGTGTTGAAAGGAGTCGTAGCAAAATTCAACGCTTCTCAGCTTATCACTCAGCGACAGCAAGTTAGTTGTTTTCTTATCGTGATTAGAAATATCACAATGATAATCTCAGTAGGTATTGATTACTGTATGTAGAAGAGAAGACAAAACCAAACATATTAGAGAGCTATGCGTCAGAAAAAAGCTAATGCAATACAAAAGAACTCGATACGATTAGTGAAAAGTAAGTTTAGGCACTGTATTGATGTGGTTTGATTGGAAGTTTCGCGTTTGGTGGAAGCTCGAACATGGTAGATTACAGATAGCTTCCATCTGTTTTATTTCGCCCGTTGGTGATCTTCAGGCGAGGTATTAAGGGCTTCCCTGTTTGAGGCTCAAAGAACGATTTGCTTTCCGCTATGTGGACAAAAAAATTGACTTCTGATACCTCAGTAGAAGGCGTTCAATGCTTTCAGAAGTTACCAACAGTGGTTTTTGAAGCCCACATTGCGAGTTAAATCTATCCGCTATGATAAATTTTTCTGATGAACTGCATCCTCTCATTTAGGAAACTGTTACCTTTAGTACTCCCTGTTATAGAAGAACCTTCCCGCACTCCATAAAACATACCAAAATGGAGATTTCTAAAGTTGAAGAGCAGAAGTAGAGGGAAACCGAAATGTACAATATTTAACTTCAGTTCCTCACCATACAAGAAGGTGTTCAAAGTATAAGTCCGGACCGTTTTTATTTTGCCCCCCCCCCCTCCTCACAGCTCTACTTCATAAAAAAAATCTTGGAATTTTAGCCCCCCTTGCCTAAGCCTAACGATTACAGAACTCTTGCAGTGCATACTGTCTCGTCTTGGGGGCTAAAGTAAAATGTACGCCTCTTTTACATTACACGTTCTCTCGCTCTCTCAAAGGTCTGCCGTTCCCTCATGATTATTCATTTTTATGTACACGCTCTAACTGCGAGTGGGAAAAAACAGCCTGGTTACCAAATTTGGTACATTTGTCCCACACGCACTGCTGGTGTATGTTTTCAACAACAAAAAGTTAAATTAGTGAGAAGTCTTTGTCTAAATCGCATTTTTTTCTTTTTTCAATGGGTACAATCGCTGTCTATCTTCTGAGTGAACCGCCCTTTCCAGCATCAGTGGTTTGGGTTGTAGACTCGATGAGTATACTCGTCATTGAAGGTCTCTCTGATGGTTCGGAAGGCTCTCATCGAGAGGGCCCTCGACTTCAATATCATCTTGGATGACGTCTCCCTGACGGAGTTGGCTTTCTCTCCACAATACTCGGCTGCTGTGGAAGTCAGTCCAGGAACCATTTTTATGGAGCCAATTTTACTCCAATTTCCTAAATTGTAATTGAAAAAAACGCAAAGCTTCTCAGAAAGCATAAATAGGCCAAAAAAGACCCGCTGGTGTTTAATCATTTTGATGAGAAGATGGTTCCCATCAATAAAATTCTTGAGATAGGAATTCTAAAGCCGTAGCCTGCAACCTTTTTTTACGAATCTGTGGGATGAAAGGAAGAAACTATTCTTTCATGACGAATGCGGTTAGATGGGTTTTTGGGAATGTAAGTGAAGTCCCTGAATGACTCATGAGGCATGTTCGATTGAGACTCGAGTTTTGAGTGACCAAAAAGTTTGAAGACATTGAACAGTGGCAAGTCTTGACATACGACAGGTCACATCTCTGACAATCATTGACATCTGAAACTCGAAAACCATTGACATTTGACCCTAGGGAACGAACAAGAATTGACAGGCGAAACAAGTGGCAGCTCAAGAAGCGCAGAGAGCTTCCTTCATCGTGGAGAGAGCAAAGCAGCAGAGACTTGAGAAGATAGTTCAGGCAGAGGGAGAAGCTCAGTCTGCAAAGATGGTGAGAAGGCGGAGGAATGTGCAGGGTGCAAAAGACAAATGCAATAAGTGGTTTGCGTATTGGTTACAATTGCCTCTTCAGGTTTACTAGAACTTGCAATATATCAATTCTAAATGTATTAGGAATAAATAAATGTTTGAGCAAGTCACGGATAGCCAAAAGTTGGGTAAGCAAGTGAAATGGTTCATGAGAATTGTCTCTGTGTGTTAGTGAAATCTGAAAATGTTCATTAAGTCATTTCAAAGTTTAATTTTTGATCATATTTAAATTATGCTTCATAATTCATTTGAATACTCTTTCGAGTCTTTACACCAGTAGGTATAGAGAATAATTTTACATGGACAAAATTACGACAATTATAAGTCCTTAAAAAGGTACGATTCGCTTAATTTAAAGAAAAAAACATTACAGTTTTTTGAAATCTTCTTTGTATAGAAAACCCGAAATGAGCCTCAAACCTATCACAATAAAATCAAGTCTTCACGTACATGAGTACGTATCCAGTTCGTTCTCATTCGCTCGCTATACCATACCTATACCATATCCCAAAAGGACTCCCCTCGACAGGACCTATGGGCAAGACAACAGACAACAACAACATACCATACCTCGGCTCAATACGGATTAAAGAGTTATTATTTATATGTGATTGCAGTTAGGAGAAGCCATGAAGAATGACCCCGGTTTCCTGAAGCTGCGGAAAATCCGCGCTGCTCAGAAAATTGCGAAAACTGTCCGTTTGTCTAAATCTTGGTAGTTGTTTTTATATTTCGTTTCTAGCAATTGAGCTATAAAAAATAAACAGGAGTAAAAAGTTTAGGTTCTTTCAAATTTTAAAATTTTTCTTCCAGGTGAGCGAATCCGGGGCTAATCGGATTTATCTGCCCGCCGGGGGTCTCATGTTGGATATCGCTGAAAAAGAATATCTTACGATGGGAGAAGCGGATAAGAAGCGCTGATTTCATATTTGAATGAGTATTTGATTACTGATTATATTTGAGATGGAGACGGTTGCGATCTCTTCTCTGAATAGTTTCTCTATAGTATGAACCTATGTTTGAATATTTTATTCGAGTTCGATTAAAAGTTGTTTAGAGTTTCTGCTATACTTTAGTTAAGTAATATAGTACTTAGTGTGTTTGTTGTTCAGTTTGTCATTGTTTCTGTTGAGTTTTTAGTCTCTAAATACTTGAGGTGTGTCTTCAAACGATGCATAACAATAAATGAAGTGTCTTAATGCCTTTATCCAGCTAACAGTACAACAAATCAAACAAAGAGCATTTAGTTGGGGCGAAACAGTCTTCTGCTACATTAAAGTCATAGCAGTGATATCATAATTGTAATTCACATTTACCACCTCTTACCATTTTTCTATAATATTAATTACATGAAATCGGTCCGGTACTATGTAATAAAAGTACAAGTAGAAACAGTTTTTTAAAGAATGAAAAACGGTAGATATTACAATAGCCAGCTTTACAGAAATTAGACAAATTACTGAAGTGAGTTAGTTTTCTTGAAAGACAATTAATGACCAGTAAAGGGTCTTACCCGGAAAAATAAAAGGGACATGGGGAACTACGGTAGGAAAAACACCGCTCAATTTGCGATGTACGATTTTCTAATTGCGCAATGCCACACTACGCTATGCTATGCTCTACTTCGATCTGGAAGGCGAAGGTGAGTATTCAGAGAAAAGTAAGCGAAAGGATTTTCTCGGCACTAATTTCAGATAGTAGCGGCTCAGTCTACAAATGTGAAGCGTCTGCAGAAGTTCTTTGTTCTGTCTTGAAGCAGGTCATCGCTTATTTGTGATTGGAAAGTTGAGTGTCGAAGGAAAGCCTTTTAATATTCATCGCTGACTTGATTGACAGAGCAGGACTTAGAAAGAAGGAGACGTCCTAGAAAAAATACTCAACTGCGGCGCTGCGGTAAAGAGTCTTGGCAGACGGATTGGCGTTTTAAGCTCGCGATTCCGCAAGAACAGAACGTCATAAGGATGAATGAGAGGGAGCAAAGAGAAGACGGTTAAGAATGGTCCCCTACTCATTCAAAGAAAGCTTTTATTCAATTCCTAAGTTAGAGCTCGAGTTACTTCTATTCGCTTCTCGGTGGGGTTTCACGTTTCTTTGATGAATTCCTTGAAGCAAGTCTTGATCTCGTTGAGGACTCCCCAGCACGGAATCATCGATAGGTCCGCCTGAACAGAATGTATCTCTCATTATGATGGAACTCATATAGCTCTATCGCATGGATCAGCAATGTGTCCCCGGTAATGCGGTTACCGCGTTCGCTCACGGTAAGAGAAATACACGAATGGGTTCGATTCCGCCTGGTGGACTAGACTTTGTCGGTGCAATTTTTGATTTACACTTCGTCTCAACCAGAAATGAACTGTATTAAACTGTGTAACTGAGCAAAGATCGAATTTTCATCGATTTTCGAGTGAATGGGTACCTTTTGCAAAAAAGGAGTCAAGTAATCTTCGCTAGAACTGGAATTGGTTGGACTATTGCATGGGATAATGTTGGTCCTCCGGGCGGGAACGAACCCACCCATTTCTCGTATATCGAACCGGAAGTGCCAGCGGTTTACCAGTCACACCAGGGAGGACATATTCTTAGTTCGTGTGATATTAGTAAATGAAAGGCTCGAATGCATTGTCTTGTGTTACTGAGAATTTTTAGATTCATAATGAGGCGGAGAGGAAAATACCTGGAAGGTTGTACCCGGAGTCATCTTGCAGAACCCGAGACATTTGTCCTTAGCTGCGGTCTAAAACGCCAAAGTTTTTTTTAAACCGTTTCTTACTTTTTTGAAGTCCTTTTTTGGAGTCTCATACAATTATATCATCGAAAATACTACGAAACTCGTAATTTAACATCAGAAAACTTTTTGAAATGCAGATACACTTTATTTGAACGCAATGGACTGATTTAAGTTTATGATTAGAAACTGGTGATCAAATGGAAATCTTTCTCCGAATCGATTTCGATCCCGAAAAGGAAAATTCTAAAGAAAAAGGGCATTTGCAAAGATGTCAGTGATTTTTACTTGGACGATCAAACCTAATTGCCAGCTTGAAAATATGGAAGATGCCAAAATGATAAAGTTCAATTCTACTCTACGATTCACTGAAATGACTATAAAAATGTATTGTAAGAATCAGAACATTTGTAAGAAGCTAATCATAATTTTGTTGTTTTCACAGCCTGTTCGGTTCTGAAAGAGCGCGTCTTAATATAGGTCCTACCCAGCGATCCTCACCCACGACTCACGCTGGACAGGACCTCAGGGAAAACGACGTCAGTCTGATGAGCCATGACGCGGAAATTCTCCGCGCCCAAAAATGAGGAAGCGAAAAACAACACTGACCAGATTGACGCCTCGCTCTATGCAGCAAGCACTGTGGTCGGAGTCTTGAGCAGCGCAAGCCAGAAGATCGCGGCCGTATTTTTGTGGACAAGGATCGGTTCCCAGAAACATTCCGGTCAACTAAAAAAAAGTTTTATAAATTTTTTTTGACAAAATTTACGATTATTTCAGGATCTGGCATAATTTTACAAAGATCTCGAACATCAATTCTACTGTTCGAACGAAACTGATTCTAATTCGATCAAGAAGTGACCGTAGCTCTCAATAGTTGTTTTTTTGATAAAAATAAACTGTGCCTCATGGAGTTTGATTATTTCTGGGAAGTCGGTCTCAGCGTTCTAAATAAAACGGCCTGTACACTTAGCGAAAGCCTTGAGGCGGATAAACTTATGTACTACCTTTCGTTTATTAAACTGGTCATTTGATATACAGCAGTAAACTTTTAATACTTTTTTTCAGCCGTAAACTACTAGGTTGGATTACGGGCGAAATTCAAATGTCCGATGAACTTGATAAAAAATTAGAATCAAAAGGTAAAAACAACTCACTAGTTTCTTGTTCATAATATCGAAGTTACAGCGTGGCTCACACACGTCTGGAACATTCCTCGCTTTACAGCAAGCGAGGAAAACTGAATTTGGAGCAGCCTGAAAAAGTCCTTTAGCGTTATATTTTAAAACTTATAAAAATCTCTGAAAAAGTCTCGGAATCGATGTTTGTGTACTATCATTGTATATTATATGAACAACATGTAATAAATAAATAAATAAATAATCATAAAAATCGAACCGTGAACGAGTTTAAGGAAATGATTGCGAACGCAGATGCTTAGCAAGTTACTTTAAAAGTTCAAACCTTAAGACCCTCATGACTGGTGAGAGATTGCAGCTGGGAGACGGGTTTCTTAGTCGGATGAGACTTGGGGTGGATTTTGGCAGCAGGTCGTGGATTATGCGATGCTGCAGTCTCGAAATGACGAGCAGGGACGATAACTTGGGGAGTGAAGGGGGAGATGGGAGGATGAGTTCGCGGGAGCTGAGGTCCTCTCGGCTCGAAGGCGCTTTCGGGCACCTGAAAAAGACTAATGATTTGTTTAAAATAGATAACCAGTTGCTGCTCCGAAGATTACTTGATAGTAATCAGACCAAAAGTCCAATTGGGTTAAAATAAACCTTCTATGCTCTTCAAGCTATTCTGGACGCTTGCTACGTAAGCGTTGAAATCTCCTCTCAGGTAACGTGCCATTCTCCAATGTTACAATGACATTGTGAGCCCATCAGTATTCACTACGTTGTTGCGAAAACTGATAACCAGTCCCAGAATTTAAGGCTGAGATAAGATAACCCCGAAGATTCCCTAAGATAACCAGCAAGTTGTTTCAGTACTAACCTGTTCACCTGCTCCGACATACATCCTTAAGGTTAACCTGCTCAAAAAGATGCTTAGATACGTTGATCAAAGAGGCTATTACCTTCCAATTGAAGAACGCCTTTTGGAATGAAAAGAAGAAAAAGCGCTAGGAACGGATTGGAAGGAGTGAGGTCTCGGGTTGGGCAGAGTACGGGGATGAGGATGCCCTGCAGCCGAGGAGGAGAGAGGAACTGTGGACGGAGACGCAGATGAGGGGGCCGAAACAGACTCAAATACAATTCATCTTAATAACTGTGAATGTTATTCAAATTTTTTTTTCAATTTAAACGCTTTATCAAGATCAACAAGCCAAATGTTATAATGTTATAAAACACTCAAAATAGCGCTGAAAATGATAATGAAAGCAATAAAATTAATGATTATTCCAATGAAAATTATAATAACCTTGATGATCAATTCATTCACTCATTCATGCATTCATTCATTCACAGATTACATCTAGAGTTATTACGCTCATAGTAATCTCTCCAGTTTAACACTCACTTTCAGTACTTTTTCATACATAACTAGTTTTCTTACTCTGATTGTTCATTATTAAAGAGAACCCCTGTGACAGAAAGTTTTAGAGTCCTGTGTTAGATGAAGAAATAGACATTTTAACTTTTCCAGGGATAATTCAAGAGATTTTTTTAACTTTGCAGCTCAAAGTGAAGAAAGAACAAACATGGACAGAATTGGTGGATGTGTGTTCGAAGACTCGGTTCAATTTCTCCTTCTTCTTCTTGTGTCGCAACTAAGAAGTTTCTATTGATATGTACTTTGACCCAGTAAAACATGCAGTCATTTAAGTACATATACACATGTTTATGCAATCTTTAAAAATAGTATTTAAAAAAACTATCTCTAATGAAATAAAAGAACTAAATTCATGATGGGGATAAGCACAATAGTGTGACAACTCATGCTAGGCCTTTCTCTGTCATAACGATATATAGATCAAAGTTTAGCGCTTTGAGCTCTTTATAACAATATATGTATAGTATGTACTAGAAACGCATTTCTCTATTAAAGCTTACGATGAATTCATCTTCCGAGAAAACCAACAACTAAATAGTTAGTAACTTCGCGCCATCCGTTATACATCAGACTCTGCTAAATAACCAGGTGACATGCGAATATTGGAAAAATATGAATATGAGAAAAAGAAGCACAAAGGTTCACCTTTCTTCTCTGCGCCTTGATAGATGCGATGACTCCGGGTGATACGGTAGGCTTAAACTCCGACCTGTGAATAATGCAATCAGTATATGAATTACTCAGTCATTTGTTGTTTTGAGAATACAAAAACAGCCTTTCAATTAGAAAGCTTAGAGATATATTCCCAGAATTCCTAAAAGATATTTAGCTTCTTGAATAAAACCAAACTTCGAAATTCCATCTTTTTATTTAAAAATCATTATTGAATTATTAGTAGAGTAAATTACCCAATATTGAGATAGCATTAACTAAATAAGAAAAATACAAAAACTGATGTTTATTCAGAGAAAAAAGTCAAGGGCAGACTAAATAGATCGTTCTCGATGCCGAAAAATTCTAAAAACGGGAGAATAATTAAAAATGAATTCTCACTTGTTACGCCCCGCATCATTCTCTTTGAAGATTGCCGACGCAGGCGCAGTGACCTGCATTTAATTGGTTTTTTCTCCATTTGTCATTCAAATACAATTATCAGATTGATTAATTAGTCCACTCATAATTTTAAAGTTAACTCCTTACGTCAATTTCAACAGTAGAAAAAGATTCTTGACCGACACTACAGTCAACATTCTACGTTCTCATTCTTCTGTAATTTACGAAAAATGTAATGGAACTGTTCCATATAATGGCGTTTCATGTCCCATAACATTGAGAATAAAGCGTTTGAGTTCAATTGAAGTAAGATTCAGAAGTAAAAAAAAAAGTCCAAGAAGTCAGAAAGAATATGTATTGTCATTGAGAAAGTAATGACTAACCGAAAAGTCGTCAAGGCTGTCTGAGACAATAATGGAGCGGGTGGGATGGGGGTGTCTCCTGCCCTCCCTGGCCTCTCTCTCCAGCTGTCCTGAGAGAATGTCACTTGCATACGGGACGAATCGATCCGCTGGCGGAATCGGAGGATGCTCAAATTGAATTTTTCTTAAAGGTATTTTTCTTAATCAGCTTCAATGTTCACGAAGAACCGCTAATTCAATGTTTATTTAAAGTCTAAGGACGTTTTTTTCTCTGTTGTTTTTTGGTATCAAAATTCTCATTCGTGATTTTCCCCAGTCGCATCAACACTGAGGATCAATCCTTTTCAGGACCAGGAATCTATTGTAAATATTTTTCTTCTTTGTTAATCGGACGGTGGTTCGAAATCCTAAACTACAGTATATGTAGTTAAGAATTTGGATTCATTAACATTGGAATTGAATGAAATTTTCATTAATAACAAGAATTGAACCTTCTTGGACTTTTCTGAAGTAAGACGCAAATGATCCCTGGCTTCTCTGTACTGAAGGATCTGGTTCTCAGCCAAAGGAGCGGACGCGAAAGCTTGCTGGAAATGAGGGTTAGGGTCGCTGAGAGTATACAGAGAGGCTGGGAAGGGGGGAGGCGCAGCTGGAGGCGGTGGCTGCAAATAGTTCGTATCAGGTCACCCAAGTGCATGAAATTGCGTGGAATAGCAAGATTTTGTTGGTAAAATGATCCGCCTCCGGTAAAAGATATACGATTGTGTTCAATTCTGGCCCGTAGAAAAGCTTTTGTACGAGCTCGATTTTAACCATATCTTCTCTCTAAACAGGCATCATTGTATTCGAACTAAGGAAATGGGCGCTGTTTATTCATGACGAAAAAACTTATAATTGGACTCTTACAGAGACAACAAATAGTTCACGAAGCGAAATCAACCATCTCAAATTGATCAAAACTCCGAGCTCGTTACCACACCATTTACATATATATACATATAATTCTACATGGAAAGCTAGAAAGCGTTGGTTTTTAGCCTCGCATGCTCATAAAGCGGATGCGTCGTCAATGGGCCCTATTCACACAACTTGCAATGAAGACATAAGAGTGAGAAAAAAATATAAGGTCAAAAAGCATTTCTGTTATTTGAATAATAGAAAATTACAGTTCAAGGTAATGCACAAACTCAAATCTGTGATAAAAACGGGTTGAAACGTTTCAAACAAGGCGATTGCTTTTCAAAAAGAGTCTCACCACTGAACCGGAAAACTGGATCGTTACAGAGTATGGCAAAGATCTTGCCTGGAATCCTTGATGAGTAGATTCATGGGCGTTTATGAAAACGAATTGCTCTTGTGGAGTAGGGATGATATTGGTAGGAGAAGGATATGAGTGCAGTGAAAAGGGAGAGGTGTATGAATGGCTTGGCCACGACTGTCCGTGCTCCTGGAAGTCACTTCAGTTTGGAGTTTTGAAATAACAGCCGAAGTTTTAAACAATTAATCCCAAAAATTACCAGGTTTTCTCTTGCCATCGACTTTTAGAATAGAAGATTAAAACATATAACCGACAAAAAAGTAAGATGAAACACACCATTGATCTGTAGACAGTTTGATTTTAAAATAAATATATTTACTATAATAGATATACACAATAAAGATAAAACTCCTAATTCCACAACAACAAGCATAATAATTTACCTGTTTTTGAGGTTTTGTGGCGGTTTTTTTTGTGTTAAAATTTATATGGTTCTTGGTTTTACAGTATGATGTCATTATAGGAATTACAACAACAATAATAACTATGGGAACTAGAAATAGTTATAGGGACTTTTTGTTTTAGAAAACTGCAAATCGGATGATTTTATTGTACTGTAGTACTTTTCCTTGTCACTTTTCACTTACAGTAAAGTTGAAAACATGTACATATCAACTATAAAACTCGCATGTAAACCTTTGGTATGAAGCTGATTGGTTGCTGTGCTTCAAACCCTGGAAATGTTTGAAGGGGCGGTTGATAAGGACGAGGTAGGGGCTGTGGCTCCTGTGACACCAATGGGAAGAAGGGCTGCAGATGTGTTGTGAAAAACTGAATATTAGGAAATGGTTGATTGAAGGACTTCCACTTGATTAGGGGAATATCGCACATTTAACGGCTGTTAATACCCTTGGCACGGTAAACGTTACCAGAGGAAATTCTGCTTGCTCAAGTGTACAACACACTACTATCTAAATGACCCCCCCCGGGTACAAACCGTCTATTCATCAAAATGCATTCAAGTCAATCAACCTTATGATATGTTTGGTAAACCAAGCTTTGCTTAAAAAACGTTTTTTTTGTGGATTAAAACAGAGCTCACGACTAGCAAAATCGGTAGTGCACTAGAATAGACTGTCTGTGATCTTGGCTGTTTCCGTTACGCCAGGTGAAAGAGCGGTCGTTTCTGCAGTTTTGCATTCATTTATTCAATCGATATCTCGTTCAAGCCCAGTCTCTATCAGAATAAGGATCCTTTATCAACGTAGCGTTCAGGCCCTTTTCGCAGTATTAGTAACTATTTTGTAACTCTTCTTCTAAATATTTAAGCATGGGCTTAATCAATGTGGTGTTGTATTCGTCAAATTCGTTCTCTCCTACTCACTGTAATGAGAACAGACTGAGAAAAATTAATTTTCTTCATTGAATTACCAAATCTGTTCAGGGATTGTTTAGTGATTCAAAGCTAGATGCCTCACCTGTGGTTGGGGTGCCTGCTGCAGGGGCTGCGGCCGTGGCTGCAAAAAAACTTGTGGCTGGGAAGACTGGGCGATGGGTTCCGGCTGGTATCGCCCTTGAACACACTTTTTATGATGAAATTTCTTATTTAAAGCTATTGAATAGAAAAAATTGGGTTTTCTTGTTTCTCGTTATTTCATTCAGTGCTTGAAGTCCGTTAAACTATGTCGTTCCGCTGCATTGCAAACTAAGATCCTCGCTTCCACACTAAATATAACCATCTCAAAATGTTATCATATAGAGCATTATTGAACATAACTTTTTTCAAAGTTAACATTCAAAGCTCGAATTTTCACAGAAGGTTTCCTGGGTGTCTGTACCGTACCGGAGATAATTTGGAGTGAGTTATTAATTATATCCAGTAAATAAACCAAAATTAGTATATCTTCAATTTTTCAGTTTTTCCCCATGATTTTTTGATTTTTTTCGTTTTTCGAATTTAATTCATACAAATTTTGTTTCAAGTCATGGTTTGAACTGTTGGACATCGGATTACAAACAAAAGCATGCAAGAAGCTATTGTTGCTGGGGCGAAACAGGGCCGGTCGCAGAGCGAGTTCGCCCAGCAGTTCGGGGTAACTCAGAGCGCTATCTCTCGTATCCTCCGGCGTTTTCGAAACCATGTAAACGAATTTTGTACATCTGTACAACTTTGGAACATCGTGAAAACAAGCTCGGGGAGACCACGCGTAACTTTGAGGTACATGGACCAAAGCATCGTGCGCGCATCTCGCGAAGACCCGAAACGCACTTTCACAGACATTCAAGCTGTCATATCAACGCCCGCGACTCCTGCTTTTCCAATATGTACCATCAAACGCCGTTTGCAAGCCGCTGAACGGAATGGAAGGCAGCCTGTAAAGAAGCCTTTCATCAGCAAAAAACTTCGTAAAGTTCGAGTTCAGTGAACTAAATATCACCTCAGTTGGACACGCCGTGAGTGGTTTCAGATTGTTTGGAGCGATGAATTCAAGTTAAATATGTTTGGTAGTGACAGTCTTAGGTGGGTAAGACGTCCAGCGGGCACGCGTTTCCAGCCGCATTACCCAGTCACGCATAGTCAAACATGGCGGTGGCTCTGTGATAGTCTGGGCTGTTTTTCCGCCAGCGGCATGAATCCACTGAGACGTATTGTTGGAACTCTCGATCGTTACAGCTATGAGAACATAATGGAAAGCACTATGCGCCCTTGGGCTCTCTATAAATTCGGTCGTGGATTCACCTTTCAACAAGATCACGACCCGAAACATCGATCTAAGAACGCTCAGAACTGGTTTCGCCGTCGACTTGTGGATGTGTTGGACTGGCCGAGCCAGTCTCCCGATTTGAACATCATTGAAAATTTTACGGATTATTTGCAACGAAAATTGGCGGGAAAAACATGCAGAAATGCGTATGAAAAGTTTAAGCAGATAGAGGAGGAATGGAAGGTTGGACTGGCCGACTCTTTGATTGACTCTTTGATTAATTCTATGCCTCTTAGATGTCAGGCAGACATTGACTCCAAAGGATATGCCAGCAAATACTGAATATTTGTTTTATTACTTCGAAGAAATTGAACATCTCTATAAGCACTTTTTGATATTTTCATTTTTTCACGAATAAACTTGATAAAGAAATTTTAAAGTTGTTCTGTTTTTCGGAACATGTGAATTTGGCTTGTAAAAAATATCTGAAAATTTGAGCTTCATTCGTTTTTGTTGAAAAAGTTATGTTCAATAATTCAATATATTATAACATTTTGAGCGGTACAATTAGTAGTTACATCATGATTTAAAATTTATTTGTTTCAGTATTTTTTTTTGAGAGGTTAGAACCTGACTGCGCCGGTGTTCTTGGATCTTTGTAAGGCTGTCCGGAAGAAGAGACGCCGCCCGAGTTAGCGAAGAAGCCCTGATCATAATCGGCGCTTCTCTGGGGTTGATATACCTCAAATATAAGTCGATGCTCTTCAAACGCTCGAAATGTGTTTTGAAATTTCCCAGAGGGGTTTTAAAGAGCTGATTGTGAAGTTGATCCAGAAATTTGAACTGTAACAGAATCTCGTTGCATAAGTTTTTTTTTCTCCATTGAAACATGAAAGAAGGAGCGGCTGCTTTTGAGTAGCTGCTTTGTATGCGTGAGTAGCTGCTTTGTATGCGTGCTCAGCCAATTCAGATATCTTCTCTGAACTCACTTACTTCAGTCAGCTTTATCTGTTACGTTGCTTAGCACTGGTGTTTGGTATCACCGAAATTGGGTATGACAGGGATTTGGTCTGTACGGAGCCTCGTCTCTCCGGAAAAAACTTAAATTAAATTGCCAACCTGTGGCTGAGGTACCCAGGCAGGCGCAACTTCCGTGCGCCCATAGTATGGCCTGCTTGGCTGATCGATTTGATAGTTATGGTAGTCCCTATTCACATTGTAGTTGTAGTCTATGTATTGTGACAGAACTGGGCCTCCGAGCACTGGAACACAGATTCTTAGTATTATTTTCAGCTGAATGCAACTGAGCATCATTGTATCATTAATCAAATTACATATTACATAGTTAAGCAGATTTACTGCAATTTCAGTTTGGTTATTAACCGATTTCTCAGAAGAAAAAAAGGTTTTCGTTTCAATTTTAAAAGTTTTGTTTCCCACCTGAACAAGTAAACCCAGTTAAAATTTCATTAAAAACGGGATCTTCGTTGACGAATTACGGTCTTCAGAAGTTGTAGATGTTTAGCTATTACAGCAGAACGATACTCTGGAGAAAGATTGTTCCAAGCTCTCTTCAGAGACGATTTCACGGCATCGACAGTGTGGTATACTTTAGCACAAATCTTTGCCTGCAGTTATCCCCTGATGGCTTAGTCGGGGAGGTTTAGGTCGGGAGAGCAGTACGTTGAACCCGCAGCTTGTACCCGTGGCTGTGCATAACTTATTGGCTGCTACCATACTTCTCAAAATGAACAGAATTCCACCAGAACTTGAGTGGATGATGATGATAAAAGACTGTTCTTCCAAATAATTCAACAATTCGAAGATTATTTCGGTCCAATAGTAAAGCAAATTTTTGCATTAAATCTGCTTAACCTACAGAACTGATTTCGGGTATTTTTTCTCTCACTGAGACACTTCATAAACTTCTATTACGTTTAGCTTTTTGTGATATTTTGACTCAAACACGTTTTCTTTATCATAAACTAGTCATTTCAGAAAGCAGTTCCAGTGCATATATGTGAATTCGCGGTTTTCATCTGAAGTTATAAAAAGCAAAACAACGATTATGTTTTCCGTTCGATCTTAGAAGAGGTTAGGAAGAACATCTTGCTAAACTTGCTAAACTTTTTCAGTGTAATTGACATTTTGAATGCGTTAATTTGATAGCATTTCATCCAAAAGATAGATGAGACAGAAGAGGAGAATAAAAATTTTCAAAAAAGCTTCAGAGAAATGCAGAAACTGAGAAAGAGAGAACAATCAGGGAGGAAGATAGAGAGAGAGATGAAAAGTTAGATACATAGATGCATAAGCAAAAAAGAGGGGAAAGAGATATACTAGTGATTTATGTAGGAATAACGTTTATGCATAGTTTGATGTTTTATCTTCGGATAATTAATTTACAGTAATTGGAGTAGTTTCTTAAAATATATATAGAAAAATTTACAATTCATCGTCAGAATCACCACTTGTGCATTTCTGTAAACAATGCTTTCACTTTTTTTCACAAGACTTGTGAGCTGTTCCAATAATTGGCACTTCCTGGATGCAGTCGTCGAGCACTCGAACGTGTCAAGAAATGTTCATGCTCTGTGATTTGTGTGTCATGATCTTATTGTGTGTCATGATCTTATTTTGTGTCATGATCTTATTGTGTGTTATGATCTGTGTGTCATGAGCTAACTAGGGAAAAAAGGTAATGTTTTACACATTTGCGCGCCAGTATTCACACAATCTCTACATTATTTTCAACATAACTTTATCGCTCGAATCATCCTTGAATTGTTACGCGTTCGTCAACGAACCCTAATTTGGCCACAAAAAAGAAGACTGGAATGAAAATTAAACAGATTGAGATCAGTGTCATTTTCCTTGTTTTTTCACACTGAAGAACAGCATGATGTGATGTTTAAGCATATTTTCATGAACTTCGTAGAAATCTAATTTTTTAAAAAAAAAAACTTAATGTCTTACTTCTTCTTTCTCTACTGGACCTAAACTTAAGTACTTCTAAGGCTTTTTGTTCTGCTGTTCTGACCAAATTCAGGAGAATTCGACGTTTCAGTCAAAAAGTTAAGGTTCCTGTTGGAATTTTTCATCTTTAAACATAAGAAGTGCATTGAAAATTAAGACATTTTTTATCAACTTCTGTTTTCCTCTTTTTAGAGCTCATTTTCCCTCGTACCGTGCAAAAAATCTCTAATGAGTTCGAAGCCCCTATCGAAGGTATACCAATCGTTCGAGTTCGGGAAGTGCTTTTAATAACCCGAAAAACAAGAAGAACCGTCGACGGGATGGTGCTATCGTCACTTTTGATTCTCAGAGTGACATCAAGGCTTTATCAAGGTTTAGTAAAAAAAAAAAGATCCAAGTACATAGTAGAACTAACAATGTTTCAGCGGCCCGGTTATTAGCAGGAACAAGGCCCGGTTATTAGCAGGAACAATACAAAACTAACAGATTGGGACAGAATTCGAGTGGATAAGAGAGAAAATGAGCAAGACAAAAGGGGAGAGAGTGCGCGAGTGTGTGTGAGAGAAAAAAGAGAATAGAAAAAAGTGATTAAGCAAGACAGCAAGAGAGAAAGAAAAAATAGAGAGAGACAGTCGTAACATGAAGAAAGTACGGAAATTATATAAAGGTTACAAAAAAGGATTATAGTATAAGAATCTATAGGAAAGGCGTACTATATAATACTATATAGGGTAGAAGAGAGAGAAGGATAAGAAGACGATATAGTAGGAAAAGAAAAGTTTTTACTTACATACATACATATGTAATAATGTTCTTTCTCGCTTCATTACCTTTTCACGAAACTTTCAATTCTTCCTACCATATTTTTATTTCTTTCTCTCTTCCTCTCTCTGTGTTTCTCAATTTATTTCCCAATATTTCTCTTTTTTCTTTTCTTTCTCGTTCTCTTCCGTTCTCTTCCTCTTTTTCCTCTTCTCACTTTGACTATTTTTTCGACTATTCTTTTCACCTCGGTAAATTGAATGCTCTCTGTCTTTCGCTGTCTCTCTAATCGTTCTCTGATTCTATTTTCTCTTGTTTTTTGATGGGTTCCTCAGCGATGCTAGTTATTGTAACCCATTCCTCTCGAGAGTGTTCGCATGGGTTCCTCAGCAGTGCTAGTTATTGTAACCCATTCCTCTCGAGAGTGTTCCTAGTTATTGTAACCCATTCCTCTCGAGAGTGTTCGCATGTTTTTCTGTCCTTGGTAGTAAACTTACGAGTGGAAAACAACAACCAGATGAGTGCCTTTGCTTTTTACCTTGAGAACAGTGAAACACAAGCTAAGAAAGACGTTCATGGCATGGTAAGAGGTACATATATCTTACTTACCATTAACCTACAAAAAAGAATTTGCGAGAGCGAAATTTAGGAGCGTTTTCCTAAAAGAAAGAGGTATACAAACAATTAGGGAAGAATTTTAAAAATGTTTTTAAAAAAACAGCGAACACGTTTTTGAACCCATAAAATTTTTTAAAATTCTTATTGAATAAAGGATCGCATCAAAACCCAGGGACCTAGAATGGGGTTAGAACAATGATTGCATAAATGCGCAGGGACTCCTTCAATGTATCTATTCTTTCTGCAGGGACTGAGATTGAGCTCTAGCTTTTTCAAGTTCGCTGACTTGTCTTTTCCAAAGAACCGAGTGGATAAAGCCTCTAACCAATTATAAAATATTTTCTGCCGCCCAATTTTGTTTAAGCGAACGTTTTGAATCGTACCTGCGTTCTTTGAGCGGTCTACATATCTTTAATTAGCTTATTTCATCTATACCGAAAACTTGAAAACTCAATTGTGAAGACGGAAAGAGATGAAGATTGAGAGAGAGAGAGAGAGAGAGAGAGAGAGAGAGAGAGAGAGAAAGAGAGAGAGAAACGCTGACCTTGGTACTGTTTCTTATTTATGTCTGTTCCCAAGGATCTTCTGTCATGTTCTATTTAGATATCAGGGGGTAGATGCGGCAGTTGATAAAGCAGAACATGCCGACATTGTGAGTAATGACAGCTCTCACATCAAAAAATTAACATGAAACGATGTTAAAGTTATTTGAGTATGAAATTGAAACGAAAAGAGTGTAAAATGATAATGAAACTTCTACAAGATCCATGATTGAAGAATTTCACAAACTGTAGGTTTTTAGAATCGAATCAGGATGAGCTGGTATTGAAAATAAGACCAATTTCAGAAAACATGAACTTTTCACTACCGAAGTAGACACAGAGTATTTTACAGAATGAGAATTAGGTTTCACCCTAAGAGCAGCTTCTGGTTCTACCAGCTGCTTTCTGAATAGGATAGAAATTGAAGAAGATAGAAATTCTCAGTAAAAAGGTATGTGAACGGCTTGATAATAGATTCTTTTACTAAAGTTTCTTCATTATAAATTTTTCCATACAGTTATTAAGCTTTTCCAACCGGGATAATTCGCAGTTATATGAATAGTTCATGCGCTTGCTTAGAAAAACCAATAAATTGAATGCGTTTGAATTTCAAGTTGTTGATTGTTTGAATTTCAAGTTGTTGAAAATTTATGTTTTAAACGAAGTAAAACTTCGTTTAAAACATACTTTTTGCTTCAAAACTTCTGTTTATAGCATTTCAATTGCTTTAAAAAGAAGTTTCAAATAAAGCAACAATTCGCTTCAGTGTTTTCCGAACCTATCCATGGTCCATTAAAAAATCCATCCTGCACTAGAGTAATTGAGAGGAGGATTGTTGATTGTATTACTGAGGAAATTGTTTTGAAAGTCCTTTCATCTCTTCCAGCCAAATGCAATACCTCTCCGGACGGGATACCAAACATCCTTTTGAAGAAATGTCGATTCGCTCTTGTGAAACCACTATGCATTTTATTCAATAACAGTCTGCTTTCTGGCTCAGTTTCCTTTGGAAGCAATCAATTGTTAAACCAGTACACAAATCTGGTTCTCGCCACCTGTTAAATAATTACAGACAAATATCTTTACGTTGCTCGTTATCCAAGATTATGGAAAAAATCGTTTTCGCCATAGTTTATTCGTATTTAAAAGAATCAAAACTATTGTCTCCATATCAAGCAGGTTTCAGAGCGAGAATGTCTACCGTAATATCTTTGGTAGAATCTCATTCTTTTGTTGTTGATTCTTTGGCACAAGGGTTTTCAGTTGATTTTATTTTCCTCGATATTCGTAAAGCGTTCGATACTGTAGATCATAGGCTGCTTTTATATCAGGTTCACTCGTACGGTATCTCCTCTAATATTGTCAATTGGCTTAGTAGCTATTTATGTAATCGAACTCAATCAGTCTTAATCGATAATGTGCTATCTCAGCCCATGCCTGTTATTTCAGGTGTGCGTCAAGGCTCTTCCCTTGGTCCTTTACTATTCCTTATATTGATTCAGTGAAGGAAGCGATACCTCCTAAACTTCGATTCGGTTTGTATGCAGACGATATAAAAATTATGGGTCGTGTTCCCATTTCTAGCCATGATATCCAACTCGCTCTTGATCTTGTTACCGCTTGGTGTTCGGAATGGAACTTGTCTTTGTCGACGTTTAAATGCAGTGTTTTGCATTTAGGACCCGAAAATCCTTCTGTTGTATACCGTATAAATGGTCTCCCCTTAACCTTAGGCGAAATAGCTAAAGATCTTGGTGTCACTATTTCCGATGAATTCTCGTACAAACACCATATTGTTGATAAGTGTAAGAGAGCTTCCGCTGTTGTCAACATGTTATTTAAAGCTTTTAAATCACCTTCCAATTCTCTGTTGACATCTGCTTTTGAAATCTATGTCCGACCCATTATCGAATACGCAAGTGAGTTGTGGAATCCATCTTCCTCGGGCCTTGTTAAGTTGGTTGAGAAAGTCCAACGTTCGTTAACGAGGAGAGTACTAGGAAGAGTCCGTCACCCTAAGCTTCCGTATTCCCAGAGGCTTTCAATGCTAGGCCTTCAGAGCCTCGAGTACCGTCGCGCTATCTCTGATCTACTTTTTGTTCATAAATGTTTACATAACAGTTTAGACATAGACACTGATCATTTATACGAAATCTCGGCTGTGCAGCGTTTCACTCGGCATTCGCATCCTCTAAGACTTATTCCTCCTCACCGCATCAATAAGGCCTCTTTATCTACATGTGTTTCCCGTCAAATGTCTGTTTGGAACTATCTTCCTTAAATTTAAAAAACAACTTATTTCGTTGCCTGTAAAAGTGATTGTGCCAGTTAGTCTTGTTTCTGATACTTAATTAAGATTTGTAATTTTTCATTAATATCACAGTCCCCCTTTTTTCCATTTACACACCGCCACTTAGCTTCATGTGTAATGTAGTCCATGCATAATTTTGTTTATCAGTAATTTGCTTTTGTCTCAAATACCTACATGCTTGGAATAAAGAATGAATGAATTGTATAAGTGAGTATTACCTTTTATCTCAGAAATTTTATTTTATAAATTGTCTTCTGTGAAAAAAAAAAACTACTCAGGCTTCAAGGCAGGGAGTTTTCATATGAAAACGACATACATAGATTAAGAACTGTGAAAGCTAGACATCATTATACATGTCTTTACTCAGCTGACAAATAATCATTCTACATCAATGGAGTTCCTTAGGCCATATCAAAAGATAGTACAAGTTTAACTTTGTTATTTTTTCACTTTACATAAAAAAATTTCACACTTTCAAAGCATTATCTTGTTTTTTTTCTTCCTTTTTACGATGAACCATTTTGATAACTAGTTTGTAAATTTTCTATAAAACTTACAAAATTTCTAATATTTATGTGTACAAGAACTGATTCCTTTTCGTCACATATGCCTTTACATGCTAGAAGCTTGAACTTGTGCCGATAGTACCAACTTAGAAACTATTCGTCATCTTTCCGAATAAAGCTCGTGCTAAGAGGTATTTGCACAGGAATGTTGCATTGGTAGAGTAACTTTGTATACTTTTTACTCCTGCATACTGTTGTACTTTTTGCATACTCATCATGCATTCTTTCTGGCTCGTTCTTTTGTCTGCTCACGCTGTACATCATCTAATACGTGAGATATTCGAGAGACTCGTAAGCTGGAAAGAAAGGGGGGCAAGAGAAACATAGAGGAAGAGAAAGGAAGATGGAGAGAAAAGGGATGGATAAAAGAAGGATGATACTATACAGGATGGGAATAAAAGGGGAATAAAATAAAGAGAAGGCTGAGAAACGGAGAGGTTAAGAAAAAACGGGATTATGAGAACAATAATAATATAGTGAAAGTCGCGAGAAGAAATTGAGAAACAAAAAAAAACAGGTAAGAGACAGAGAGAGAGAGAGGGAGAGAGAAATAACGCGAGCGAGAGAGAGGCAGAAAGAAAAAGAGAAAGAACAAAAAAGAGAAAAAGAGATAGAGAGGGATAAACTGAAATTTATAGAGAGAAAGCTCGAGAGAGTAAGGGAGAGAAATGAAATACTCGATACTCCCAGAAAATTGTACAAAAAGTGACAAATTTTTATAAACTCTTCCCTCCTGGCAAATCAAGAAGGCCAATCGAAATTAGAAAAAAACAGAGTGTTAGCTCACATTTTGGATCTTGAACAAATAAGGAGCAACGGAATGAGCACAGCTCAGAAGTGGAGCAAAGTTTTAGAACTAGAAAACACGGACGGAATTTCATATGGGTAAATAAAAGAGATAAAACAATAGAAAGAGAGAAAAAGAGAGAGAGAGAAAAAAGAGAGAAAGAGATAAAGGGAGAGAAATAGAAAGAGGAGATAAAAAGATCAAAATAAAAAGAAAGAAGAGAGAAGAGGGAGACGAAAAAGTGGAAAATTGAAATAGTAAGATATTACACAAATAACGCATAACTTTTGCGCAAAAAACCAAAAAGAAACGTTTGATTGATTGAAAGATGGATCTCAATTAGAAAAAAATTTCAAGAAAAAAAAAAGAGAGGAAGAGGAAAAGATCGAAGTATAACGGTACAGAGAAAAATAGATAGAGAAAAAGGTACAAGGCACACCAAGGAAAAGAAGGCGAAAAAAGGAGAAAGAAATAAGAGAAAGATAAAAAAAGAAGGGTAAGCGATTGGGAAATCTAGAGATAATAGAGATGAAGAGATAATAGAGATGAAGAGAGAAGCTGCTATAGAGATGAATCGAATGGAAGAAAAAAAGGAGAAAGAGAAGAAAAGCTCGAAGATTTCAAAAAGCTAAGTCCTTTTGCCGGAGACATTAGCAAGTTTTACAAGAGAGCGTAGAAAATGACCAGGGCAAGTTATGTCAACCTCTTTTTTTCTTTCCACTTCTCTTCTGCCTCAGTTTCTCAATTTCTTTTTCTTCTTTTCTTGCTCGCTACTTCCTTTTTTGTCTCCTATCCACATTTCCCCTTCTGTTTTTAATATTTCAACCCAATTTGACTTAGTTCATACAAAATCTTTGGAAAATAAAACTGATACGAGACATATAGAAGTTTTGACCAGCTTAATGTCTGACTGCTTTCCAAATAGAAGATCAACAAGAACAGAGAATAGTGCTCAAAGGCAAGAATAAGAAACTGGTGCATTGAGGCACTAAAAAGCCCCTCTTTTCCTGCTGAGGAACTCAGCCTGAAGTGGTTCTAAAGGAAAGAGAAGAACAGGGAACTGACGGAGTAGCAGGAGAAACGGCTTGGAAGAGCGCCGCAGCATCACCAAGCTCATGTGGAAAATAGGAAGGCAGCTCGGGCGGAGAGAGTTGACCTGCCCAGGGAGGAGGAGCTTAGGGAAAGAAGTAGGTGGGAGACGAATTTGTGAGCCGGGGGCGGAAAGAAGGCTCGTGAGACACGGATTGCAGGTGGGAGGAGGTCGTAGGAGAAAAGTATCTGGTGAGATGAGCTCGCGAGGGAGAGTTAGCACATGAAGTGAGCTAGATATGAGCTTTTAAAAGGATATGATATGATGAAAAGGAAGTGGATAAAGGATTTTGAAAGATAAACAAAAGAAAACTGAAAAATAAAACTTGGCAGCTTAAAAGCGAAAAAGTGCCGAGAAAAATTCTCGTGAATGTGAATTTTTGGGAATTTACCGGCTTAATAAATGAATAAAAGAAAAGAAAAACAGCAATTCGAAAGTATTTGCGATTTGTAAAGATGAAGGTTCAAGATGATCTCGCTAAAACAAACCGAGGCAAAAAAAGTTGCGAGGACGTGCGGAGTGTGGAATAGTTTTGGAAGCCTCTTATTTCTTCGTTTGTGTGGGACTCGCGGTAGAAGATTGCCGATGGGAAGAGTGAAAGTTAAGAGGCATTTAGTGCGTCATGATTGGCTGCCGTTTATCTGCACTGACACTCTTCAAGTACCTCCCCACCACAAAGATTGTATTTTTATTTGGTAGGTCTGGCTGAGATGGTAGCGGAGGGTAAATGAATGTCATGCTAGTCAATAGTATGCCTTTAGAGTGCGAGAAAAGGTGTGCATTGGTAGTTCAGGTTAAATGGCAAAGAGAATGAGAAGTTGGTTCGGTTTCCGCCTTTTGCTTAATTTTTCTCATATTTCGGCAAGCATTATGCGCCTGTTCGCACGTTCTGAAGCTCAAACATTTAACAAGATTGTAGAGTAAGAGCTGAAACTGAGGCGAAATTATGGAGAATACCGGTAGATTTTAGTAGTTGAGCAACTTTGAGTACCCGGATAGGAGGGAATACTAGTTTAATGTTTGATCAAGAAGAAAGACTTACCCGGAGTGATTTATTATAAAGAACCTAGGTCTATGTATTAGCAATGAATCCTTCCGAAATTTTTCTTTTACTAGAAAATGTACATGTTGCGTGACTTACTCATACTAACTACATATATCTCTCTTCCAAGCGTGGATCGTTCTTTGAATCAAATGCAAAAATCAATTCACGCTGATTCAAATATTATTTCCCGTAAAGTTTTATAAAATATTTCTTTCTGATATTGTTTGTGTTTAAGGCGTTTCATTAAACAACCATAAAAAACAGCTCAAAACGGTTAGCGAAAATTTAAAACTTTGGAATGGCGATTTTTCTCACATACATACATAGCAGGCGGCAATTTATGTTAATACAACATATTTACATCGCTTTTTTTTCGAATAGCCTAATATTCTTTCTAATACTTCAAACAAATTTTAAGGCTTTCACGTAAATGGTTTATAATGTTTGGTCTTCTTATTCTCAACCTTCCCACAAAACATCCAGTCCATGTTTATCGACACCAAAAAAAAAACAACGAAAGATTTCTAGTTAAACTTTCAACTTAAAGTGAAATCCCATACTTAATTTTCAAAACATGCAGAAACTGAAGCAAAAATAGTTGGAAGCCTTTGAAAGCAAAAATATTCACAAAAACATATTGAAATAATCTTTTTCGCAATGGTTGTGTGAATGAGTCCTCAGATTAAAGGGGTCTTGAGACTGAGGAAATGAGTTCTAAAAATGGTTTGAACGAGTTCTAGCATTAAGTGATTAAGTTCTAAATTTCATTTACTGAATATTGCTGAGTGAGTGAGTCCGTGCGTGCGTGAAAACGGTAGTAGTTTTTGCGTAAAAACGGTAGTAGTTCGCGAGCAGGGCGAGTTCGCGAGCAGGGCGAGTTCGCGAGCAGGGCGAGTTCCTCGTCTCCTTCGGGTTTACTGTATAAAATAAATTTCATTTCCAATACATTCCAGTTAATCTGGTTCTTAGAAAATGACGAAACTTGAAATTCAATCACCTACACATGTATGTGATATTACTATTGCGCGGCAACTCTCCGTTCATAGACTAAAGTTTTATTATTCACTTTACACACAATAATAATAATAATAATAATAATAATAATAATAATAATAATAATAATAATAATAATAACACAATATAAAATACATTTTTAAAAATTTTCTTCTGATATGTATTTAGTGACTTTTTTGAACAAGTTGTCGTGTTTTTCTCTTTTTTTTAATGCAACGAAGGTTTAATTACCCAAGTTTGAGGTTTCTTGCAATATCGCTGATGATGCTTTAAATAAAGCGAAACGTCCGAACTCACTCTACTAAACCACACCGCATCTCAACACTGGCACTACTAAGACTTCCATTGATCTTACAACGAAGCTCTATAAAGCTTTTGGGGAAAATTACCAAAACCTGTTGCAACCAATAATAATTTTGCGTAAAATTAATTTAGCCCACTGAACTTTGATCCTGAATTGTCGGATTGAGTTTTATAAGACTTATTTTCTAACTTCTCATAACCACATCTTTAGAACCCACCGTAAAATTGGTCTGAAAAAGATTGAAATATCGAGAGCTATAGATTATTAACACGCTTTCATGGCTGAAAATGAGTCAATAACCCTAGTATTTGATGAACCGCTAGAATGAACCATGAAACCTAGCCAAATATGGCAAGGAGTGATTTTATAAATCTAGGTGTTCAAAGTTTAAAGCACCTCATGATCAGCTTCAGAATGAAAAGTGCGACGAGACCAAGAGCTAAGAAAGCCGCTGAGGCTGCTAACAATTCGAAGTAGAACGTAGAAGGCCGCCCCGAAGTCTCCAATACTGTAGCTTCTTAAGAAAAACAATTCGATACTCTTCACATATACTCTCCAAAAAATGAAAAAAACTTTTACTGCGAACAAAAATGCTCCGTTACACTTTTTTTAAATGAAGTGACTCCTGTTTGAAACCTAATTCGTGTAAAATATCGCATGGATAAGCTTGTCCACTTGGCTAAACCGAACCCAGATTTCCCTCTCTTACCGGGAACAAACTCGTGAACACTAATCAGGCGATTAGCATCCTAAAAGTCGTTGTGCAAATTCCGAATTTGCCCACACTTGTAAGATATTATAAGTATTTTTTTTCATTCTCTTACTTTTCGAACAATATAGCAATCATATTCATACTTCACTATTTTAAGCTGGAAAATTTATTTTTTTGAAATCAATAAATATCACCATAACTAAAAGTTTGGAAACCATAAAATGTCTTTACAAAAGAACGGTGAGTTTGACTGTTTTTAATTGTTTATGATAAAACGAATATTTAATTGAAAGGTTCAATGTAAAGGATGAAATTTCCAAGGAGATTGAGTTATTCAATGAGCAAATTTCTTGATGAGATCCTTTTGGAGAGAAAAAAATGAATCAACTAAAAAATAGCGAAAATTGAACAATAAAAAATACAAAAGATCATCGCTCAAGAATAATTTAGAGATAACTAATTGAAATGAATGGAAAACATAAAAATTATGAGTCCGGTTACATTAAAGCAAAAATATCAAAATATCAGTCTATAAACAATTTCCAATACAAATGGAAATGCTAACGACGAGTTTCTTGCTTTTTCTCGCTCTCCGATGCGTTACTATTGTTTTCTTCTCTGTCGCAACGCGTCCGAGGAGTTCGAAGAAAGGGGCATGACTGAAACAAAGTGGCCGTTACTTTATGAGGGGCCCATGACAGAAGCGCCGGGGTCACAAGCGCCGCTATTGTTTTGGTTACCAAAAGCGCTTCATACACGTGCTAACTGTGCTAACTCATTTGCGCTAAGCCATATGGGCCACCACCACAACCGCTTCAACTGGTAGCGCCCTAACCAATTGCGCTCGAGCCATTCGCGTCATACCATAAGCGCCGACACCTATTAGTGCCATCACAAGCCCCATAACCATTAGCGCCGATACCTACTAGCGCCATACCATGAGCACCGACACCTATTAGCGTCATAACCATAAGTGCCATAGCCAGTTGTGTAACGGCCATGATCATTGACGCAATACCCACTCGTGGTCACCTATTGATGTCGCATTTGTCATGATTGCCAATTTTCGACGAATGTCACTGAGAAATTGAAAGCATCACATCTGCTTTGCAAGAGCATAGCACGTTTTGTGACAAGTTTCACCCATTTAACCAGTTTATCACAAAAAATGCAGCAAAAGGGCAATTTCCGGAAACCGTGAAGCGTGTTTGGGAAATGCACCACATCAATGTCTACTTTGCAGTAACATTTCACTTTTCTGTGTGCTTAAAAATATTTTTCACATTTTTATTCAACTTTCTCTTATATTAACTATAACTTATTTTTCTCTTTATCACCTTTCCTATAATACACAACTGATAAAGTGCTCATGACCACACTTTGAAGCCACAAAAATTATTTTAACATAAAAGTTCGCTTAGGCTTAATAAGTTTACGCTAACGAGGCCGTTAACGCTTAGGTAAGAGCCAGTTTTGTTTATTGACATCGACTCTATATTAACTTCATCAGTTGTGTATTTGCTGTAAATAGTGCATTTCACAAACACACGCTTTCCGGAAATTGCCGAATCTTAACATGAAAAAACTTGAAAATTATGAAATATGATAAAAGTTGTGAGCAGAAAGTGTGGTCATGAGCACTTTATCAGTTGTGTATGTGACGCATTTCCCAAACACGCTTCACGCTTTCCGGAAATTTCCCAAAAAAGGGGCCTTTAACGCGACGCTCTACACACGCAATGCAGCCCGGCACACTACACACGCCACGCGACCCACGGAAAGCGTATGAGCGTGTTTGTGAATGAAGCCTGTTATGAAGTCTGCGTACCAGCCCACTCCTATGAAACGGCTCGGCTCAGGGTTAAGCAGAGCGCGTCTTAAGAAGGTTGGTATCCCAATGGAAAAGCGCATTTCCCCGGAAACAAAAGGCGGGTTCGGGTTCGGTCCCACCCTAACCACCGATTTCTAGCGAGCACGATTCCTTTGTTTTCAAGCCCCTCACCAGATCCGGAAATTTGAGCCCTTTCCGCAAAAGCTTTTCGAAGTCTTCGGCGTCTTCCTTATCGTGTTCAGACAAGAATAGGTTTCGCCAGATTGCTTTAGCAGCCAAGTCGTGGGTGACATTCGAAAAGTGGAAGCAGTCCGATGCCATCAGAGCTAGATTGGGAGTACTCTAAACAGTTTTCAGCATTGAAGTCATAAAATCAAAATTTGATGAAGCTAGTAATGTTTCTTCGCTGATGCAGTGGTAACATTCACTGTTTCTTTTGCCCATTCACAGCTCTCTATCTGTTCCTACCACTCTTTGTGGAGATCTAAACTTGCCTCATATAAATTGTTCAAACCTGTCAGCTCCTTCCAACTGCTTAATCTCTAACTCATTCCTGCACTACTTTTTGGATAACCATCCTGCACTACTTTTTGGAAAACCAAAACTTGAGACTATGTTTTCTGCAACACTAACAATGTCATCACGATTTGTAGCACCTCACAACGATTTTCAACAAGTGTCCCGCTCTCTATAATTTTTTCCTAATTGTTTCACATTGGGTTGGTTAGAAGTCTGGTATAGTGAAGCCAATTTTCGACAAAGGATTTAAATCTGATGACACCAATTATTTTCCGATAAATTTAGTTTTCCCGTTATCAAAGGTATTCGAGAAATACATTTTTTACCTCATGTATGAGCATTTTGAGCTGTGAAACATTCTCAAACCCAACCAGTCCGGATTTCGAAGCAAATGTTCTACTGTCTCATCACTGGATCATTCTCATTATATTTTCTCTAACTTTTGTCCAAGAAATTGTCGTTGTCGAAAAAATTGTCGATCAGGCCTTCGATAGCGTGAATCAAATGACTTATCCCCATAAACCCTGCTGTTCTTGAATTCACTCCTCTCTTCTGCATATCTCTCGTCCATTCGTTAAAAAAGACTCTCAGATTCTTCCGTGTCCAGATTAACGAATATTTCTCTGCCGAGCCATCAGTTCTTAGGGGAGTTCCCCAGGGAAGCTCACTGGGTCCTCTTCTATTCACAATTTCTGTGAATGCTATAGGATAATTACTCCCCTCTGATGTTTTCTGCTTCCTGTATGCCGACGATGTTAATATATTTTGTGATTTGTCCAACTCGCTTCAGTCAGCCCTAGATACTGTCTCACCTTATGCAGTAACTTGGTCACTTACAATCTCTCACCTCAACTGTTCAGTCAGAAACATTGGTTTAAATAATCCTAGAACTGTAAATTATCTTGGCGAGTTTAATATTTCCTCACAATCTAACATACAAGATCAAGGCATTCATGTTGATGCAACCCTGAGTTTCTACTTTCATACTGACATTGTGACTAGAAAGGCCACCATGAGAGGTAACACGCTTCACCGGTCTTTTAAAACGTCATCTCATTCAGTCCTTGTCAGAGCATACAGCAGATATATACTACCTCTTCTTGAAGATGCCAGTGAGGTTTGTTCACCGACATCCATTGAACTCGTCAATGACCTGGAACGCGCCCAGAGGAATTTCCAGAGAAGCACATTTGCTAGAGCAGGTCTCGCATCTACAGACTACGCCTCTCGCTTTGATAAATTATCTCTTATCTAACTTGAATAGAGACGATCTCTTCAAGATTTATGTTTCAACCATAAACTAACTCACAAGAACATTATTTTGAACCAATCAATTCTTTTTTGAAATTCTCCCATTTCGATATTTCCAGAGATGCTCTCACAATTGACGACCATGTTCTTCCCTTCAAGATGCCCTTCTCACACACAAATTGTGTTTCACGCAGTATTGAGATTTGAAACTCTCTGAATTCCGATATAGTTACAATGTCATCTTCTCATTGTTAAAAATTCATTTACTCCGAATAGATCCGCATTTGATTGTGACTAACTCCAAATTACGACTGATTTAATTGTGAGCTTTTTGAATTATCTGTAATTATCCTTCCATCATCTTAACTCGACAACACCACCAATTGTATTACATGACACCAATTGGATGGCTGGGCTCGTTCGCGCTCTGAAAGCTAGGTTTTTTCAGTTCCATGATTTAATAATGGGTCGTCTCGATCAACTGCTTTCAAACTGCCTAACTAAGCATTTCATGACTTTCATAATTATAAACAGCAATGTTTTTTGGTTGGCATATTGAATTACTCAATTTTAACAGTTTAAACATCGTTATTGACAAATCAATTTTATGGCTGTTATTCTGAATTGAGGATGTTGTTGAGCGCTCCAATCAGCGAACAAAAACATCTACTAGTGTGCAGTGAATGCTCTCATTTAGCGTCAACATGTAGCATAACGAGCTTACGTTGTGCAGTTATGTGCCTGTTTAATAACTTTTTTTTGAAGAGAAAGCTCCCGAACTTTTGTAGGCAGTTGAACAATTATTGCCGCATTAATAACGCAATATTTAGTGTTACGCCAAAAATTTTATATGGTTTTCCAATTAAATGTTTTTTGAAAAGTCTTGATTTTGTAAGACGGAAAAACGCTGGTGAGTCAATCTAAACAGAAAGTACTCGAGAACTTCGCCTTGCAAGACTTCAACCGAAAGACGCCAACTATAAAAGTTTTTGGAGAAATACAAGCTATACAGTGAACCTTAATTTGACTTCCGCAGGCACAGCACAACGTTAAGCAGAAGCACAGAAAAGGTTGAAAATAGTACCGATATTTTGGGCAATCTAGAGAGAGTGAGCGCAGGAGAGAAGATAGCAGCGAAGGAGTCAGTCGACACGGCACGAGCGAGGTTCCGGAGCGGATAGGAGTACGCAGAAAAGAGAGCGGAAGCCGAAGGTGCGGAGAGAGAATATATCGTCGGGCAAACTCTCCTGGGGTAGGAAAAATGATCAACGCTCACTTCTCATTCCTTTCTCGGATCGGAAAAGAGAGCACGAATTCTGGTTACACGCTCGCATTCCCGGTCAGTGGAAGAGTAACATTAGGGTTCGGTCCCGTGTTGCAAACTGGCTTTTGTCTGCGCAGTAATGTATTCAAATTGCATTTCGTTCGCCCGCACTCTTCCCCTGGATTCTTTTTTGAAGTTGAACAAACTTGTGTATTTCAGCGCAAAAGACAGAGTCGTGATGAGTTTCATTTAGAGCGAAGACGTTGAATGGAGGCATCAGGTGGACGAAAGACTAAAATAACACAATTTGATATCTCAACAGCCTTATCCAACTCTGTTACTCTAAAGCGAAAGTTAAACAGAATTTATAATGAGCTAAAGTAAATTTGAAGTTTTTTTTTTATTATAAAAATTAAACATTTTTTTTATTATAAAAAATTTTTTTATTACACGTTTTATTGGCTTAAAAAGTTCTAAAACTAGTTTCTTTTTTAAAAAAAACTTGTTCATGTTTAAACTTTTTGACGATCAATGAACTTTGGATGAATTTTCCGTGAACTTTTAAAAATGTTGATAAAATTTATTACCTTTTTTTCTATTTTTACCTTCCACAGGTTGACAAAATTATGTTAATAGTAGATTGAGCACAAAAAAAGCTGAAAAACACAGGATGATCGTAATGATGGAGAACAACCTTTGGAATGCGATCTCGGATGTAGAGGAGTGTCTCATTCACTCGCGAGAGGAACTTAGCGGCAGCATACGTCGACTGATTCATGGAAAATAAGGACAAATCTAACATTCTGTCGATTTTCTAGCCTTGTCCCGACATATTTATTATATCCTTTTCAAGTTGTTTGAACACATCAAATAGTTCAAATTGAGTTAATAAACAGAAGCTACGTTTCACTTTGATCTATAACACTTTCTTCAGCCAACCTTCATCGGTTATATTTTCTGATATGTTGAAAATTCATTTAGCGATTGAAACTAGGTGCTATTCCTTATTCTTCTCGTGGTAGAAGAAACATACAGAAAGAAAAAGATTACGGTGTTTGTCGAATAGAAGCACAAGTCATTCGACCCGATGAAGATCGTAATCAGTTTCCAGTCCTTCTTGAAGTCCAATTCCGCGAATGAACACATTCTCTTCTCCAGTTCTCGAACCTAATTTTACTGTGAAAACCTTCTCAGTTAACTCTTTTAAAATTACTAATGCAATGTTTTATTATAGGAAAATGGTAAAACAGCTGCTAAATATAAATATAAATATAATGTAATTTACAATTGTGATATCACAGCTAAGACTGTGATGTAGCAGAAGTGTTACCTTTGTGTTTTTTCTTTTTCTCTCGTGAATGTTACATGGATAAACAAATTGAAATAGAAATTGAAATATCGAGAAAAATTAGATGCAGTTCTCAAAAACATATCATGCACGGGTTGTGCAGTCGACGAAAAAATCCGTTCACCATTCAATAACCTCCGCGCACAGTCCTGTACTCTTTTGGAATTTTTTTATAAGCGCTTACTGTAATTCCTTAAAAGTAAAGAGAATATGATACCTGAGAATAAAGGTCAAGACTTGTTGCGCCGGTAGTGGCGACATTGAGGTCGTGAGAAACTTGCTTGCGAGAGACGAGCTTACGCCGCCGGTTACCGTAGCTCCCACCCATGAGATCCGGTGAGAACTTCTTTAGGATATCTAAACAAGATTGTTTGATTAAACCAGTGAACAATTCGCGGATATATCACTACTAACATTGTTTTCGTCAACAAAGACAACAGTGATAAGTTTTTCCTAAAATAGGTGTAAATGCTGATCTAATTGCATAATGACTATTTTCAACAAAAAAATATCCTTGTCTAATAATTGATGTTTGCGGTTGGGTTGCAGTACCGGCAAATCAAACAAATACGTGTTTTTTTTCTTAATGCCTGTTCTGATTTCAAGTCAAGTTTTTCTCATTTGTGATATCTTACCGGTAACGTTTCGTATCCTCTTTCCCACTCCCTGTTAACTCTATTTTTATTCAGTCATTCATTCTTTATTCCTTGCACAGATTAGAATTAACTTCGGTTCACTATGAACAATAACAATAGCGGATATGCATGGACTGTCTTTCTATTGGCGGTGTGTGTAAGCAAAAAGTTGCTTAACTAGGGGTGGGGGGGGGGAAATAGAAAACACTATTAATAAAGAAACGAGCCTTTAGTTATCAGAAACAAAAGTATTTGGTAAAACTAGGTTAACAGGCAACTAAAGTAAATTATGAACTTTTTCTTTCTTTCATACACACTCTGTTTGTCTATGTATACATATATTTCTTTCACTCTAAATTTCTAACTCTCCTTCTTCTTTCAATTTCTTTTCCTCTCTTTAAGACCATCTTTATTTCTCTGTTTCTCTGCAAACTATTGAACGCTCACTCGGTAAAGTTGCCCTAAAGCTGAGTTCATCATCTGCTCCAATATCAAAAGCGGCTCCTCGCCATTCTACTCCAAAGTCCATAATATCCTCCGTCAATGCATTGTATCCAGCCTGCAAAGCTTGCTTCCATTTTCAGATGACATCTATTCCAAAAGCTTTTGGATGTTGAAACAGATCGATTTATTAAAGTTTTTTGGACCTCATTTATAATTTTATTTACCGCGATCATTTGTATGCAAGAGATCTTTTCCTTCTTGACGTTCGAGAGTCTGATCTCTGAGGTCAGTTGCGAGATCTACGACAAAATGTTTGAACTACTGTGACAAAAATTTTTTGTGCCGAAAGTGTTTTTTGTACGCGTCAGGAAAACTGCGTAAAAATTCTTAAGAGATAACTTGCAGCGTTTCGGTGCTCAGGTCAATCCTAGACATACTTTGAGTGTGCAGATGTAATCTCTTCAAGACACATAGAGCCTCTTCTCCCCTACAAGTCGAGTATGTTATTGTACTAAATGTAATGTATGCATATTTGAATTGAAAAAAAGGATTAATCGATGCTCAAACATTTTTTGATCTTTTTAATATTATCACGATCTTGGATGATTAATTAGTGCCGCAGTTCTAAACAAAATGCTCTTGATCTGAGTTTCTTTAAAACGTGCACTTCCGGAGTCGACCAACCATGAGATGGAATGTTAACTGTGTATAACTCACTAGGCAGCTTGTTAAAACTCACACACCGTAAGAGAGTCCCCCATGGCGGCAACAATTCGAATGTCGGAGGGAAAGAGATGATTAACATCTTGCCCATGAGGTGTTTCTCCGAAAGAGGGACATTTGAAGTTTTTCCAGCCGAATTCGTAACCTGAAGACTAAAAAGATTTCTATGTTTGAAGCTATTATGCATAGCTAGCGAGTGAAGGGAGCAAGTGGCATTTTTTACGTTTGCGTAGATTCTCGTTCTACTCATGAACTGCGATTCACAAAAACATATGAAAATGCTGGAAGTTGTATTTCCATAGGTGTGTATCTCGCCAGTTATCTGATTGGAACTTA
This sequence comes from Allodiplogaster pararmata, assembly GCA_964056735.1. NCBI lineage: Eukaryota > Metazoa > Nematoda > Chromadorea > Rhabditida > Diplogasteridae > Allodiplogaster > Allodiplogaster pararmata. The sequence continues at coordinate 35,167,035 of OZ057404.1, read as the reverse complement.
TTGCCACCTGAACTATTCTTTAAACTCATTGAACTTGTTTTTTTTAAAAAAATTACTTAGAATTTTTTAACATTTGTGCACGATGAAATGTTTTGCGTTTGTAAAAACATTTGATTTTTAAACAAAAAATTAATTGTCAAAGCTCTCATTAAAAACTTCAGGTATTTTTTAGTTATGTTTCATGAAATTTGAAGTTACATTTAAAAAAAAGTTTTTTTTTTTAAAGTAAAGATCTGTGAGCAAACACCGACTGAAAATGAATTGCTCCAACGGAAAATTTGACCTTCGAGTGAGTTGTAGTGGATATTCCTAGCCGAGTTGAAGGCTCTGAAGGAAGGAAGAATTTCGATCAACTGCAAAGGATTCACGATGCATCCGCACACTGAAAAGAGCTTCCAATTTTTCTAAGAAATTCCCTTTACTCTCTTTTTGCAGAACTGCTTCGATGAAACGGCATCATTGAACTATTGATTATTTTTACGCCTCTTACCTTCGCGTTCACTCCATTATCATTCTTGTCTGTCTCATCAATTCCACGTCCTCTTAAATCATGCTCAACATGGAACAAAAAATTAGAAAATAAAGAAAATAAAAATAAAAAAGCTATTTTTCTTAGCTTTAAGACAAAGAATGTGACCGGTTCGAAGTCAAAACATGATATATTTTTTGGGCTATATGTATGTATGTATGTATGTACATGTTATGGCTAGAATTGATCAGGCGTTTTAAATTGATCAGAAGTTAGTTTCTTTCTATTTTTACATCAAATTTATGTTACATAAAAACTCTTCTTATGCGGACTCGTTAGCTTAAGCCGTACGGCCTCATTAGTGTAAACTTTTGCCTAAGTAAAGCGTTTTTCATGTAAAAAACATTATTTTTAAATAAATTTTTTTGTTGTTTTTAAATGTAATTTCACATTAAAAAACGCTTAGGCTTAAGCAAAAGTTTACGCTAATGAGGCGAAATACATTAATTTGAAAAGTTTTTACATTAAAAAACGCTTAACACCGCACGGCTAAGGCTGACGAGACCGCATAAGAAAAGTTCTCATATTCAGCCAAAAGAGCCATCTGAAAGCCGAAAGAAAGAGATCTGATCAATTTGAAGCGCGTGATCGATTCTAGCCATAACATATACACAAAAGCTTGAGTTCTCATCCTTTGTCATTTTTGTGTTTTTATCAGCTTCTTTAAAACATTCAAAAAGATTGCAAAGTAAAACAAAACGATACAAACATTTACTCCTCTTCAAGAACGCTTACTTTAAAATTTTTTTAGTAAACAAGCAATTCTGATCAGAAAACGCGACGTTTGAAGAATAAAAAAATCATTCATGTTCACAGAGTTTCAACACTGAATTCATGATGGTAGCATTTTAGGTAAACGAAATACCCAACACCTAGGGAAGCATGTGAAATTTATGATTTATTTATGATTAGCGCATGGTAAGATTCTCGCTTATTCCTGAACACCAGCATGGTTTTCGGCGACATCGTTTTGTGATAACAAATTTGTTGGAGTACACCAATTCTTGGCACAGAGATCTAGATTAGGGAAATTCTGTTGATGTTTTATATTACGACTTCGCAAAAGCGTTTGACACCGTCTCGCACACAAAGTTGCTCTTTGTTCTCGATAACATAGGGATAAGAGGTGAACTCTGGAAATGGTTTGAATCCTTTCTTACTGGGAGATCATCTAAGGTCAGAGTAAATAACATGCATTCGCATGATAATCTTACGACGTCCGGTGTCCCACAGGGATCAGTACTTGCTCCCCTTTTATTCACTCTCTATATCTCCGAACTCTCACTTAAACTCTCCGTGTTGCCGATGGTTACAGCTCAACTATTTGCAGATTATTTGGAAATTTACAGGTCTTATCACATCCAGAATTGTAATCACTCGCATGCTCAATTAACTAAGGCGACTAGACTCATGAATGAATTCTGTGATAAATGGCAGCTCTCAATTGCCACACACAAATGTAATGCTCTCCATCTGGGTAAAAAGAACCTAAACTTCTCTTATTTGGTTACGAACTCACCTCCAACTGCATTCATCATCTCAGAATCGCCAATTCGTGATTTAGGAGTTTATGTTGATAATGAGCTCTCATTTGTTTTCCATATTGAACAGGTAACAAGACGAGCATTGAAAATTGTCTATACCTTATTCAGATCACTATCGAGCACCATATATTGTATATGCTTTAAAACCTATGTTCTGCCGGTGCTAGACTTTGCTTCCATTGTTTGGTCTCCCCACAAAATTAACTTGATCAGAAAATTAGAGAAGGTTGAACATGTGTTCACAAAATTACTACAGTTACTTTGTGTTGCACTCACGCAATGGTGCAATTATGAAAGTAGATTGATAAGATTTAACCTGACATCTCTCTATGCAAGAACATTAGAAGCTGATACTCTTTTGGCTTTCAAAATTCTCAAAGGTTACACTTACGTTCCTGTTTGTGAATTTTACACTTTCAAACAGTGTAACGGTCGCACCTCCTTTTATGCTTTTCATATAGGGCACACAAACAGAAACTCACTTTTTCACTCTTTCGCTTATCGAACATCTCGATTTTTTTATGAAATTACCGGTCAGTCTTCTCAGGAATTAAACCATTCTAAGTTTTCGGATAAATTTGTCATTGCTGGATGTTCCAGAGGTCTTAAACATCGATTTAAGTTTATAATAGTCTTTCGTTCTCGTTCTCGTTGTATTTTTTTCTCTTTTTTTCAGTTCTTTTGATAAACTTTAGTTTTGTCAGCAGAGCCTTCCTCGTGTTCTTACATTGCAAAATGTATTTCAATAAATAAATAAATTTAAAAATTAGAAAGAATAATGGTTTTTAACAGGTTTACATATTTGGTGAACAAGGGAAGAAAAGCATAACTTCAGTAAAAGATGAGAATATCAGGCAGCTGTAGATGATATTGGCGCTGATGAAGATGTTCCACATCATGTTGCACAAATTTAGAGCAGATACCTCTCATTTACAAAATTCTTCCATGTGTTTTCCAAACTTATCTGTTGTTTGCGTTTTTTCTTCTTATCGCTTTCTGATAACCATTTCTTTTATTTTCTTCTTCTCAGTTCTATCTGTTTCTCTGGAAATGACCCTTCCTTACACACTCAAGTTGATTTTCTTATCTATGATCCCCTTTATGTTATCAATTACGTATATCGCTAGTTCACGCTCTTTCGTTATTCATTTATCTATCTCTCTCTTTCTCCTTCTGTTTCTCTTTCTGTTTCTCTCTCTCGTAACTCTGTAACTATTTCTGTTGTTTGTATGTTCGTCTGTATTTTACTTCCCTTTTTTTAAAACAGGTTTCCGATTTTTTAAAGGGAAAAATTATTGGTCCACCATTTAAATAGAAGTGTCACCAAATAAAATAGTAACGTCCACCAAATAAAATAAAAACGTCCACCAAATAAAATAGTAACGTCCACCAAATAAAATAGTAACGTCCACCAAATAAAATAGTAAGTCCACCAAATAAAATAGTAACGTCCACCAAATAAAACACTAACGTCCACCAAATTTTTTTGTTGTGAAATTCACCACGGCATTTTTTCTCACCTGACACCAACCTGTATGGTTTTTTCCACCAAATTAAAAGTCCACCAATTTTTTTCGTGAAATTCACCACGGCATTTTTTCTCATCTGACACCAAAGGTTTTTTTCTCACTCTACACCACACCACACTTTTTCTGCTCTCTCAGTGAGTTGTTTTTGATGGTTTTTTTTTGTAGTGGAGGTAATTTTCGCGGGAGTAAAGTTTTTTATGAGTGTTTTTTCTTGTTGAATGTTTTCTTTGGTCATTCTGTTGAATGTTTTGTTTCAGATATAATTTTAAAATAGGCACTTCTGCAGTTTAAGTGGCAGCGCTCGTGGGCTTTAAACGCTTTGGTTTCAATTTTTTTCTTCATAGATGTTCATTTTGAGCATCAAGGACTCTGGTTCTTGCAAAAACTCCGGTTCTTGCAAAAAAATTTTTCATTTTTTCACAAAAAAAATTTTGGACTTAACT
>OZ057404.1:35049498-35162790 GCA_964056735.1 Allodiplogaster pararmata | reverse complement strand
ATATTGAAAAAAGGTATAAAATTGAGTTTAAAAATTTACTCAAAAGCAAAACGGTAAGATACCTATTCCTCGGCCGAAAGTTGCTCCCAGTACGAAAACTGGCATGAAAACACCAGATGGCACTGGCAGAGTTACTGAGAGAATCGTGAGGAAGAACTGAAATTATTTCTTTGAAAAAATTTCTCACCGTTTTGAAATTTTCATATCGGAGATTTTAATATTTTCTCACTCATCAGATCGGTCGCATATATTCGTTAAAAAAGTTGAACGTAATGTAAAATAGCTGACGAAGACAACGAAGACGGAAGGGATGGTGACGAAGATGGAAACGTCGTTATTCTCCCCCGTCCAGGAGGAAAGCAGCTCCAAGGAACACGCTTCGCTTCTGTTGGGGGAAGCACTCCAAGTACAGTTATCGAATAGATCCATCACAGTCTTAGTGAACTTTTGCTGCAAAACTTTGAATTTTTAAAAAAAATTTCTTAGTTTTCTAGTTTAAAAAGAGCTAATTGACGATTACCTAATATTGCACATTATTGCACATTAACATAAGAACATCTAGGTATCTTTATCAATTAGTTTTTGCAATGTTCATATCAAGTATTCTACGGAATTGTTTAAAAAATTTCAAAATGCCGGAACATTTGAATGAATCTAAATATTATTTTGAATGAATATTATTTAGGAAGTGAGTAAATCTATAGGTAGACGAATGATATTAGTCAACAAAGATATACGACACTCGAGACATGAATACCAAGTGGTCTATAGGCAGATAACTCGAATGTCCCCTTCGAATCAAGCAGCTTTTTTGCTTGTTTAGTTCAGGAGAGAAAAGAGAATTAAACAGAGAACTTTGACACTAATGCAGTGTTTTTATTTGCGAAAAACATAATGAAACATAACGACATCCCGTTTTTTTTTTCCATGTTATGTTAACAACTAAAATTTGTATAAGTGTTCTCAAATACTCTCTCGCCGCAGACAACGAGAGACACCGCGACTTCTATGTCACAGAAAGGGCACAAAATACCGTACACCATGCACATTTGAAGCGCTATTCCATTTGAGACTATTATTTATACAAATTTTAGTTGTGAACATAACGTGGAAAAAAAAACGGGATGTCGTTATGTTTCATTATGTTTTCGCAAATAAAAACACTGCATTACGAACCCAGAGTAGAATGAAATCAATATGGAAAAGCGTTGAGAACTCACATTACCAGCCATGTATTGGCCGAGGCCCTTGGGATAACTGATGGAAGTGACGATTAGGGGAATAAAGATGGCGTACAGAACCCAGCTGCAACACATTTTTAGTATTGAAACCATTTCAATTGGTGAAAATTACTGACCAACTGGTGAAAATTACTGGGTGGCCTACTCCTAACAAAATTACTGGGTGGCCTACTCCTAACAAATTTAAACAAAAAAGCATCATGCAATCAGAAACTAGTGCTAAAATTGGTAATGGGTGTGAGCAGAACTTATATCTTTGCTTTCCAGGCGAAGATCTTACTCAGTGAGCTACTGATTCCCTCAATCTCTCGACAGATAGACTTTGAAGGCGAAAATTTCACGTAAAAACATTAAAAATCGTTCAAAGAGTTTGTTATTATGGAAGGTATGTGCACGTGCTTTCAACTGCATGTTGAACCGGCTAAAGGAATGTTTTTAAGAAGCTGATCAGAGAGAAGAAAATAGAAACTGACTACTGCTGAATTATTTTCTTGGAGAAATTATTTCTTCGCAGAAAGAGAACGACTGTTCGATGAATGAGGACGAAGGCCGCACCGGCCAGACCACTTAGAAAGCTGCAATCAGTCCCTCATTTAACTCACAGCTAGTTCTTTTCCTCCGAAGTACACATGTCATCACCCTAAAGACGTGTTTTAAATTGAAATTACATGTATGAAATCCATCGCACGGGCAAAAATCTGGCACTCGGCTGGGACCGAACCTAAAATAAAGGTTCGGTCCCAGCCGAGTGCCAGATCTTTCGGTCCCAGCCGATTGCCAGATTTTTGCCCGTGCGATGGATTTCATTCATTATAGTCTCAGCCCATCGTTGCTTTGAACGATTAACAAAGATAAAAAAAATTGAAATTACATGTGTTTTAGATCTTGAAAATTCGTTGGTATGGCAAATGTAACTTTCTAAATCATATTTCGTCTCAAACAGGCGTCACTGCTTTGCCATTTGGAATTGAGAGCTTATCGATTTCTCTCTGAGTGTCATTGATTATATAAAGGCTCTTGTCCAAAGTAAATCATCTGAAAACTGAAATTGTATATATCTTCCTTAAACCAAATTCTGAACAACTAACGACAAAAAACAAGGGCAAAATAAAGTTAAATTGTGAACCTACCCAATAAGGGCGAAAACAGGCAACTCGTGCGGTGTGAATGCGGTCCCGGGCGGAAAATGAGTTTGGAAGAAGGCGTTCATCGTTACTGTAACGAACGGTCAATGTTTCCAACATTAGTCGAGAAAAAATCTTTGTTTTCGTTCAAATATGAGAGGAAGTAATACGAACGATCAGGTTCCTTGAGAAGTGTCTGAAGTATCCGAATAAGGATGGCAGAGCAAGCAGCCGCGAAGAAACATCTCCAGTAGTTACGGACAGCAAAGAAAACCGACGTGACTTCTATGGAGAAGAGGACACCTGTAAGCCTCATTTCGTTCTATCTTTGTTCTTCGAGGAAAACCAAGGCTGCGACAGAACTGAAAATCGAGGTGACATATGAGGTCACTATAGTAGATAGATTAAACGTGCGGCAGTTATTACGATTAAGTTTGCTTCAAGCCTTTGAATTGTGTTCCTTGCCGAGTTTATAATTTTCTCTGCTTCTCTGCTTAGGCTAGTTTACCTCGTTGTGAAACTCTGGCTCATTCGTTGATTAAATAAACCGCGTACAAGCTAATTTTATGAAACAGGGAAAAAAATATTTTCATTTGAAGAGCCCATGAATCACTTAAACGCAACAATGGAATTCTCTGTGATTCCATTGCTGTCTATCGATATGAATGAACGTTCGTCCCTAAGTATTGGCTAAGCGTTGATTTCCGGACCTTTAAACCTCTTTGCACATCAAGTTTTCATGCGAACAGTTGAGTTGCCTTTGATAAGCCGTTGGAAAAATGTGTTTGCTAGTACCGGTTTTTATAGATGCTTTTGAAAACCATTTTGCGCTCAGAAACTTCTCTCAAAGCGCTCCATTTCAGAAACTTTGGAAGATGACGAAAAAGTTTTGTGAATAAAGGCGGGTAGAAATTTTGCAAAAATCATAAATACAAAACTTACGTTTATTTGGCCGATTTGACCATTCTTTTTGAAAAGCACAACATTCAAAAATGGGAAAGGGAGTGAAGGAATTTTTTGACCGTTAAGTACAATAGATTAGCACACATAGCAGACTATTATATAAAGACAGAATTAAAAGTTTTAGTCATTTATAAACAGTGAAGTAGAAACGAGTGAAGGACAGTGAACATCATTCATTGTAGTCATGTACATGAGAAGGAGGTTATGAAGTCAACACGATTTCTGTAGAAGTCGAAACTGACCTCCTATAGGCGAACTGAAGGTGCAGGCGACCCCCACAGCACAGCCAGCAGCCAGCATTTCGCCCGACCTGTTAGAATTTTGAAAGAATTTTTTGAATTTCATAAAAGGTAAAATTATTCTATCAAACCTCGGAAGTTCGAAGAGCGTTGTTTCTGATTGCTAGAAATGGTTATGTTTGAGAATTCACAAATCCGAACGCCGATTTTCTGGCTTCGCTTGGAAGTTCTAACCTTGACTCGTTTTCGTATATTCCGTGGAAGCCGCTCACGAGTCGGGAAAGCTGAGACGCAACGATTGAAGCCACGTGCACGAAAGGGCCCTGAGAATCAGATATTTTTTTTATGAGAACATTCGCTCATAAGACTATTTGCCTTGGCTGCGATTTGCGCTGCTCATTCTAATAATCACTTTTTCAGGTTTTTTCTTCTTAATTTTTTCTTAATTTTGCTGGATTGTTTTACGCGAGATTTAATTTAAATAATAGAATAGTTGAAGACTCAGTAACAACATTCGTGGCATTAGAAAGAAAAAACAGAGCAGGACCTCTTTACCGAAGGGAAGTCCACTTCCAAGGGCGAGAGTGAGTCCAATCATCTTCGAGATGAGAGTTCGGATGGTGAGGAACTCTTTCAGACACACACCGCGCATGATTGTTTTCATCTCCGGTATACCAGATCCTGGAAATTTAACGTGTGTTTTTATTGATTAAAATTTTGAAATTTAGAACTAATTTGATCAAACAGTGTAAAACTTGTAAGATTTTGTAAGAGTGTAAAACCTAAGATAAGCAATTTTCAGTTTCATAAAAAAATTTTGTTGAATATTCTAAAGATACCAATGGCTTGTGGTGCGATGTAGCGGGTGAGTATCGTTGAGGCGACAATGAGTATGATCGAGTAGAGAGTCTAGAACAAGCTTGGTTCGATAAGCACCCCAACCACATTTTGCCTCGAAAAAATAAAAATAATTTCAGGTCATGTAAGTATTAGAAAAAGTTCTTGAACTAAACTTTGAAAGTTCATCTACACATTCGTCCATCGCACTAAACATGACTACTATTTTACATTTGGTAGCCCTTGCTCAATCAAACACAAATCGCGTTTTGTAGAGAGAGAAATGTTCGATGAAAACGAGCAGTCTCAACTGTGAGAAGCCTTTGTTATGTAGAACACTTCGTAAATAAGAAGTAAAACTCAGTTATCCAATTTCTGTTATAACCTTTGGAGACATGTAAAAATCTGTTTCTGGTACTTACCCAGACGATATAGGTGGTGATGTATCGGAGGCCATTTTCCTCTTGATTCTCCGCCCATGAGTAAGCCCAGAGATGAACTGAAAGAGCAGCTTAATATTTATATGTATATGTAGCTGAAGTTCCATGAGACATGAAGTTCATCATAGTGGCATGCATAGATTTTCAGATAGACATTTCTTGAATGAAAAACATTCTCGGCAGAATAACATTGCAGAACAGACATTGCTTGACATACATGCATTATTTGACGGACAAACATTGTTTGAAGGAATACATTACTAGACATACAAGCTTGAGAGACAGTGATCGCCTAAACGACAATCATCGCTTTACAGGCAGATGTTACGAGACATTGGGGCATAGGTTGAATGATAGACATTGCTTGTCTGAAAGACATGCTTGACAGACTTACATTGCAGAAAAGACATTGCCTGAAAGATAGACATGACTTTATAGACATTGTTTGACAGTCAGACATTACTTGACAGACATTGGCTGACAGACATACATCGCCTGACACATAGAGATTGATTGACAGACAGCCAATGTATGATCGACAAAAGCCGCCAAAAGCTCTATTTTGATGAAAATGCCAACATTCATTCAGTTTATTGGTAGCGTTGTCCAGGGCAAGTGCGAGTATGGCCATGATGCAACCGAGCAGTGCCAGGTAGAGCCAATCCTCTGCCAGAGCCCGGAACTTGGCAAACTGTCGAGCTGAAAAGTCATTGGATCACAATGGCTTCCATCCGATTTCTCGGTAAACTCACCAATAATAGACTGCTTATTCTTCTTGTTGGCGGGAATTATCTGATCGAAGTCTTCCATCGAGCTGTCACGCACTTTTCGTATCTAAACAATTCAATGCTGCGGATTAGATCAACTAGGAAATGAGGATCCCGATTCTCTAGTAAAATTTCCATAAATCTATTGCCGTCCATTTTCCAATGATGTCTCATCTTATCAAAACTACTGGAATCTTATTTGAAAGTCTCCGAGCGTCACTAAGCAACAGATCATGCTTTTAAGACTTCATCGTTCAGTGGCTAACCCTTTTCGCGAAAGCAGCGCCCATCTCGGGAGAGAAGTGGCGCGGGTGGATATAGCGACCGACAACCTCAATCAACATGAGTCGTGTACAAATTTTTTTTACAAATCTCGGTGACAAACATAAACAATTAATCGCATGGAGAAAACTAATCCACGAAGTGGAATCGAACCCAGTCGACTTGCTTCTGCCGGGAAAAGCATTATTAATAAATTATCGAGTAAACCAAAAGATCGCTTTCTTGAGTAGATAAACGGATATATTTTCAGAAATCCCTTCAAGGGAGGCGGTAAAATGACAATCCATCTCACGAATTTTTTCATATTACGCAAACGGTGTGTAGGACCGTTCTGCTTTGGGTTGCTTTTGATGATTCCAGCAAAAGCTACACTGCATAAGTCGTGAAAGAACTCATTATCAAAGTTAAGCTGATCTTTGCTCTCGAAACGGATGCTGAATTTGTTTTTTTTCTGTTAAAAAACTTCTATTTAATTGCTTTTGAAAAAGGAAAAGTTTGAGACTTTGTTAATTCACTAAATGTTTTGGAATTTATAGTTTGAAGTAGTTTGTAGTCATGAATCATCTGTAAGGTCTCTGCTGAGAGTTCGTGCTGAGTGCTGAGCTGAGCCTTCCAGAGAGTTCGAGTACACTCGACAGCCTAAGATATACGGTGGGTGCAGGTAAACTTTGCATTTCCCACATATTCATCTTCACACCCCCAGACAGAAAGAGTAGCTTTCGCTCCTGCTTCAACTTCTCTCTAGTATCGAAGCACAGGTTCGCACTCATAACCTTACCTTTCTCTCTCACATCTATGTATCTCTCTTATCTCTCTCTTTCTCCTCTATCCACTCTCTCCTCTCTCTCTCCCTTCTCTCCCCTCTTTCTGCTCTCTCCTCTTTCTCCTCTCTCTCCTATCTCTCCTCTCTCTCGTCTCTCTCGTCTCTCTCGTCTCTCTCCTCTCTCCTCTCTCTCCTCTCTCTCCTCTCTCTCCTCTCTCTCCTCTCTCTCCTCTCTCTCCTCTCTCTCCTCTCTCTCCTCTCTATCCTCTCTCTTCTCTCTCTCTCTCCTCTCTCTCCTCTCTTTCCTCCCTCTCCTCTCTCTCTCCTTTCTCTCTCCTCTCTCTCCTGTCTTTCCTCTACTCTCTCTCCTCTTCCTTTCTCTCCTCTCTCCCCCTCTACTTTCTCTCCTCTCTCTCTGCATTTCACCTCTGACATTACTTCCCACATGAAAAAAACTCTCTTCCTAAACAGTTCTGATTGTTGACCAAACCACTTGAGCCCCCGTGAAGTGTTCGAAAAATCAGAATTAACATCTTATTCATAGCGTTTCGCCAGTGCCACTCACGATAAGAATCTTTCTTTACGTTCTTCATGATTCAAAGCAAATGAATTATCAAAAAATTACAAATCATTGAAGTTGAAAACTTTCCAAATAATTGGGGAGAATTTTTACTCTTACTTGAGACCTTTTTTTTCGATGGACCCAAAAAGCATCTTATAACCATTCGAAGCAGCTAGCCGTGGCATCCAATACAGGTTTTTTAATTATTCTTTTTCCTTAAATGACTAAACACCAAGAGAACAGGGAAGAATAACAGGTGTGGTTCAAATTTTCGCAAAAAAGTCAAAGCGGGAAGGAAGCGTCCTAATTAATCAAATAAGATGAGAAAAACAGGCCGATGAAAGAGATAAGGAGACTATGGAGCTTGGTTTTCAAAAGAAGGAAAACCAACGTAAAAGGTCTAATCAATCATTTTTGGACAGAAGAAAGGAGAAAAAACACGGCGAAACGGTCACGCAGATAAAGTTTATAGAGATTTTCTATGTTTATCGGCATATTTTCCCTAATTGTGATTCACATGGGAAGATCAAAGGAGCGATAGAACAAGCTGTAGACGTTGAGTCGCAGAAATGCGTTTGAAAAGTTGTAAGGAGATACTAGGTTTCAGGACGTTATCAGCAAACTCAAATGCAAAACAAAGCAACTTACCTATGAAGGAGGAAGTGTTAGATTCATGAAGAAAAAAAAACCAAAAAACCGGGTATTGCGATTCAATGTTGTATGATATATAGTGGACGGGAAATGAGAGGCTTTTTGAATGTGGAACATACTCATGTGATTTGTAGTCAAATGTAGTCAAAAAGAAGTCAAACGCATTCACACAAGATTCGCTTTGAACTTCCAAAACGAAATATTCTTCATGAAGAGCCGAGTTATTTATGAATATCTTGGAAGCATGAAAACATCTTATGTATGTTTTTATTTGTATGAATGTAAACGAAAATGAGGAGCCTGTTTCATCACAGTGAATTCAAATAGCTCACTCAAGAATATATGGTTTTTTTTTATGAAAAAGAAAACCGCTCTGAGGCGTCTGATTTGTTATTTATACAACAAAAAAAAAACAGTCTCGAAAACTACAAATGGAGTTTTCCCTGTATATGTTCTCTACTACGACAAAAAAACTTGTTGAAAAAGCATAGTTCACCTTATAAAGTCATGTAAAATAGTCCTTAAACCTTACTGTTGTTTCTTGTTTTTTTTTCAACAGTAGGTCACTAACAAAATTAAAAACCGTTTTTAATAAAAAAATTAAGAAATTAAGAAAGTAGGTCACTGACAAACAAAAACCGTTTTTTACCGGCTATTGTTGGTTTTCATGTTGGAGAAATATGATCGATATGGCATGACTCATCTCTATTGAATTTTTGAAATTTACATGAATTCAATGACACTAACGGAGCGAGCGTAAGAATTCAACTTTTCACTTTGCAAAGTAATCTCTGCAAAGTGAGGGATGCGGACTAGAGCGTTGAACGCTTAACGGGATGCGGCCTGGATGCGGCCTTGAGCGTTTAATGGGATCACTTTGCAGAGATTACTTTGCAAAGTGAAAAGTTGAATTCTAACGCTCCATAACTCGTTACTCAAATTATTCAGAATGAAGCTGCTCCCTCCAGGAACCAAAACATTTGAACATGATTACACTTAGCAGATTTGTCAAGAACTTGTCAAGAAGAAAAAAAAAACGGATTTCAATTCATTCAAAGTCCACATTAGAGGTGCAAAGTTATTCTTTGCAAGAAATCGCATGGGACAATGTGTGCTCGGTTGGTGTATTGGTAACGCTCTACAAGTCCCGGTTAGGCGGCGGAGGTTCAGTCCCGGCCGAGTGCCATTTTTGCCCGTGCGATGGATTACTTTCATTCATAGTCTTAGCCCACCGTTGCTTAAACGATTTACAAACATCAAAAATTAATATTCACTCCCTTTTCACTTTCTGAACTGATTGCTGATGTCCGTTTCTGATTCATTGGTATCATTCTTCACTTGCCACGCTCACACTGACTAACTAGCAAGCGTGCTAACGCAAGTCAGACTCTCTCAATTTTCCGTTGCAACTCATAACCTCCTCCCCATTGGTGTGATTCTACAAGAGGAAGGTGAGAAGTGAAAGAGTAAATGGGGTTGAATATAATGAAAGCGAAATGCGGGCGGTTGATTGAAGTAACGGAAAAGCACTCGTTTTCACGTGGTTTGAGCGTGTTAGGATGGTTTCCTACCAGAATCAGGGTTTAGTTTATTCATGGAGATGATTCTGTGGGTTGTCGCAGCGAACTATGACGGAAGTAAGCAGAGAGTGATATAAAAAAGATAATAGACAACAATCACTGATACACAAATAAAAAAAAGAGTTCTGGTACTATTAGTCTCGGATTCTCTCTGAAGTTCCTCAGTCTCTAGTGTTCTCTTTTCGCTATTATTCGAATCCCCCCGCCCCTATCTCTCTCTCTCTCTCTCTCTCTCTCTCTCTCTCTCTCTCTCTCTCTCTCTCTCTCTCTCTCTCCATCTCTCTATATTTCTCTCACTCTCAAAAACTCTTATTAAGCAAGCAGTCAGATGTTGATTATGCAGAATCTGTCATCGGAGTCTAAAGTGCACCAGAATCCGGTGTGAAGTGACGTACTACATTAGTGTGCGAGAGATCCAAAGTCTCTCATCATCTGAAAGTCCCGCCCCTTCCCTCATTCATCAGCTCTTCCTCCAGCCGATCAACATCCCCCATGACACTAAATCGCTTCTATGATCCAAAGCCCCGCATAACTCTGATTTTAGTGCCGTTAATCTGCTTTATTTTTGCCGAATTTCTAAAGATGCATGAGAGATGCAATCAATATTTTCCTGCGCGAACCAGAAAAATTTAGTTGTGATAAGAGGGGGTAGATTACAAGGAAAGAACAACTGTTTATCTTAGATTAAACAAGCAGTTCATACAATGATGATTTAGGAGAAACGGGAAACTGAGAGAGATAGAGAGAAGTAATGAGAACGAACACGTACATATCAGAACAAAATAGGCGTCAAATAATGAAACGAAGTGATTGATGGAAAAAAAGCTGAATTGAGATTTTAAAAACCAAATGAGAAAATTTTTTTTCCATATGAACGGAACCATGAACATAATGCGAAACTTTTAAAAAGAATAAAGAAGCATTGATAAGGTTTTTCACTCTCAAAAACCAACGCAAGAGGATCACAGCCAATACAGTTCGTAAGTCAGTGCTTGCTTTTTACACTGATCAAAGATAATAGAGCGAAATGATTGATATGGCAGCCCGTCTAAAGCAGCAATGAATAGGACACCTAACATTCATTTCGTCCAAATACCACAAACAGTTTTTTCGCCTCTACACACTGCCTATTTTTTAAAAAAACAACTCAATCATGCATTAAGAGTCGACAATAAACCAGTATTCTTCCGCATCGTCTCACCGGCACAACAAAGCACAAGGAAAAGAGTCTAAAAGTTTTTAAAGTTCCAAAATTCCATTCACATTTCATTTCTAAAAAGGTCAGGAGATAATTTTCGTAGGAGATCCTATTCGTAATTAAACTTCTCGCAGTTCAGAAAACAATAGTTTTAAATGATTTTTGGAGACTAGAAGCAGTTACAGAGTAGCTTTGGGCGTATCCGCTCTTGTTGAGGACGATAACCCAGTAAGGCGATCATTGGAATAGCAAAAACAGATATTGTACGAGAACCATAGTTTTACTGCTCTAGATTACAACTTTTGTTGCTGTTTTGTGTTCCTCGTTCTCTCTCTCTCTTCCTCTTCTCCCTTTTTCTTCAGAGGGTATATTCTTTGACGTATTATATCGAAAACTTTTTTTAAGAAAAAAACCATTTTAGTTTGTGGCGTAGACTGAGGTCGCCATTCTTGATCAAATTAAAACACATTGTGTTTCGGGACGTCTAGTGCGACGGTTTCAAACTACCTGAATAGTTGGAATATAACTGAACAATAAATGTACAAAATTTATTCCCCAAGGATCCAACTTGGCCATCTTACTATTCATGAACTGGGGATAAGCACTTTCCAAAGGAAAACTACTTGTTATTTGTAAGACTCGAAACCCTTGTTATAACCTCAGTAACACGAGTTATCGTGTGGAAAGACAACAAGAACAGAAACAATATGGGTTCTATAAAATCAGGTTTTCCAACACAGAACTAAGGAGTTTTCTCATCAGTATACTTGGGGACGGTTGATGCATTCAAATACTTATAATCAAAAGTTTTCAATTGAAAATAACGAAAACGGATATTCAAACTCCCAGTTTAAAATTTATTATGATTCCAAAGTCTATTCGGACTTTCACAACTTTCCGGTCTTCTAATCAAACCTTAAAATAATACAAAAGCATATAGCATGTCAATGTACAGGGAGGCCCATGAATATGCAACCATGTTCAACGACGTATTTTTCAGAAAGCAATCGAGCTACAAAGTTCGAATTCATATAGTTATTATTTATTTTGTCGAGAAATCATTCGATTCTGTCTCCTTCGGCACAAATGACAGCTCTTAGTCTCTTCAGGAAGGCGTCAATCAACGAACGGAGGTACTTGTCGTCGATCTTCGACCACTCTCTCTGTAGGGCTAACTTCAGTGACTCAATTTTCAAGTT
The DNA here is from genome assembly GCA_964056735.1 of Allodiplogaster pararmata. Taxonomy (NCBI): domain Eukaryota; kingdom Metazoa; phylum Nematoda; class Chromadorea; order Rhabditida; family Diplogasteridae; genus Allodiplogaster; species Allodiplogaster pararmata. The sequence goes on along the minus strand of OZ057404.1, from coordinate 35,150,944 downwards.
GGAATGAGCATTGGCTTTGCTCTCCAGGTTCGACTGAATAGTCTAGCGGATTGAAATCGGGCGAGGAGGAGGGCCATTCTGAGTTGGAGATGAAGTCTGGCAGATGAGTGTTGGATTATGCCGTGTTCCTTTGCCTCTGTGAGCTGGCGCAGAATCTTTTTTGGAAGATTCAAGATGTTTTTTTCCGTAATGAGAAGCTGACTAGGGAAGCAATAAGCTCTGAATAATTTGCGTTCGTTAGTAGTCCTGGTCGATTTTGACTCCTGGTTCGACGAAAACAAGTGGAGTTTTTCCTGTGGCGGGTATTCCGGCCCAAACCATGACTTGTGCTGGATGAAAAGCTCAATGAACTATTCTACCTGCTTGGTTAGCTGACTGAGAGTCTCGGGCAAACACTCGTGCATTTTGAGGGTTGTATGCCTCTTTCACAGTGAACTCCTTCTCATCCGAGGAGATTGTCCGAAGGTGAGAGTTGTCGCGCGTATGGAGGATAAGAGCCCGGCACATTTTGAGTCTTTCCTGCTTGTTCTTGAGAGTAAGGATAGCAGCCTTTCTGGTACGATATGGTATAAGCCGTAAGTTTGAAAAAAAACCTCTTGGAAGAGCCGTCCGTGACACTTTCATCTCCAAGGCCATCTCGTTTATGCTCCGCCTGGCATTCCGAATAACTGGCTTCCCGACGGCCTCGATCTTTTTAGTGGTGCGTACGGAGCGAGGCCGACCATTTCGAGTTAACTCAGCAAGTGTGCCAATCTCGTTGAACCGTTTTAGTTTTCTCCAGACGATATGGCGAACAACGTAGAGGTCTTTAGCGATGCGCAAATTCGGTCGACCAAGTTTGTGCAAGTCCACGATAAAAGAACGTGTTCGATGAGCAGCCACCATTATTTTGAAAACGGACTGATTGAAATGAAATTTTCGCCAGGAAGTTTAAACATGTGTAAGAAGAGCGCATCAAAAAAGAAAGCAAGATATGCTTTATTAATTGATTTTTGAACATCGAAACTCTTATTAGCGTATTCATGGGCCACCCTGTATATAAACACATATAATTCAAGTTAAATCGTGTAAGGAGGTTATAACAGTCGATTGCGATGAGGGGTATTTGGTGGAAATTTCTTTGAACCATAAAAAGCTAGTTATCAAACTATTAAAAAAGATAGTTTAAAAAATGATCTTTTTTACGGGACCTCTGGGAAAACAAAAACTTCGAAAACTATACTTCATTTTATCTCGAGGAGCGCGTACCTACGAGGTTGAAACAAGTGCAAGAAAGATCATTTGAGTATATCCTCACTAATGAATTAGTTATACATAGTCTTCCAGATGTCAGCAACAAAACTCCACAGAGCGGAGAAAATTCAAAAAATTTTGTCTTCATTTCTTGAATGATCGCTATTTATCATCTTTCTGTGTGTGGGTACTTTATTGAACAACTTACAGAAGAGGATGACGCAGGAAAAAAGGAACGGCAAAATTGTTCTTGTTCTTTATTGACAGGAAGTGTTTTTGTCTTTCACCTGCACCGAGTATATCGAGCTAATGTCAACAGAAAGAGTCTCTCTTACAGTCGGAGAACATTCCGAGCGCTCTACTCTAAAGGCACGTAGCTTGCTTTTGTAATCAGCTTAATTGACGTTATGATCTTAGAGGGTTTCAGAGTTCATTGTACTCATCCAACTCGAAAGTCATTTGTGTACCTTTTGGGTTGATTTCTCTTTTTCAAAAGATAAAAACCCTTTGCAACGCCGTATTCTTAGGACTGTAACTTGAGTTTGATGAACCATTTGATGAACGGATTATGAGATTTCATTACATTTCAATCAGTAACTACATTTTATTTAGTTATTTTCATATAAAAAGTGTGCTAAGAAATTAATGAACGTGAGCCTAAGTATATGACAGGGATGATTTGACAGAGCCTAAGTATATGACAGGGATGATTTGACAGAGCCTAAGTATATGACAGGGATGATTTTATGGAAAAAACTTCAGTATCTTCTTGATGAATCCATTTGTTTACCTCAGAAATTATATGTTTTTTTGTGTTCGATTTTTAAACGAAAAAGTCTCTTTTTAATCCATTAATAAAAAATTATTTCAGATAAGCTGTTGACAGGCTTTTTCATGAAGCTATTCGAAGTTTCGACAAGGCATAAAACACTGATCTCCTATCACTTTCATATTTATATCTCGAAAAAGTCGAAAACTTCGAGTACTTGGGTTTTCATTGCTCTACACAAAATCTCGTCAATTCTTATCGTTAGAAGTTACGAAGCCTTTGTTTCTACTTTCTCAGAAGAAGGAATTGAGTCTGTATATTTTAATGTCTTTCAGAGTTCTCCTAGACCTGAAAAACTGAGATGTATGTATTTGTATGTGTCTACCGTTCCCCCTCTTGTCCCTCTTCTTCCTCATATAAACTAATAGAGTATTTCGAATCTCAGCATGTTACTTCGAGTAAAGCAATCATAATAACCGGTGATTTCAATTTCCCCTTCATTGATTGGCCCAACCTTACCTCCGGTAGAAGCGATCAACATGAATTGTTCCTCGAGTACATGACTGATAATTAATTTACCCAACATGTTCTCTCTCCTACTCGTGATGATAATATCCTCGATTTAGTGTTTTCTAATATTCCCATTGTGTCGGATTGCAAAGTTATTGGTTGTTTCAACTGTAGTGATCATCAATGTGTTTCTTTTGATTGTCTTTTTTCTTAAATATCCTTCCATTTTCTTCACCTATTGAGATTTTTTCAAGAGCCAACTGGTCTGTTGTTGAGTATCAAATATCTATTCAAGATTGGACTCAATTGTTTTGTTCGTTGGATGTCGAGTCTGTCATGAATTACTTTTATCTTTCATCAATTCCTTAATCGATGCATACGTCCCGATTAAGCAATTTACTGAAAATTTTGACCACTATCCACGTAGTCTTTGTAAGTTGTTTGAAAAGTTACAAAGAATTTCTCAGAATGCTCCATATTCAGACTATTGTATTAGGAAAATTGCTGAGTTCGATAGGAAGTTGAAGGATTTCGAGTTAAAGAAGGAATTTGATTTCATACTACGCGGTAACCAAAAATCCTTTTTTGCTGCTATGAAAAACCGCTTGAGTGATGCTAATAATATCATACCCACTCTTATAGACGATGAATGTAATGAGTTGCTATCCTCGTTAGAGAAAGACAATGAATTTTCATCCTACTTCTGAGTTCCTCTCCAAGGTCTCTTGCCCGACTTCGATTTGCCTATTGTAAATGAGCCTTTCAATTTAGATTGTATTACAGAAGACATGGTTTTGAAAGCTCTATCTTGCATTGAATATAAATACAACATATCTCCTGATTCAATGCCTAACATTTTTTTGAAGAAATTTCGCTTTGCTCTCGTCAAACCGCATTTTCAAACCGCATATTCAACAACAGCCTCATTTCTGGCTCAGTTCCTTCTCAATTGAAAACATCCACTGTGAAGCCGATATTTAAGAATGAATTGCGCAGCTCAATGCGAAACTGTAGGCTCTATTTCCTTGTGTTGTTCTTTATCGAAAGTTATGGAAAAAGTGATCGTAAGTCAATAAGCCACCTCTTTAGAACGATAAAACCTCTTGTCCTCTTGCCAAGCTAAATTCATAACTAAGAGGTCGACTGTGACTTCTCTTATTGAATCTCGTTCTTTAGTTGTTGATCTATTATCACAACGTGTGTTTATTGATATGATTTTTCTCGATATAATCAAGCATTTGATTCAGTAGCTCATAGATTGCTCCTAAACTGCGTTGAGTCATACGGCATCCCTCCATCGATTGTGAAATGGCTAAGAAGCTACCTTGCTTGCCGCTCCCAAATAGTTGTGATTAACAATGTTCAATCAAGATCAACCTTTGCTAAATCTGGTATCCCCCAGGGAAATTTCTTTAGGCCCGCTTTTACTTTTATTGTACAACGATTCTGTCAAAGATTGGACCCCCGATTCTGTTCATTTTGAACTTTTCGCTGACGATGTAAAGTTAATCGGATTCGCTTCTTTTTGCAAAGAGTTGCAAATAGCTCTTGAGCATATCACCAATTTTGAAGATATATCACCATTTGAAGATATATCACCAATTGGTTCTCTACATGGAACCTGTCTCTACCTATTTCGAAGTGTAACGTTCTCCATCTCAGTCCATCAAATCCTCGCAATGTATGTATATCACCTTTATAATGAACCTCTTGTAGTAACTAATATTGCGAAAGATCTGGGTGTTATTGAAAATAATCAGTTGTCATATCGTCACCACTGAAAACAAAGTCCATTTAGTTATGTTTTATTTTAGTGTTTTATCCTACATATATGTTTTAAATATGGAATAAAGAAATGAAAAGTAAAAATGAAAAAAATAAAATGAAAAAAGAGAGCTAATTTTTCAAACAGTGATCAATGTCTACATGGTGAAGGCTTTAATTTTTTCCCTGTGATTGTTTTTTGCACAAACATATTAATTTTTTTCTACGCTAAAGAAGTTTTAACTCCAGTTTCTGGTTTCATCACAAAATTGAGGAATTTTTTTCGTCTTCATATAATTTTCTTCTCTTTTCGACAGAAATTTTAAAAAACGAAGATTTTTTCCGGCCGGGAAGCTCAAGACATGAACTGTTCCACCATTTCTCAAGGAGAAAAACAAATTAGGTCAGCGCGATAGAGATTCCTAATCCATTAGCCCCTCCCCCCAAAAAATTTTCTATTATAAGTTGTTTATAGAAAAAATTAAAAATGAAAATTTGAACTTTGAAAAAGTGGATAGTTTTTTTTTCTAATTTTGAAATAGAACCAGTTCGTTAATGTTTTATACAGACTGTGGAAATTTGAAAAATTTGCATAGAGCAATTAGACTTTTTCTCTCAAATAATAATAATAATAATAATAATAATCTTCCTCGCGCTTGTTCCCGCCTCGCGGCTGGGTACGCGCTCCCCTGAGATGCAGGACAGTCCTATCCTGGTAGAACCAGTGGCTGCCTGCTAGATCACTGCTAGTGTGATTAGCAGCAGTGGGAAAAGTCAGATTCGTGCATGAGCACTACCAACATTTCTTAACCCCCTTGGTTTGGGTGGATCTGTCCGGGGTGGGAGTCGAACTCAGGACTCTTCGCGCAATAGTCGAACACACTACCATTTTGCCACGCCCGGACTACTTTTTTCTCTCAAATATCAGTAGTAATTCTTTTTTATCGGCTAAATGTAACTTCGGAAACAAAAATAAACCTGCCACGACATTAATCTCTCAAAAAAAGTTAATGTATCTGTAAAGATGACATCATTGCTCGATGAATGAGATCATCGAGTCAGTGTTATTATAACTGAAATATTTCACGATGAGATCATGGCTCTCGCACCTTCTTGGCCCAAAAATGTTGGATCAGTGAGGTACGAGATGATCTTTCGAGAGCACGCGAAATAATATCTTAAAGTACGAGAAGATGAGATTTCAAATGCCGTCTTTCTCTCCAAATGAATCTTAAAATACTAACTAATCGCAATCTATTTTGTTTCGTACTTAAGAAAAGCATTTAACGTTTTTGTTTGAACATGAAGTATCGAGTCCGTGTAATAAGAAAAGGGCAGAGCGCAGACATTGACTCTGTCACTGGGTATGCCCGTAAGAAAAATGTAAGGAAACTTGACTGGTTTGTAATTTTGCTTCACTAACTAGATTGAAATTGAATTACGCGCGTAAGTTCTTTTTCGTGCAGGACCTTTTATTTTCGTGCAGGACCTTTTATTTCCAAAAAAAATTTAGTCAAGGTGACATCATCTTTCAAAATTTTCGCCTAATTTGAATGGTATGAGTTCATCGCGCCGATGATCTTTTAGAGATTAATGTCGCGGCAGGCTCTCTTCATATGTACCTGAGCCGTATCAATGAAGCAGAGGCCTTATGAATAGACAATAGTGTTGTAGAAAACATAGGCCGAGGTGTGAAAGTCTTAGGCACATTCTTAGAGCAGAGACGATAGTCTAGCCTATAGCAATCTAGCATGACTACAATATTCCAACTCTGAGACTACCCTAGAATGTTCTAGAGCATATATGTATTCTCTACTATATAGACAATAGTGTTGTCATGGCTCTCGCACCTTCTTGGCCCAAAAATGTTGGATCAGTGAGGTACGAGATGATCTTACGAGATGACTATGGCATTAGAAAATAGTCTGGCGATGGAACATATTTACTTGCTTATAAGTTAAACCCTATGTTTTGATACTAGACCTTCTTCCATACTTTATGAATCAAGATCCAAAGGGATAAAAGAAATGGAGAATATCACTGAAAAACTCGATTGATCGAAACATTTCATTAAACATAGAAAACGAATTTGTGGAAGGAGAAAAAATAGGACGACCCTTCATATTTTATTTTCTCTCTCTCTCTCTTCATATTTTCCAGTTTAAACCGAGAGCCACTATCCGTAACATAATCTGTTCTTGCTCTGTTTATATAGGTATACAGGTATGTCTTGAAATAGGTATACAGGTATATATGTATACAGGTATGTCTTGAAATAGGTATACAGGTATATATGTATACAGGTATGTCTTGAAATAGGTATACAGGTATATATGTATACAGGTATGTCTTGAAACTTTTAATTATGCATGGCAAATAAATAACTGATGAAGAGTGAGTGAATGTAAGTTTCAAAGTGTGATAGGATAAACTGATTAAAAGAACTGACGAGAGATTGCTCATAAAGTGCGATCCTCTCCTCTTCGTCTAAGGCGGCGTCTTCGACTGTAGAAAATTCAGGCGCAAGGGCAAAGTAAGGAAAGGCGAAGTTCCTCGAAGCATCGTGGTTGCGATTCGACATGAACAACTGGCTAGATTCGCTGTAAAGTGATTTTAATAGTGAAATGTTTGGTGAACTTTTTCTCGTTCATTGAACAATTATTATTAAATACACTTGATTCCTGTTTTTTCATGTTAACATGGAAATATTTATTTAATATACCTTTTTGAGCATCAAACATGATTATGATGCACTGTGATTCATGAAATTAACTTAGTTCTGCCATTATTCTTCTGAAGGGTACGGTCCAGAGGCGTGTGAATGCTATGCCTGCTATGCTAATGGTTGATGAACTTTGAGCGGAATTGAAAACAACCGCTTTTTCCCCCATTAATACTGGGAACTGACTGAACGCGCAACTTGCCCGAATTGTAGCTCGAATAATTAAGTCAATCACGGAATACATATTTGTATACATATGTATAAGAAAATTACACGTTTGTATGTTTAAAACGAAATCGAACAAAACAGGCGAAGTTAAGAGAAGTAGTTAAAAACTGGTGAAAGTAAACAATTTATAATGAACAATTAGATTTCATGACAGAGAACATTATGCTTTAGGCAACTGTTCAGAACAAATCACAAAGCTTTTCGACAGGAATCGTACGCGTCAAGATAAGAATCGTTGAACGAAAGCAACTTATATCTGCTTTGTACCCGACTTTTAAAAATGTTTTAGGAAGTGTGAAATGAACATAAAAGGTTGTATTCATTATCTTCTTCAAAAAAAGCACCGACTTTTAAAACTCATCTTATCTTTATTGAAATATTAAATTGTTGAGAAATTATATTGATCACGTGTCTCAGAAGCAGAAAAGATCACGAGAAAAAGGTAACAATTCATTGCAGTCCAATTCATTCAAAAAAGCCCAACTTCTTTAGAAAAAAGTGTTAGCATAAGCGCCATCGACTGAGTAGATAAGTAGGGCAACCTTAGAATCGTCATTCTTTTCTTTCTCTAAACATCTTCCATCCATTGTAGTTCAGAGTTCCTCTCAGAAACAAACCAACAAACTCGGCAAAACACAACATCCTCGTGAGAGAAGCTAGACGGAGTGGAAGGGCCAGGAACACAACACAACCATCTACTCCTCAGTTTCCCACCGTTCATCTACTTTTAATCTCTTGCTCTCATTCTCTTCTTTTTATTCTCTATTTGCTTCCTTTCATCCTAACATTATCGGACAATTGTACCCGAATCAGATAATTTACTCATTTACTCATAATCTTCTATTTGAATCCAAAAGTAGAATTGTTTCTTTTAATAGGTTACGGAAACGACATTAAGTGCTAATGACAAACCCTGGCATTCGCATTGTTCCTCAAATAAACTAAACGGAACAAAAGACAAAATCGAATCAATCACACTCATTTATGGTCGAAAAGATGGCAAATTTTTTTAAAAACTTCATTCTTTTTTTGATGACAGTTACTATCAAGAAAGTAAAGAAAAGCTTGCCAGACTTGCAAGAGAGAGCTTAAAATAGAAAGAGAGGCTTGCAAGATAAAGTTTAAGGTAGAAGCAACATTGATAAGAGAACACATATACTATAACCTTTTGAAGTTTGTGGAAATGAAAAGTTTTGGGCTTCAATTTTCAAATTTCGTGTCGCATCAATGAATACTGTTTTATTTCCTGTATTATTCATACAAATCTAGAACTTATTTCTAATTTTTTGCCTCGTGGTCTTGAAAAATATAGCACCCTTAGCTTACGATCAATTGCATTCCCTTCTTTTAATAGAATAACAACCAACAAACCCTGACAAGTTTCTGTACTAATAAAGGAGTCCTAATGGGTCATAAATTTTATGAAAAGAAACATTATGGTGAATTACATTTCATCTTGTTTATCCATCAAAGTACAATATACTGAGAATCACCATTTATTATAACATAGGTAATATTACAAGAGTTTAGGTCCTTGTTGAAAACTTCATGACAATTAAACATAAACTGTATTGTTCATTGCACAAATATCTTACAATAACACGTTGTTAAGTTTATGTGAGGCGGGCTTAAAGAGATTTTATTATGGACCCAAGTTGCGACGAGAAGCAGGAATTTTGCAGTTCATGGCAGCTATTCTGGGCGGGACTCGAAGAATGATTACTCAGATTATTGACGTTCAGATCAATAAGTTAGGATAACAACATAATGAGAATTACATGTAAGGTAGGATTACATGACGACCGTTCAGCAAGGTAGGATAACAACAGATTGGAAAAAAGGGAGAAGGAAAAAACTTTGCCTGGCTACTAAGCTGATAATACAAAAAAGATTTCGGGTTAGTTACGTATAACTGATGACACATTGGTATTTGGAGACTGCAGTTCAGAGAGTACAAAAAAGACATCTTTAACAGTTGAAAGTCACAGGAATGATCAGTAGTACCAAAAAATAACTCCCTCCTTTTGACTTGCTTCAAAACCGCTGTCATAAAAAAGAAATTCGTATTTTTATAAAATACAATTCTAAACCGAGTGTTTAAGCGTTTTGATATTATGTTTAAACGCTCTATTTTTAATACAACGCATAACAAATATGTAGAGATGAAAGCAAAATGAAAGTAGATGGGAGGAAGACCTTACGGGCGGTCCCGGAACCGATTTTTTTACGGTGAAACCTAATTTAATGATTCAGTGAAAGGGGAAATAAGGCGTTTGAGTGTTTTCAAAAAAGTCACATCTTGTTTGATAAGAGAGAAGAAAAAGAGTGACACAGTTCCAATTCTAACTCGATTGTTCTATGAATATAATGATCAAAAACAAGAGAACAATTGAATTCGTGGGGGAAGGTGGTTGTAAGGAGCACGTTATTCGTCATTGTTTCTAAATAATAAAAGAAAAGTGGCTATTCATCACATATTAGATATTAACATTAAGAAACAAAATCGATACAAAAAGTTGCGATAGTGATAGAAACACTTTTGGAAGCTTAAGATTACTCGACTAATGAAAATTTTCGTGATGTCTTCAGTTATCGAGTTTATGAATTTAACCTCACATGTTAAAGAAGCACCTGATTATACACTGTCTTTTTTTCTGTTCAGTTTTTTTTTTGTTTTTTTGCTTATCAATGTCAAATAAATTATATTTTTGAAAAAAACTTCTCCATCCGCTTTATAATTAATGCCACAGGCATTTTTTCTCTTCATTTTTATATACATAGATTCAACATAATTTTTGTAGTTTTTACTCGTAGTGTTATAGGAGCCAGAACATTGAAAAGGGAGACAAAAATGTGAAATGTAATTTGGGCGATACGGTTCAAGGCGTCCAAATTCTACCAGAAACCGAGTTCAATCATTCCGATTCTATCAGAATGTACAATAAAGAGCGATGGTGCAGAATCAACCGCTTTTTGCAGTTAAGCGTTTATTGAACCCACGACTCGAGAAGTACCATCCTGAGGGGCTCTAACAATTGACCCTATTATATTTACTCTTTAATCAGTGTTTAAGTTCGAATGAATGTGCCGTCATTCTCCTGCTTGAGCATCATTCTTCTATACATACCCTTTAGTTTTTCGTCGTCAATTCAATTCAAGTGACTTCTTGAACACATTAATTCTTTCATTTGTCCTTTTCCATTCCTTTGTTTATTAGGTTAATAATTATTTTGGTTGTTCTCCGATTTCATTTATTCACCTAAGTCCGTGATAAATCAAATGTCCAGTGTTCATAGAAAAGCTTCTTCGCTGAGATCATTCAAGTTCTGCAAAACAAATGTGAACATTTCCTTTGTTTTCGAAAAAGCTTGAATTTTTTTCTCGAATCTCCTAAAACTAACAGAAATGCTGGGACTTAAAACTAAAGATAATGAAAAAATTGTTTGCTGTATCTGATATTGCAATAGCAGATTCAAAGAATTCTAAGTGCCTTGCTCCGTTTTAATAAAGAGCACCAACCCTGTGCGTGAAGAAGACTAAAAGACTCAAGAAAAATAATGCTGTTAACACTGGAAGAAGAATCGGTAACTTTCTTACGAGCCAGACCTCTTCTGTAGCCTCAAAAAACTCGAATTATCAACAACTCAGAAAGAGAGAAAGAACTTAGCAGGACCAGACGGTCGTTGAAACTTAGCAGGACCAGACGGTCGTTGAAACTCGGATTCCAGCTTAAGTTACCATGATAAGCCTGCGTGACTGAGAAAACGATGTCTCAATCCGCTACACTTGGCAGTACCGCGTGATATATCAATGTGGTCTCGGTAACGACTGCTCCCACCAAAGAGGATACGACGGTTTTCGATTCCGCCCGGAGGACAAGCTTTTTTCCAGGCGGTAAATTCATCATGATCTGATTAAGTTTTAATGAAGATAAGAGGTGTGAGACGATAAAAAAGAAAGTGAAAAAAGTTGCACTGGCTTAGGCATATTTCATGATTGTGATCACATCTTAATTAAATAGAGTAGTAGTAGAAGACCTTTGTTAGAAGATGGTTTAAGAAGTAAATTTTATCTTCTTCCTTTAACATGTTCTTTGACTGATTCACTGAAAAAAATAAAGATTTCCACAAAGAATTTAGGTTCAGTTTTCGCTTTATTGATTCTTCAGTACTTTTTTTTTTACTTCATCTGGTACTCGCGTCGCGGTCGCGTCGCGGCCCTCGGCCTCGTTAGCTAAGCCGTACGGCCTCGTTAGCTAAGTCGTACGGCCTCGTTAGCTAAGCCGTTCGGCCTCGTTAGCGTAAACTTTTCCTAAGCCTAAGCGTTTTTTTAATGTAAAAATAATTTTAATTCCACGGTTCAATCCGGTTTAAGCGACGCGAAGGGGGCCGCGACGCGAACGCGACGCGAGTACCAGACGAAGTAAAAGAGTGCCGATTCTTCAATACTTCCTGATTTTTTAAACTAATGTATTTCATGTGAAATTACAAATTTTTATTGTATATACTACGATATAATCGCTATAAGATGAGAAATTTTATTTTTAAAAATTTTTTTAAAGGTTAACTGAGTCCAGCTTGGATGGAATAAGAAAAGCTGAAAAAGGCTGGGATGGTTAGTACGTATGCGACCTGGTGTGGAAGTTTCCTCCGAATAATGTGTAGAAGTCTCTGGGTGCCGAGCGTCTTTTGAACTCATCTTCTCCATGTCATTATTTAGCGACGATCTTGTTAATTTATCCTCTTTTTTGAGCTTTGATGAATAGTTCAGATTCTACAAGAGGTTTTATTTTTTAACATTGAAAAACTTGAATTTACTCAATCAGGATTTTGCATGTGGCTTATTTGAAGTTGGGGCACTCTTTGCGTTTAACCAACCCCCCTAACAGTGATTCAATGGTCATTCGTCTGACTCTTCAAGAGAGCACACTTGCATATATAGGGTGCTATAGAACCACATGATAACACATCACAAAAATTGCCCGTCCCTGATCCTACTCCCTTGGATATATAGGGTGTTAAAGAACCACACGATAACAGATCAACGCATTCTCAGACACCACATAGACAGAAGAGTGCGCAGACAAATTCAGCTGTTTTGGTATTGGTTTGCTAACATGAAATTTATCACCTCTTTTACCATTTTTCTATAATACGGACTATTCTTTGTTTAGTATCACTTCATAGCACTATGGATTGACTTTCTCTTGCGTGATCAAGGGTAATAAACTTATTATTGAGTAAGAAAATTCACTTTATTCATCAAATTGAGAAGTTTTCTGGCATCAATGATCAGAATGAGGCAGAGGTAGCACAACAAAGAACTAGAGAATCTGACCGCTTGCATAATGAAGATATCAAAAGAATGAATTGTAATTCGTTTTCTGGGTTCAAAAACTTCGTTTTCTCATTCATTCTCTCTTTCCCTTTCTCATTCATTCTCTCTTTCCCTTTCTCATTCATTCTCTCTTTCCCTTTCTCATTCATTCTCTCTTTCCCTTTCTCATTCATTCTCTCTTTCCCTTTCTCATTCATTCTCTCTTTCCCTTTCTCATTCATTCTCTCTTTCCCTTTCTCATTCATTCTCTCTTTCCCTTTCTCATTCATTCTCTCTTTCCCTTTCTCATTCATTCTCTCTTTCCCTTTCTCATTCATTCTCTCTTTCCCTTTCTCATTCATTCTCTCTTTCCCTTTCTCATTCATTCTCTCTTTCCCTTTCTCATTCATTCTCTCTTTCCCTTTCTCATTCATTCTCTCTTTCCCTTTCTCTGATTCGTTTTTTTTTTCTTTTTCTGTCTCCAAATAACAACGATCATTAAACTTTGAATTTTTTTGTAAACAAGCTTTAACAGTTTGATTACTTGCTTACTTTCCGTTTAAGAACAAAACGGGAAGTTATGGGTTCGAATCGAATCGCATGAAGCTTTCCCTTTTCAGTCATCAAGGTTCTTCCAACATCTAAAACCACTTCATAATATTTTCCAAAACATTAAAGTTTTCTACGAGGTTTGACGCTGGCACAAAAGTTTGAAATTTACTGGGTTTTTTGTGCCTATACTGAAACATAAAACGTTCTTGCCAGCGCAAAAAGTCTATAACATAGTATTCTCTTAGAAGCCTCTGCTATTTTGAAAAGCTATTATGTATGCTTCTGTCTCTTCCATCGACAGAGGCGACTGCTAACGAATGCATTCCATAAAAGTTCTATTTGAATGTGATTTTAACGCAAAGATCAAGGCATCACTCTCGTTTTCCGCCTTTGAAATGCTTCACATATCTGACTTTACATATTTTGTTTTCTTTTCTCGAGATGGCGCCTCATTTGTTCCCATTTTCCAGATTTTAATTTTTTATGTAATTCTTTGAAGTACTTTTTTCTTGTAAAGTACTTCAAAGAATTACATAAAAAATTAAATACCTTCATAAAATAAATTTTTTTTTAAGAATACATCAGTTTCATAGTCTTTTCCACTTGTTGATTACTCAACTAACGACTGACCATACATTAACGGAATCCTTTTGAATAATGGTTAGACTGTGCTTTAATCCCCTCTAAAACTGGTGATACTCTTTCTCTGCCACTTCTTCCAATCTCAGCTCTGTTAAACACTATGTTAATTTCTCTCGCGCTTTCTATTTATCTTCCACCTTTATATGGCTATCTAATGGAGCGTTAGAATTCAACTTTTCACTTTGCAAAGTAATTTTCTGCAAAGTGATCCCGTTTAACGCTCCAATGTCTCACCACGAATTACCTTGAAAAAAAAAGACTACGGTATTACTTTAAAATAACTTTTACTGTTGGACGTAATTTTGTATGAATTTTACAGAAAAATCGTCGCTTCGTCTTAGAATGCATGTGTTCTTTCTTTTTACCGTAGTCCATGTTTCTTTTCACGGTAATTCGTGGTGAGACATTGGAGCGTTCAATGGGATCACTTTGCAGAAAATTACTTTGCAAAATGAAAAGTTGAATTCTAACGCTCCATAACTCTTGTTACCTATATCTCAATCTCTCTCACTTTTCTCTCTCTTTCCTCCTCTCTCTTTATCTCACATTCTCTCTCACTCTCTTTATCTTTCTCTGTTTCTCTCTCTCTCTCTTTCTTCTTTCTCTTACAACAACCAATAGATCTTCTTCTCAATCTTTATGCCGGTTCACTTCATACCCTGGTTTCTACCTCTAAAACGCTGTACTCCTCCCTCGAGTTTGATATCTCTCACCTAGATCTCATATTTCTCTAATTGCAAGTTTCACAACTAAATGTCTTTTCGTGAAATATTTACGCTTGATAATCCACTTCATTTGAAAAAAAGCAAAATTAATCTTAGCCTCCATGTGAAAATTTTTATTTCTACAATGGTAGCATTAAAAAATTTTCTTCAATCTTTCAATCATCAGCTTATTTCTCAAATCAGCAGCTAATCACATAACTTCAATTTTTAATTCGAGAGTTTCTCCTTTGAAGTTAACGGATATGGAGCGCAATTGATCCGCGCTCTTCGCGATTCTGAGGTTTTTGTTGAGATCAGAGCGAGAATATGATAATTCAAATCTTGGTTAACAAATAAAGCCTTGAAGAGTCCGAACGGTGCTACAGGCCGAAGTCTTGCAACGTGACAAATACTGTAACGAAAAAATACTATGTCTCTACAGCTTGGTAAAAGTTGATGGTTCTTCTTTTCTGTGTTTTTCTTGATTACAGCTTCGATAGCATGTCACATTTCTGCTATAGACTTTCGCCGACTGATTTGATTTTTTCAATGATGCTACAGGTGCGTATATTTTTGTCACCTGTATTTCAGGTTCCTCTCCAACGCAGTTTTTCTACATCGAAGGGGCTACGGTATATGTTCCTACTTTAGAAATTACACGAAGTCCAAATTATCTTGGCCAAGTTTTTTGTTGAAAAAACTATTTTAAAAAATGTTTTTATTTATAGGCTTTGATCTTGATGAGTTTCAAACTTTTAACCTAAAAACTTTAAATGTATAATACAATATAATTTAATTTTCCCTGCAAAAACATCGACTGGTTCACGCTTTTATGGTTTCAATTTTTAACGGGCTACCCAGAAGTTTAATTACATGGTTACAAGATCTAATTATTTGACAAGGTTATTCAGGGGGTGAAGAGAGAAAGAAAATTAAAAGAGGAGGGAACACCGAATCAGGAATAGAGCAAAAGAAATGAAATGAAAAAAGAGAGTGAGAGAAGGTTAGAAAGAAAGAGAATGGAAGAGATAGGAAGAGGAAGAGGGAAAGAGATAAGATGAGAGAGAAAGAGGAAGAAAGAAAAAGAGAGAGAGAAAGAGATACGTGAAGAGAGAGACGAAGTGAGAGAGAAAAAAAGACAGATAAAGAAAGAGGAAGAGTTATTACTAGCAAAGCGAGGGCATCTTCAAGTGTTGTGTATTGGAGAAAAATGCTCGAACTTCTTATCACGTAACGTCCTGTTCAATAAACAAGAACTTTAATTGAAATGGTTCAAAGATTTCAATTAAAGTTCTTGTTTATTGAATATTACTGTTCAACCAAATGAAGTATTATGATTGATTACAATAAAGTTGAAAAGAGGAATGATTTTTCCGGCGAGAATGTACAATAGTTATGGAATGGTTGGATGATGGGGCCAGAGAGCGGCTAATTTCTCCAAGAGATCGGGTTCTCTCCCGATGTATTCATGGATAGTGGAGGACACGCATAATCGCTCATGGCATTTGCCATTTGAAAATCGCATGAAAGGAATAATTTAAAAAAAGTTCTGAAGCAAACGCAAGGTTCGAAGAAATGTTTTTTTGTGTGTTGACTGAGACTCAAAGCTCTGAATAACTGAGCTAGCCATTTCCCAAGGATCGCGGTATTTTGAGCTTTCTGCTCCAAATTCGCTTTTTCTTACTCAACCCTATTTACTTCGTGTTTGGTCTTCCTTTTCATCTATTGAATAGCGAGTGAAATCGGTGTTAAATCGTTTGCCGACTGTACACGATTGATTTAAATATTTATGTATCTTTGTGTTCTGCTTTCTACGCTCTTTATATTGTTTTTTTGCATTGTAAGATCTAGAAAAATCATTATTTTAGCCTGTGAGACTCATCCGAAATGGTTCAAGACGAAATATGCCCACCAGTCTCCAATTTAGGGCAGTCAATGATGGAAAAAACCTGTTAACGCGGTAGCATAACCGCTATAGCATTACTTTCAAACTGAATCTTCCTAATTTTTAAAATGATTTTTTCGCTGCCTCACTTCTTTCAGTCTCTTTTTTGAAATTCGTTTTTCCTATCTATTTACCTCCCAAAAAATACTTTTTCTGCAATTGTTGTTCCTCTTAGTTTGAACTTTACTTCACTTTATCTTCATTTCTATAACAAAATTGGTCTTTCGTCGTGATTCCTTTTTCAGTAGATAAGCATCAGATGATGGATGAGTCCAAGCGCAAAAAACGGCTAGCGGGAAGTGTAAAGAAAATTTTCAAGTGGAATGGATACTAAAAAGAGAGAGAGAGACAGAGAGATGAAGCGTTTGGAGGAATTTCGGTAATGTCGAGTGGGTTTACCAAATTTGGAGGAATTTCGGTAATGTCGAGTGGGTTTACCAAATTTGGAGGAATTTCGGTAATGTCGAGTGGGTTTACCAAATTTGGAGGAATTTCGGTAATGTCGAGTGGGTTTACCAAATTTTCAAACGCTTTTTATCTAACTAGTTCGTATGAATAAGTTTCTTCTGGTTTCCCTTCACTTTCTCTCTGTAGCTTCTTTCCTCTTTATTACCTGCTTTCTCTCTATTTCTATGCAATCGACTATTTCATTCTCTTGTCTTCCTCAGGCTCTTTATGTTTTTCTCTCTTATCTGTTTCACGCACTCCCTTCTCTATTTCCCATGTTTCTCATTTTCCTCTGGGTCTTTTTTACTCTTGTTGAATTGTTTCCCGCGCATGCGCACAACGCGAAATGGGTTTCGCGAATCCAGTCTCATGTAAATTCAAATTTTATTGGAGCCATCAGGAACGGAAACGACTTAATTCAGTCTCAAGAATGAATGCTTCTTCGATTTGAATGTATGAAACCTACGTGATTTCAGCAGTAAGTTAAGTTGAATTCTTAAGCTGAGCTTCGTACTTTGAAAGCGCTACTTTGCCTTATCTCGCTCATTCCTTCTTATCTAAATTTTCAAAAACAATTTTTTAATGGTGACATTTTTCATCTGGTCCCAATAACTTTAAAATTAAAAACTTTTTTTTCGCAAATGGCTGTTTAAAAATGTTGAACCTTTCATTGCTAGATGTTTCTCCTTCATAAAAATAGAATCTTTTTGTAGTGTATTTCATTGCAGCTTAGCTCTCAATTATCAAAAGCTAAACTAGCACTGTAGTTTCTGTTCATTTGACTTTTTCGAGAGCTTAATATCTCTAACTGTATCTTTAAGAGTTATCGTACACTGATGTTATTGTTGGTTCATGTTTCATGTGTACGGCCAAAAAACTTCTTTCTTTCTCCTTTACTCTCTCCTCTCGCTCTCTTTCTTTTTTCTCTATTCTCTTGCTTTGTTTCAAAGACGATTTCAGGCCATTCGCGGTAGAACCTAGCTTTGCAGACTGTTCGAGTAGTATCATCTCGAGTCTCTCTCAACTAGAAAATGGTTTCAAAATACTCCTTCCATCGGCACCCTAGAAAGCTCTTCACAAATTTTTAAGGGTTGAATGCGCTAGGGAGATATGGTAAGTGACAGGTGTATCTGAAGTGAAACGCGGGGAAGGCAACTTGAGAGGGTGGGAGAGAGAGATTGAGTGAGAGACAGATAGAGAGAGAGAGAAAGAAACAAAGAAAGAGAGAGATGGTCACGGGGTGGAAGAGACTGAGAGACAGGAGTATAGAGACAGAGAAACAGAGTTACATAGACAAAGAAGTAGAGAGACTGAGAAAAGAGACATAGACACAGAGAGACAGGAAGACAAATTGAATGACAGAAAAAATACGGTTACTCATTGTGAGTGAGAAGGTGAGCGAAACAGAGACATAGAGAGATGTCTTTCACTGCCATGCAAATTCAACTGTCGCGCATTTGAATTTTACCTTCTCCAGAAAATCTTCTCTTTTCGTTCATTTAACTTTCTCATTCAAAAAAAACCATTCGGCTGCTGAATTTTCGAGAGAAAAAAAGCTGTGGAGTCGATTTACTAAGACAGGAAGGATAGTAATGAAAAAAACGGAGCTGGCGGAGTAATTCATTCATTCATCCCTCACATCCCATGCACTTCTTAATTCCGTCCACAAAAATCTTCCACTATACCGTAAAGCTTTGATCAACGAATGCTTTTCTTAATGTACGAACGAGGTAACTTTTCTGCTCTTCCCAACCAACGAGGTAACTTCTCTGCTCTTCCCAACCAACGAGGTAACTTTTCTGCTCTTCCCAACCAACAGAACCTTTTTTATACAACTGAATGTATTATCTAGAGAACCACACGCACTTTTTTGAATACAATTTCATCGCCGTGATCTTCAGCGAGTCTACTTATGTTTTAAATCAAGGCTAATCAGCCAATGTTTGTTCTGCGATCACTTAAGACCTTATTTACAATATTTTTACCCGCAATTCAATTCAATTCAATTCTTTATACCAGTTGTTCAAGTAGCGTATGTACGTGTATTACAAATGATGACTGACACAGTGTGTTTCAGTATTTAGATTTAAAAAAATTGGAACCAATCTGAACTTTTAAAAAAGTTTATGAGTTGCAAAAGGTCATTCGGGAAGTTTACATGACATACAATGGCTGCAGTGATGTCCGCCTTCGCGCCACTGTATCACGACAGCCTACGGACTGTCAAGGAAATTAGTACCCTTATCCAGGCACGATTCGTTTCTAAGAACCGCTCGACTGGAGCTATATTTTCTCGACATGAACTTCAAGTTATCAAGGACTTTCTATCACCGAAGATCCGTGGGCTCGCCAAATATAAAGTTTTGAATGAGTTCCGTACTAGAGTCATGCTTAATTCCGTACAGAAGTCAAAAAAGTTTTGTAAACTAAGGATAGGGTGTTTTTCGGGCCCCCGCATGACGTTATACAAAACCTTTTTTTTCATAATCCATTTTTTTCTCGAATTTATTCAGATTTATCAAATAACAGAACTTCATCAAGTACATCACATAACACGATACACAGAAAATGAGCTTAATCTCTTTTCGTAATCTTTTCGTAAGCTTAATCTCTTTTCGTAATCTTTTCGTAAGCTTAATCAGTTTTCGTAATCTTTTCGTAAGCTTAATCTCTTTTCTTTTCATGGCTCTAAAAGTGAGAAGATATCTTGCCTGTGAGAAGAGCGACTCAAAAAAGAAGCGGATACTTTTCTAGACATCAGGCAATCATGATATCAGTTTTCTAACAGTGATAGGGAATAACTCATTCATTAATTCATTCACTCATTAATTAATTTTTTCATTCATTCACTCATTCATTTACGCATTCATTCCCTCTCAATCATATGGTTAAAACATTACACCTTTCGTTAAAAAATAATAGCAAAAGAAAAAATGATGAAGTAAAGTAAAAAAAAAAAACGAATAAAAAATCCCAAAATGATTGTTTTGAATTTTAATAAAGTCTTCCACTTCTCTGTGGAGTGATTGAGAAATAAGAAGTTATTTTTAGTGACTTTTTGGGAGAAAAAATGTAACCAAACTTGAATCATTCGATTCTTTCAAGATTCAAACATTTAAAGTAATCAAATAAAAAGGTTTAGAACTTTAGAAAAAAAGTTTTGAAGGAGTATAAATACAATTATGTGAATAATACTTTCTTTGAGCTTCATTTTCCTTTTACTTTAGCTATTTCTATCCCTTTTTATCTATCTCTTTCTGAACCCCTCTCGTATCTCTTTGAGCCTTCCTGCCAGACAATACTAACTTCTCACCAGTGGTCAATGGTTGCCGGTCAGCTAGCGAGATTGAACCTTAGCCAATCTGCTCGTCAGTAACTGTTCCGGTAAACCGCTGATTGGTTTCCGGTGGACCGGGTATGTGGCTTCAGCTGTTTTGTTCCTTCCTCCCACTTACTCGCCATCTGCCCCGTTTCTTCTCTAATCAAGTCTCTAGCTTTCCTCATCCTCTTCTTGTCCATCTCCCTGCTCTGCCCCGCTCTGGATGGCCTCTGCTGACCATAACGTCTGTAAATAGGTCTCTTTTTCTTCTCTCTCTTTTTCACCTCTTCCTCTCTCTTCTTCTCTTCTCTTCTCTCTCTCTTTCTCTCTCTCTTATTCTCTCACTCTGTAACTCTTTTCCCTCTGGAATTTGGTATATTTCGCTCTGCCCTAATCACCCTTTCTCTCTCCCGCACACTCTCCTTCTTCTTCACCTACCCTCACCCTCTTGTGATCCTCATGCTAGTATGAAGTCTCTGTTCTTCTCCAGTGATCAATGACTCTATCCCCTTCTCCCTCCTATACCTCACGCTAGTCCACACTCTCTTCTCTCTCTTTACTCTTCGCTCTATCCTTCTCCCACTCCCTCGTATCCCATTAGGCCTGTCAACCCTCTCTCCTCTGTTATCTTCCCTCCCGCCGCCTGCGCCTCTTCCCATCGTCTCCCTACCACTCAGCCAGAGGCTCCCACCAAATTTGGCGCGCTTTTCCACGTTTGAGAAGAGGAATAGGTGGTGCTATTCAAGTAAGCCCTGTATTCTGTACTTTCCACGCTTTTTTGTTTAAAAAAACTATTTTTAAGTGAATATTTTGTATACTATTACTTCCCAAATAAGAATTTGTGGCACCTTTTACCTTAGGGGACGTGTTATTGAATGCGGTAAAAAATATTTCAAATTTCTTTAATTGTTCACTGTTTAA
Organism: Allodiplogaster pararmata; assembly: GCA_964056735.1. Lineage (NCBI taxonomy): Eukaryota > Metazoa > Nematoda > Chromadorea > Rhabditida > Diplogasteridae > Allodiplogaster > Allodiplogaster pararmata. The sequence continues at coordinate 35,129,872 of OZ057404.1, read as the reverse complement.
TACATCGCTGGACACTAATGAGCCTCTAAGCCGCAGATGTGAGATTTATTTGACTAACCTCAAATGATCTGGCGATTTAGTAAGTATTCGCGAGTGTAGGATTTGATGCCTAAAACCCAAAAAGCACTTTTTGCGTTTAGTGCCCCTCCTACCAGAGGTTCAAATAGGTCAGATGAGAAGAGTGGCATTTTTTAATACGGTCTCGATAGCGTAAACTTTTGCCTAAGCCCAAGCGTTTTTTAATGTAAAAATAATTTTTGATGTAAAAAAATATTTTTTTTGTAAATGTAAATAAGTCAGAAGTAAATGTAAACCATTTGAACCTCTTGTAGGCGGAGGGCACTAAACGCAAAAAAGTGCCCGGTTATTTGCTCCATGCTAATTTTCTAAGAATTTTCTCTTCATTCATAAGCATTCCTTGCTGTCTTCAAGCTAGGAACGAGACCAATGTGTGTTAAGTTTGTCATGCAATATAAAATTTACCCTGAGTTTTGGGCACTTTTGCAGTTTAGGGCCCCGTCTCCTAGAGGTTCAATTGGGTCAATTTGGCATTTTCTTGATACGGTCTCGTTCGCCTAAGCCGTACGGCCTCGTTAGCCTAAACTTTTTCCTAAGCCTAAGCGTTTTTTTAATGTAAAAACAACTTTTTTATGAAGGGGGGCCCTAAAGAAGGGAAGAGGGGCCCTAAGGAGAAAGGGGGGAAGGGAGTTTTCATGAATAAAATCTCTTCCTGAGATATTGCGCGCGAAACGCGTGGAGGAGGCTCCGCCCTACCAGACCAAGTAAAAAAGTGCGTAAGTATGACCCATGGAACCTCTAGGAGGGACGGGGCCCTAAACTGCAAAAGTGCCGAGTTTTGAAATCCTCTCACCTTCATTTGTCAAGTAATTCTATTCAAATAAGCTTCAATTGAACTTTTTGTTTAAGCGAAGTGTCACCTTGAGGTAATCGTAGTATCTTTTCATTTTCAGTGCGTATTCTATATAGTACTCTCAGATCAAATTTAAGAAAGCCTTGGCATATAACCGTAGTTATAGTTGGTTATAGTTTCAAAACGAAGGAAAGTTTTCGGTCGTGACTTTGTTAATTTCTCTGCTTTTCTAAATCTCTTCCTGATGAACCTTCTTATCGTTGCACTCTCTCTTCCCTTCCTCCATGCGCTATCTCGCACCTTCTTTTGTCAATTACCCGTTTATAATAACTATTTCCTAAATCATCCGCTTTATGTTTGAAATTTGTATTGGAAATTGAGATTTGGAAGAAATATACATATACATTTTTAGAGTTTTGATTTGAGAGAAGTTTATTATGGAAATTCAGATTTGTGAGAACATGTGCTTGCAGCACATAAATTTTTCACGTTTTAGTGCTCGTGATTCTATAGTTTCGCTGGCTATTACCAAAGCACGCCACTCACGCTACGCACGCCATGAACGCCAAATCATTACTAATGCACGCCACAACGCGGGAAATTTCTTAACTTTGCCCCATGCGCTTTATTTAATTTTTTCAAGTTTTTTAAATGTTTTTTTCTGCTTAGGCTTAGGCAAAAGTTTACGCTAACGAGACCGTATCAAAAAATTAACATAATAATGCGTCAAACACTCTTTCTCTCTTTCTCACGCACTGGCGTGCATTAGTAATGATTCGGCGTGCTTGGCGTGATTTAGTAATGGCCGTTTCGCTCTAATTCTTTATCGGAGTGAGAATGTGATGTTTTAGGAGATCAAATGGAGCCAGACGATGGGCGTAACACATTGGGAGACGGCCCCAAGCGAATTGCTCACAAACATGTCAACAAAAAAGAGTGAGTTTTTCTCTTGATTATAAGCGTCTGTCTTTTGATTTTTTTCTTCTGAAATTCAAATCACTTAATCAGACTAGCAATCCAACTTCTGTTTTGAAATTTTTTTGGAGTTATAACATCGTTAATACTTCAACATTATCTGATGCTCTTCGAGCACTACAAGTATCGTTCCGTAGCATACGTTTGACACTGTTATACAAGCATGAAGTCTGCATTGGCAGACTTGAGGCTTATATTAGAGTCAAGTCTGCATTGGTAGACTTGAGGCTTATATTAGAGTCAAGTCTGCATTGGTAGACTTGAGGCTTATATTAGAGTCAAGTCTGCATTGGTAGACTTGAGGCTTATATTAGAGTCTGCAAACAGTCTTAAATCGATTGTTTCAAAACAACCTACATCGGCTTAGTTCAATACCATAGGTGAAATATTTCTTGATTTTTCAATAGGTCTATCGCTAAAATAGGTTAAAAGTTTCACTTACAACTTTACGAAACCGGTTGACGCTGAGTTGTGGCTAATGAAACGTTACATTTATGTAGAGAAATAAAGATTTTTTCCTTTCAATTTTAGCTGTGAAAACTCTGATATATTCATTTCGAGGGAGGGTTAGGGTCGGTCGCCGTAGAATTTTTTTTGCTAGTTTGCAGTTTATCTATGTTCAATACGCAGGTACGAAGAAGAAAATCCAGAGCCGATGGAGTTCGTTACGCCTCTTTTACCCAGAATTCGCTCTGGGAGCGTTATCGGGCAAGAGAATCGACACAGTGGTTGTATGGGTTAGTCATGGAAACCTTATAGATTTTATATTATAAAATGCGATTTGATCATTTCTGCAAGAATATCAGACTCAATGTGGAAAGAACTAGAAATAAAATTCGATTTAATGAGGTATAGAAGCTAGAAATTAGAGCAATATGAAAGGTCAAAACTTCAGACTTGCTCGCTTCTCATCCATAATTGCCCCTTGCTGGAATCATTCTTATTTTTTGCTTCAAGTTATGCCAAACTGCCGGTGACCTATGATTACTTAAGAATTTTTTTATCAAGAGTTCAAAGCATAGGAAAACTGCAGACTGGCAAAAAAATTTCTAGGGCGACCGACCTACCGACCCTCTCCCTCACAAATGATTGTATCAGAAAAGTCTCAGCTAAAATTGAAAGAAAAAATCTTCATTCCTTTAAATAAATAGATATTACATGAAGTTAAAAGTGTTTCACAAAGTTAAAAGTGAAACTTTTAACCTACTTTAGTGATTTATTTTAAAAAAAATATTGAAAAATCAAGACATATTTTACCTATGGTTCAAAGCTTATTGAATTATTTGGAAACTAGAGTTCCGTTCTCACAAGAAGGTTTTGCGATGTTGAAATCTTTTGACAATGTCTCAGTCGATCAATAAAATGTATTTTTTACAGATGGAACTATTCAGCCAACGACATCCTCACAGTATCCGGAGGAGGCCTTTGTGCTACCACCTTCTCAAGAAGTCGAGGATGCCCTGGCTTCTGGTGAAGACAGTGGGGAGGATTCGGAAGGCGAACTGGTCGGTGACGCTCTGAAGATTAAAAGGAGAACGGGATGCCGAAAAGAGAAGAGTCTTGGACTTCTCTGTCAAAGGTTGGCCAAATTACTCGATTTGCCGGATTTCATTACTTGAAAAACGTAAACATTAGTTTTAATGTGTTCGGAAAGAGCACAGAGGCGCACTGAAAGCGGTTTTCTTGGAAACAGAGGCCTGCCGATTTTCAACTGAATTAAAAAGGTTCTCAGAGACAATGAAGATTATTAAGAGTCACAGGCATCAAACACGAAAAAGCTAACGATTTAAAAGATGACTTTTGAGAGAGAAAGGAACGGGATATAGAGATAATTTTGAGAGATTCATATCTCAGCACAATTTTTTGATTGATGAAAAGTTCGATGAACTGCGTTGTTTGAGATTTTTGCAAACGATGAGAGAGGAAACAGCAATGTCGCGCTCGAAATCAGTCCATTTGGAAACTATCGCTAAGAAGATGTGTCAGCCATTTTTCACTACTCTGTTATGCAAAAAATTGTTAAGGAGAAAAAATCAAGTTAGGTTGAAAAAAGTTTTGCACAAGATTTATTCACTCTTTCATATTTGACTACACTATATTAGTTATTAAATACATGAAATACATGTACTTTGTTTGATGATGAATTGTGTTCAGATCAGGGGTTAAATAGTGACCGGATCGGTCCCGTCGGCGGATACATGTACACACACTATTGACAGGGGTTAAATAGTGACCGGATCGGTCCCGTCGGTGGATACATGTACACACACTATTGACAAAAAACTCCCTCTCTTTTCTTACCCTTTTCCTTCACCCCCTCTTCTTTTTTCCTCCAAACTTTGAGCTGCGGATACATGTAAACCCAAATTGGGCGGCTCCATTTAACCCCTGGTTCAGATCCACCAAATCTGCCAAATTTATAACAAAAATTCAATTTTTTTGGAATGATAACTGCTGATCGCATTGGTGTCATTATTAGTATAATGGGTAAGATACTTTTTATACATTCTTTTAATTCATTTTGATAGACTCACTGATGAGTTTGAGCTTTCTCGAGCATGCAATAGAAAAAGGAGAGAAAAAAGAAATCTAACATTGAAATGGGACATATTTAATGTGATAAGGAAACCAAGTTTAGAAAAAGTACGGTTTTTTGAGGCCTTACATGCTGCAAGTAGAACTTAGTTTTACTCAAATAGACAAATAATCAAGTTTTAGCTGTGGAAAAGCGGCGAATCTACGACATCGTCAACGTGATGGAAGCATTGGATGCGATGAGCAAGTTGAACAAATCTTTCTACTGCTGGCGGGGGCTCAATCATCTACCCAATCTCATGCAAGAACTCCAGGTTCATTCAGAGACGAACATGCAAATTTGCACTCTTGGTAAAAGCTCGTAACCGGGTATTTTCTATTGCACCCTCTTACTCTCGCTTTTTTATTCGTGCTATATTCTCACCATTAGTAGTTTCTGATCTAGTCTGTCCATAGGTTACCAAGGGGTACAAAAAACCTCCCGGCCCCCCGCCCTCGAAGGAAATTTTGTTTCTCACGTTCATAAGCTTTTATCAGATGCAGATTTTTTTTCCTTATGTTTTATTATGGTGTTTGATAAAATATGTAGAAGTCCATTTACCATTCCATTTAAGTTGAAGAAGTTACAATCAAAAACTCAATTGAGAAATCAATTCCAATAAAACTCCACTGGGAAATTCAAAAATTTTTATTGCTTGAACATAAACCTAAGAAAATACAATAAGAAATCGAGTTTGTACACAAATCTCCGCCCGGCCCCCGCCCGCGAAATTTTTTTGTTGATAATTTTAGGTGACCTATGAGTCTGTCGTATTATAATTCAAAATTATGTTCGATTTTTCAATATTCTTATCACGTTTACGAACATTCAATATCAAACATGTATGGTTAGTTGTATTGTGGTACATTTTTTTGAGAACTGATTTCATTAACCGTATTTTTTTCTACAAAAGTCTTTTTGAGCGCCTTTCTGATTAATGGTCGAATGAGCCAAATGGCCTGAGTTCCTGATGACCTTCTCCCGCATCTCTGCAACAGATCTGCCTACTAAGAGATGACCCAGTCCCTCCGCAACCCCCCTTCCCCGCACTCATACAAGTCTTCACCCTCTTCAAGTCTTAAAGTCTCTCTAGATTCCCCGACTTCTCTTCCTCCGAGTCTCTTATTTCTCTAGCTTTTTCTGCTTCTCTCATCCCTCCAAGTCTCTTCTCTCTCACTTTCTCTGCTTCTTATCTTCTTGCGAAATTTATTATCCGTTATCTCCATCTTCTCTGTTCTCTATATGAAAGCCGTGTACTTTTTTTCCTATCACGAAATGGCGTCCCGCAGAAAGTTGCGCAATGTATAGGTCTCAAGGCGCGAGGCTGAGGCTAACGAACGGAATACAGAAACGAATTGGCAAAATGCCCAAAATGGGAGTTTGAGAGAGACAAAGAGAAAGAGAGAGGTTAAAGCGTAAGTAGCAGCTAGACAGAGAAATTAAATATAGTTGGAATAAGAAGCATACAAAGTTGTGAATAAGGAGGGAGAGAGAGACAAGAAAGAGTTGAGAGTGAAGAGAAGAGGGAAAGAGAGAAAGGAAGAGGGTAAAAAGGTAAGAGAATATGATAAGGATGGGCCAAAGGATGTCCATCGAAATGACGTCACCATCTACATATAGTAAGGACAAAACAACCAATGGAAGTGCAGAGCAATATGAGCAAAAAAAGGAAGAAGATGACATGTTCAGCCATTGATTTTTTTCTTTGTACGACTCCTCACTTAACTAAGAGAGAAAAAAGGTAATCATTAAAAATAGGAAATAAAAGCAATTTAATTATGAAATATTTAATAAAAATTAATGAATTTGACTCACGCACTATCCTGAGATTAGATGATAGAACCATTAGCTGTTCCCTGGGTGATTAATAGTGTGTTTGTAGCCAGGGGTTAAATGGAGCCGCCCAATTCGGGTTTACATGTATCCGCCGCTCAAAGTTTGGAGGAAAAAAGAAGAGGAAATGAAGGAAAAGGGTAAGAAAAAAGAGGGAGTTTTTTGTCAATGGTGTGTGTACATGTATCCGCCGACGCGACCGATCCGGTCACTATTTAACCCCTGGAAGGGACCGATCCGGTCACTATTTAACCCCTGGAAGGGACCGATCCGGTCACTATTTAAACCCTGGAAGGGACCGATCCGGTCACTATTTAACCCCTGGAAGGGACCGATCCGGTCACTATTTAACCCCTGGAAGGGACCGATCCGGTCACTATTTAACCCCTGGAAGGGACCGATCCGGTCACTATTTAACCCCTGGAAGGGACCGATCCGGTCACTATTTAACCCCTGGAAGGGACCGATCCGGTCACTATTTAACCCCTGGAAGGGACCGATCCGGTCACTATTTAACCCCTGGAAGGGACCGATCCGGTCACTATTTAACCCCTGGAAGGGACCGATCCGGTCACTATTTAACCCCTGGAAGGGACCGATCCGGTCACTATTTAACCCCTGGAAGGGACCGATCCGGTCACTATTTAACCCCTGGAAGGGACCGATCCGGTCACTATTTAACCCCTGTTTGTAGCAGAAAGAAAAGCTAGATTTTTGCAAAGCACAATACACATTTCTTGATAATTTCGTTTGAGTGAATCAGTTTTAAACAATGACATTGTTTTGTGCTGAAGAATTAACCATGAATTCATAGAATCGTTGATTTCATTCATGAAGACACGATTGAGAAATAAAGAGACCCCTACAACAAATCATCATTCAAGAACATTTCGTATTTTTTCCAGAATTTTTAATATCAACACAAAAGAAGTCTGTAGAACAAGAATTCTAATGATGTGGTAACGTTACGCTAAGTAAAGATATGAAAAGGCATATGAATAATAAGAGAAAAATATAAAGTATCATTAGCTTTCTTGGAGAGTGCGAATTTCACTTCCAGTGGAAGTTCTTGTGCACAAGGATAATATAAGTCTCCCTTTAGCGAGACGCTATCGAAGAAGACCTTCCCTCACGTATTCTCCGAGTAGAGCAGGCGATGTGCTCATTCGTTGATCTCTCTCCTGGTTCTCGCAGAAAGGATCTCGTCGGTAAGTTCACGAGAGAACTCGCGAGATTCGGTTGAGTCTGGCGGTAAAGCTATGCAGAGAAGGGCCTAAGGAAGCAAAGCTTGCGCGTTATCGGAACTCATTTGTTTGTCACTCAAGAAGCGTAGTCTTTGTAAGGGTTCATTTAAAGTTGGCATGGGAGAACTCCGGCTGGAATTCGCATTATGGCGAGGACCCATAAAACTATATCTTTTTTTTGGCTAGAGATTCTTCGAGACGAAGTCTTGCTAAGAAGTTAGCGTTTCCAGATTCGTTGAGGTTGAGTAACACAAAAAGTTTAAGGAAGAAAAGCCCATCTAATATACATACATTATTCAGCTTGAGATAGAAATATTGAAACAGGGCTGACTTATTGACGTTCTGAGAATTTGCTCATTCTGAAGGCAAAAAAGACATTTGATTTTAACGGAGGTTCAAAAAAAGGTAAAGGGATAATTGCAGGGAGTGTGGTAGATCACACATTTTCATCTACTCCAACAACGGCTTCTTGTTCTCCCTACACTCTCGCCTCGCCCCTCACCTCACCGATCCTCGCCAAGAACGCTTCAGTCGTGGTCTCTACGAGTTCATCCACGAATATTTCCTCAGGCGGCCTCACGTACGGCGGCTCAGAATCAGCAGGGGGCGCTCAACGCTCGGGTGCAGCTTCAGAAGCCTCCTCCAGTGCGCAAGGGTCACAATCGTCAACTCGCTCCGACCGTGGAGGTCGCAACTCTCTGGCATTGCTGTGTCGCCGATTCCTCATGGTGCTGCTTGCTCATCCGGTTAGTTCCAGTGGGTCAACACAAATAAAACATTGAAAAATCTGAAAGATGCGATCGGTCTTCGAAGGCGACCCCAAAGTTGTTTCTAACCAGAATTTTTTAATAAACGCGTTGTGGGGCTGAAATATATGCGCTATCTAAAAAGATGTGATAATACGTATTTTCTGTTTGTTAAGCATTCTCCATCTTTCATCCCACGCTTTTGGTCTCTTTCCAGACTTACCGTTTTCTCATGAGGAGCAGGGGTTATTTAGTAATGACAGATCTTCTGTCGGCGGGCCTCTGTGTTCCAAATCTTTAAGGGGGGACCCTTATGTGAAAAAAGGTAAGGGGGACCCTTATGTGAAAAAAGGTAAGGGGGACCCTTATGTGAGAAAAAAAGAAAAAAAAATTTTTACCCCTAAGGGGGGAACCTTATGTAAAAAAAATTTTTTCCGCTTTCGGCGGGCCTCTGTTTTTCCAAATCGTAAGGGGGGACCCTTAAGTGAAAAAAAATTGTCTGTCCCTTTTTCTTTCACACTAAAAAACCCCTGATGAGGAGTGTTTGATTTACACGCTTTCCACGGGTTACAAAAAATAGTGTGCGTATTCCGTCCTAGTTCTACCATTTCTGAACCCCTATCTTTTATATTGTTAACGATGCCCTGTGAACCATAGGTAAACGGCAAAATAGCAACAAAAATGTAAGGCGATTGACCAACTTCACTCTTCACCGACCTTGGTAAAAATGTTTTTGATATTTTTAGTCGAAAATTTTAATTCTAAAATTAAATAAAAAAAATTTTTATTCTTCTCAAGTGAGCCTAAACCGTAACTCAGCATGAACGAGTTTTGTTTTACTCAAGATTAGTAACTTTTTTACTCGCGCGATCGACTTATTGAAAAATAACGACTTAGTCCACCTATGCTGTGAACAAGTTTTTCTTTGACGATCATGTTACTACTCAATCGATCAATATTTCAATCATGCTGTCATCTTCGATGCTGAGAAGGCATTTTTTCCAGCAAGATAACCGTAAGGTGAGTCTAGACGTGGCGAGTACAGTACTCATAAAGGACCCTGAGACCGAAGGATTTGATCCACCAAGCAGAGGTTGATTACTATTCATTGGCTACAGTATTTGATAGGTGTTGAATGCTCACAGTTAAAAGTAAAAAGATGAAATATTCAATACATTTAAAACTCTTACAAGAAATTGAAGCATTCAAATAGAGAATTTTCTCTTGTATGTATTCAAAGAGTCGAAGATGTTAATGGTTTGGCCAAAATGACTCTGAGATGTCCAAATTCTACGAGAAGCTTCTTTCAGTAATTTTTACCAGCTGGTTAGAAGGAAAGTAGAGAGTAAGTGAAAAGTTTATCGATCTAGACATTACGAGAAAGAGAGATTCATTGCATATGACTCGTGAAAGTGTCATTGGAGAACGGTTTGAGGGAGATGTCGTCGTTTGTATGACATCGCGAATGTCTTGGTCGCCATGGGCATCATCAAGAAGGTGCACTACCTCTTCGGGACCAAGAAAATCCCACTATTCATCTACAGTGGACCAGAGCCGGATGGTTGGTTGCTTCGACGTTTAAACAAGCGAGGAATTGGCACCTGGCAAAAGAATCACTGGTTCTTAATAATATAAACTCTTCCTTGCTAAAAAAGTATGTTTCGTTGTGTAGACAGCTCATCACATTCGGCTTTACATGTTTTGAAGCATCTTTGGTTTTGGCAATACTTATTTAATCGCTCCCGAAAAGGACAGAGAAGACCGCTGAAAGCGCTTCTATCTGAGACAGAGCCGCGCCTATGGCAAAAGAAAAGTTTCTAGAACAGAAAATTGTTTTAGAAAAGGGTTGTACTTCAAAAATGTCAAACGGAGTCAAACAAAGCCAACAGATGGTCGGACATAACTGTTCAACCCCTGTTTATAGCGCGAAAGTTGTAGGAGAACTCCTTGGATCCCAAGAATATCAAGACCACAAAATCATCTCACGGTTTGAAGACACAGGTTAAATAGTGACCGGATCGGACGTAGCGGTGAATACATTTTTGCATAACTTAGCGACTAAACTGAAGAAAAACATTTTCTTCAAAAACATGAATTGTATATTAAAAAATTTTTGCCGAGTGTATATATCTTTATTATGACTGAAGGGTAACTTAATGAGTTACCGCTTATACGGTGTATAAAATTGGTCAGGAAGAACGGGATAAAATCTCGACATTTGAGGATCCACTCTTCAATCCGTTTTAAGATAATCCGATAGGTCGACGACTGTGAGAAGGTTCAGTTCGTCTAGAATTTTTGCGAACTCTCGAAGCTCAGTGATGTGTTTCTGAGTATCTGCGATTCTGTTCCATAAACCGATAGCTCTTCTGAAATAGAAATTAGAGTGCTTATAATGATTTATCTGCACTAAAGTTAACCGGGAAGTCCTATCGGAGGTACGAAGATTTGTTTCCGTTCTAAGAATCATTTGGTTTTTGCACATATGACAGTCTAATTTTCCAAATAGTAACCGAAAAACAATAAATAAATCGAAGCGGGCTCTGCGTTCTACAAGCGAATCTAAATTGAATAGCTTGAGACGTTTCGGATAATTTAGATTAGAGTTGTTGCAGCGAGATAACGCCCTCTTTGTAAAGATTCTTTGTGGGAACTCCAGTCTTCTTGAACAATTACTGCGAGAAGTTGGTGAAAAAATTGTGGTTTCGTATTCTAGAAGAGGCCTGATATATGTGGTATACACAGTTTATAAGAACTGAAAATTTGGCTTATAAGTCTGAATAGCATTCATTTGAAGGTACGGTAGCCCTAAAAGTAGAACCACAGGAGAAGGGAAATCCTGACTCTGAAAAAAATCCTAAGTTTAGCTCAAACGTGCTACGCCTTTCTAAAGAAGTAAGAATAGTCATATGAGAAACAGGAAAAATGTCAAGAATTTTCACCGCACCGGTGACCGGTCAAAAAAAATTTTTTTTTGCGCGACTTTCAGTTTTGAAGAGTTTTCAAGAGAGTTGATAAAAAGACACTCAAACGTGCTCTGCTCTGCATCCGGTGAGAGTCAAATTACTTATGCAAATATCAAAAAAATTTGAAAAATTCTGTGTTTCATTCCATGCCCGCGAAGGATTTTTTTGAATTTCGACTCTATGGAAGACATGTGAACAACATATTTAATTTCATTTCTTTATCGTGGTAGGGGTGAGAAGAGGACAAAATGAGGTATTGGACTGCTTCATTTGGCGTTATATTTTCCATTGCACATGTTTAAGAGGCGGTCACATAGGACAGCCGATATCGGAGTTAGAGAGAAAGGTGGCCCCCTCCGATGGAAGGTGGCCCAATAATCTGAGTCAATTTATTATCGAGTATTCCAGCAAATACTTTTATGTTTTAGTTGTTGTAAACGCTCTCTGATGATCTAGTGGTATACTTTCTACGTGTTTTGTATGAAACTTTTCGAATACCATTTTTTGCGCTGTTTGATGAACCATCATACCCCATTGATACATTCCCGGTTGTACTCTGTGTCACTTTTCAACATTAAGATTTTAACTTGAAAAGTTTGATTTTTTAATCTTCATCATCGGCTGTTAGCATAGAAAATATTCATCCATAGCTAATTATGTTCATATTGTCAACATGTAATACAAACTTCAAACTTTCGAAGAAGCATAGCAGTATTCAGCTGCTACAAGAAAGGTTTTTCTTCGGTTTTATGGCGGAAAATGTAAACATCAATTGGTCCGGTCGCATTTAATCACTGTTTGAAGAGAAAGCGACGCTGTCAGAGGAGACACTGCAGGAGATGATGATGCATCCTTCAAAAGACACGGAAGACGCCAAAGGCTTTGGGAAGAGGTTACACAAATCCATTCTCAATTAACTAGTTCTCAGTTACACAGTTATTGGCAGTCGTGCCTGATTGAGATGTCATGTGATTCATTATGAAAGCTAAGCCAACATGGTTATTGTTCAGGAGGATCCTAGCATAGTTTTAGGAATAGTTATTGATACATTTTGAACACTGTGAAGCCTGGGCGAGATGAAACTTAACAAAAAGTTTAACAGATGTTTAAAAAGTCATGAACTAACAGATTTAAAAAGTCATGAAAAAAGTCATGAACTAACAGAGAAAAAAAGTTTAAAAAGTCATGAACCAATATATGTTTAAAAAGTCATGAACTAACAGATGTTTAAAAAAGTCATGAACTCTTATCTCTTATTCTCTGAATGAAGGTGCTGAATAAATATGTTTACTTCTACTTATTAAGGAGTAGAGAGGGAGAGGAAAAAACTTGTTCTTGAAGCAGGAGTTGAATGTTCATGTAATAATAATAATAATAATAATTTTATTGTCATTGTAACATGGTTATACAATTGAGTGCACAGTAAAAATCGAAAACAAATATAATTTACAATGGCAAAATAAGAAGTAGCAACTGGGCTACTAATAGTTAAACAACTGACGAGAAAAAAAAATCAAAAATTCAATTAATTTAAGAACTTCCTGGCCTTGGGAAGTGATAAGCTAAAAAAACAAACAGGAAGATCATTCCACTCTCTTATTATCCTATAAGGAAAGAATGACTGAAATCGATTTAAACGGCAAATAGGCATACGAAGTTTCCATGTATGACCACGGGTGAATCTATTCTAGGAGCAAGAGGAAGGATCTCGCCAATAGGAATGTTTATGTTGTGATGTACTATTTTATAAAGTAGCATCAAATCGTTTGTCAAAGTGTCATCTTTCAGTTTGTCAAAGTAGCATCAAATTAAGACCCTCTGTCGACGGGTCTCTGTTCTTTCAAATCACAAGGGGGTACCATTATGTGAACTGGCAACAGTTGCCATTCGTGACTCTACAGCCTTAAGAGCCTGTCACGGATGGAGCCGGATCATCCAGTCCAGAATCGAGCGCGACCTCAGGTGGCGGATAGAGGGACGCCTCCCTACGAAGAATTCGTGCTGGGAGGTAGCGGGAGAAATCCCGCCGCGGACGAAAACTGGGTAGTATAGCTCGTCAAAGGAGGGCGATGCCAGACCGGCCTGGGCATGCCACCGGACAAAAAATCAGCCGATACTCCGCTATACTTTTCAATGGCGAGTCGAGGCGCCAGTCAAATAGCCTCTTGCCTATCTACGGTCAACGACAGGAGAGACGTCTCTACTCCCACCAAAAACGATGCTAGGCCGGCTTGACCACCCACTCACAAGGCCTATAGCATGAACAGGTTGCTACAACGATGTCCGCCTTCACAAGGTGCATCATGACAGTCTTAGGACTGCAAAGGACATCAAAGCCCTTCTCCGGACGCATCTTGTCCGAAGAACACGAGAACTTCTCTCATTACAGAGAGCGTTCATAACCAAGTCTTCGATGCGGGATGCTTGCCGGCAACAACAACAACATGTGAAAACAAATTTTTCGTGGGTGTCCTTAAAAGCTCACGAACTAGTCGATAACATAAGTGAATAAGAAAAAAGTCTAGTTAGATTATATAGAGAAAACATCAGAAATCGGGGAAAATCAAGTTTGAAAACTCTTCGGGAACCCCTCCTTCATAATAAACTCTTCGGGAACCCCTCCTTCATAAGAAACTCTTCGGGAACCCCTACTTCATAATAAACTCTTCGGGAACCCCTCCTTCATAAGAAACTCTTCGGGAACCCCTCCTTCATAAGAAACTCTTCGGGAACCCCTCCTTCATAAGAAACTCTTCGAGAACCCCTCCTTCATAATAAACTCTTCGGGAACCCCTCCTTCATAATAAACTCTTCGGGAACCCCTCCTTCATAATAAACTCTTCGGGAACCCCTCCTTCATAATAAACTCTTCGGGAACCCCTCCTTCATAAGAAACTCTTCGGGAACCCCTCCTTCATAATAAACTCTTCGGGAACCCCTCCTTCATAAGAAACTCTTCGGGAACCCCTCCTTCATAAGAAACTCTTCGGGAACCCCTCCTTCATAATAAACTCTTCGGGAACCCCTCCTTCATAATAAACTCTTCGGGAACCCCTCCTTCATAATAAACTCTTCGGGAACCCCTCCTTCATAAGAAACTCTTCGGGAACCCCTCCTTCATAAGAAACTCTTCGGGAACCCCTCCTTCATAATAAACTCTTCGGGAACCCCTCCTTCATAATAAACTCTTCGGGAACCCCTCCTTCATAAGAAACTCTTCGGGAACCCCTCCTTCATAAGAAACTCTTCGGGAACCCCTCCTTCATAATAAACTCTTCGGGAACCCCTCCTTCATAAGAAACTCTTCGGGAACCCCTCCTTCATAATAAACTCTTCGGGAACCCCTCCTTCATAAGAAACTCTTCGGGAACCCCTCCTTCATAATAAACTCTTCGGGAACCCCTCCTTCATAAGAAACTCTTCGGGAACCCCTCCTTCATAAGAAACTCTTCGGGAACCCCTCCTTCATAAGAAACTCTTCGGGAACCCCTCCTTCATAAGAAACTCTTCGGGAACCCCTCCTTCATAAGAAACTCTTCGGGAACCCCTCCTTCATAAGAAATCATACACCTTATTCAGGAGCAAAAGCGAGGCTAATCTTTCGGAATCAAACTTGCGGTTTCAACATGGAAAAGTGGCCCGGTTACGGTACTTAATATCTAATTTCTTTCACGTTACGACTTCCAAAAGTTTTTTGAATTGTTTTCACGAGACTACAACTTGGTTGAATTTTAATTAATGCAAGTTTAAACATTCTATTCAAAGATAGCTCGCTGCATGTTCAGAGGGATTCTCAGATGTCTTTGTTCTTTGCGAATTTATTAAACTTTTTAAACGTCTTTTTACGAGCAAATGAAATTAGGTTAACACATTACAATAATCAATAGTCTTCTTTTTCTTCTTCCTAGCGTTCATCCCGCCGCCGGGCAGGGTCCCTTTATTACAATAGTGGGTCCCTTTATTACAATAGTGGGTCCCTTTATTACAATAGTGGTTTGATGAAATTGTTTTCAAGGCTTTCTCTTTTCTGAAACCAACGTGAAAATTTTGTATACCTGATGTTTCGTAAGACATGATAAATATTTTGTAAATCTTTTTTATTTTGTGTTGGTTCTTATCTGGGGGGAAAAGCGGTTGAATCCGATGCTTGGAGTATTTTTTTAGAGAGTAGCGAAAATAATTGATTTAAATTGTATTCAATAACCTAACTAAAATTAATGAATATCGATATGATGTGTACAGGTCGGATGCTTCTGACATGTCGCCCGCTTCTTCACCCAACAACAGCTGCATAATGACAGCAGCCGAAAGGAATCGTTTGCTGCAAAGCAGCGGGTCTTCCTTTGTTGTCCCTCTATCTCCAGGGCAGATGGCCAGGGTAGGGACATAATTGTATAGTAATTAACAAGAGGTTTAGCTAGTTCAATCGTCAGATATCGACCTCTGTTTTCAAAATCACTGCCTAAAATGGACGGGTTTGGAAGGGTAAATCCAATGCCCGACTATCGGCCTTCTGAACCTCTTACTGACAATCACAAAATTTTTGTTGCAACAAGACATCTCGATAGTGTCATATGGAAACTTTGATGATGTTACATGTGGCGAATGTTTCATACGTTTTGTATATTTTATCAAAACCCCGGGTATCTCTTTTAATTCTTAAAAATAGACCTGTAAGCAAAACGTTTCAAAAAAAGGATAATTCATTTTGCCCCTTGGGTCTTTCCAGGGGAGATAACCGCCCAGGGGCTTATGTCTCCTTTTCCGGAAGCAATAGAAATTTATGAATGTGCATGACATTCATTATATAGCTAATGAAAAGAAGTAAGAAGTATTTGAATTGCAGCGTCGCACGGTGGAGCATATCCCGTCTAGTCCACTCGCGTCGACAGATTTTCTTTCGCCCCGATCGGTTGGTTCTTGTGTTCATTAGATGTAGTAAGCACATTATACAATGTACATATCATACGATCCAATACAAACACATGAGTATGAATGAAAAAAACACATATAAAAAAGAGAGTATTATTGATTAATTGATGGGAATTTGAAATAATGTAATGCACGCAAATTTGACAATTACGGACCTTTTTTTCTTGAAAACAAATCGTTCTCAATTGCTCTTGTTGGAAACACTAGCAGATTGAACTGCGAAAGTATTGATTGACTCAACAGTTAGATTTTGAGACCGGGAACCAGATCTTGATTTCGCCATCTTTTCTACTTTTATGCGCTCAGCCTGTGCTTATGTGAAGCTTTACGGTTCCTGTTGAATTCATTTGTATCTCTGCTATTGTTGTTTGCTTAATAGAACCGCTTTTTTCGGAGAATCGAATGTAGATATTCTAACGCGTTAATACATAACAATAATAATAGTATTTAATAATAATCTTCCTCCCGCTTGTTCTTGCCTCGTGGCAGGGTACGCGCTCTTATGTGATGCGGGACAGACCTATCCTGGTAACACATGTGGCTGCCGCTGGATCACTGCTAGTGTGTGTACCAACAGTGGGAAGAGTCAAATACTAGCCAGAGCTTTACCAAAATTTACTTAACCCCCGTTAATTTGAGTCGATCTGTCCGAAGTGGGAGTCGAACTTGGGACACTTCATACTATAGTCGATCTGTCCGGAGTGGCAGTCGAACTTGGGACACTTCGTACTATAGTCGATCTGCCCGGGATGGGAGTCGAACTTGGGACACTTCGTACTATAGTCGATCTGCCCGGGGTGGGAGTCGAACTTGGGACACTTCGTACTATAGTCGATCTGTCCGGGGTGGCAGTCGAACTTGGGACATTTCGTACTATAGTCGATCTGCCCGGGGTGGGAGTAGAACTTGGGACACTTCGTACTATAGTCGATCTGTCCGGGGTGGGAGTCGAACTTGAAACACTTCGTACTATAGTCGAACTCACTACTTTTATGCCACACCCGGACAAGATTCTAACGTCTCATTCTAAAATGTTTATCTTCCTGTCTGTTTTATTTTATCTTTATCTCCTTTTTTGGTTTTGCTTCAATGTTGTATCTCTTTGAACACAGGTTGGACCCCTTCCTCCTGTGGTCAGCTTCCGCAACTCAGAGACGGCGGGTGCTACAGTATTCATCGCTCGACCAGCGCCCAGAACCATGCCGTATAGCTCTCACTCAACGCCGAATATGCTAAATGCCACTGCCGCACACCGTCCGCCTCCCTCGCCGCACATGAGGACAACCTGGCCATCGGTGATTTTTTCTCTTACGAGGTTTTGAATTATCAGCAAGTGATGTTATAACTGTTCCTTTTCCGAATCAAAATAGTTTCACCTATTAAGGAATTTTGAAAAAGTGGACGAGTAACAGTTATAGTTTTATGAAAGGTGGAGACTAGACCGATTGTGGCATTTGGAGAAGAGAATAATGAATAAAAAAGACCGAAAAATAAAATAATAAGAAAAAAAAGAACGAAAATGATTATAATGTTAAAAGAAAAAAGTTCCCTCGCTAAGTCGAGCTTGGAATGGTAGAATTTTTTGGAATTCTTCAACGCACAAATTTTCTAGTCGAACTTCATGTCTGAAAATACTCAAATCAATCATCTTGTTCTCATCAGGTTGTTTATTATCACCTGCAAAAAAATGAGTAGATCAAAGAACTTGTTGATACACACACAGCAATTGCATGAGATAGACAGTGACTTCGTACAATGGGCAATGGAGAAAGACATAGGAACAATTAATTTTCAGCATAGCCTTTCTTCAATGAAGTTTGCATAGTTTTGAACCGCCTTGTGGGTGAAAGAAACTCTGTTGATATTATAGTCTTGGTCGCTGCTGAATGAAGTATTGTCTAATCTCTGTATTACTCGGTTATTAAAGTGTACTTGCAGACCTTTTTATCACCCAACGCTTCTTCTCCTACTGTTCTTAATCGTCATCCAAGTCCATCCTTTTCGAGTTCTACACCCTCGCTCTTACCGGCCTGTCGGTCTCTCGCCCCACTAGAATCTTCCGCGTCATCAGCTTCCGCGAACAAATCGCCGAAGCAGATGGCATCGCCCCTTCAGCAGCCAATTACACCGGCGCACTCCATCAGGAAGATCCTCGGGGTACTCCGCTCTCCTGCAGGCGGTCCACAACAGGCGCCACCCAAGTCGCCGCCTCAGCCGCGGAAGTCACTCGCCGCAGTCTTCGCCGGCCCTAGAGATAACGAGGAAGAAGAGAATCGATCGCTTGATGTACTCGAACATCACGGAACCTCCCTCTTCCGCGTCGTTAAACGGTGTGTCTAAGTATCTTTCTCTTCCTTGTTTTCGCTTTTTGACAGGGTACGCGCTCTGCTAATATGGGGACCTAATCTGGTAGAACCAAGAGCTGCTCATTGGGAGACTATGTACAAGTGTGTATAGCAAGGAGGAAATAGAATTCGGTCAATCACTTCTAAACTTTCTTCGGTTGGGGTTTGTGTGGATCTATGTGCTGAGTGACCACTCTTCGAAAATCAAGACTTCTTTCTTGACAATAAAATAAGTTTTCATAAAATATGATTGAGTTTCTGATTAAATAATAATGAAGGCGTCTCTCTCACGTGATGAAGTATTTTCAAATTGCCTTAAGCTTTATATTCGGAGTTGATAAACTGAGAGAGAAAAATCTGCAGACTCAAACAGAAGTTGAAAAGGTGACTCAAGCACCTTCTAAAGATATCGACTCTTCAAACCAATCAATATATCTTTACAGAGAAAAGTCGCCATCGTCGGAGAAACACCATCGCCTAATTTAATTTACGATTTGTCCCTTTATTGTAATTTTTCGCATCCAATGTGTACTTTTGTTAGGGAATGTAGTGTGAATTTAGGGTCAATAGATTTTTGGCAAACGGGTTTTAAACTACCTTTGAAAAAATTCGAGCCAAGGAAGTATCTACTTGAAATTGGCTATTAATAATGCTGAAATGAATGAAGAAGGGCTCTGCTCTGCTTTTGTCGAAAAAATACTTTATTTCTTAACATCAGTTTAGGTAGATGGCGTAACAAGCCTCATATGGCGTGAATATTTCATTACCTTGTTCATAGCGATCGAATACTGTTGCGAATAAGGAAAGTTGTTGAGCTCAAGCTTCATTTAGCAGTTGGATATGTATTATTTATGAGGCAACTATATTTTCTATATTCTCAAATGAGCCAAAAAATCCACGAGTTTTCTTTAAATTTTTACATTACAACGAAGGTCACATTAAGAATTAACTGTAAGAACCCCTAATTAGAAATTAAACATTTGACTCAAAAGTTCTTCGCTAAAAAATTAATGAAATAAACTTATTTTGCTGAATTGAGACGTAAAAGTTTTCATGAAGTGTCGATAACTATATAGCAATAGGCGTTTTTATAAGCTATGTTCTCTGTAAAAGAAATGAGGGATCGATGCTTTATAACTTCTCAAAAAAGCAGCTTTTTCTTGAAAGATTACATTTGAAAATCTTTCAATATCTTGACTGCTTGACAAAACATATTGTACTTATAAAAAAATTTGAAGGTCAGATCGATATCTGTTATTTACCTACTTCGTATTTGAATATAATATGATTGAATAAAATTGCCAAATCGATTATTGTTTTGTTGATGCAAAACATGGCAGACTATTTCAGACTACCACATAAACATCTGATAATTTCAGTCATAACCAGGCCGAAGAACCAAAACGAGAGTTTAAAAATATATATACACAGACCAGAATGTTTGAAAAGTTTATTTCGTAGACAAAATTTGGTGGACGTGTCCACAATGTTTGTTAAACGTGAGCAATTCATTTGGTGGACGTTAAATGTTTCCCCAAAACTATTCCCCTTAAACCGATGATCGCCCAACATATCTCAAAGTCAAAATATTTTTTTGCGTATAAATACATCCCGGGAAAAATTAACTTTAAGGACACACCTGAAAGCAATCGCACTGTAAGAAAACATGTGCTAGAACAGGGACCCACCTCTGCTATTGCTCTCTCTGTACTGCTGTCTGCTGTCTCTACTGACTATCTGCTCTTTCTCTCTCTACTGTTGTGCGTTGTTTTTGTTGTGCGAACGCGTGTGAGAGAGAGAGAGAGTTTGAAAAGTTTTTGAGAGATAACACGCATGAGAGAGAGGGAAAAGTTGAGAAGTTTTTGAGAGATAAAGCGCATGAGAGAGAAAGGAAGTTTGTGATCCCGAACGCGTGGGAAAAGATAGTTTGGGAATGGCTTTTTGGCGGGGAAGCTATCTCGAAACTTTTGAGTGAATCTAAAATTATTTCGTTTTTTTTTAAAAATGTTTTTGTTATTGTTTGTTTTTTTGTTATTGTTTGTTTGTATTTCTCTCTCTCTCTCTCTCTCTCTCTCTCTCTCTCTCTCTCTCTCTCTCTCTCTCTCTATCTCTCTCTCTCTCTCTCTCTCTCTCTCTCTCTCTCTCTCTCTCTCTAGATTATATAATATATATAGATTATATAATACGTCGCGCAACTAGTTTTTTGTCTGGTTTAATGTCGAATTCTTAATCTTTTTGTTTTTTCCCGTCCTCTTTCTATCTGTTTAAATTTAAAATTAAAAGAGGAAAATTAAAGTAAAATGAGTGGGAGTTAAAGTAAAATGGGGGGAGTTAAAGTTAAAAAGGGGGGGTTTAAGTAAAATGGGGGAGTTAAAGTTAAATGAGGGAAGTAAAAATTAAAAGAGGAAAATTAAAGTAAAATGGGTGGGAGTTAAAGTAAAATGGGGGGAGTTAAAGTTAAAAAGGGGGGAGTTAAAGTAAAATGGGGGGAGTTAAAATTAAAAGAGGAAAATTAAAGTAAAATGGGTGGGAGTTAAAGTAAAATGGGGGGAGTTAAATTAAAATGGGGGGAGTTAAAGTTAAAAGGGGGAGTTAAAGTGAAATGGGGGGAGTTAAAGTTAAATGGGGGGAGTTAAAATTAAAAAGAGGAAAATTAAAGTAAAATGGGTGGGAGTTAAAGTAAAATGGGGGGGGAGTTAAAGTAAAATGGGGGGAGTTAAAGTTAAATGGGGGGGAGTTAAAGTAAAAAAGGGGGAGTTAAAGTAAAAGGGGGGGAGTTAAAGTAAAATGGGGGGAGTTAAAGTAAAAAAAAAGGGGGAGTTAACGTAAAATGGGGGGAGTTAAAGTAAAATTGGGGGGGAGTTAAAATTCCGTCAAAAATTTTCTGGAGAAGTGTTGTTCGGTGGGTCCCTAAAATTAAAGAGATCCGGGGTATGTACTTCAATTCCCGTTTTGTGTGGTGGGACTCAAAATTAAATTTACTTCAGAGACCCTCTATTTTGGTCTTTTACTTTTTGGGACCCCCCCTTTTCATTCATTCTTAATTCCAAGCATGTAGGTATTTAAGACAAAAGCAAATTACATATAAACAAAGGTATGCATGGACTACATTACACATAAAGCTTAGTGGCGGTGTGTAAAGGGAAAAAAAAGGGGGGCTGTGATACTGATGAAAAATCACAAGTCTTAATTAAGTATCAGAAACAAGACTAACTGGCACAATCACATTCACAGGCAACGAAAGAAGTTGCTTTCTAAATTTAAGGCTACTAGCTTCGTTGATGACATCAAATGGAAGAGAGTTCCAAACAGACATTTGACGGGAAACACATGTCGATAAAGAGGTCTTATTGATGCGGTGAGGAGGAATAAGTCTTAGAGGATGCGAATGCCGAATGAAACGCTGAACAGCCGAGATTTTGTATAAATGATCAGTGTCTATGTCTAAGATGTTATGTAAACATTTATAAATAAAAAGTAGATCAAATATAGCGCGACGGTACTCGAGGCTCTGAAGGCCTAGCATTGAAAGCCTCTGGGAATACGGAAGCTTAGGGTGACGGACTCTTCCTAGTACTCTCCTTGTGAAAGAGCGTTGGACTTTCTCAACCAACTTAACAAGGCCCGAGGAAGATGGATTCCACAACTCACTTGCGTATTCGATAGTGGGTCGGACATAGATTTTAAAAGCAGATGTCAACAGAGAAATGGAAGGGGATTTAAAAGCTTTAAATAACATGTTGACAACAGCGGAAGCTCTCTTACACTTATCGACAATATGGTGTTTGTACGAGAATTCATCGGAAATAGTGACATCAAGATCTTTAGCTATCTCGTCAACAGTTAAGAGGAGACCATTTATACGGTATACAACAGAAGGATTTCGGGGTCCTAAATGCAAAACACTGCATTTAGATGTCGACAAAGAAAAGTTCCATTCCGAACACCAAGCGGTAACAAGATCAAGAGCGACTTGGATATCATGGCTAGACGAGGGAACACGACCCATAATTTTTATATCGTCTGCATACAAACCGAATCGAAGGTTAGGAGGTATCGCTTCCTTCACTGAATCAATATATGTACATAAGGAATAGTAAAGGAGCAAGGGAAGAGCCTTGAGGCACACCTGAAATAACAGGCATGGGCTGAGATAGCACATTATCGATTAAGACTGATTGAGTTCGATTACTTAAATAGCTACTAAGCCAATTGACAATATTAGAGGAGATACCGAACGAATGAACCTGATATAAAAGCAGCCTATGATCTACAGTATCGAACGCTTTACGAATATCGAGGAAAATAACATCAACTGAAAACCCTTGAGCCAAAGAATCAACAACAAAAGAATGAGATTCTACCAAAGATGTTACGGTAGACTTTCTCGCTCTAAAACCTGCTTGATATGGAGACAATAGCTTTGATTCTTCTAAATACGAATAAACTAAGGCGAAAACGATTTTTTCCATAATCTTGGATAACGAGCAACATAACGATATAGGTCTGTAATTATTTAACAGATTGCGAGAACCAGATTTGTGTACTGGTTTAACAATTGAAAGCTTCCAAATAGAAGGCACTGAGCCAGAAAGCAGACTGTTATTGAATAAAATGCATAAAGGTTTCACAAGAGTGAATCTACATTTCTTCAAAAGGATGTTTGGTATCCCGTCGGGAGAGGTATTGCATTTGGCTGAAAGAGATGAAAGGGCTTTCAAAACCATTTCCTCAGTAATACAATCAACACTCATCCTCTAAATTACTCTAGTGCAGGATGGATTTCTTAATGGACCATGGATAGTTCAATTCAATTCAATTCTTTATTCCGCTTGAAACAAAACATAATGTTAAGTGACGAAACAGATGACACTGTCACAAAAAAAGTGAATTCAGTGAAGGTTATGGAAAGTGAGATCTAAATATGACAAGAACAATGAGGAACATTTCATTTTAGGAAAATAGGAAAGCACACAAAAAAAGCAAAGAAAGCAAAGCTTGTATCTTCAGTTATGAACTATTCATCAGCAATTAAGAACTATTCATCCGCAATAATAACTTGAAATTCCAAAAATTCAACTCACTCTTCATCATTCGAGAGCTAACCGAGAACACAAATATAATGGAAAAAAAGAGGAGAAACAAAAACAAAACATTTGAAGAATCAAAGCACTTGAATTAAAAATGTATTCTAGAGTTGGTGACAATGGTCTCACAATCAAGCTTGATAAGTTCATTTCTAAAAATGCTAGAAGAGCTTGTAGAAACCAAAGAACAAGGTAACTTATTCCAGACATTAATCATTCTTGAGGCACAAGTGCTTGTTCTGCTTTGATATTTACACGGCAAGCATATTCTGTAGTTATTCGATTCTCTCAGCGAATAAGGCGATGGGCAAAGTTTAAACATATTTGAGTAATCTACTTGAATATTTCCATGCAGACATTTATGGATGAACACAAGATCGGCCACATTTCTTCTATATTCAAGCGAGGAGATGGAAAGAAAATTCAGTCTAGCAACATAACTCATTTTGGGTAATCCGGCCCTTTGTAGTAACCTTCGTGTATATGATCTTTGCACTTTTTCTATGCAGTTACCGATAGACCGATAGTTACTGGGGACCATACCTCACTCCCATATTCAATAAGGGGTCTTATGTATGTGGTGTATATTCTGAGCAGAACTTTAATTGATTTGGTTTTAAAGGCTCTGAAGATCATGTTTATACATTTTCGGGACTTTAGGGAGGTTAGTTCAATATGTTTAGAGAATGTGATATCTTCCTGAAATGTAATGCCAAGATCTTTCACTAATGAAGTAGTTGGTATGATATTGTCTTCTAGGTTATATGTTACTTTTGGATTCCTAGGACCACAGTGCATGATAAAGCATTTTTGAGTTGATATCACAAGTCCCCAGGTCAGTGAGTAATCGGAAATGGAATCCAGACTTTTCTGAAGAGAGTCTCTGTTTTTGGAAAAAATTTTGAGGTCATCGGCATATAGAAAACCATGGACATCTGGCTCTATGTGCTCCATGATATCATTTATAAAGATTGAAAAGAGGAGGGGTCCAAGGCAACTCCCCTGGGGAACACCACTGTTGTATACTTTAGGGCCTGATAATGTATCTCCGATTGAGACTTTCGAGGACCTGCTCGTGAGAAAAGAACGGATAAGATAGAGGAGGTTGCCCGTTATTCCCACTTTTTCAAGTTTTTGAACAAGAAATCTTATGTTTACAGAGTCGAAAGCCCGTGAAAAGTCGACTAGACAGATGTCAAAGTCTATTTTTTTATTCTGAAGCGTGAGGTAAATGGAATGAGCCTCTACCAGGGATGTTACCGTGGACCGTCTCCGACGGAAACCATGTTGTTTGGGATGTAGTATGCCATTGGTTTCCAGATATTGATAAGTTATATTGAAGATCAGTTTCTCGAATACCTTTGACATAGAGCACACCATAGTGATAGGACGATAATTTTCGATCTGAGAGCGGGGCCCTTTTTTATGAACTGGTTTGATTATTCCTTTTTTCCAGGCCAGAGGGTAGTGCCCTAAGGTTAGTGAGTTGGTGAAAATGATGGAGAGAGGTATGGCCAGTGAGTCCAGACAATTTTTGAGTAGTCTACTTGGAATAAAGTCAGGGGAAGAGTTCAGTTTCGGAGCTATTCGTTTCAGGATGGAGTTCACCTCAAAAGGGGAGATATCATTAATATGGTCGAGGTGAAAATTCGGGCGAGAGATTTGAAGGGGTCCACTGATTGGTAAGGGTTGTAACTTATCAAAATACTCGGCGAAGTGAGTTGCTTGTTCGAAGGGGATAGTAGTTGGTTTATTGTTCACTATGAGAGCAGGAATAGATGTGTTGCTTTTAATGCGGTTGGATATAGTTCTGAAGAATACCTTATAGTTTCTCGGGAACTTAAGCTTGTCTTCCCTAAGAACCTCGAATTTGACTAGTTCTTTGTGAAGTTTCTTGGATGTGCGTAATGACGTAATGGAGAGAGGGTTGCGTTTGTTACTTCTCTGTAGGAAGCTGTATAATCTTCTTATCTTGGGCGGATATTTCAAATGTGTTTTGACATTCTTATTTTTAGGAATCCTATTATCCATTATGAATTGGATGATGTTGGTTAATTTATCGACACTTTCGTCAATAGTTAGGTTTGAGAGCATGTAAGTCCAGTCGATGCTAAAGAGGTCTGAGTTGATTATTTCCCAATCTGCCTTTTTTCCAGTCTAACGATGAGCTGGTGCTTGTGATAATACGCTTGGCTCTATCTCTGATTTCAAAGTATATTGAGGCATGATCGCTGGTGGAGAAGGGAGGCCTGACAATACAGTCTTTTATGATATTTGAATTACAGAGCAGGCAATCGAGTGTATTTTGAAGTCTAGTGGGATAAAGTACGAGTTGTTTAAGATTGTTGTCGCATGTCATGTTTAAGAATGCAAGAGACATACTACATGTATTGGGAGCGGTGAGATTTGCCCAGTCTATCTTGGGGAGGTTCATGTCTCCGCACAGAATGGTGGGAAATACTTCAGTAACATGAGAGGTGATAAACGAGCAGAGATCCTTTGTATTTTCTACTCCACAGCTAGGAGATCGATATACATTAATCAGTCTAATGGCCGAGAAAGCAAACGAGAAAGATGTGTTAGGATAAATGTCTATTACTAACCCCTCGCACTGAGCCTTGCTATATTGAACAACTAAAGATGAGGAGATGGCATTATCTACTAGAATGGCTACGCCTCCTCCTCTTTGTGCCAATCTGTCACCTCTGAATACCGTGAAGGGTAAACTATCGGTTAGAATGGAGTCGGGAAGCTCACTGTGCATCCATGTCTCAGATAGTAAGAGAATGTGATATTTACAGCAACGAAGAAGAAAATAAAGATCATAAAATAAAGATAGGTTCGGAAAACACGGAAGCGAAGTATTCAGAAAAGGTATTCGCCTTATCCGATGACAATATTATCTCTTGCTTCTGATTATCTAACAGAGTAGGAATGGCTAGGTTGACATTCATACTTAAACAATTTCTACAGGCAGCGAAAAAGGACTTTTGATTTCCTCGCAGTATAAGTTTAGCTTCCTGATCATATTCAAAGCTATGCAACATCTTATCGAATTCAGCAGATTTCCTTATACAAAAATAAGAATAAGGGGATTTCTTAGAGATACGTTGCAGCTTAGAGTACATTTCACGAAGAACCTTTGGGTAGCGAAATGATGGGTCTTTACGATCTACCGTAGCTCTCAATAAGCGAGCCTGTGAAAGAAACAAGATAATTGTTTGCAGACTCAACATTCATCAAAGAAAGCATTAAAGTCCATTCATGAAAGACTAGTTCACTTTCAATAGACAGCCAGTTGGCTTTAGTGAACAGTTTGAAAGTTGATGGAACCGATCTGGTATTGACTGTAAATGACAGCTCAAAATTAACTGCATTGTGGTCGCTACTATGGAAACGACCTATAACTTTACAATCGGAAATAATAGGTACATTCGAGAATAACAGGTCAAGAGTATTGTCGTTTCGAGTGGGGGTATCAACATACTGCGTAAAGAAGTCGTTTTGAGTCGTTTTACTGGGGAGAGGGTCCCTCTTCTACCACATGGGGGGCCAAAGTGAAGTGGGTTCCTAAAGTAAAATTTTCCCAGGGAGTTTTCATGAATAAAATCTTTTTCTGAAAAAAATCTTTGGACGGCTTAAGTACATTAGAGCCAATTTTTTCCTAAGCCTAAGCGTTTTCAATGTAAAAATAACCCCCTCCCCCTCACCCTCCCTTGTTAGTGCGTTTGTTTGCTTTGAAATCTGGTTTTTTGACTTTGGGGGTGACTGAAACTGCAGTTGAGCCAAAAAAAATTAAAAAATTTTTTTTTCAAGAACCAGAGTCCCTGATGCTCAAAATGAACATCTATGAAGAAAAAAAATTGAAACCGAAGCGTTTAAAGCCCACGAGCGCTGCCACTTAAACTGCAGAAGTGCCGAATTTTTCAATCACATATAAGATATTAAGACCTATTTACAAGGATTACTGAGACAATTTTCAAGAATTTGTTTCGAAGCTTTCCTCCAAGCTAGTCTTGATTTGTGCAAATATCAATCTGTCTTTTCAATCAAATGGTTTCGCAGCCCGACTTGTGTAAAAAATCGATTTCGGTCAAGAGCATAGCGTTTATATCTTACCCAATTATCTTACCCAATTGTATTTGATTCGCAAAAAAGGAGTTTTCTACAACAAAAAAACCTCAAGATCAAAACTCTCTTGTTGTTCTTTTGCGCTTTTTTTCAATCCCAAGTAATATGTAGTCAGGGGTTAAATAGTGACCGGATCGCTCCCGTCGGCGGATACATGTACAAACACTATTGACAAAAAACTCCCACTCTTTTCTTACCCTTTTCCTTTATCCCCTCTTGTTTTTTCCTCCAAACTTTGAGCGGCGGATACATGTAATCCCAGATTGGGCGGCTCCATTTAACCCCTGTATGTAGTATAATTTCTTAGCGTGTGTTTCTTTCCCCTCCGTTTCTATTAGCTAGACATATCTTCTTCTGCTGAGGTTGAGAAACAGCTTTTACACACAATAATAGTAACTTCATCACCAGGATAATTTGTCCTTAATGCGATTGGATTTGAGCAGAGTAATGACCTCCACGCACTGCTTGGCATAGAAGTTTTATAAAAAGCTCAACCAGAGGCGCACCACCATTGTTTCATAGAGTGGTCGTTAGAACTTGGGCCGTATTCAGAGATCTAAGATGAACTCATGGGTAAATTTTACCCTAGCATATTGTAGACCTAAGCTATATATATATATATATATATATATATATATATATATATATATATATATATATATATATATATATATATATATATATATATATATATATATATTGTAGACCTAAGCTCAACTCAGTTCCGTATTCAGAGACAAATTGGATGAGAGAGCGTCTCAGCTTTGCTACTAAACTTTAAAATAAAGTTTACCCTAAAGTCTACTCTTTGAATTCCATTTTGGCGAAACTACATCTTAGTATAAAGTTTGCTATAAATTTTAGTATAAAGTTTTGTCTCTGAATACGGCCCCTTGTCTTCATCAAGAATATTGTTAGAGATCGAGCGAGTAATCGTTGAAAAGGAGAGTTTACACGACGATTTCAAAGACTTAAAATTTTGAAAATAACTTGGTGCCTCTTAAGTTATTTTCAAAAAATTCCTTTTTAATATTACATATATGATCTCAACCAAAAAATTTCTTGATTGTGTTTTCATTAGTAATTTCAATAAACTCCATTTTGATAGAGTCAAAATCTTCTGTAAGCTGCGTTCTTTATCAATTAGATTTCATTTGTCCAGTTATGATTGTAATGAGCTTAGTAAGTTTTACGTTCATTGCATGACTGTTCTGTAACGCATAACTATGTTGCAGAAAGCTTAACGCGAACTAAGTGTGAGCATATCAAAATGGATTCAGGTCAGTGATTTTTTGTTCTTACCCTATTCAATTCTGTTTAGTTTATTTCTGCTTAATTTGAAAAATTCCTTGTATACTCTTTATGTATCCTTTCTTTCTCTTCTGTCTTTCCTTCTTTTTCTTTTCCTTTCTTTCTCTTCTGTCTTTCCTTCTTTTTCTTTTCCTTTCTTTCTCTTCTGTCTTTCCTTCTTTTTCTTTTCCTTTCTTTCTCTTCTGTCTTTCCTTCTTTTTCTTTTCCTTTCTTTCTCTTCTGTCTTTCCTTCTTTTTCTTTTCCTTTCTTTCTCTTCTGTCTTTCCTTCTTTTTCTTTTCCTTTCTTTCTCTTCTGTCTTTCCTTCTTTTTCTTTTCCTTTCTTTCTCTTCTGTCTTTCCTTCTTTTTCTTTTCCTTTCTTTCTCTTCTGTCTTTCCTTCTTTTTCTTTTCCTTTCTTTCTCTTCTGTCTTTCCTTCTTTTTCTTTTCCTTTCTTTCTCTTCTGTCTTTCCTTCTTTTTCTTTTCCTTTCTTTCTCTTCTGTCTTTCCTTCTTTTTCTTTTCCTTTCTTTCTCTTCTGTCTTTCCTTCTTTTTCTTTTCCTTTCTTTCTCTTCTGTCTTTCCTTCTTTTTCTTTTCCTTTCTTTCTCTTCTGTCTTTCCTTCTTTTTCTTTTCCTTTCTTTCTCTTCTGTCTTTCCTTCTTTTTCTTTTCCTTTCTTTCTCTTCTGTCTTTCCTTCTTTTTCTTTTCCTTTCTTTCTCTTCTGTCTTTCCTTCTTTTTCTTTTCCTTTCTTTCTCTTCTGTCTTTCCTTCTTTTTCTTTTCCTTTCTTTCTCTTCTGTCTTTCCTTCTTTTTCTTTTCCTTTCTTTCTCTTCTGTCTTTCCTTCTTTTTCTTTTCCTTTCTTTCTCTTCTGTCTTTCCTTCTTTTTCTTTTCCTTTCTTTCTCTTCTGTCTTTCCTTCTTTTTCTT
Organism: Allodiplogaster pararmata; assembly: GCA_964056735.1. Lineage (NCBI taxonomy): Eukaryota > Metazoa > Nematoda > Chromadorea > Rhabditida > Diplogasteridae > Allodiplogaster > Allodiplogaster pararmata. Next base: position 35,099,950 of record OZ057404.1, on the reverse strand, counting down.
TTCCTTTCTTTCTCTTCTGTCTTTCCTTCTTTTTCTTTTCCTTTCTTTCTCTTCTGTCTTTCCTTCTTTTTCTTTTCCTTTCTTTCTCTTCTGTCTTTCCTTCTTTTTCTTTTCCTTTCTTTCTCTTCTGTCTTTCCTTCTTTTTCTTTTCCTTTCTTTCTCTTCTGTCTTTCCTTCTTTTTCTTTTCCTTTCTTTCTCTTCTGTCTTTCCTTCTTTTTCTTTTCCTTTCTTTCTCTTCTGTCTTTCCTTCTTTTTCTTTTCCTTTCTTTCTCTTCTGTCTTTCCTTCTTTTTCTTTTCCTTTCTTTCTCTTCTGTCTTTCCTTCTTTTTCTTTTCCTTTCTTTCTCTTCTGTCTTTCCTTCTTTTTCTTTTCCTTTCTTTCTCTTCTGTCTTTCCTTCTTTTTCTTTTCCTTTCTTTCTCTTCTGTCTTTCCTTCTTTTTCTTTTCCTTTCTTTCTCTTCTGTCTTTCCTTCTTTTTCTTTTCCTTTCTTTCTCTTCTGTCTTTCCTTCTTTTTCTTTTCCTTTCTTTCTCTTCTGTCTTTCCTTCTTTTTCTTTTCCTTTCTTTCTCTTCTGTCTTTCCTTCTTTTTCTTTTCCTTTCTTTCTCTTCTGTCTTTCCTTCTTTTTCTTTTCCTTTCTTTCTCTTCTGTCTTTCCTTCTTTTTCTTTTCCTTTCTTTCTCTTCTGTCTTTCCTTCTTTTTCTTTTCCTTTCTTTCTCTTCTGTCTTTCCTTCTTTTTCTTTTCCTTTCTTTCTCTTCTGTCTTTCCTTCTTTTTCTTTTCCTTTCTTTCTCTTCTGTCTTTCCTTCTTTTTCTTTTCCTTTCTTTCTCTTCTGTCTTTCCTTCTTTTTCTTTTCCTTTCTTTCTCTTCTGTCTTTCCTTCTTTTTCTTTTCCTTTCTTTCTCTTCTGTCTTTCCTTCTTTTTCTTTTCCTTTCTTTCTCTTCTGTCTTTCCTTCTTTTTCTTTTCCTTTCTTTCTCTTCTGTCTTTCCTTCTTTTTCTTTTCCTTTCTTTCTCTTCTGTCTTTCCTTCTTTTTCTTTTCCTTTCTTTCTCTTCTGTCTTTCCTTCTTTTTCTTTTCCTTTCTTTCTCTTCTGTCTTTCCTTCTTTTTCTTTTCCTTTCTTTCTCTTCTGTCTTTCCTTCTTTTTCTTTTCCTTTCTTTCTCTTCTGTCTTTCCTTCTTTTTCTTTTCCTTTCTTTCTCTTCTGTCTTTCCTTCTTTTTCTTTTCCTTTCTTTCTCTTCTGTCTTTCCTTCTTTTTCTTTTCCTTTCTTTCTCTTCTGTCTTTCCTTCTTTTTCTTTTCCTTTCTTTCTCTTCTGTCTTTCCTTCTTTTTCTTTTCCTTTCTTTCTCTTCTGTCTTTCCTTCTTTTTCTTTTCCTTTCTTTCTCTTCTGTCTTTCCTTCTTTTTCTTTTCCTTTCTTTCTCTTCTGTCTTTCCTTCTTTTTCTTTTCCTTTCTTTCTCTTCTGTCTTTCCTTCTTTTTCTTTTCCTTTCTTTCTCTTCTGTCTTTCCTTCTTTTTCTTTTCCTTTCTTTCTCTTCTGTCTTTCCTTCTTTTTCTTTTCCTTTCTTTCTCTTCTGTCTTTCCTTCTTTTTCTTTTCCTTTCTTTCTCTTCTGTCTTTCCTTCTTTTTCTTTTCCTTTCTTTCTCTTCTGTCTTTCCTTCTTTTTCTTTTCCTTTCTTTCTCTTCTGTCTTTCCTTCTTTTTCTTTTCCTTTCTTTCTCTTCTGTCTTTCCTTCTTTTTCTTTTCCTTTCTTTCTCTTCTGTCTTTCCTTCTTTTTCTTTTCCTTTCTTTCTCTTCTGTCTTTCCTTCTTTTTCTTTTCCTTTCTTTCTCTTCTGTCTTTCCTTCTTTTTCTTTTCCTTTCTTTCTCTTCTGTCTTTCCTTCTTTTTCTTTTCCTTTCTTTCTCTTCTGTCTTTCCTTCTTTTTCTTTTCCTTTCTTTCTCTTCTGTCTTTCCTTCTTTTTCTTTTCCTTTCTTTCTCTTCTGTCTTTCCTTCTTTTTCTTTTCCTTTCTTTCTCTTCTGTCTTTCCTTCTTTTTCTTTTCCTTTCTTTCTCTTCTGTCTTTCCTTCTTTTTCTTTTCCTTTCTTTCTCTTCTGTCTTTCCTTCTTTTTCTTTTCCTTTCTTTCTCTTCTGTCTTTCCTTCTTTTTCTTTTCCTTTCTTTCTCTTCTGTCTTTCCTTCTTTTTCTTTTCCTTTCTTTCTCTTCTGTCTTTCCTTCTTTTTCTTTTCCTTTCTTTCTCTTCTGTCTTTCCTTCTTTTTCTTTTCCTTTCTTTCTCTTCTGTCTTTCCTTCTTTTTCTTTTCCTTTCTTTCTCTTCTGTCTTTCCTTCTTTTTCTTTTCCTTTCTTTCTCTTCTGTCTTTCCTTCTTTTTCTTTTCCTCTCGCTATTTAACCATCTTTTTTTCTCGCTCTTCCGTATCTCTTTCACTCTCTCTTCCTTCCTTTCTCTCACCTTTCATTGAAGAAACAAATTTATAGTATCTGATCTTACTTCTTAATTTCCTTTCTAACCCCATCACCTTTTCAATGTAAAACTTCAAACAATTTCACATATTGATATTACCTTTTACGAAGTTTTTTTTTTATTATCTGAGCTTGATTGTTTCTTGTTTAGCTCTGATATAGCTAAGCTATAAACAAATGCATAGTATCTGATCTTACTTCTTAATTTCCTAAAACGCTCGTATCGTTTCATCCGGTCTCGTTTTTTGCTGGAGCCGTAAAGCCTTGTTCACGTGACATTGTAATAAGTCTGGTCTACAGGGTGACCATAAACTACCTGGACAAATTTTTAACGCGTTCTGTTGCGCGACACAATAGACTGATATTTGTTTTCATTTTTCCGTGATAATGCTCTGAGACTGGTTGTTTCTTATTTCAAGATTCATGACTCTGGCTTTATTTGTACAGTTATGGGTCGACGAAAACCAACGGCGTTTTGCCCGTTGCGCAAACACCTCCCCAAACCATGAGGTATGTACTTGGGGTGGCTGCTTCTTCCGACTGTGATTCCATGCTCAGCTGCTCCATTACTATCGTGAGCAAGTACTCTGTCGTTTCGAGACTTCACCGACATCTCAATGGTGAATATTTTTCATCAGTCCATATCGTACGGAAATGCTCGGCCCACGCACATCGTTGCAACAGATCTTTGCACCGTTGATGTCGAAGAAGCGTCTGTCGAGCATCCAATCCATTTCGTTTCTGCATCCTGTAGGGGTACATCCCAAGACGGTGTTTGATTATCAGTCGCGTTTATTCACGGGAGATACCGACCGACGAAGCGAGCTTCCTCATGGATTGCGTGCGATGCGTTTCCGGAGAATGCTCCTAATCTGGGGCGTGTCGGATGTCGGTGGACGACCTCTTCCTGCACGGTCCTTGCCATTGGCTGTCTCCCGAAGACGATCGATGGTGGCGTAAACAGTTGTTCGTGGAGCATTGAGTCGTCGCGCGATGTCCGCTCTCGGGTGACCGGAGTTGTGCAGTGCAATGATCGCAGCACGAAGAGGACTTGATTTCACCATAACTGTACAAATAAAGCTAGAGTCATGAAACTTGAAACAAGAAGCAATCAGTCTCAGAGCATTATCATGGAAAATGAAAACAAAGATCGGTCAACTGTGTCGCGCAATAGAGCGCGTTAATAATTTGTCCGGGTAATTTATGGTCACTCTGTAAAATAGTAACATCTAAAAACACTTTAAAAGTCTGAAAATTTACTAAGCAATTCATTCAGTTAGACCAATTTCAATTTTTTTTTCAAGGAATAAAACACTTTTTTGCAATACGATTGGTCGCTATCATGCTTGCAAGTATGTATTCATATGTTGTTGCCCTTGTGCGGCTGCCTACTCTACAGCTCTCTACTCTAAAATGAGAAAACTGCACTTCGCTCGAACAGCGAAAACTTCTCTTCGGAAAACATCGGACATCACAGCACTGACGCAGCAAGTCTCTCTACTCGTCAAAGCTGTCAACCGCATGATGACGACGGTAACGTCTCTCCTCCCTCTTCTTCAACATGCATCTTCAACTTCTCCTCCGCCGACTCCTATTCCTGAACCAGCAAAGCCTTCCGCGCAATTTCTGGCATTCTCTGCGGTTAGGAGTGCTCTGAAAGAAGATAGAGAGATGACCAATGAAAAGAGCAGGAATCTCGTGTGCGTAGGAATGCCAGAAAAGGACTCCTCGTCTGCGACTGATGAAGCTGATTCTACGTTCATCTCCAGCCTCTTCCAGGAACTTGATCTCCCGGAACTCTCTGCAGCCCTTGCTAACAACACTGTGTCTCACTTCCGTTTCGGCAACGCGGAAAAGAAGCGTCGAGTGCTCAAGATCCGCTTGCCGTCCCCTGAGCTGAGGACTGCCGCTCTCAAAAAGATTCGCCTCCGTCGTCCGAATGTTTTGAAGCCTTTTCCACGCTCTTACATTCGTGAAGATCTAACACCGACTGAACTGCAAATGGAGAGAGAAGCAAAGGACATTGCGAGGGAAAGAAACACCATCGCTGGCCGGATTGAATGGGGAGTTCGAGGCATCGATTTACACCGATACACCCATCCAAGACCCTTTTTACGCCAAAGTGAAGACGAGAATCAAGTAGTGAGCCCGCCTTCTTTTGCGAACGTAACGAGCCGTCATTCTCAAAGGAAATAGGTCAGTGGATGCGGTGGTAACTCTAATTTTTCTTTTCCTAAGGGTCACTTTTTGAACTGTTTTTCTTGTAATGCAAGATCTCTTAGAAATAAATTATATGATTTACATTTACTACTTAACTCTAAGCTTTATAATATCTTAGCCTTTTCTGAAACCTGGTTAACTGATGATGAAGTGAACGAAATGCTAACGGTAAAAACTTCCTATTCAGGTTTTCGGTCTGATAGAATAACTGATAAATGCTCTAGAGGTGGAGGGGTTCTTTTATTAGTCTCCTCTCATTTGTCTCCTGTTTTCATCTCTAAATTCTCTGGAGATCATTGTGAAGCAATTTGTGTAGATGTTTATTCTAATTTTAATTCTTCCAAAATACGTCTTATCAATATTTATAGATCTCCCTCTTGTCCCTTTTCAACTACCATTTCTCTTTTAGATTATTTAGAATCCAGCTCTAGTACTAATTTCCTGCATCCTACTGTAATTTTAGGTGATCTCAACCTCCCAAATATTGATTGGAATAATCTTACTTCTAATGGCTCTAATTCCAATGCTCTATTTCTATCGTGGGTTTGCGACAATTCTTTCACCCAGTACGTTCTTGAACCTACGAGATAAAATAATATTCTTGATCTAGTTCTCAGTAATCAACCAATAGTTAGCTCCTGTAACGTTTCAACCCCTTTTTGCATTTTTTTTCAACCCCCCCCTTTCTCATTTTCACTCTAGACTTCTTCTACACTAGTCAGCCTCTCACAAAACCTATTCGCTTGTATTCAAAGGTTAACTGGCTATTATTACAATTCTACATTTCTTCTCATGATTGGACGATGGCTCTATCTATCTTAGATCCTAATCAAGCAAATAATTATTTAGTGTCTTTTCTCAATAATTTATTAGATAAATTAGTATCTTGTATTCATCCCGGGGATGAACTTCATCCCTACCCTCTCCATATCCGCAGACTATTAAAAAGAGTTCAAAGTGCATCTAAAAAAGCGCCTCATTCTGCATATTGTGCTCGTCTAGATGAAAGACTTTCACGAGAATTACATGAATTCGAAACTCTGAAAGAATCTCGCTTACTTTCTTCTAAAAATCCCCGTAAGTTTTATTCTTATTGTGATGATAGATTTAAACAGAAAATTCACTCAATCCCTGCTCTTGTAAGTCATCAAGGCGAAACAATTATAAACCCATTACAGAAAGCTATTGAATTCGCCACTCATTTTGAATCCGTTTTCTCATCTCCATCGGTTACCCCCCTTTCTGAATTGGAAATACCGCAGTGTTCTACATCATTCACTCTTGAAACAATTACGGATGAAATGATCTTAAAAGCTCTTAACTCTCTAAAAAATAAAGTCAATACCACTCCCGATAATATTCCCAACTTAGTTTTGAAGAAATGTAAATTCGCTCTCATTAAGCCATTCAAAATTCTATTTAACAACAGCCTTTTAACAGGAATTGTACCAAATACCTGGCGTACGGCGATCGTAAAACCAATTCATAAAAGCAAATCAACTTCATCGGTCTTAAACTATCGCCCTATTTCTTTAACTTCTTCCGTTTCGAAAGTTATGGAAAAAATACTTTATGATTCTCTTACATCCTATTTAGAACAAAATAATATTCTTTCACCATCTCAAACTGGTTTTCGCCGGGCCCGTTCTACTATAACTGCCCTTGCTGAATCTCATTCCTACATTTTCAATGCTCTTAGTAATGGTTTTTCGGTTGATGCTATTTTTCTGGACATTTCGAAAGCTTTCGACAGCGTTGATCATAGATTACTAATTGTAAAATTAGAAGCAATTGGGATTACCGGTAAACTTTTAGCTTGGTTAATAAATTATTTAAAAGACAGATCTCAACAAGTTATCGTGGATGATGTTATGTCCCCCCTGTTCCTATGGTAAGCGGGGTTCCTCAGGGATCTACACTAGGTCCCCTTTTGTTTCTTATTTTCATTGATGACATTAAGTTGATTATTCCTTCTACTATACGCTTCTGCATGTTTGCTGATGATATAAAACTATTTGCTGTAGTCCCTAACCTTTCATCTGACCTTCAAGAGGCCTTAGTTGTAATATCTTCTTGGTGTGATAAATGGAACCTCAAGTTATCTATTACCAAATCTACTGTAGTCCATTTTGGTAAACAACATTCTCCCACTAGCTACTTGTTAAACAATCAAATCCTTCCAGTTTCTGATGTTATCAAAGACCTAGGAGTTGTGACCGACAATAAACTTTCTTATCACGAGCATATTTCCCTAAAACAAAAGAATGCTGAGTCATTAGTCAATCGTTTCCTTAAAGCGTTCAAAACTACTTCTTTACCAGTTCTTACTCGCGCATTCACAGTTTATGTTAGACCCATTGTAGAATATGGTAGTGAAATTTGGTCGCCTATTTTGATTGGCCAAATTAATGATATCGAGCATGTTCAAAGATATTTTTCAAGAAGAGTTTTACAAAGAAATGGTCAATCGGACCTGACTTATTCTCAACGTCTTTCAATTTTAGGATTAAAATCACTTGAATACAGGCGAATAGTACATGACGTTGTATTTTTACATAAATGTGTACATTCCAATATAAAAATAGATTACTTATCTCTTTTCAAAATATCTCCTCTTTCTATGAACTTGAAAAATACTCATTGTTTGAGATTATCACTTCCTAAAATCAAAAACATGTCTAACAAATCAACCTTTGCCTCTAGAGCCATTAATGTATGGAACAACCTACCCTATGAAACACTTTCAATAACTAATAGTGATGCGTTTGCCGTTAGCCTTAGTAAGCTTCCCTTCAGTTCACTTCTTCCGAAACCGATTGTGAAAGACTAAAAAATTTTTATCTTGATATTGCAACGAAAACAGTTCCCAAATTGACTTTTAATTAAATATCTTAATGTAAAGTACCACTGCACCACTGCCCAACAGCCTTTCAGTTGCCGACTTTTACCAGGCAGAACCAGTCCGTGCTTCGCTCCCTTTTATTCTTTTTTTCCATTTACCCCCAACCTTTTTTGTGCACGGAATAAAGAATATGAATATATATGAATATGTTTACTTTGTTTTTGAATTTTATTTTTTGTTTAAAAAAATTTTTTTTATCTCAGTCCAACGATTTTTCAAAATTTTGTAAAAAAAAAAGTAGTTGCAAGCTTTAATCATATGTTTTTTTTAAAAAATTAGCGGGAAGTACCAACCCAAATGTTTAGCAACCAAAAGCTTTTTCAATTTGTTTTGTCGGATTTTATGGGTTCCCGCTGTCTGAATTTTTCATACACTTATAAGAATTCGAAAGAAAAAAAAGGAAAAATAATAAAAATTTAGTAGGACCACTATTGTACACCTTCGTCTTAAATAAGTTGCAATTATCCGTAGTAAAAGTTTTGTTCACTAATATTTCCTTCGGAATCTCTTTTCTTTTGAAGGAATTTCTCTAATTTAAAGTTTTGACAGGGATGAAGTCAGTCCTTCCGAAGACCGCTTCAAGCACTCTCTCCATCACCGATGGCCTGGCAAGAGTCATCGAGAAGAGCTGTGTTAGGGTTTTAAACATTTTCCGCGGAATTTTCTTTATGAGGAAGAAATTTCTTGATCTGCTATATTTTTGCTACTTGCCTATAGGAACCGGGTGATGCATAAGGTGATGTAAGCTGACTTTTGTGCGCAGCTTACCAAATTAAGCTAATACTTTTTATGAATAAACTAAAACCGTAGGCGTTCAGAATTGTTCGTAGGCATTTCACGAGTCGCATTTTAATAATTGATGTTCTACACCAAAATTAACTTAGGGAGCCGCCACTGGTTGTACCATGTTATGTCTGTATCTTATCTTAGGGTAAGTGCGAAAAAGATTATTTATCTCTTCTGTTTCGGAAGACTTTTTAAGGTTTCAATTTACAACATCCAATACATATTTGAATTCTTCATTCTTCCCTTCTCCAAGCTTCCATTCTTCATTCTTCCCTTCTCCAAGCAAGTAATTCGGTCACGTCCACGACTTTTGCTCACGATTCCCTTGACTCAACTATTCTCGTCTACTAACAAAGCTACTGGTCTTCTACTTCTACTTCGATTTAGAGGACTCTTCGGAAAAATGAGGTTGAAAAGCTAAGCGGTCCTATTAGGAGTCTTCAGCGCAACGCCACAGTTGCTTATTCCTCTTCGCAAGTTTCCTCTTAATCCTCTCTGACCACCATGTTAGTGATAACACTGAACACGTTATCCTTTGGCAATAAAGATATGAATGAATAACTCAAGAGCTGAGAAGCATTCAACTTAACCATTCAACTGATTCATAATGCTTATTGGGGGCTGAGAGGGAAAACCTTGGAGTTTATGAAAGCGATTTTGTAGTGGATAAAAATATAAAAACTTGATTATAAATAAGCATTTCCTCGAAGTCGTTTAGAAAAAACCCGAAAGAATGGGAATAAGTTTTTTTGGAGAAGTTGGATGGTTGAAGATGGGGGGGGGGGCAATACTCGGCAAATGGTTCCCGTTTCTCAGTTTACACACTTCCAGACATCTTCTGGCAGCTCGAAAGACCGTTGATAATCTACATGCCAATAGAAACAGCGGATCTTCCGAATCGGTGACTTCACCAACCGCTCTGGCATTGCCTTCAGCCTCATCACCTCCTGTTTCCATAGTGGTCGCTACTCTTCCAGCCGCTTGTCTGATGCCAAATCTGAGTGTCGCTAAAGTTTACTTAGTCTGCAGATAATACAGTCCATTTGAGAGAAAGATGTAATTGAAATAGAAATGCAGGTTATTCTTTTCATAGACGCAGTCATCGAAAATAATGAGCTTCTTAGTGGGTAGACTTAAAAGCATGAGGCATTCGCCGAGTTTTTTTTTTTTATAAGAAGTCGGATGGTGTCTTTAGAGGGGGGGGGGGGGGTCGTGGGGTAGAGGAGGATCTACCGTCTGACTTTTTTTAAAAAGAAATATTCCTGTTCTTTCCAGTTTTTTTGTTGTTGAATAGCTGCGTTAAATAGTCTAGTCTGACTCTCCCCACTGCTGCTATACACACTAGCAGTGATCTAGCTGGCAGCCACTGCTTCTACCTGGATAGGTCTGTCCTGCATCTCAGGGGAGCGCGTACCCTGCCGCGAGGCGGGAACAAGCGCGAGGAAGAAGAAGAAGAAGAAGAAGCTGCGTTAAAAAGGTTTTTTTGAGAATATGTATGGAACTCGACGATACTGATTGATGATGCGAAATGTTCACCTTTATTTGCTGTATTCGCCCGACCTCATTAAATGTATTTATAAAAAGTTTCCAGAAGTTTCCAGAAACCCCGGAAAGGACCAGCGAAGAAAAAGTTGAGCAACGAAAGCGCCGCGCCAGTCCTCCAGAGGATGCTCCAGTAGCAAAGGTAACAGAGATGTTGAATTTATGTTTATTGTCTGATTAGATTGAGATGGCTAGCAGGTGCTCTTATTGTAACAATCTTTTTATAACAAAACAATCAAGGAGGGTGTATAATTTTTTTAAATCTCATCGTTCACCCTATTTATATGTATTATATGTAAATAGTATATCCTCCATATCTCCATTGACATTGCTTTATTCAACCTTCTCTACATATTTATATGTATTCTCAACTTCTAACCTGTATATTATGTATCTTGTAAATATCTTTCTTTTTTCTCTCTTTTCTCTCTTTCACTCTCTCCCTTCTTTCATTTCTTTTTCTCTCTTTATTTTTCACTTTTTTCTCTCTTTATTTTTCTCTCTCACTTTTCTCTCTTTCGTTTTTTTCTCTACATTTTCTCTCACCTTTTCTCTCTTTTTTCTTTCAATTTTCTGCCTCTCTTTTTCTTTCTCTATTATTTCTCTCTTTCTTTCTTTTTTTCCTCCCTTTCTTTCTTTTCCCTTACTTCATTCCTTTTTTCTTTGTTTTTTCTTTCTTTCTTTCTTCCTTATATATCTTTATGATATGATCGTTGCAGATGTTAAGAACAATCTCATATTATCCATCAAAAGGCATAGCACTTACATTGCTTTCGTATGGGTGATTTAATTCGGGTCGAGTTGCTAATTATAATTAGTTCTAAGCAAGTCAAAACCAAAATTGAAGAATAATATTCAGAGCAGTCGAAATTCAGATGCTTCACAACAGTTTCTATACGCTCAGAGAAGGCAGTTTTTAACCCCCCCCCCTCCCGAAAAAAAACCGTGTGGACAAAATCTAATCATAAGAGGACGGCACGACTTGGAGAGAACGGATGTGTGCTATGACAATAGAGACTGCCATATTAACAGAACCTATTCACCGCTCACAAGACTTTTATTCTCCCATGGAATCGACCTTCGAATCAATATAGAGACTCGCCATGGTTTAGATAAACGTTTAGATATCCAAGGACGAATTGCATCAATGTTTTTTGTAGATGTCTCCAATAGCGGAAGAAGGAGATGAGCCTGAAAAAGGCTCAGATGAAAGCGATGAAGAAGGAGAAATTGGCGGCGAACCCGGGGATATAATGAAGGTTATCATCGACGAAATACTGTCTCTATTTCTCAGTAATCCTATAATCCACTCAGTCCGGAAGGGGAGTGGGCTTTTTGACCCCTGTGATCTCTTCGAACTAAAACATGTTGTGAAATGACTTATCATTCCTAAAACTTTTAAAAAGATTTTGCTTAAGAAGATATAAACAAGGCATCATCAATCGCACTTTATACAGGGTGCGGCAAAAGTCCAGGTGGACAGTATTTTTTCCGATAAAAACTTAACGGATTGAGCAAATCAAACAAAATTTTCATCAAAGTTTATTCAAATAGTTTGGGATATAACTGCTCTTTCAAATTTCAAACAGCCCTCCTTTCTCCTTGACAGGCGCGGAGTCGCTTGTGGAAGGCACCCACCGTGGTGGACAGGTAAGCCACGTCAAGATCATCCCACGCCTTCTGTAGGGCGCGCTTCAAACTTTCAAAATTCTTGTGTAGGGAAGCACAGGCCTTGCTCTCAAGGACCAACCACACAGAGAAGTCCAGAGGAATCAAATCAGGTGAGTACGGAGGCCATTCGGCGGATGTGATCATGGAGGGGAAATTGCTCTTGCACCAGTCTTGCACCACTTTAGCCTTGTGGGCGGGCGCAGAGTCCTGCTGGAACGTCCATTTGCGTCCCGCGAAGTGAGCCTGGCTCCAGGGAAGTACTTCCTTCATGAGAATGTCGTTCAGGTAGTTATTGGCATTCACTTCGACTCCCTGCTCGACGAAAACGAGTGGAGTCTTGCCAGTCGCGCAAATCCCGGCCCAGACCATGACAGAAGCACGATGGCCCTTTCTCGAGACGTAACGGCCACTCTTATTGGCATCTTTGACCGATTTCGACCAAATCCTATCGTTCTGGTGGTTGAAGGACTGCTCAATATTGAACAACTTCTCATCGGTGAAGAGAATATCCAAACAGTCCACCGGCTTGAACCGCTTTGACAGTTCACGACATCTCCGAAGACGGGTCGCCTTCATCTAGTCCTTCAATGCGTGATTCTTCTGCAGCTTGAAGGGACGAAGTCCCATGCGGGATTTGACGATCGTCTGAACAGAACTAGCCGAGATAACACAGCTCCTTCGCGAGTTTTCTGAGACTCCGTTCGGGGTTTTCGGATGCTTCTCATGTTGAAGGAAGTGGTCGCGGTCACTGGTCTGCCACTCCTGGGACGGTCATTTGTTGTACCAGTCTCAAGAAAGCGACGTATTGTGTTTTCAATGGTCCTACGGGAGAATCCAGTGGTTCTGGCGATGTGCTTTTGAATGTGCCCGGACTGGCTCAAGCGCAGAATGTAGCCTCGGTCCATATCAAAGAGCATTACCGGAAAACAAAAAGAGTTATCAGGGTATGTTAGCAACATTATGAATAAGATACAAGCGAAAAATCACACGACTGCTACACCAAACAAAAAAGATGCAAAGTGACAAAGTTTTCCACCTGGACTTTTGCCGCACCCTGTAAACTCAATCACAATAGGAGAACTGAATCTTTGTCATCACAAGTCATCATCAATCGCACTTTATAAACTCAATCACAATATGAAAACTGAATCTTTGTCATCACAAGGCATCATCAATCGCACTTTATAAACTCAATCACAATATGAAAACTCAAAAGTTTCCTCTTTGTTTTCTTTGTTTTTTCTGTCTCATCCGATTCCTTCAGCATGTTGGAACGATCGCTTCATCTTCTCCTACCGCTTCATTCAAAATAGCAGAAACATCTAAAAGTCCTCGTTTTAAAAAAAGAGCCTCGTTTCATGAGAGACTTTGTAAGCGTTCAGTTCATGTACGTGTATATTGAACCTTATCCTCCGCTTCAGCCATAGATGTACAGGTGTCTAACAGTTCTTTTTAAGGCATAGAGCCTCAAGAAAGGCAATAATCAGTGTTCATTTTAAATTTCAAAAACCTTAAATTTTTACTTTAATTCAAGGCAATTGCAAAAATTGAATTTTTAAAAAGATATTAAGTATAAAAATAAATGAGATTTATGCTCAAAACCTTATATGTTTATGCCATTACTTTCTCTTACTGCTTTCTTTCAGGATGTAATGAGCCTTCTCCGAATGGAAGGGCCTTTCGCTAGAAAGGCCGCTAGAAAGCCCGTCCGAAATGGCCGCAAGCTTAGGGCCTCAGTAAGGTTAGTTCCTAGACTACTTTTACCATTCGAACTTCTCCTAACAATCTTCACTGGTCGAAGTGGGATCACGATAATAATCGCCTTATAAGAGAATATTTGGCTTATCAAAACACACCCACTAATAATGTGAATTCAAGAGATTTCAGTTTGACAGCTTTTGTTTTCCAGGATTCGTAAAATAGTAGAAAAACTAAGAGTTTCCCAACAATCATCAGGCTCAGAGTAGTCAGTAATGTGCATTAAAATCAGTTCTGAATTTAGTCTAAGCCTATGTTTTTCTCTTAATTTCTTTCATAACGGGTGCTCATTACTTAGCACGACGGTCGCGCTTTCGATCGGGAAGCTCGCAGGCCTCGTCAAAAAGATGGCCCTTAAAGTCATCCGTCAGAGGGAGATAGTTTTTGCGGCCGAGGCAAGTGACCCTGCACCGAACGCTGTCATTGCTGTCGGTCCGCTGCCGGTCCCTCTCCCTCCTCCGGCCTCCATTGTTGCGCCCCTAGCAGGTCTTACGGAGACTATTCCTGTCTACCCTGCGTACACGGAACTTTTTCGCAGGTCAGGGTCCATTACTTCATCTTCAGAGTTTCTTATTGAACCGAAAAACTCAAAATTTTAAATATGTGCTTTACTGTTAGAATTCCGAAGAGTAATATGAAAAAATTTTTGTCGGACTCTATTACGAATGTAGTGACGAATGAGTTTTTATGCGGACTGGAGTGCTTAAGCGATGACCAGAATAACTTAACTATGTGATTCACTCTTTGAATGACGTTTCGAGTCTTTCTTGTTGTGGCATAATCTTAGTGAGTCACTCTTTGAATGACGTTTCGAGTCTTTCTTGTTGTGGCATAATCTTAGTGAGTACGACTATCGCTTTCAACACTGCAGTTATACACTTATTTTGGGGGGAAAGCTTACTTTGCCGCGAGGCGAAAACAAGCTGGTGGAAAATTATTATTATGGTTATTGTCATTATTATTGTTATTATCATTTTTATTGTTATTATCATTATTATTGTTATTATCAATTATTATTATTATTATTGTTATTATCAATTTTCATCATTATTAGTATTATTATTATTATGATTATTTTTATTATCATGATTATTATTATGATTATGATTATTATTATTATTATTGTTATTATTATTATTATTGTTATTATTATTATTATTATTATTATTATTGTTTTTATTAACATTATTATTATTATTATTATTATTATTATTATTATTATTATTATTATTATTATTATTATTATTATTATTATTATTATTATTATTATTATTATTATTATTATTATTATTATTATTATTATTATTATTATTATTATTATGTCTATTCTTTCATTCGTCTACCTCCGTGAACGGTTGCTCCCCGCACCGTCTCTTCCCTCGTCTGTGAGAATCCTTTCCCGAGAAGATTTGGCGCTCCGGGATCGTAGCGCCATCATGAGCGACAGAAGATGGAGGGTTGGTCCCCATTTCCTAAGGAAGGCAGAGAACGCTGAGGAGTGGAGTCGTCACATGTCGCAACAGATCCCATAATCGATGATGTTATTTCTCCGATGTGGCTTGATGATCTTGATAAAGCGTTTAAATTGAAAAAAATTATTATTATGATGATTATGATTATTATTATTATCGTTATTATTATCATTATTATTATTATTATTATTATTATCGTTATTATTATTATTATTATTATTATTATTATTATTATTATTATTATTATTATTATTATTATTATTATTATTATTATTGTTATTATTATTATTATTATTGAGATTATTATTATGATTGGAAATATTATTACTGGTATACTGTCAAGATATAAGTTCATAGATCTGATCCACCATTTCTGAAATCCACATAAACTTCGGAGTCGTTGACATCTGAATCATAAGTTTCAATATAGCTACCTGAGGCCTTAAGATCAAAGTTAATGGTAATGTGGTCAGAGTTTAAAAGCGGAGGTGATGAATCTACTTTTACTATATTCTCTTTTTGGTCCGTCAATATGATATCTAGTAGAGAATTTGTGCCATTGTTATTTAGTCTAGTCGGAAAAGTAAATAATTGAGATAAAGATTTGGATGCTATAAAATCGGTGAAAAATGCTTCTGCTTCACTACGGGTTACAGCTATCTGAAACAAGTCCATATTCGGTAAATTGTATCTCCTAGAATGATGTTGTTATTTGCTAACATATTCATGCTTATTGCATGCAAAGTTTCCTGAAATGTTTCTTTTGTCGTATTAGGGGTCCTGTACAGTAGAAAAAAAATCTGTAGTTCGAATTTTTACCCAAACTTAGGTCTATGCAAAGAATTTTGATATCTTTATTAAATGATGTATCAATGTTGATACGTTTCAACATAAGACTCTTTTTAAATATCACAAGAAGACCTCCGCCTTTTTTGTTATTACGGCGGTCCTGACGATAAAAAGAATACCTCGGATGGTCGAGAAATGAGTCGGAAAAACAGTCGTTAAGCCAGGTTTCGACAAAGAAACCAACGCTTATATCTTCTAGGACTATGTAATTAAAAAGTTCGTTTAATTTTAGGAGGGCATGAGGACGGTGCCAGAGGAGTGATCTGGTTAGCTTGTGGAAAAGGAGCACCTGGGGTTGGGGTCAGAGGAGCATTAGAAACTGGATTTGAAACTGGATCGGTGTCTTTATTTTCAGCCATTGAAAGAACAGAATCGAGTTTGTTTCCTAAACTCATAAGTTGTCCCTCTAATTCGGCAACTCGTTTCTTCAACGAATCGTTTTCTGCTCTAAGAGGTTGCATCAGTGCCTCTAGTGAACCTGAGAATATTTCTTTAAAAGAAGAAGTAACTGACTCAACGATGCTTTTTGTGAGTTCTTCTTTGAATTGAGAGCTCATGGTAGATCTTGAAGATTCTTCTTCCTCATGCGACTCTTTTGAAGCAACTTTTGAAGCTTTTTTCGGAGCCATGCGCGCATCTTCTCTCTTTTTGATTCTACAAACAACCACTAACGGCCTTTTTGTCCCTCTGCTGATACACGCAGGTGGCAGAATAGTATGAAGCGGATCAGCTATATGCAGATAGGATGGAACCTTCGCGGGCTGATATCCGGAACGGTTCCCAGCTGAGAGTGGGTGTCAGACGAATGCAAATTGAGAGGGTAGACGAGAGCAACCGTTTTCCGTGTGGCGAAGAAATTTTTCTCACTTCACTCGGGAATGTTGTGAGACTTCGAATTTGACAACTTTGAGGGTTTTCTTCAATGAAATAATGGGACGTCTCTGATTGCAATGAAATGTACAAAAACTGTTCTCATTTTTAATATGAATGTCCCAAAAAAAACATGCAAGCCCCTTATTTCAACCTTTGCGATTGATCACCTTTTCTTCTCTCATTTATTTCTTTTGTTTTTTTCGTACTTCTGATCTACTCACTTCAATTTCCCGCTTTTTTATATTTTTGTTGTCGTCCTGAATTCTCTCTCTGATAAGGATCAGCACTAGGAGGAGCCTCTCTGATAAGGATCAGCACTAGGAGGAGCCTCTCTGATAAGGATCAGCACTAGGAGGAGCCTCTCTGATAAGGATCAGCACTAGGAGAAGCCTCTCTGATAAGGATCAGCACTAGGAGGAGCCTCTCTGATAAGGATCAGCACTATGAGGAGCCTCTCTGATAAGGATCAGCACTAGGAGGAGCCTCTCTGATAAGGATCAGCACTAGGAGGAGCCTCTCTGATAAGGATCAGCACTAGGAGGAGCCTCTCTGATAAGGATCAGCACTAGGAGGAGCGAATATGTTCCAATCATTTAATTCGAAAATATATAGCTCAGGGCCCGTATGCGCAGAGTCGTGTATCAAAATATAGGATAAAATATAGCCTACAAAATAGTGAGTTGGAGGAGAGAACAAGGCGAGAGACTCGAATCAATGCAAGAAGCTCGATTCTTTTTCTCTTGTTTATCACACTCTTTTGTAGGCTATGATTTACTCTATAACTTGGTCCATGACTCTGCATACGGGCCCAGAGCTCAACTAGGAAAAAAATTTGCAGCGAAAAGATAGTAGAAAATGGCGAGTTATTGCCTCGGGATGAACTAGAGAAAGAAGATGGATATAGATTAGAAAAGAAGAAGAGAGCTGAAGACATGGGATTAAAAAAAACAGAGATAGAAAAATTGATAAAGAATAAAATTTTGTAAGGTGAGAGCAGAGGCGAAAAAAAGTGACTAAAAGTTGGTGGAAGAAAACTTGCACAACAGGCAATGAAAAGACGAGGGAAAATGGGAATATAGCGGACCACGTAGTTTTTGGCTGAGTGGGGCGGACAATGAGCAAAAGGCCATTTCAATCTTTACTGAGACAGGTAAGCAGAGCCATTCCATAAAGACGGACAATTTCCTCTTCAAATTTCAATAACCCCTCCTTCAATCGACCGGGCTGTTTTTTTCCCTCGAGCATGGTTAATACTCATTATTTAAAGTTAAACAAAATATCCCAAGTATCGAACTACTGAACTCATTATGCAACGCGAACTTAAAAAAACGAACAATCCTCTTTTAAATAATAAACCCTGAAACCACGAGAAACTTTTTTTTGCTGAGTTATTATAGTGAACATAGAGAACTTTGAGAATAATTAATGCATGCTTGGGAGATTCAGATAGTAAACTTAATTGATGTTCTAGGCACTCCTATTACCTCATCACGCAGACTTTCAGTTGAACTCAATTCACTGCATCACGTACCATCTTCCCTCTGGACTTCATTGTTATTATTTCTCTATATTGCGATATACATAAACACGTTTTCAGTTCACAGTAACATTTTCCATCTGCAACACTGATGTTTGTTCTTCATTCCATGATAATGCTGTCAAATTCATCACTGAAGGGTTTCACTTGACGCTTTTGGAGGGATTTTTCGGTACAATTATTGATTAAAGCTATCGCTGCTTTATTCAGCAAGGAAAACGAGCATGAACCAGGCATTAAATGAGTGTCAAACAATGAGCGTAGTTACAAACAATGAGCGCAGTCGCTCTCAACATGTACTCTGTCCAGCATTGCGTGTGTGATTGAGGCGACCGCTGAGCGACCTTGAGAGAGCGGAAATGAGGCAGGGGATAACTGTCATCTAATGCTTGAAGGGCAATCGCATTTCTGGCTAATGAAAACCCGTTTAATAGCCAGGAGCAGTGCGAGGAGGTGGGCAGTGGTCACAGCCGCCTCCAGGTCCTGCAGCTCCGTTCTCTCCAGGGTTTCCATCGGCACCTTTCTGACCAGGCTGCCCATCACGGCCAGCGTCTCCGGGTGGTCCCTGGGGTCCATCTTGTCCAGGGTTACCGGGAGATCCAGGGGTTCCGTCGGGTCCGGGTGGGCCAGCAGGTCCGGGAGGTCCAGGGGGACCAGGAGGGACAGACACTTCTTCAATGATGCCAGGAGTTCCTCGCTCTCCGGGTTGTCCTGGTTGACCATCATTTCCAGGTGGTCCTTGGGGTCCAGCTTGTCCGGGGCTGCCTGGGTGTCCGTCGGCTCCAGGTGCACCATCCTGTCCGGGGTTTCCGTTAGGTCCCTTGGGTCCAGGGTTACCAGGTGCTCCAGGAGGTCCTGCGGGACAATCAAAGCAGAAGTCTTCAGGGTTGGGCTGAGCATTCGCAGCAGCGTCCTCGCCATTGTTACCATTTCTGCCAGGCAATCCGTCGTGTCCATCGGGTCCATCAGGGCCAGGTGGTCCAGCGGGTCCAGCAAGACCAGCTTTGCATGAGCAGCAGGAGCCGCCTTGTGCGTCAGGTGCATTGTTGACTCCGGCGGAGTATGAGTCGACAGGCGCTGTGGTCGAGGGAGCAGAGTCGCCGTATCCAGATTGTCGCTTAACGACGAGCTTTCCGCGAACGCCTTTGACTTGCTGCATTCGCTCGTATTGGTCCCAGAGTCCATTTGTTCGGTGCTTGCAGAAGTCAACCTAAAATGCATGACACCGAAATAATAAGTTGAGTTGAACACGCAAAAGATCATCTCTTTATTTCAAGCAAGAGTGAGGGTAAAACCGCATATTCAATTTCGGAAGCCAATGAGCTCCTCACGAGTCTTTAGAAAAAGGGGAGTCATTACCCTGCGGTTTCTAGGTATTTATTAATCCTTCTACTTATAATTGACCTTGATAGTAAAGATGATTTATTATTCTTCAGTTAGCCCAGTGAAACTCTCCAAATGTGCTCCTCGGTCTTATCGAAATACAAAGGAATAGTTTATGAAAAGCATGGAATGATGACCTCGGTTTGTAGAGAAGACTGAACATGTTGCATGTAGTTGTATAGAGAAGGGATGGCGATGATTGCTGTCAATGTTGCCACTGTGCTGCAAAGTTATATCATCTCAACTATGTATGTGAATCATCTAATTTTGACTGTTCAGAAGTCGCAGATTGGCTCTGAATCAGAAAAACTTGGGGTATTTGCTGTACTTATTATTAAGCTCCCTAAGTGGAAAGAGTAGTATTCTAAACATGTACAAGACAATTAAAATGGTTTTTCAATATTAGCCAAGATAAGAAGGTTGTGAGTGAATAGAAAAACTAAGGCTGACTAATCGGAAAAAAACTAACGAAAATTTAACAGTTCGAATGGTACTGAGACATCTTAGCTACTAGTAAGACATCACATTCCGTGTTTTAGGGACCAATTATAATCCATTTGTTCAAAATGGGGTTTTAAAAAGCGAAAGTCAATGCAAATTCTATGTTAAAACTTACTTTTATAAATTTTAAAGAACGAATTTGATATTTTCTCAAAAATTCTTCGCAATTATTCCTAAGAATTTTCTTTCCAACACAATCAAGGATGTTTGCGAACAGTTTCAGCAAACGTTTTCTGGAGCTCGAAAAAGCTAATTTACAGCCAAAAAGTTAACAAGAACAATCCTTTGTTATGCTTCTTCACACTAATTTTCTAAAGTATATTTCGTAAAAGTTGAGTTACTTGTAAAAAACATGGAAAGAAAAACAAATCAAAATAGTTCTAAAAAGAAATGGAGCTAGAGAGTTAGGAGATTAAAAAGTATTTTGTGTTTTCAAAAGAAAAGGTCTCCACACCTGATGGCGATGCCGAAGAAGGCGATACGTCTGAGGCTCTCGGCCTCTCTCCACATTGCCTTCTCACTATTCTCTTCTGAGTACATGTCGACTATGGGGGAGGGGATGTGTTCGGCTGACGAGCTGCCTGGTTTGCCGTTGCAGCGACCTGCTCTTTTATATGAGGCAGGGAAGTTAAGAGAGAAATGTGTGCAGGACAACGAGCCTGGGAGAGAAAAAATACTTTACCTCGAGGCTATTAGCAGGAGAAAAAGTGAAAGCTGAATAAAGAACACTGTGTGAAATAGAGGTTCAGGTTGTGTGAGTCTAATAACAGATACATATACAGCGAGAGGGAGGAGAGAAGAAAAAGAAGAGAAAACTAAAGAAATAGAGAGATTGAGATTGATTTAGAGAGAGAGAAAAAGAGAATAAGTTGAATAGCGAAAAGATGAGGATGACGGACATACATATGAAGATGAATAAGTTTGTTTTTTTTACAAAGTGGTTCGAATAAGATCGAGAGAGATATGGTATGACAAAAGCTTCATTTTATAGTATTGAAAAGTTTTACAAAATTCAGGGGAAAACTTTACTTCTCATTTAGATTTATACGGTTGCCTTGCTTTAACTCAATTTTTCTGTATTCTTTAACAGCTCATCTTTTTCTTGCGAATTCGTTTATACTAGAATTTGTTCGTGTGGTTATTTTTTTTTGGAAATTGTTTGCTACTCCACTTTTTTGTTGCTCTTTTTTCAATATTATCATGCGTTTCAATGAAAATTTATGATCTCATCGTTCATCTCCATTACTTAACCTCAACTTAAGTATTCGAAAAACATAAATAAAGTTGAAAAACAGGGTTTTAACTAAGTCATTTTTTGAATGATGAATTATTTCCTGTATGCAGTCTTGCATAGGAAATTTAATTTTGGGATTTTGAGCGTTTGAAAGATACTACGAAAATTTTGGTGAATGAGTTCGTTTAAACATTCCGACCTCAAGTGACCATAAACTCGTTACTAACGGTGAATCAATATTTCTATTTATTGCGTTTATACCCATTCATTGTTTCGAAGTTGTAAAATTGATGTTGAAACACACAGAGTTAATACAAATGCAGATGACATAGAGCACAATGTTTCAACTTAAGGCAAAACTAACCCAAAAAGTCAAAGTTTTCCATAATTAGGCATTAGATCAAATTGACTTTTCCGACCATCTAATTTAATATGTCAGAAAAAAAATACACGTGAATCTACAGAGGTTCGAAAAGCGAATATAATCCTCTAAGAAGAATGTGAAGGAGCAGTTTGTGTGTAAAGAGTACGTGTTAAGAGTCATTAAGAGTTAAGTTCTTTATTAATAGCATTTTCTATCTCCCCCCTTTCCCTAGTTAAGCAACCTTTTGCTTACACACACCGCCACTAGAAAGACAGTCCATGCATATCCGCTATTGTTATTGTTCACTGTGAACCGAAGTTGAATATAATCTGTGCAAGGAATAAATAATGAATGAATGAATGTTCGGTATTTTGAAATATGATAACAAGAAAGTTCTAGAGAAAGCAAATGTGCTTTTAGGATGACTGGATGTGTAACGGAATGAATGACATGATATTGCCCTTGCAGGGAACAAAGGGGTAGTGAATGTTCTCAAAGCATTCCGTCACTTTACTCTCCAGCTACTCAAAATGTTCCCCTAGCATGAGTCACATAAAAGAACTAGTTGCGATGGTTGAGTAACGCATATCTCTTATATGGAATGGTTTATGCTGCTGATGCAGAGCATATCGAAGCGGACCGTAATCAACAACTACTGTCAAAAAGATAGCTCCATAATGTCTCGCCTTTGCCTGAATCATTCTCTAAGCGGAAAGATCAAAAAGAGTTATGTTTAAGTTGTAAAGTAGATCAGTAATGGAGCGTTAGAATTCAACTTTTCACTTTGTCAAAGTAACTCTGCAAAGTGATCTCGTTGAATGCTTCAATGTCTCACCACGAATGGCCGTGAAAAGAAAAATGAACTACGGTGACTTTATATTCATATAAAATTACGTCCAACAGTAAAAGTTATTATATAAAAATACCATAGTCCATTTTCCTTCTCACGGCAATTCGTGGTGAGACATTGGAACGTTCACCGAGATTACTTTGCAGAGATTACTTTGACAAAGTCAAAAGTTGAATTTAAGTCTTGTGATCAGAAACAACGAGACTTCAAAGCACGCTTCTTTTGGATGTGCTATTCCATGTGGCTTCTTTCATGAGCGATTACATGCATTGGTAAAATTGGGCTTTGAAAGTGCAGGGTTATTTGTTTAATGTCAGCTTATGTCACAAAGAGGAGTTCTTTCGAAGCAGAATAGGTGAATTCTTCGGCTATCAGTTCTTTTGTTCATATTCTTGTCTGTTCAAGGTACCCAGTTTACCACGAATATTCATCTATGTATGTGTTAAAAAAGCATGGTTTTTCTATGTCGATCGTCAGATTCCTAATTGAATAATATTTATTTGCAGAATTACTATCCGATCGAAACTTCATTATTTGTTTCAGCTGCGAGCAGGTCTTCTGATGATGTATCTCAAGTTAGTCTCCATGATGTCACTCGAAGGCTCATTCTCAGTAATACTTCTTCATTTCTCTGCAAGGTAT
The DNA here is from genome assembly GCA_964056735.1 of Allodiplogaster pararmata. Taxonomy (NCBI): domain Eukaryota; kingdom Metazoa; phylum Nematoda; class Chromadorea; order Rhabditida; family Diplogasteridae; genus Allodiplogaster; species Allodiplogaster pararmata. Next base: position 35,076,910 of record OZ057404.1, on the reverse strand, counting down.
ACTGTTCAGCGTCAAATGACACTTCATGTGTCATGCTTTATTACACTGTGAACACTTCTATGTATGTAGTAGCTCGTTCACATGGCAAAGAACCCCCGCACTAATGTGTAAGGGAAATTAGTGTATTTTGAAACAAACAAACTGTTATCGTGAACACTAAGAAGGTCGAACAATGGAGCTTTAAGGTGTCACATTTCTGCTTGAGGGGTGTTGGATTTTTTTTTACTTCAGAAAGAAGTGAGCTCAGAATGACCGTATGAACCTTTAACCCTTTCCCTTCCCTGACGACGGTTTATAAGCTTTTCCGACAAACACAAAGCAAAGCAAAAGATCTAATTTCTTTAGAGTTTAACAATTTGGTATAGGGAAACAATGAATGTTCGAAAGTTTATCACAAACAATGAGGAATTACTTTCTCCGACCACAAACAACAACCCGATTCTTTTCAATCTTTGTCCTATTTTTGAGAAGAAACTTTTATCTGTTTTTTGTTGGATTTTTTGGTCTCAAGATAATTGAACTTTAAGTCATTGAAAATTCAACGAGAAATTTTAAGAACTTTTCTTTTTTTTTCGAATTTCACAGTAATTTCTTGCGGAAACCAACATTTGACCGTGTAAGGTCCTATTTCTTCCATTAAAAAAAACCTTTTCTGAAGTTTTAATATTTTTATTCTTGAATTGTCTTTCTCTTACATGTTTGCTTCTTTCTCTCAGTGTTTTTTTTTTAAATTAAAGACTTCGCGTAGCCCATGAAAGTTTTAAAGCTTCCAATACACTTTAATCTTAAATTTTTATCAAGATGTTCTATCTTCACGCCTTCGGGCAAGATCTTTACATGTTTTCATATCTTATCTATTTCGGCTCTTGTGTTCGCTTTGTCCCTGCTGACCTTTTACACAGTTTTCTCCCGTTCTATCGCTCTCGCTTTGCCTCGATCACACTAAAATCCCATCCTCTGTTCATCATGTCTGCCCAGTCTTTTCTCTCTCTTTCTGTAATTCTGAAACGACACCTTTGCAACTGTGTCACCTGAGGTTGAATATAACCCCCCCCCTTTCTCTCTCTACAACCCATTGTTTCTCATTTTCCGGCTCTCTTTTAGCTTTTTCATCTGTCATTTTCTTTCAATATCTCTTTGTTTTCTACCCTCTCTTTTTTCTTGTTTTTATGTTTCTCTTCATCCGTCTCTTTCTCTCTCTCTCTCTCTCTCTCTCTTCTCTCTCTCTCTCTCTCTCTCTCTCTCTCTCTCTCTCTCTCTCTCTCGTCTCTTTAACTCTTTTTTCTCAATCATTTATCAAATTTTTTCTCTGTTTTTCCTCTTTGCTTATTTTCTCCTCAAAACTTTTCCATATCCAATATTTCCTAGTTAGCGTTTGATTTTGTTTCTCTCTTAATTTTGATTCTCTCATTGCATCCTCCTAATTTTTTTTGACCGTTTTGTCGCCCTTGAAGTTTTGTTGGTTGCATCCTCTAATCTTAATGGATCGAAAATGAAATAGTCTAACGGTTCATAAAAGGTCGCTGACAACCGTGAGATCTTATAGAGAGGACCTTCCATGAGGCAGATCGACATAAGTGAACTCAGAAGAAACTCTTATATCTTCGGAATCAACTAAAATGCAAATAGTTACGATGTGTTATGAAAAAGCTGCTTAAACAAATATCAGTTTTTTATACATTATTTTTTCAGCAAATATAAAACATATTTCAAACGTAAAAAAACTGAAATTTTATTCTTAGTTTCTTAATCAAATTATTCGGATAACGACTTTTTCAAGATGAAAAATTTTTTTAAACGGATTTTTTTGTGTACTTTGGATAACCTATATGTATACAAAAAACTTGGTCAAGAAACTTCCAGTGAACAATTATGTAGACCTACGATCAGTTATAAAATTCATGAGAAATCATTATCATATAATCTTGATTGGCCGCTGAGTAATGATCATCACAATGTTATAAATGAAGACCGTTAAACATTTTTTCCAACGACCTTGTAGCTTCCATCAGTCTTATCGCCTCAAATTCATTTCCTTGCTTTCTCAACTATCTTTCCGCTCTGAGCTCTTTTTCATCTTTTTGATGTCACTTCTAATCTAATGCATCTTCCTGTTCTTGCTATTAAGCTTACAGAACGATTTATATGTAAACACATATAAACATACATAGCGGTGGAGAACTTTCATAGAAAAGATCTTCCAGATTAAAACTTTATAGAAAGAACAGGATGGAGTGAACGCTTAACTGACAGAAGAAAGGGAAAAAGTGAAAGCGAGAGCGAGAGAGAGAGAGAGAGAAAGAGATAGAGAGAGAGAGAGAGAGAGAGAGAGAGATAGAGAGAGAGAAAGATAAATAAAAGGGAAAGAAAGAAACAGAGAAAGAGAAAGAAAGACTGATAGATTTGATTGTTAGAGTGCATCAAAGGGAAGGGGTTATGATACACTACAGCCTCAATGGGCATGAGTGACCTTTGAAATGGCATGAATGTGTCATGGAAGGTGAGCTTACCAGAAAAAAAAACTTGCAAGATGGATTGGAAGATCTGGTAAATGAACGCCTGTTTTCCGTTGAGGTTGTGCGAGCATTTGGGCCATTGTCAATAAGGTTAGGTGTATCCAAGTAAACGAAATTTGTGCCGATATGATGCTCATCCCAGGATGGCATCCAACAGTGACATATTGATGGGTGCGGCATCGGAGAGACATGCTCATCTCACTGGAAAATCAACAACAATTAACTTTCAGAAGTATTTGCCAGACTCTGTGAATTTTTAAAAACTTATTTATTATGAAATCCCAAGATAAGCTGTGACTTGAGCAATTTTTTCCAATTTTTGTTTTTACTCAAAAACAAGACATTCGGATCGTTCATTAATTTCCATGCCTTTAAAAGTAACGCAGCTTCTCGTATTCGGGCAAGAAAAAGTAAGAAATACTCGTGAAGTTTACTAAAGTACCTGAGTAGCTGCTTTCTTCTTCGGTATGATCGTTTCCATGGAAAGCTATTAAGGATACAATTTTCAATTTCAATTTGAACGCTTTATCAAGATCAACAAGCCACATCGGAGATATAACATCATCGATTATGGGATCTGAGCGTTGAACAAGCAGAGCAGGTTGAGCGAGGCGAGCAGTAGCGATCGAAGTGCTGCTCTTCCTCTTCTGTCGCTCATGATGGCGCTACGATCCCGGAGCGCCAAATCTTCTCGGGAGAGGACTCTCACAGACGAGGGAAGAGACGGTGCGGGAAGCAACCGCTTACGGAGGGAGACGAATGAAAGAATGGACGTTCCACTTTCACATTCTTTTTCCACATTCCACACTTTCACGTTCCATATTCCAATGAAAGACGAAAGACTTACGGAGACGAAAAAATTAAGGATACATCTCACTTAAATGGAACGTTCCACCAAGTTACTTCAAATGCTGATAGAAGGCTTTCTTGCTAGATGCTAGATGCTAATAGAAGGCTTTCTTGCTAGATGCTAGATGCTAATAGAAGACTTTCTTGCTAGAAAGGAGTTTTTCTTGTTTATTGAGAGTGTATCTCAATGATAACATCGCTCGTTCGAGTTTATGCTTAGTCGAACTAGATTTTGGCAAGAGGGTTCTTTTATAATATTGTTATTATCACATGTTCCTCTACTAATGTTTTATCGAACCATTACTGTCGCAGCTTGTACTTTTCTGTTTTATTTTCATTGTTTTTTCTCTTTATATCTCTGTTTCTTTTTTTCTTTTTTTTCACTCTTCTCTCTCTCTATCACTCGATCTCTTTCGATCTCATTGACAACTCTATGAAAAATTTCAAAAGGCTAATTGCAAATTATTTTCTGATTGGGCAAGCTTTCATTGACATAGCAATGTCCGTCCTTCTTTATTTAATTGAACCCTGCGTCCCTTGTGAAATGGAAAAGATGAAAAGAACGCACTAACATTCAATACAAAACAGGCAGAAAACATAAGCAGAGACAAATTTCTCTCTTGCACAATACAAAATATCCTGCTTCAATCAGTTTTTTTTAAAGAGAAACACATAATGAATAAGTGTGTTATCCATAGAAGAAGAAATTGGTTGCAGTTTGGTTGTTGGTCTGAATTAGTTGTTGAAGGCAACTGTTGGGAACAGAATTGACACATAAAAGATGCCCTTACAAAGTAGGGAAGTGGTAGAGAAACAGATTATGGCAAGGAGCAGCAGTATTATATAATATTCATTTTTCTCTTTCGTTCCCTTTGTTTTGTTCGTTCTTTTTCAATCAAACTAACTACCCTTCTCCGGTTTTCGTTCATGTTGTTGCGCAATATACAATACAAAGCATCGGGAAAGAACTCTGATGGCTTTCATAAATCATATCAACACTTGCTTATGAATGAGAATTTTTCCCTTTTTTCTCGAAAGTACTTGTAGATTCGTATTGAGCACTCTCGTGAAGATGTTTTCTGCAAAAAAAATATTGAACAGAGAAGCACAACGACTGTTTTTTGATTGTACATGAACGAAGCTCCAAGACAAACGAGTCATAAGATTCAGGAAAAGTATGTATCATCGATTAAGTGAAAAGATAACAGTGAGCCGTACGCGACGAAAAGAGAGATACTCGTAATAAAGACAATGAACAAACAAACAGTTCTTGCTGTCCAATACTCAAATAGGCTAAAATTTGTCTTGAGTTTTTCTTTGTTCACTTTCTAAAAACTTTCGATTTTGGTCTCTTTTCTTACCACTGGGACATGAATTTTCGGATCAATAGAGCAAAAACAATTTTTAACTCGCAACACCTCAAGATAAAATATTCTTAACCGATTCCATTGCTATTATTCGGTAGAGAGGAAATATAATCTTTCGCAAAGTTTAGCGACATTGACAATTAAACTTTTTAAAAAGTTGCAAAAATTTCAATTACATTCCTAGATCACACTTTATCAGATCTCTCTCTCTCCCTCTTTCTCTCTCTCTCTCTCTCTCCTTCTCTCTCTCTCTCTCTCTCTCTCTCTCTCTCTCTTTCTCTCTCTCTCTCTCTCTCTCTCTCTCTCTCTCTCTCTCTCTCTCTCTCTCTCTCTCTCTCTCTCTCTCTCTCTCTCTCTCCTCTTTTCTTGCTTCATATGAAGGACAATTCGGAACCCAATAGAAACAGAAGAAAACTTGATTTTCACAATCTTTCAGATCTTGAGTTTCTAGGTCACTTCGAATCGTTCTCGATTGTTCTCAATTCTCCTTTTCTCTTTAATCTCTCTCGCTCTTTCTTTTTAACCCTCTCTCTTTTCCGGTTTCTGGTATGCGAATCAAGAAAGATGAGATCAGGAGTTGATATTCAAATTATCGGGATAGAAAGCTATGTTTTGTTTAGAGATATACAGAAACAAAGCCTGAATGTAACAAAAACGATGAAGAGAAGGATTGAAAGATGACAGAGAAATCCCCAGAGCTTCGCATAAAAGAAGCCTTTCTGGTGCTTGCTTTCACGCTGCGAGTTAATCTGGCGATGGACATGGGAAAATTCGACTGTGATGAGTATCAGAGGTAAGCCATTCTTCTACGGAACTTTCAAGGCCCTTTTCTGAGAATGAATTACGGCCAGAGACTTACAGTAGTGATCAAGTCGTGTTTGATGATAGTCTTCTACCCATGTCAAAGTTCGTTTTCTTCTTCATTACTGAAAGTATATACAGATATTCAGTAACTCCAATAACCTTCTCCAAGACCAAAAACTTAGTTTTATTACTCGATTCCTTATAGAACGTTTTATGTAGATCGTATTCGATATGCGAGCTGACGGTCCCAAGTTCGAGTCCACCTCTGACAGATTCATTGAAACCAAAATATTAAGAATTTTTGGTAGTGTGTTTTGACAAGTCTGACCTTCTCCACCATTGCTACTTACAATAACAGTAACATCAAACCCAGGACTCGATTTATGGTTCTAACAGGATAGACATATCTCACATCTGAAGGCAGTGCGTACCCTGCCACTGGGCAAGAATGAGCGCGAGGAAGATTATTGATCTTTTTTGCGTGCATTAAGAGACTCACCAGGTCAGGAAAAGGTGGGATTTACTGTAAGTGGAAGTGTGTGAGTTGAGTAATCGCCTCGGCCATCCAAGCCATGCCTTGATTACTTTGCTGTACAGACACATGCGGCGAGTTGCGGTGGGTGCTGTGGTGATTTCCACTGCTTCACTTGTGGCTGTTGTAATCGCCATCCCACTTCTGTACTCCCAACTCCAGACCATTCAGACAGATATAACATCGGAAGCTGATTTCTGCAAGGTATTATCATTTTGAGTGAAAAGTGAGAGGGTAGACATCAGAGAGCGGAACAGGATTTTCCACTATTTCGCTTATATTTCATGATGACGTCTCTGTGGGCTCTCACAGTTCAAATTTTCAACTTTGTTTTCGAAAAAAAACCCCTTCTTTTTGCTCTGCATGAATCTTCCCTGTATTCCCTGAACTTTCTCTCTTTTATTAGTGCCAATTGTATTTTTCTTGAATACTCGAAAACAGGTCGAAAAAATTTACAGTGAAGACAAAGAAAAATATGCTTAGGACGGTGCGGTTCCGAGGTTTCCAAATCATTTTTTAAAAATAAAATGTGAGAATTCTCCTAACAGAAAAAATCAACAACCTCAGATGCGCGTGCGTGACATGTGGCGGCAGCTGCAAACCGTCGAAAGTCGCGCGGTCACCACGCAACCTCCGCAGCGCATGAAACGCGGATGGCTCTTCGGCCAATGGGTTCCGGACGGTGGAGCGGGCGGGGGTCAGCAATACTACAATTCAAAATTATTCACGTTCTGTAATCTTCGACTTTCACCGACTAGAACCTTAAAACCCGTTTGTCTTCCACATCTCTATATTCTCATTTCTGCGATGTGAGTTCTTCAATTTTTGATTGTGTGTAGCCGTTGCGTTATTCGGTATATTGGATGAGAGCTACATACTGATGCCTATATATTCAATATGAATGACAACAAATGTTTCATAGCTTCGCTGTACCGAACTCCGATAGAAAAAACTTTTCAGTCAAAGTTATTCGGATTTGAGGATATACTGATTAAAAAAAATAGTCTGTGAACATGGCGTGCTAAGAGCTTAATTTTCTTCCCAAATTTCAGTTTTCCAAGGATTTTAAATCGACCTAGCTCCCTCTATATACAGGAGGCGCGGGTGGTTACGGTGGAGGTGGGTACGACGCACCCGTAGCCACGTCTTCTTACGGTGGAGGTGGGTACGACGCACCCGTAACCGCGTCTCCAGTCATCGGATATGATGTGCCAGTCTCAGAGCCTCCGCCATCGGCCTATGACACCGCGGTACACTCAAACCCATCCGACGGATATGGTAACGCAGCGGTGAACTCAGAGAGCAGTTCGCTATCGGCTTGCTGCACTTGTCAGCAAGGTTAGTGACTAACAAGCCCTGTCTTTTCATTCTTCTGTTTCATGTTTTGTTGAGCTTTGTAGATCTCAATTGATTCAATTCCGTTGAAAAAGAATATGAGAGCAGTTATTTGAACTTTTTGAGGCGCATTGTGGTTTATGTGATGAGAAATATTCAAAAAATGGATAAGCTCTTTTTGTGAGTAAAACTCAGTTCAACTGAAACTAATCTCTAAAAAAAGATTGCGATGAGCTTTATCCTATCGCCTTTTTGTATTTTTGTTCAAGGCATGTTAAAATTTCACGAAGTTTTAATAAAAGCCTCAAGTTTCGATTCTGTTCTATGTACTTTTATTTGTTCTCTCGGCTTCTTCATCCTGCTTGTTTTAATGAGTGCTCTGAGGTTCACTGGACTAAAACTGTGTGCTCGGACATCTCAGACTCTTCTCTAGAGAATGTGTACTTAAGGTCCTCCAGGCCCTCCAGGAGAACCCGGGGATGATGGACAGGACGGCGCTGATGGTTCTGCTGGCCTCACTGGCAGAAGCGGTAAGTGGTCGTTCCAATGACTTTTGATGGCGTGGAACATTAGTAAACCGCTTGAAACTCAGGAAATTCACGAGTCGATAAGATTGAAAAATTTAAGACTCCTTCCTGAAGGTTTAGTTGGTCGATTGATTGATAGTTTTATCGCCAAAGAATAACTGGCAAAGCCATCTTTTAAGGTCAAAAGAGAAATTTTCGAAGATGCTTGAACTCGTGATGAGGTATATAAAATTGTAGCGTTAAGAGTATTTATAAACTGCTAAAATTTTCAACTTTGTTTTACGGAAATTTTTTTTGAGCAGTCGTTATCATGATGAGAGGAAAAGAACAAAGGAACGAAGTAGTGGAAATTATTTTTGTGACCCAGGAAAGCAAGGTGACATCATGCCTTCGGATGGGATCGTCAACGAGCCGTGCATGATCTGCCCACCCGGCGCAATCGGTTCTCCAGGCTTACCCGGCAACAAAGGACCTCAGGTTGGAAAGACACCTTACGCCTTCCAATCACTTTCCATTCTTCGCTGAACACTGGTTTCTTCACTTCCCAAGTTCATTTAATGCGTTCTTTAGTCTACATAGCCCCAGTACGATTCCACATTTTCATAAAAACTTCCGCTCTCATCTTCTCTTTCCTTTTCGCCTTAGCAATGTATCTATCTACCGCGTGGGAAAAGTTCCAACCATCTAGATAATAGGAACAGTTGAAGAACTTTCTTCAAAGATCGTGACGTATCGGTGTTTGGTACGATTATCGTTGGCTCAGGAGTGAACGATTCAAAGATTCGAAGCTGGCTCGACATTGAGCTTACCAAGCTACTCAAACAGTCTCACGCTCCTGAATCAAACAGATCGAAATTTCGCTTAACCTAGTGCTTCAAAACATGAGTCATTGAATGAAAAAATGAAACTTTGCTTATATGCGTTGTGTCACTAATTTTTTTTTGTGCCAATAATTCGACAATAATTAATCAAGACCTAATGGAACTGGCTCCTACAAGTTAAAATGAAAGTTTTCAATACAATTTACGCGTTCCCCCGCAAGCAATAAGAAACATTATTGTACAAATTACCTCAAGTTCCCGCGTCGGAGACGGTGATAACTAACTATCCTACGGTAAACAACCAATTTCAACCACGAAGTGTTTTGATAATTTCTCTGCTAACTAAGTCAATTAGTTCGACCACAATGTACGCGTTATTTATTTCTCAGCAGTTATAACTATATATTTTGTTATCCTTTACAATATAAATCTCAACCTTAAGGGTCCTCGAGGTTCGCCGGGTTCTCCCGGCATCGATGGTAAGCGAGGGGAACCGGGAATGGTTGGACCGGCTGGCCAGATGGGCTCTCCAGGACCTGAAGGCCCGAAGGGGAAAAAGGGAGAAGACGGCAGGGTGAGAATCGTTCTACAAGCAATTGAAAATGGCGAATTCCAACTTTCTATTAAAAAGAGGCTCGATATGAATTGCCGTAGGCTCAAAAGTAAAGTTGTCCTCAAACATGCGATAGATAATGTTGCGCCCTAGTCCGAATTCTTCAGAGGAGATCAAGCCATTGCTTATCAGAACGGATGTTTCTCAAATCAGCTACTTATTCCTTCAACGGCTGTGAGCTGTGAGTAGAAACTGAAGAACTTCAATCCACCTTTGCTTACCTAGGGCAGTATCTTCACTCGAAAAGATGAGTTCTCTGATTTTTGTGCAGGTAATCGCAGTGAATGGCCCGCCTGGCCCGGTTGGACCACGTGGACCCGCAGGCAGAAAGGGCGAGAAAGGCCCCAAGGGACGCGTGGGCATCATCATTCCAGGGCCTAAGGGGCCTATCGGAGAGGTCAGCCTCTGTTTTCTCTTATAAGATGAACGTATACCTCTTGAGGGGTGGAAAGTAATAATCGTATTGAAGTTTATAAAGAAAGCGAGTTATGAAGGTGGGTTTATGACTATTAATTGTTCCTACCTCAAGGTATTTCTTTAGTGTGAACGCTTTTTGATTAAAGACTCAAAAAACGCTAGATAGAACGTCGTTACGCCGTTAGATCAGAAGAATTGTGTTGTTTAGCTCTCGATATAAGAGAAAACGCAACATTAGGCAAAGACGTCTTCGTAAGGTGTAAATATTTGTAATTTATTCCAGGAGAGTCGATCTTCATTGACTTTTAGGGAAATATCTTTACACTTCGCGAACACGTTCATTTAGGGGTCACGGAACCGAAAAAAAGTAAAGAATATTAATCAACACGTTTAATCTCTTGTTGCGCTCTCTTTTCTGAACTTAACTGACAATCATTCAGCACAAGGAAAGCCCCAATGAGTATTCGATCTAGGCCTACATATTCATGCAGCAAAGTCAAATTGGATTATATGAATGACTAGAACTTTGAAGTATTGATTCGTCTTTGAGCCCGGTCGTAAAGGTCGCTCTGGTCGCAACGGCCGACCAGGTCCTCAAGGATCCTTCGGTTCGATGGGTCGGAATGGCTCCTGCGAGCACTGCGCCCCCCCTCGCACTCCTCCCGGCTACTAGGCCCGAACGAAAATCTTCCTTTCCTATCGAAATTAGCTTTTTCTAAATCCTAAATATTAATAAAATTAATTAAAAGTCACACTTTGGAGCATTTTTTCTAACATGCATCCAATTAGCTTTCGCGTGTCATTTTACGAACTTGCTATTTTATAATAAAAAATTTCAACATATTTGTGTTTGTTCATGACAATAAAGTACAGCGTTCTATTCAGAAAATCTTATGAATTTTAATAGTCTTTCTTCTACTCTTCTGAGAACTCGAATGCTTTTCTCGATCTCTACTCTTCTGAGAACTCGAATGCTTTTCTCGATCTCCAGACTTCTTCTAACCATTTAGCTCTCGATATTTATGCTTTGTTGCCTGCAACAAATGCAACAAGTATAAAATTTCATCAGCATTCTGCTCTCAGCGGTGATTCAAGAGACAGGAAAGATTATTCTTGAGTACAAACATCACCGACACACCAGTGTACATTTATTCTCAAGTAATAATATTTCGTTAGAATACCATAAATTCCACCCCTGAAGAAAATTTCTGAGAGCTTTTCCATTAAAAATTGACTTTTCCGGAAAATTGTACAGAAGTTCAGAATCATGCTCAACCAGACTCGAGATCCGGAAATTTATTACATACAATACTGAGGGAATAGAAGAACAGCCCGTCAAGATGATAAGGAATTGAGATTAGAAATGGAAATACTGAAGTATTCAACAATTTAGAAAAATCATATGAATGGATTATCATCTCAAAAGTAAATGTTTTTTTCTCATTATCAAACACATGGAAACAGATCACATACTATTGATTCTGCACCGAAACCCATAAACAACTAAACTAAAATATAATGAAGTAAATTTTCGAAGGTCCTTTTGATTTCTTCCACTCATAGTTTCCTCTAGATAACTAACTGGAATCCTTCTCCCAATAAGTCTCTCCCCTTAATCCCGCTCCTTCTTTTCTATCCCCCTCGGAAAACCTTCATACAAATGCTGCTTTTCTAGAGAAAATTCCTAGCTATTGCCTAAATTTTCTGCTCCTCTCTACTGTTTCAAGAATTGTCCTCATTTCCCTCATGAATTAGCGAAGCTCAATTCTCTTCCTCTAAAGACAACCTCGATGGTCTTTTTTTCTAGATGGCACTCTCTAGAGGCTTTCTTTCTCTCTCGGAACACCACCCTCTTCTAGAGGACATCCTTTACTCTCAAGAAAGCTCTCGATAAGTTTCCGTTCGACGAGGGCAGCGATAGTCTCTCCCCCATCAGGTGACCTCCTAAGCCGCACGAGATGATGGTCGGTGAACTCGTTCAGCTGCTGCCGCAGTCCCGCATCAGACGAAACCCAGAAGTTGTCCCTTCAACGAAAACTTATATCATTCAGCAGGTAAGTATTACTCGAATTGTCTGAAAACAGAGAGTGCATAAAAAACAATTTTTAATGGAGCAACACTATTCATATTCAAACAGGTGATAATGATTGGTAATTGTTGAAATAGAAAGTAAACGGATTGAAAATGTTATTTTGTTCAAGAAAATGGTAAGAGAGAAAGAATCCCTTTTGTAGAGCGATAAGAATGCTGCAAGTAACTCTGTCGGAAATATCTTCTCAACCTTCTCCCGATTGCAACCGTACGCCGTCAAGAACTGTACCTGGCTTTCTCGAAAAGCTCCCAGAACGAAATAGTGCTTCTCGCATCTCCCGCATCTCTGACGTAAATCATTGAGTAGATCCCGTGCAGGACCTTGCGAGCATTTGCGTGTAAGGACTTCCACAGAAACTAGAAATATAACTTTTTGTTATGACTTTTTTGTGTTAGGACACACTTTTTTTTCGTTGTTAGGACACACTTTTTCATCTCACATTTTGAGAGCGAAAAAGCAAGAAGTAGGCTTCATAAAGCGTATGAGAATTATGGAGCGTTATAATTCAACTTTTCACTTTGCAAAGTGATCCTGTTGAACACTCCAATGTCTCACCACGAATTACCGTGAAAAGAAACATGGACTACGGTTGAAAAAATAACACATGCATTCTAAGACAAAGCGACGATTTTTCTGTAAAATTCATAAAAAAATACGTCCAACAGTAAAAGTTCTTATTAAAGTAATACCGTAGTCCATTTTTCTTTTCAAAGTGATTCGTGGTAAGACATTGGAGCGTTCAACGGGATCACTTTGCAGAAAATTACTTTGCAAAGTGAAAAGTTGAATTCTAAAGCTCCATTAGACAGAAACTCAGGCACAGTGGGAATATTCATGACAAGAAAGAGGCCTTAAATCTTCAAATTTAACGAAATTTTAGGCACTTAGAAATGTAAAAATTAAAAATAGATCAAATTTTACTAACACTGAGAAACAGAGACTAACACGATAGATAACGTTCAGTAATGTATTCAATCCTAATGGAATGAAATAGTATACATGTTTCTCTCACATATATTTTTCATGATCGCATAGTAGTTTTTTCCCTGGGTGACCACTTCACCCCATCAAATGCACCAAATCGAGGTCCGTTGAACACCAAGTTGGGTTTATAACGTCCGAAGGTTTCAACGCTTACTCAGACTCTCAACGCAAGTTTATTGCACACATTTTAGACAATACATGCAATTTCCCCTGAAAAATGTTCACGCCTCAAGAGATGAAAGGGAGTGTTTGTTGAGCTGGGAAGAAGAAGCGAGACCAAGTAAGGAGGAATCACCTGAATACGAAGGCTCCTTCACACAAGAGCTCTATAAAAATTTAAAAAGAGACCGCTTCGGAGCGGGAAATTCTGGAACAATTTCGAACCGGGAAAAAGAGAAATCGTTTTAAATCTATAAAATTTTCGACTCTAGAATCTCGGAATTTGCGGAAACGGCTAATTTAAAAATTAAAAAAAGGCTGACATGGGCATTTGAAAAATTGTCTAACCTGTAAAGGTCTCCTTCTCATCTGGTTGCCAGGTGTTCAGTTCAACATGAACCCATTTGAAAGATGAAAGTGTTCTCTAAAAAAAAATCTCTTAGCGGTAAACCAAATTATGGTAGAATAATTTGTCACAAACATTTGGAAAGAAAGGTCTGTTATAGGAAATCATATCCTCAAGGAATAAACTGAGTTTTCGAGTAGCCAATACAAAGACCAATCGTTCCCCTCTTTGCTTTGCCGGCCCAATATTCGCCGCCAAGAGATAATTTTAAGACTTTACACTATTTTTCCTCAGACAACATATACTTCTGTCGAGTGAAAAGGTGGATTGGGTCAAACATGGCCCCCTCCCAACTTTTCTCTCTGCAACCGCACCGTGTTCCACAGCAGCATTCGGTTAAGATGGCTGCAGGATGCGATGAGTCGGACGTTCTTCGCTGCCGCTAGAACTTGTAACGCTTCCAGCTCGCCTGCTCTTCTGTAATGAAGAACCACATACAGGTAGCATCCGGTCTCACCTTCCTATTCCTATCTTACTTGTGTCGCCTTCTCTTCAATCCTCAATAAATCGCTCCCCCGTGTTATAGCCCTTTCACTCGCCTTCTCACTCTTCTAGGCCCTACTTTTGTAAATTGTTCACTTTCAATTTCACGAATTCTAAGTTAATAACTTTTTTTAAAAAAAGATGATGATTTCCTTTTTTTCCCGGCAAGAGTTGCTATGCGTATAATGAGGCGGGCTAGCCCTTTTTTATGCGTGTAATGAGGCGGGCTAGCCCTTTTTTATGCGTGTAATGAGGCGGGCTAGCCCTTTTTTATGCGTGTAATGAGGCGGGCTAGTTCTTTTTGATTGATGGACCTCAAAGAAAAATGCAGTCAGAGTTATTGCAGAAATTGTTTACAGAAGTGGTTCATTAAGATGAACGAGAGAAAAGTAGGAGATATTGTTATGATTCTTCTTCTTCTTCCTCGCACTTGTTTCGCCTCGCGGCAGGGTACGCGCTCCCCTGAGATGCAGGACAGACCTATCCTGGTAGAACCAGTGGCTGCCTGCTAGATCACTGCTAGTGTGATTAGCAGCAGTGGGAAGAGTCAGATTCGTGCATGAGCACTACCAACATTTCTTAACCCCCTTGGTTTGGGTGGATCTGTCCGGGGTGGGAGTCGAACTCGGGACTCTTCGCACAATGGTCTATCACACTACCACTATGCCACGCCCGGACCACGAGATATTGTTATGATTAGTTATATATAATAATTGCTCCCATATATAATTTACTTCGATTGAAACGTTTCTTTCTTTTTTCATTCGAATTGCGGAAACGTTCCATGTACTGAAGAACCTTATGAAGGGTGATAAAACAGCGGATGGCTGAAAATTGCTTCATACCTGTACACGAATGAATCGATCCGATGAAGGATGACAATAAGAGTGTAATTGTCCTCTTCCACCTTCCGGGCAACAAATCCCGCCCCCTCAGTTGCGTTCCCTTTACATTTCTGGGAAAGCAAAAACAATTTAGGCTCATTGATATTTTTCCGGTATACCGGATAGAAGTATTTTTACATCGAAAACTACGTTGAAATTTTCCAATGTTTTTTCTCCATTCCGGTTACGTTTAACGACACTCTGAGCTATAGAATACACATTGAGTGAACGAAATTGAGTTTTCACAAATTTAGTCTTTCGCACATTCATCTTTGAACTGCGTAAAAAATGCAATGCGATGCTAATACACTTGGGTCAAAACCACCATCTAGCGATTATTCACAGCATAGGAACGTAGGATATTAGCAGGCAGGCGGTATCACGATCTTTACGAGATGGTAAGACAATAATAATAAAAACCGACTAAGTTCTTCGGAGGAATCATTCATAAGAATATTTCCACCCACATATTTGGAGGAGTCAACTTTGACCAGCTTCGCCAGGGCGTGGATGAGATTGATCGGCCTGGCCATTGCACCGAAGCACTCCATTTCTACCACTTCAACAAGAAAACCTTGCACTCGTGCAACATTTCCTAAAGAATATCACACAAGGCTCTGAGCACACTGTAAATAAGAGTATTCCCTACTCCTTGTTGATAAGAGTATTCCCCCTAAATAAGACTATTCCCCTACTCCTAAAGAATATCACACAAGGCTCTAAGCACACTGTAAATAAGAGTATTCCCCCTACTCCTCGTTGATAAGAGTATTCCCCTATAAGAGTATTCCCCCCTAAACAAGAGTATTCCCCCTACTCCTAAAGAATATCACACAAGGCTCTGAGCACACTGTAAATAAGAGTATTCCCTACTCCTCGTTGATCTCATGCAACGAATTTTTATACCGAGCAGAGGAGTAAATTGTTTGCAGAAACTTGTGCAAAAATCATGTGTGACGGGAACCGAACCCGAGACCTTCGCTTTCCGGGCGATGCTCTTACCCACTGAGCTACACACGCACACAATCTAATGCACATTGTAAGGCCCATACAACAACACTCCACAGCTAGACTCATGAGGGAAAAATCCATCACACACAAAATCCAAGAAAAGGAGTTTGTATATTTAGACATAAATTCAGTGGGTTAAAAAGAGATACAGTAAAATGATGTATTGGTAATAAAAAGATCGGTATAAGATGTGAAGAAACAATAGTTTAAGCTTTGAAAAATCAGGTGTAAAATGTTGAAGAGTAAGCGATTAAGATGGCTGATTAAGAAACGAACAGGGATTAAATGGAGCCGCCTTATTCAGGTTTACATGTTTCCGCCGCTCAAAGTTTGGAGGAAAAAAGAAGAGGGGGTGAAGGAAAAGGATGTGAAAAGAGAGGGAGTTTTATTTCAATAGTGTGTGTACATGTATCCGCCGACGCGACCGATCCGGCAAACGAATACTCGAGCGATTTCTCTTTGAAAAAAGTGTAATCTCCAGAAGAAATCTTCAAGACTTTGAAAAAAGTTTCAGTTTCACTCAATTACTTTTTTTTGGAAAAAATATCGTTCGGCGAAATTGTATGATGTCCTCCACTCAAATAATGAATATAGATGCGGTCACCTGTGTACTCGGAGAGGGTCTTCGCATATTCTCGAAAGACAGAAGCAAGCGAGCCGACACCGTGTACCTACAAGATATCATACATCAGGCTGTTTCATATCTCTCTTTCCTCCTTCCCTTTTGAGTGAACTCTGGACTATCTGAAAAAGTACTCACGAGAACGTTCATTCCCGCAGCCAGATAATCAGTCCAAGTTGGGAAGTCATTCTCGCGCAGTCGGGACATCATCTTGCTTTCATCCAACGGCTCAACAAAGCTCATAACTTCTCTAATAATAGTCATTTAATGAGTCATTTTCTCAACACACATAGTTATTACTCTCAACTTAGCTCATCTTCAGAATTGAATCACCTCGAAAAAAGAAGTTTTTGATCGCTGTGATGTCGAAAAAGAAGAGTCCTCACTACCAATCGTTAATGGAGCGATATTTTCATGAAACATAGACCCATTATAGTTATTTTCTACTAAACCATCTATTTGTAAATAAATGCTGTACTCTTGCTTTTCCAAGACACCATCTGCATTTGTTAACGCGACAAACGGCGAGCATTTGATCTTAAGAATCTTTTGTTGAAGCCTTTCCCCTATAGAACTTTAAAAGCTTTATAGAACTTTAAAAGAACTTTAAAAAAGTGAGCTTTAAAAGCTGGTTTTAACAATGTAAAAAGTAGCCAGTATTGTTTTAAAACAAATACTATTCAGTAAAACAGCATTATACTTTGGCAAAGAATCCCTTGACGTCTTCAAGTGAGCATTCTGCGTATCTTCCATCCCTTTTCTCCTCTGCCTCTTCTTCTTCTTCTTCTTCCACTTCTTCCGTGTCCAAGTTCACATCAGCTTTGGATTGTTCCCCCTCACCTCTCAAAGTCAAGGAGAAAAAATAAAATCAAATAGTAATCTAAAAAGTCATCCCGAGAAGACGTTAAGTCATATCGGTCAAAACGATGTTTTTACGCGCCGAGCCAATTGGAAAAAGAATGGAGGAAAAGCTCAAAAGAAAAGAAAGGAAAATAGAACGGAAAAACATCATATAGATAATTTTTGGCACAAAGATGTATGCGCCAACATAGTTTTGTTTGGATCGAAAGTTGTGACAAATATACATATAGCTGGTTTGGTTCATATTTAACCCTGATCCTAAGCTCTGATAGAATCAAATAACTTTCCATTTCAAAGGCTCTTTTTAATAATTTAAAAAAAACAGTGCCTATCAGTAGAGTTTTTTTTTGAAAGAAAATTGAAAAGATTTTCAGGTTAATATTTCATTTTAATGACTTTGTCAGAATCAGTTCCGGTATGACGTGCGCCTTATTATTATGCGTCGAGGGCACCTAGGTCTAACCCTCCCTTTTTCGGGCTGATCTAACAGTGCAGGTAACTTTTCCGAGAAGATGGTTATAAAATAGTGCAAGTTATTTGTTCCTGGTAGAATGTGACTAGATTGAATGGAACTGAGATGGAAGCGGGGCTGCCAACCTCTTGTCTCGCTTGCCTGGCTTCCTTCTCGCTCGGTTGAACTGCGGGAGCTTCCCTTTCATAAAATACTTCTCGATGGCAGAAACTTCGTACCTGTGGACTGACTTAATTGATTCACAACAGCCCCTTAAAAATAGTATTAGTAAGGACCAAGGAACGGCCAATTCAAAAGACCCTGCCCTTACTTCCGCTATCTGTGGTGTAGAAAAGTTAGCGAGATCTGAAATCTGAAAAGTTGTTTCTCGACGGATACAAAGTTTTTAGTTCGACCTTTTCCAGAAGCTAATCATTTTTCATCGCTTTTAGGTTTGGAGGCCACTAGAGCTAAACCTTAATTTTTCTAAGACGTGTATAAGCGTTCTACATCCGGTGCCCAATATTCAAAAGCTCGTTTTGTTCGATTTGTATGAAAACCATTGCGAGAACGAGAAAGTTTCCCCTTTGAATGAATGTTCGAGTGTATGCAATTTCAACCTCGATTGAATTTTTAATGATAATTAATTATGGAATGAGATCGATGAGAGGAACTTACATGACGTTTTTCGATCTGAATTGATGGGGCGTGTACTCGGAGGATTCATCTGGATAAGCTGTGACCTCGCCTTTTTGCTCTGGTGCGCTCTCGGGAAGATCTCTAGACTCCTCTTCTCTTCCACCACTGTTTTCCTTCAAACCATTCTTTCTCTCTCTCTCTCTCGACTCTTCAACTAGACTTTTTCTCTGCTTAAAGCAAAACTATACATAATTTAAAAAAAAGCCTTCTTTGCGAACCATCGTCATATCATGGGAGAGGAGTCGCGTATTCTCAGAAATTGCGTTTAAAATTTGAAAATAAAACTTATAGTTGACTCTAGGCCCGAAAACTTAGCTACCAATTTACAAATAAACTTTTTCAAATTACCTTACACATGCAAATTTTACATCTTCTTGGACGTGCACTGGCCTTGTTTAGCGCAGGGTTTTGGCACAATTTAAATTTTCATCTGGGGCCGTATGTACGTACCATTTTTGGTTGTAAATGATAAAGAACATAGTGTTAAGTGTTATAGGATAACACTGTTTTCTTCATCATTTCCCACCAAAAATGGTACGTGCATACGGCCCCTGGTCGAATTCGGTATGCCTCCTAAAGTAATTTTCTTTATTTAATGAATGCCTAGTTTGTATTTTGAATACTTTTAGCAGTTACCCCTTATCACTTAACGAGCAAGGAATATAATGTTCTTGTGAGTTAACCAGGAGATTTCCACACCTTCTCCAACTTCATCTTTCTTGCTTGCGCAGACGTTTTACGAGTCTTAGATGGTGAGCTTTCGCTCTCTGTCAGACAACGGGACGACCGGAGGTTTCTGGTAGACATTGTGAAAACTGAGAAAGGAGATGAGAATAAATAACGAGCGCGAGAGATACTGGAGAAATCTAAGAGATGCAGTGCTCGAGGGAGTCTGCTCGAGGGAGTCTGCTCGAGGGAGTCAGCTAGAGATGCCATGAAAAATTACGAAAAAGAAAGAAATTCTCAGCTCATCCCTTTGTTGACTATTTTCCATTTTGAATAATCCATGACATTACTAATATCCTCACTTGTAGTCTGGCTCTAAGAAAAAACTTGGTTTCTACCAAACTGAACCGTCTCGCACTTGGCATTTACGTTCTCAATCCCCATAACAATCTTTTTCCATAAAAAATTCCCAGGGGTTGCATACACGTACCATTTTTGGTGGGAAACGATAGAGAAAATAGTGTTAAGTGTTCTAGGATAACACTGTTTGCTTCATTTCCCTCAAAAAATGGTACGTGCATACGGCCCCAGGTGTTTAGGACGAGATATGGTACGTGCATACGGCCCCAGGTGTTTAGGACGAGATATGGTACGTGCATACGGCCCCAGGTGTTTAGGACGAGATAAAATTATCCCGACCTTTTTCCATAATTTTACTCTTTCAACTTCCCTATCCCGTTTCATTTTCTCCTAAATATTTGTTTTATTTTTCCCTCTGTTTTCTTATCTACCCTATACATGGCTTTCTCTTCATTTCAAGACCACTAAAAGTTTACGCGGTAAACTTTCCATTTTCTAAAAGTGCATGCTGCCTCTATCCCCGACAATACTTGACAGGTTTCTTATACCAGCAGCTCAATTGTGTGTCACTCCACCAAGACAAATAATCAATAATTTATTTCCGATTCCCCTTCCATTCCCGATAGAAAAATCAATATAAGACTGATCACAAGAATATTCAAAACTTTGCAAACTCTGAACAAGAAAAAATGAATGTTAAACATGGTTTTATCGCTCTTTCTACATCGGTAGAACATTTAATGAAACTTTCCGCCGATCTTTTTGAGAAATAATGGAATAAGAATCGATGGGTTGGGATAATTATTTGAGCAGGGACCACTTGAATTGCTCCTTCGCTGCGCCAAGGAAGTTCTGACCCACCTGGAAATGAACAACCAACATTAATATCAAATACCAGTGTTTTTTTCCTGAAATACATAGCAAAACAAACAATGTTTATTCTGCTTGTGAAAAACGATAACTACTTACTCCTCTTTCTTCTTCTTCCTCGCGCTTGTTCCCACCTCGCGACAGGGTACGCGCTCCCCTGAGATGCAGGACAGACCTATCCTGGTAGAACCAGTGGCTGCCTGCTAGATCACTGCTAGTGTGATTAGCAGCAGTGGGGATGCAGGACAGACCTATCCTACTCCTACTGCAGGACAGACCTATCCTACTTACTCCCCTTTCAACCGCTCAAAATAGTAATTTTATTTTTTTCTATCTAAACTTCAGTCCTCAAATGATCTATCATAATCAGGGCTGGGCTTTTTTGGTTGTCGTTTTTTTGTGATTTTTTGGTTTTTCTTTACTATTTAAAAAAATGCCTCTAAAAATCTTTGGAAAGTCGATGAAAATCGAAAAAATTTAAAAATTCCATCAAAAATTTTAGTGTGTTTGTAACCAATTTTGGTTACCTAATATCCTAAATAACTAGAAAATCAGAAAATTCATGTGTTTTGAAGTTGCTTTTCTTGAATGAAAACTTGAAACTCATCGGCCTAGATGAATAAGAATTTTCGAATATGAAAGTAGTGATAAGTTCATAATAGAAAAGGAGGCTCTAGTTAATCAAATGAAGTTTTTCTCCATTTTTAGAACAGAAAAATCAAAACCATGATATTCTTCATTTTCTGTTTCTATTCCTAAAAAGATGTTCACTTGAATTTTCTGAAACTTACTTTTGGAATAATGAAAACTTTGATACTGAATAAAACTCCAATTTATTTGTTTTATGATAATTTTTTTAAATGATAAATTATTTTGCTCAAAAATAGAACTTTTCAATTTCTCTTTCAGTCCTTGAAGCTTTCTTTGTTAAAATTCTTCAAAGCTTTTATCTCACTTGCTTAACCATTCTTGAAAATGACAAACAACGTTTTTTTAACGATTCCAGACGTTAATAAACAGTTTTTTAAAGTTTTTATCAGATAAAACATAACAAAATTGATCAATGAAAAGTTAAAAAACATTTACTTGAAGAAAACTTTAAAAAAATTTTGTTGACTTTTTAGCTTTAAAAAAAACCATTTTGTTGCCCAGTCCTGCTCATGGTGTCATCAGCTTCAACAAATCATAAACTAAGTGCAGATTCTTTTTAAAATTCAACAAGGACTTGCAATGTTCTGATATTTCTCATGTGAATTGGGATTCTTTCCAAATTATTTTTTTCTAGGTGAATGAAACAAAATACGAAAATTCCGGTATTTCTTGACAGTCAATGCCATAGCAGCATGTTCATAAACTTTTCCGGCATCGTATCACAACATTTGATAGTTAATAACTTGAAATATTGGCATCCACTCTTAAGAGCGGATACCAAAAATTCAGTTGATTGTAAGGTGCCGAAAGAGCTAACTTGGCTGAAAGTCTGATCGGAGAAGGAGATCTCATCCGTTTTCAGGGCACATCTCTGCACAACAGCATTCGAGTCCGTTTCCAGAATGATACTGTAAACCTAGCCAGATCATCAAGGCTCTGCCTAACGTTGTTGACTCGTTTACTCGATTCCTTTACTGCCCTTTTGTTGGCTTCTGTCAATATTCTAGATTCTAGGAACACCCTGAAATCGATGATTAAATTTTCATTATAAGAAATTGTTAGTTGCTTTTTTCTGGGATTAATTATTTTTATTTACAACAACTGGGATTAAATATTTAGAACTGGGCTTAATTATTTATAACAACCTTTTTCTGGAATTAATTAGGTCGTTTACTGGTTTATTATATATGTGTACCTACCAGGGCGTTTCTCACCAGGACTGCAAGTGCAATCTCAGCGCAAACCTATCTCTTCCCCAAAGTAGCCATTGACACCTTAGGTAAAATATGTTTTGATTTTTCAAGAGGTCGATCGATTGCTGAAGTAGGTTAAAAGTTTAACTTTACGAAACCGGTTGAGGCTGAGTTAGGGCTAATGAAACGTTCTATGTACAGGAATGAAGAAACATTCATTTAGAGTGAGGGAGAGGGTCGGTAGGTCGGTCGCGCTAGAATTTTTTTTTTTGCCAGTTGGCAGTTTACCTATGATTGACACTCGGTCTCTCTGCAGAGCGACCGTTGTCTCGAACTCGCCTTTCAACAAATGCTTAAACGCAAATGGGCACTCGAGCCAAGGAGAGATAGAGGAAGAGATAACAGATGGTATGGAGTCTCCTTATAAGGGCGATCCGATTAGGTAATCAACAACAACAACAACAACATCTGACCCTTCATCAACGAGTTCATCAATGACAAGCATGCACGCCTCCATGTTCTCCAGTAAGGCCTTCTTCTCCACATTTTTTCGGAGAATCTGAATTCAAATTTTCTATGTGATTAAACTCTAGCGCAACGACCCAAACCTGGTATGCAGTCTCATACAGGGGTTTAATTGTTCAAGAAAGACCGTATATCGGCGGGCCTCTATTTTTCAATTCATAAGGGGCCCTTTGATCGAATCGAGAAAAGGTTTTTTCGCGGGTCTCCTTTTTTCATCATAAGGGGGACCCTTTTGGAATTTTTATCTAATAATTTACACTGCATAAGAAAGCCAAACTCACTACTAAAACAGATGAAAAGGCGGGCCTCTGTACCTTTTTCTTGCACACTAAAAAAACCCTGCTCTCATATACATACTTATACTTTCTTTTGAAATTTGCTCAATAAATAATCGAAAAACCATTCTTTCTGGGAGCTCCGAATTGCTCACTGAAATATTCAATTAATTTCCCAATTATGTTTATATAAGTTCTTAAAAATATATTCGACTATTGTAAAACCTCTTAACGCTATTATATTAATTTTAAAAATAACAAAATATCGCCTTCATGTGAGCATAGACTTAATAGTATGAAAAATAGCCGGCTTCTCGTTTTTCTATAACCCATGCTGATGAAATACTTCTAAAGGCGTAAAAAATTGCGCGCAAATGTTTACCAGTGATAGGAATGCTATGTTTGTCTGACATTTTCTTTCTTTCAACAACAAGCTTTGAGTCTATAATAATAATAATAAATATAATAATAATATTATAATAATAATATAATAATAATAAATAATAATAATAATGAATAATAATATCTGCCGTTTCCTAAAACTTAGTCTTTTTGATCTAAACGATTTTTACGGGTTTGGCAAGAAGTCTGCGAGGTTTTTGAGATTTGAGAGCTCCCTTATTTAATCAATGTTTCTTTTTTTATTCCGAAAGACGAATAGTGCGTCAAATAGGGGAGAAACCGTAGAGATGGAGTCGTAGAGACAGTTGAGATGAGCCTCTAGCAGGAGTTCATTCTCCCTTGAAGCCCCCAGAACGTAAAAGTGCAGATCCACATTGGAGCGATATACACACGTAACGCCATCCAGCAGGATTATCTCGGCTGAAATCAACTTTACAATTAATCAAGAGAACGAGAAATGTATAATAATAATCTTCCTCGCGCTTGTTCCCGCCTCGCGGCAGGGTACGCGCTCCCCTGAGATGCAGGACAGACCTACCCTGGTAGGACCAGTGGCTGCCTGCTAGATCACTGATAGTGTGCTTAGCAGCAGCAGTGGGGAGAGTCCGATTCATGCATGAGCACTACCAACATTTCTTAACCCCTTTGGTTTGGGTGGATCTGTCCGGGGTGGGAGTCGAACTCGGGACTCTTTGCACAATGGTCTAACACAATAACCATTATGCCACGCCTGGACTAACGAGAAATATAGAAAGAGAAAATAAACAACAAAATAACAAACAGGGAAAACTAAAAGGAAAAAAGGAAAAGAAGAGAAAAGGACGGATGAGAACAAAAAAAGCTTTCTTATTCTTTAGAGCACTGTAGTACGAGAATGTTGCCAGACAGTAAAAAAGAAATTAATCACGGGTTAGTGATATAAATACTGACTTAGACCCCTCAAAAAAAAACCCTCTGGGATAAAAAATGTTAACAAGCTGTGTCTTACAACCCAACGGTAGGCTTGTATATAACAGGACCGCGGATCCAATCGAACCCTTTTCCGATACCAAATGGTTGAGCTAGCAAAAAATATATTGATAGGATTCAGGAAGCTTCCAAAAAGATTAAAGTTTTCGGGATAAATTAACTTTAAGGACCCACTTGAAAGCAATTGCACTGTAAGAAAACATGTGGTAGAACAAGGTCCCACTGCTATTTCTCCCACTGTACTGCTGTCTGCTGCCTCTACTAACTATCTGCTCTTTCTCTCTCCACTGTTTTGCTTTGAAAAAGGACCGATAGACGATAGCCGATAGTACAGATCTCTGTACTGCTGTCTGCTGCCCCTACTAACTATCCTCTCTTTCTCTCTGTACTGTTGTGCGTTCTTTTTTAGCTCTCTGTACTGCTGTCTGCTGCCTCTACTAACTATCCTCTCTTTCTCTCTCTACTGTTGTGCATTCTTTTTTAGCTCTCTGTACTGCTGTCTGCTGCCTCTAATAACTATCCTCTCTCTCTCTCTACTGTTGTGCGTTCTTTTTTAGCTCTCTGTACTGCTGTCTGCTGCCTCTACTAACTATCCTCTCTCTCTCTCTACTGTTGTGCGTTCTTTTTTAGCTCTCTGTACTGCTGTCTGCTCCCTCTACTAACTAGCTGCTCTTTCTCTCTCTGCAACTTATTGCATTTTGAAAGAAGATGATGCATTTGAACAGTCACAGCGTTCATAAAAATTGCTAATCAGGGAGCTCCCGCAAAAAAAATTCAAAAAAACTCGTATGTTCTGACTGTAGGTGAGCAAATTTTTTTAACGTTTTTGTTATTGTTTGTTCTTTTGTTATTGTTTGTTTGTGTTGTATTTTTTCCGCCTTTCCGCTGCATCTAATGGCTTTTGCTGTATTTTTATGATGATAAAGAGATTTTATTCATGAAAATTCCCTTCCCCCCTTTCTCCTTAGGGCCCCCCTTCCCCCTCCCCCCCTAGGGCCCCTACCCCCCCTTTGCTTAGGTAGGGCCCTCTTCCTCCTCCCTTCCCCCTTTAAGGCCCCCCCTCCCTTCCCTGCTTAGGTAAACCCCCCTCCCCTCCCCCTTTCCTTTCCCCAAAATTTATAAAGATAATTTAAAGAGTGGGACTTAAAGTAAAACAGGGGGACTAAAAGTAAAACAGGGGGGACTTAAAGTAAAACAGGGGGGACTTAAAGTAAAACAGGGAGGACTTAAAATTAAAAGAGGAAAGTTAAAGTAAAATGGGTAGGACTTAAAGTAAAACAGGGGGGACTTAAAGTAAAACAGGGGGGGCTTAAAATTAAAAGAGGAAAGTTGAAGTAAAATGGGGGGGGACTTAAAGTAAATTAGGGGGGACTTAAATTAAAACAGGGGGGGGACTTAAAGTAAAACAGGAAGGACTTAAAGTAAAACAGGGGGGACATAAAGTGAAACAGGGGGGACTTAAACTTCCACAGAAAATTTTATGGAAAAGTTTTGGTCGGTGGGTCCCTAAAATTAAAAAGGTCCGGGTATCATACTTTGATTCCCATTTGTGGGGTGGGACTAAAAATTAAATTTACTTTAGGAACCCCCCCTTTTTGGTCTTTTACTTTTAGGGACCCCCCCCCTTTTGGGTCATTTTACTGGAGGGTGGGTCCCTCTTCTACCACGGGGGTCCCTAAAGTAAGGTGGGTCCCTAAAGTAAATTTTCCCCAAGTTTTCATTGCACTTTTCTCTCTTATGTAACCTTCCTCTCCACTTTCCACTACCTCCTCACACAAAAGAAACATGAGAAAAAGCCTCGTTTACAGAAAATAAATTCTAGAACTGAAAACAATACAACATAGCCAGAATTTTGATGGGAAAAAAACTAACAATTGGCGTTTCTGGAAGTTTTCTGGAAAAGGCTTTTCTCGAAAGCTTTCTGCTCTCTCACGGAACCAAATGTTGCCTTGTCGAAGTACTAAACATCTTGGTTTTAAAAACTTCTTAATATATTTTTCGCAAATTCAGTCACCGGAAACAATGAATTTAGACTAGAGGATAGTTTTCATTCTGGTGGTAGAGTGTGAACGTAAGAGCGCGGGACGAAATTCAAAATTATAGTATCTTAAACAAAAAGCTCCTGCGTACAAACAAGCTATACTGATTAAAAAGTCACCAAAATTAAAACCTTCTAAGTCAAGTACCTTTGCATTGATTCGGTTACCATCTTGATCCAGAATCACGATTCCCTTGATGCTGTACAACGAAGTTGGATCCTTAATAGAAAAAAAACCTCAACTTTCAAGAAGGATTCAGCACAATGTATGTGAAGAATTGCCAAGGATCCAAAAAAGAACTTCTGTTGAAATGAGGTGGTCACTGACCGAATCGAAATCCATTTTGCTGCAGAGTTGAATAAACGGCACCTGAGAATACAAGAAAGTTCACTTAAAACTAGTTGAAGATTAATTTCGAAGATTCACATAGCGTTTCACTTGACGTCGACTTTAAGATAAAACAAATTAATAAAGTTTGAATTCACTTCTAGCGTAAATATTCATCAAGAATACAGACGACGCTCAAGGAAAAATCTCAAAACCATTGCTTGCCACATGCGATTTCCGGCTATTAGCACGCCGTGCACGCTGTATAATTACCAATGCTTGCCGAGGCGCGGGAAAATTCTTAAATCCACTCATGCGCTTTATTTAAAACGTCGCCCTAATATATTTCTTTTGTAATGGCCCAAAAGTATTCTTTTAGTAAAAATTATCACTTTTCATAACTAAATTATAGTGTGAAACAACAATATAGTGCGTCAAACACTTTCTCTCTTTCCCGCGCCTCGGCGTGCATTGGTAATTATACAGCGTGCACAGCGTGCACGGCGTGCTTTTGTAATGGCCCGATTTCCGCGGAAATCTTGAATCAAAAGTAAAATCCTTGACAGAATGAGTTTTAGCTCCTCTAAAGCGTCCTTTCAGCATATCTTCTGCGAAACTTCGTAGACATTGGATTCGCAACACTTTTTACAGCGATATTTTGTTATTTTTCAAATGACTTTCACAGTTTCTATCGCTTAGGCT
>OZ057404.1:34991509-35049298 GCA_964056735.1 Allodiplogaster pararmata | reverse complement strand
TCGTCCTTGCGAAAGGGAGAGTCCCTTTGGGTAAGTTAGACTCGTCCTTGTGAAAGGGAGAGTCCCTTTGGGTAAGTTGGACTCGTCCTTGTGAAAGGGAGAGTTCCTTTGGGTAAGTTAGACTCGTCCTTGTGAAAGGGAGAGTCCCTTTGGGTAAGTTAAACTCGTCCTTGTGAAAGGGAGAGTCCCTTTGGGTAAGTTAGACTCGTCCTTGTGAAAGGGAGAGTCCCTTTGGGTAAGTTAGACTCGTCCTTGTGAAAGGGAGAGTCCCTTTGGGTAAGTTAGACTCGTCCTTGTGAAAGGGAGAGTCCCTTTGGGTAAGTTAGACTCGTCCTTGTGAAAGGGAGAGTCCCTTTGGGTAAGTTAGACTCGTCCTTGTGAAAGGGAGAGTCCCTTTGGGTAAGTTGGACTCGTCCTTGTGAAAGGGAGAGTCCCTTTGGGTAATTTAGACTCGTCCTTGTGAAAGGGAGAGTCCCTTTGGATAAGTTAGACTCGTCCTTGTGAAAGGGAGATTCCCTTTGGGTAAGTTAGACTCGTCCTTGTGAAAGGGAGAGTCCCTTTGGGTAAGTTAGACTCGTCCTTGTGAAAGGGAGAGTTCCTTTGGGTAAGTTAGACTCGTCCTTGTGAAAGGGAGAGTCCCTTTGGGTAAGTTAGACTCGTCCTTGTGAAAGGGAGAGTCCCTTTGGGTAAGTTAGACTCGTCCTTGTGAAAGGGAGAGTCCCTTTGGGTAAGTTAGACTCGTCCTTGTGAAAGGGAGAGTCCCTTTGGGTAAGTTAGACTCGTCCTTGTGAAAGGGAGAGTCCCTTTGGGTAATTTAGACTCGTCCTTGTGAAAGGGAGAGTCCATTTGGGTAAGTTAGACTCGTCCTTGTGAAAGGGAGAGTCCAAGTGTTCGAGAAACTACTCGTTCGTATTGAAAATTCAACAACAAAAAAACAAGAAATAAGAAGAATTGAGATGAGAACAAGTTACAGTGCATATCATGGCGTTTCTTACCACCCGCACAATTTTTTTCGAGCGCATAGATTTTCAAAATTTCTAAGAAATCTAAGTATTTTTAGCAATGAGTTATCAAATTCCGAGCGCATAGATCTGAAGGGTTTCCGGTCGTTTTGGAGAGCGCATTGATTTTTTTCCACCCGCGGTTCGGGTAAGAGAAAAACCCTGGTGCTTATACTGTATCATGGCCAGTCGGTGAAAGTAGAATGCATGTCAATTGCACCGTTGTAAAAGAGCATATTACCTTCTGAGTAAAAGAAGATCGTGACATCCAATTGGAGACGAAGTGCATAGTTCTGGAAAAAAGTATTCTCATTGAACTTCTCATTTAAATTCACTAAAAAGCTCTATGCTTTTTCTGAATCGATCTGTGTCTCAGCTGGCCGATCGATTTCTCAAGAAGCAGAGTCATTTTCACACATTTCTTGTGGAGTTCTTCACGGCTCTTCAGATGTGTACTTGTGTCTATGAGAATGGTATGCAGAGTTGAAACTAACTATTTCTACTAAGGGTGAAATCAATGCGCGAATATATTTGCTACATGAAAAAGGCGGGTAAATTTTACTTTAGGCACCCACCTGAAAGCAATTGCAGTTCTCTTGAAAGTCTGACTTTCCCTCATGATTCATCTTTTCCGTAGTCACGATTCTTTTGTGGGTGTTAAAGCCTAGTTAAAGCATGTGAAAAGGGAACATTGAGTGGAAACCAGACCATAAAATATCGGTTAAAAACAAGAAAAATACAAAAACTGGGAACCCTCAGAAGCTAATTGTATTAATTTTGTTGAATAGCTCACTTTCGATGTTTTCGCGCAACGAAAATGATGATTCCCTGTTTCAAATGTTGAAATCAATTGATTGCTTTTAAGCGATCCAAGCATTGTTTTGAATAGGTTATACATATATACATATACATCGTTCAATACATACCGTGACGCAGGTTTGAAAAAAGCCTAGAAAACATGAGTCGAGGAAGAGACATGATATTTCAACAGCTAGAGTATAAATTCCCTTTCCGCCCTTGATCATTGCTAAAAAGGGCAGCGAGAGACGGGCAGATGAAGAGAGATGAGACGCAAACATAGGTAAAATATGTATTGACTTTTCAATAGGTCGATCGCTAAAGTAGGTAAAAATGGCTAAAAAAGGTTCTATTTATGTAGAGAAATTAAAAAAATTCACTTTCAATTTTAGCTGTAAAAACTCTGATACATTCTTTTTTATCGAGGGAGAGGGTCGGTAAGTCGGTCACCGTAGAATTTTTTTTGCCAGTTGGCAGTTTACCTATGGACGCAGAGGAAAACAAGAAGAAAATAAGAGTATAGAGTTATTAGTCTGTGAAACTCGTAAATACTGCTACCGAAATAATAATCTTACTGAACAAGCAACAGTAACATTAGAACAAGTCGATGCTTTTTTTAGGTGTCATAGTAGCCAACTATGGTGTATTGGGCTTCTTCATTGCCGTGTCGCTGATTCTTTTCGCGGCGGGACTCACCAATCGAGGCGCTTTTGTGAATATACTTGCCTATATCGAGAAGCTCCTTCTAGGGCATATTAAGTTAGTTTTTTTTTAAAATTTTCCCTTGAGAAATATTTTGCTTATGTTGTTCATTTTACATACGATTTCTTCTTTCTTCTCAGGTTCCAGACAAAATTCAAATTCGATGATATCAACGTTTTTTCTATGAACGACTTGTACCCTTTTACTCGTAGTTTTCGATTCTTGTGAATTTTTCAGCATGTTAAGCTTTTGTTTGTAGTTTGATGGAGTTCCTTGTGGTGTTGCTGGGTCAATTGTCTGGCTCCTTTCTAGCCTTCGCTTCGGCTTCTTCAATCTGGAGTTGGACATCTCCCTATTCTCCTTCACATCAATCGGCAGTCAACTCTCAGTGCAACTTGGCTCTCAAGGTCATTTTTTCTTCTGGAATATTTGTGAGGTTGGGTGTAGTATTATCGAGTGTTCTGAATGAAATCGACACGAAATCTTCTTTGTTTGTAATTCTCTACTTTTTTCCGGTGTGACTTTAATTCGTTGGTTTGCTCCGAAAAGTTTCTGAATTTTTAAAAAGTTTTTTATTACCATAGGATAGCTTGTAAGGCCATCGCTTATATGGAATCATGAAATAGGAAGGGGAATAATGAGGATTAAGACGGTCAATTTTCGTTGGTGTCCACTCTTGCTGTTGACAACAAAATTCTTTTTTTTTTAAAGAAAGACAGATTACAAAACATTTTTAGCGCTTCATCAGGTTTTTGAATTTTCTCTTGTTAAGAAAACTAGCGAAGAAAGCCACAAAGCAGAACATGAAATAATTTGTTACAGGTTTTTATCGAGTACCTCCCTTTGGTGGAAGGTTTGTACTGTCTTGCTCTGCGTTTCGTCATTGGTCAATTCGCTCAAACGGAGTACAAGAGAAGATTTTTGCTGCCCGTAATCGTCTCTGCATTCTTATCTTCATGTGAGGTTTACGCGTGTAGACAATTCAACTCTTTCTTCCATACTATGCTTATAAGACTCATTTTAAAAAGGTGATAATTACAGCTTTGCGCCTTGTGGGAGTGGCAGGGATGAATCCTATTGTCGCCTTCGCCCGACTCACGGTTTGCCGCGGCCTCTCTCGAGAACAGTTCTACATCAGCTTCTGGGGGGCAGCCATCTTGGGATGGATCATTGGTGGGCTGATGTTGAGACTAAATTACTCGAATTCTCCCTAACTCGGTTCGGAATCGGAATGCATAGAAAGCAGCATTGGAAGTGTTCTATTCTTCACTGTTCCTACCGAAAACCTTGCCTGCAATGTACATAAGATCAAGTTTTGAATGACACTTTTTGGACATATGATCAAGTTTTGAATGACACTTTTTGGAAATATGAACAAGTTTTGAATGACACTTTTTGGAAATATGGTGTAACAAGATCATACAAAATTCTCATTGACTTTTAACTGAGGGTTATTCAAACGAAAAAACTGCCCAAAACCGATATTTTTTTCTCAGGCGCCACGCTGCAAACGAAATTTGATAAATGGTGGAATGGAAAATCAGCGAGGCAAGATGAGAAAAAGGAGAAGTCAACGAAAAACTCATCATTCAAGAAGAAAACGGAATCAAAGAAGCAGAAATAAAGGAATCAACTGCTGAATTTCCAGCTTCTGCCGCGACTTTGATTCCAAGGATCACACCCGTAGAGTGTAGACGGAGAAAATTTCTCCGCACTCAGAAAGATCCTAACCAAACTATCACAAAGGACTCCCCTCTACAGGACATATGGACAAAAAACAACAAGAACACGCATAGGTCATCGGAGGTTGAGAATTCTGCCCCTCTTCCTTGGCTCCCTCAAATTGCTCACTCTCCTTGGTCTCGTCCTTTTGTTTACCTAACTTCCATCCTTTCACCTCTACTCTACTTCTTGTCCAGATAAGTGCATCGCTAGCATCAGCAAATTACGAGATCCTAACCAAACTATCCCAAAGGACTACCCTCTAGAGGACACTCGTATCTAAATTAAAATTATAAATTTTTTTATGTATTATGATACTCCTCACGGTTATAAATATAGCAGTTTTTTTTCTAACTGACCACAGAATTCATACCCGAAATCTTCGAGTTTTCAAACTTTGATTCCCACATCCCTACTTAGTGTTCGGTATGATACGATGTAATATAAACAAAAAAGTTGTTTTTTTCTCCCCAGTTCAACTTATTTCATAGAAAGTCGCTCCTAAGCCAGAGGACCTTTTTGTTGTTACCTCAGCCGAAGCTTGAGCCGAGATCTCCATAGAAAAATTCCTATGGCCAGTTCTAAAGCAAAGTGGGGGTGATGTGTAGAACAATTATCCGAAGTTTTGTGAATTAGTTTTCAATGAGACCTTAGAATGTCTGGAAAAGTTTTCAATGAGACCTTAGAATGTCTGAATTAGTTTTCAATGAGACCTTAGAATGTCTGGAAAAGTTTTCAATGAGACCTTAGAATGTCTGAATTAGTTTTCAATGAGACCTTAGAATGTCTGGAAAAGATGGACTTCGATGTGCAAATATTCAATTTGCGAAATGAATTCAGCTAATTTCATATCGTTATTCACAGGTTTTCTTATCTGAAGATTTTGAGACTGTCTCATCAAAATAACATATTTTTGAGTGAGATTAGCGGGCGGTAAATCATTCCATTTAGTCAAACGGGAAAAAAATGTTTTGAGATTGAATAACTTCGAAATTTTTTAACATGATTAGTTTTTCGTTTATTTGTTAGAAAATTTGAGTGTTCATTTTACGTATTGGTATTTCAATTTTTTCAGAAAGCGTGAAAAAAAATTAGTGAGATATGAGAAAATAGAGAAAAGAGGAGTGAAGACAGGCAATGAGATCACGGAAGAATCTATGAAAAAAATGCTGAGAGCGTATTTCTCTCTATTTCTCCATCTCTTCCTCCTGTGTGTATGTATAAGTACCGACATAGCGATGTGTGTTCAGAATTCTTCGAAAGTTTGGAAAGTCTTTGTTTAGCTTGTCTTCTACAATCTTTTAATCAATTCCATCAAGTTTTGTTTTGAAAAATTTATTCATTTTTAATGCAGCTCGATAGAATTATCTCACCGATTCTGAAGTAACAATTGCTTATTCGATTACATTTTTTTTTTGTATTAAATAATTCTTGAAAATAAAGGTGTCTGAGGCTTGAAGTTGAGAAAACAATGCATGTTAAGGAGAATAGTTGAGACGGCGTTCACAAAAAGATGTCAATAATGAATCTATATCGTTAATCACACGGAGCATTTCATGAAATTCGACAAAAGTTCTCTGATTTCTGGTCAAAAACAAATTTTATGGCAAAATCCTACCAAGTCAGAGTAGAGATGGCTTTTATCAATTTTTTAAAAATCAGTTTTTAAGTCTCTACAAATAAAATAATTGTATTATTCAAGTCGGTTCAAAAGTCGATTAAATTCATGAATTATGATGGAATATTTTGAGCCCGAAAAATCATTAGAAAAACTCGTTCGGTATTCTTTTCAAGGACGAGGGAGGGAAGAAACTTTTTTTTCTGTGCTCGTCTTCACTGTATTCACTTAACATTCCCCCAAATTGCTGTTAAAACATTAATTAATCCATTTCAATTAGCTGTCGAGTACCCTAATGACTATTAAATGTTATATTAATGGTTAACTTAACGAAAGAAAGGAAAACAAAATTGATAGCGATATCGTTGAAGTTGAGATGAATGTATTATAAACAACTAAGAAAGAGGCATCTTAAGGGTTAACCTCATCATTACTTCTGTATACGAATTGTTCTTCTTTATTGTTCATTCAAACTCTAATTTGAAGATTTAGATCCCTTTTTGTTGAATGTTTTTGTGCTTAAGTTGTAAGATTTTTTTAAAAATTTTCCTCTGAAGAGTTATAATATTGTGGAATTCTCTGGGAACAAAAATATGCTCCCAGAGATAGCACTGCAGTCTGTCTAAGTTACATATAGCAAAACAAAGTTTCGTAAATTATCGTGATACGCGAACATTCACTGTTTACACGACGTTATAAGTGTATCTCCACCAGTTCATATGTGACATGAGAAGTTTATGGGTTGTGAATGAAATTCCCAACTCCGAAATATCCCATGTCAGTGAATTATTATGTCTGTTCAGCTAATAAAGAAATTTCAAACAAAAAACAATCTAGATTTCTCAGATCGAAGAGAGCGACCCTGCCTTGCGGCAAGGTAAGACGCGAAGAGGATGCAGAATATGAAAGATTATGTACTTAAATGTGCATACATGTTTGTTGTCTAACTTTACCCATTCTTCAAAGTTTCTTGCTCCAAATGGCGGTCTTTTTTTCTGAAATTATTAATTCACAAACGATTTTTCCGCTTAAAATTTTATTATCTTGATGAACCAAACTAATTAAAACAAACGAATTCTAATTGTTCTGAAAGAAATTCCACGTAATATGTCAACAAAATATTATCGTGACTTCCTAATTAATATGGCGGAACAGCTTGATGCCAAATAAGCCAGATCTGTCGCTTTATTGTTATATGTATAGGGCATATCATAAGCTTGGCTGAGCTGTCTCTTGCTGGTCACTGATTTCTATTTCTCGTGTGCGTTGTCAATATCAAACCATTTATATCGTACAAAAAGTGCTATGTCATTCAATTCTTGAGAACTTGCAATCAAGAAAACACTTCACAACGATGAATGGACATTCAGAACTTGTGCATAATTGCATTGAAATCAGTAAAGTATATGCATATATCTGTATAAGCTGGTTAGTGTTTCAAGTATCAGTAAAATATTTTCAGAAGCAGAGAAAAAGAAACGGATTACTTTTTCGAGTGGAGTGCGTAGAGTAACAGAACAACTTTGCTGGAGGAAAAAAAAGAATAGAAAAATGGCGAATATGGAGTCAGGGAAGATGGTATAAACAGTGGAGTCGGCAGAGAAACCGAGGAGATGCATAAATAGTTATGGGAGAAATCGGAAAAAATATGAAGAGAGAGAGAGAAAGGGTGCTGAAGCTACAAATGTTTTTGGTGTGTTCACACGCTAGTCATCCAGAGTTTACTATCATACTGCTTCCCTGATTCACTGGACTCTTTTCCAAGTGCATAGTGCTCATGCCATACTCCCATCCCAGCTTTTTTTTCTCTGGTTTCCATTCAATGTTTTTCCTTCTTTGTTCCGTGTTTACTGAGAATCAATTGAATAAATCATGTTATTTATTTTTATTTTTTATTTTTATTTATGTTCTATAATTTTTGTGCGAGTTTTGTTGTGTTTCTCTTATCGTACTTTTCTACAACTGCAAAACAAAGTTTTTGCTTGTAAAGAAATTCTCTAGAGGACTTACAACAAATGTTCGAGAAATCGTACGGGAAAAAAATGTCTGCGGGATCAAACCGTCTGTCTCCTGCGCAAAGCGAACGCATTACCACCACTGTTAAAATTTTCATTCGTTTAGCCAAAGCAACGGATGGTGTGAATGAACGATTCTGAAGGTTTCATTACTTTTATGACTTCATACTCATTCAGAACATGAGTCCCGAGTTCGACTCCCACCCCGGACAGATCCACCCAAACCAAGGGGGTTAAGAAATGTTGGTAGTGCTCATTCACGAATCTGACTCTCCCCACTGCTGCTAATCACACTAGCAGTGATCTAGCAGGCAGCCACTGGATCTACCAGGATAGGTCTGACCTGCATCTCAGGGGAGCGCGTACCCTGCCGCGAGGCGGGAAAGAGCGCGAGGAAGATTATTATTACTCATTCAGAACATGAACTTTTAAAGTTCTTCAATTAATGAAAAAAACCTGATAATAGATGAATTTCCATGTAAAAAGGGTCGGAAAATTTAGAGTTTCATAACAGTCTAGAACTTTTTTCGAAGTTTCATAACAAAATTTGTTTAATGTGTAGCCAAACTCACTTTTTTCTTTAAAAAAATGCATATAAGAACTTCATAATAAATAAAAATGCGGTATATGAAAATATAAAAAAAAATATAAATCTTTCAACGGATGTCATCTACCTTGACTTCTCTCGTGCATTTTACACCATCAGTATAAGTAAGCTTTTGTCTAAATGCACACATTATGGAATTACTGACCTACTCCTTTCTCGGCTTGAGTCTTTTTTAACTAATAGATACTTCTCTGTGCGTATGGGTAATGTCACTTCTGATCCAATGAATGCCACATCGGGTGTGCCCCAAGGGTCTGTCCTGTAGGCCACTTCTTTTTACTCTGTATATATCCGATATAAATGAGTACTAGAGAACTTTCCTAATATTCGCAGACGATCTCAAGATTTATGTTTATTATGATAAGAACTCATACGGCGAACGAACTCGAGAGCTCCAATCAGCATTAGATTTCGTATTCGATTGATGTTTAGTTAACCAACTATCTCTTTCTCCATCCAAGTCTCTTCATATTCACATTGGAGGTCGATCTTTATATTCCTCATACAGTATAAATAATGTTTCCATTTCATGTGTATCTCAGATACGTGACCTGGGCATACAAATAGTTTCTTCTTTGCGTAGGAAAGAAGCTGTAGCAGACCGAGTTAAAAAGGCATCCAAAGCAATGTATGCTATGCTCCGTGCGGTAACTGTTAATGATCCTGGTGTACTTGTCAAGTGCTTTAAAACTTACGTAATGGCGCACTTGGACTATGCTTCGACTATATGGAATCCATACTATGGAAGAGATTGTGATGATATAGAGAAAGTTTTGAGGAAATTCACTCGCATAGTTTATCATCGATGTTTCGCAAATGAAGTTAATACGAGGTCTCTTCCTTCTTACCCCAATCGACTTGCCCGCCTTGGATTCGTTTCTCTTTCCAAGAAGAGGGTATTTTCTGACTCAGTTATGGGTTTCAAGATCTTCCATGGACTTTCGATAACTATTCCAACGCGAACTAATATAAATGGCTTATTAGTTCAGGGTAGCAAGAATACAGCTAGAAACAACTCTTATGGAATGCGAATATCCCGCCTTTTCAGCAAGCTACCTCGAAACGTGATTAATAGTATGAACCTGAAATATTTTAAATCCCAATTAAAAAGTGGTGTTCTATCTACTCTTCTCTCGTCATGAATTCAGAACTAAATTTCTTTTTTTGTCGTTCAAATTGTTCTACATACATATATAGGTTTGTTTGTTTGTTTGTTGTTTGTTTGTTTGTTGTTTTTTCCCCGTTCATTTCGCTATGTTAAAGTCAAATTGATGTATCGCTTTTGTTATCGTATTTGACAATTGTTTAGCTGATCTATTCATTCCTCATTTTCAATTGTAATTAAATTTGTGCGTTATTGCATCGAAAGATGTAGATAAAATATATATATATATATATATATATATATATATATATATATATATATATATATATATATATATATATATATATATATATATATATATATACAGTACCGCCCAAAATGTTATAATATATTGAATTATTGAACATAACTTTTTTCAAAAAAAACGAATGAAGATCAAATTTTCAGATATTTTTTACAAGCCAAATTCACATGTTTCGAGTGATAGAACAAGTTTAGAAAATGCTTTATTAGGTTTATTCGTAAAAAAAATGGAAATTGTAAAAAGTGCTTATAGAGATGTTCAGTTTTTTCGAAGTAATAAAACAAATATTCTAGTATTTGGTGGCATATCCTTTCGAGTCAATGACTGCCTGACATCTACGAGGCATAGAATCAATCAAAGAGTCAATGGTTGCCTGCGAAATCGCCTTCCATTGCCTTCCATTCCTCCTCTAGCTGCTTAAACTTTTCATCAGCATTTCTGCATGTTCTTCCCGTCAAATTTCGTTGCAAATGTTCCCATAAATTTTCGATGATGTTCAAATCGGGAGACTGGCTCGGCCAGTCCAAAACATCCACATGCCGACGGCGAACAAGTTTCTGAACGTGCTGAGATCGATGTTTCGGGTCGTTATCTTGTTGAAAGGTGAACCCCAAGGCCGAATTTGGAGAGGGCCCAAGGGCGCATGGTGCTTCCATTATGTTCTCATAGGCCGTAACGATCGAGATTTCCGACAATACGTCTAATTGGACCCATGCCGCTGGCGGAAAAACAGCCCGCAGACCATCACAGAACCACCGCCATGTTTGACTGTGAGCGACTGGTTATTGCGGCAGGAGAACGCTTGCCCGTTGGACGTGCTTACCCACCTCAGACCGTCACTGCAGAACATATTAAACTTGGATTCATCGCTCCAAACAATCTGAGACCACTCACGGCGTGTCCAACTGAGGTGATCCTTAGCCCACTGAACCTCGAACTTTACGATTTTTTTCGCTGATGAAAGGCTTCTTTGCAGGCCGCCTTCCATTCAGTCCAGCGGCTTGCAAACGGCGTTTGATGGTAGTTATTGAAGGAGCAGGAAGTCGCGGGCGTTGAATATGATAGCTTGAATGTCTGTAGCAGTGCGTTTCGGTGTCTTCGCGAGATGCGCGCAGGATGCTTCGGTCTATGTACCTCGAAGTACGGACGGGGTCTCCCCGAACTTGTCTTCACGATGACTCGTCCCTGCAATTTTTTTTGTGTTTCAAAGTTATTCAGTTGTAGAAAATTCGTTTACCTGGGTTCGAAAACGCACGGAGGGATATGGGAGATAGCGCTCTGAGTTACCCCGAAACTGCTGAGCGAGCTCGCTCTGTGACCGGCCCTGTTTCGCCCCAGCAACAACAGCTTCTTGCATTCTTTTTACTTGTATTTCGATGTCCGACAGTTCGAACCATGACTTGAAACAAAATTTTATGAATGAAGTTCGGTAAACAAAAAAAAAATCAACTAAAAAAAATCATGGAGAAAAACTGAAAAATGGAAGATATACCAATTTCGGTGTAGTTCCTGGAGATAAATATACTAATAATCACTCAAAACGATCGTCCGGTACGGTACAGACACCCAAAAAAACTTCTGTGAAAATTTGAGCTTTGACTTTTATCTTTGAAAAAAGTTATTTTCAATAACCCTATATATTATAACATTTTGGGCGGTACTGTATATATATATATATATATATATATATATACTATATACATAGAAAAAAGTTATACATTCATCAGAGAAGAAGACTCAAGGAAAAAATAAACTAGCAAAAAAACTTTTTTGAGCAGTCAAGAAAATTATTTTCAAAATTTTTTAATAACTTTTAAATAAATTATGTTTTGTCAACTTTTCCTCTCATTTCCAAGCTTTTTTTTAACATGTGGGACTAGAGAAAAAGAACTTCTAGCATTTTATGTATATATCATAGCACTATCTGGCTAACTAGCAATATTTCCACGGTCGTCAAATTGCTAACGCACGCGCGTTTCGGTCAGATATATATATGTACATAGAGATTAAATGTTCAATATCGCATTCTGAATTAGTTTTTGTCCGTAATGTTCAGTGAAATTCTATTATTTTACAAGTGCAAGCGCCTTTATTTCTTTAAAAGATTTTTCTGTACGTGTTTTATCAACATTTTTGCAAAATAATCTCCAATTTATTTTTATTTAGAACGCATTCTTTTAGAGAACTCTCATATCGAATCACCAGTAATCGCTGGAAATACTTGTGAAAACGTTCCGCGCCTTCAAAAAGGATCAATTAATAGTGTTTGACAGTTCCGACCTTCGCATATTTGACCCCGCAGATGTTGTATTTGAGAGTTTTCACATCGTTAAAGTTGAGAAATCGAGATAAATTTATCAGCTTTTCGCACATTGTAGGGTTGCGTTCCGGAATGATTTTCATTTACCAATCTTGGTGAAACCGACTGACGAAGTTAACTTTTTCATAAATTTTCGAGGTTTGGGTTTTTTATATGATGCTCCTCACATATAACGTATCGATTACTAGAGGATCAATTCTTCCTGTACGGTCCTTGCAATCGGCAGTTTTCAGATGAAATCATTGGTGGCATTAAAAAGTAATTTTAAATCTTTGGATTGTCACATCATGTCGCCTAATACATATAAGAAGAGTGGAACCTCGCAGTAACCCTAATACGGATAAGACTCCATTTCGACATACATAAGATAGATTATTTGATTTTGTACCATTAAACAAGCAGGTTTAGAAAAGTTCAATGAGAAAAAAAACAAGTTGGAAAAGCGGTAGATAGTCTTGTGTGTTTGGAATTTCTCCAGGTTGTACCTAGCTTTTTGTTTTCTCAACAAAAAAGAACTGCTTCATCCGGATTATTTTTCCTTACTTCTCATAAGAATCTCACCACTAGAGCTTCTCCCCTGTAGCTAAAAATTCGAGGTTTTTTCGACGAAAAAAATTACAATAGATGATTCGCGTATTTTGCATACTGTTTCTGGATGAAGATTTGCAAAATTATTCAGATAAGAGTAATAGTGAAGGCTTCATTTATGTGGAAGAATAACCCAGGGACGAGCCTTGAAAGACTTTATTTTGCAAGAGTTATTTTTTACGCAGAACTCTCAAAGTTTATGAAGAGATATAGTGCATGAGAAGTATACAAAGAAATTGAGAAGTAGAATTTGATGAGGGGTAAAGCAAAGAGGGCGACAGCGAGCATGAAAGACAATCAAAGATGCAAAAAGATGAAAGTTAATGAGTTGGTAGAAAGTGAATAAAAACACTGTCTTTTGTCCGGTTCGCAATTTCTTTTTCCAAATTTATATAGTTTTACTTTGAAATGTCATATAACTGCTGGATGAAAAGAAATTGTCGAGTATAGAACATGACATAGACCAGTAGTAAGTGATAGAAACAGATTCGAAAAGTTCAAGAGAGAGAGAGAGAGAGAGAGAGAGAGAGAGAGAGAGAGAGAGAGAGAGAGAGAGAGAGAGAGAGAGAGACAGAGGAACGTAAAGAAAGAGAAAGATAGAGAGAGGGAGAGACTAAACAAGAAGTAAAACGAAAGAACTAGAAAGATAGCAAGGAAAAAAAGGGGAAAGAGAAACTAGTATATAGAGCCAGGACTTGTGAATGGGAGAGTAGTAAGTATTGTGCATTGAAATTCAGAATGAGTCTTGAGAGTCATAGTTAAGAGAGATGAAGGTCAAGTAAGAAGGGGTAGAATTGTTAACGGGGGAAATACATATAAAAGATAAAGACATAAAATATCTAGAGGGCAGAATATCTAGAGAGAGAGAGAGAGAGAGAGAGAGAGAGAGAGTGAGAGAAACACCATATGATGCGGTTAATATTGTGAATAAGAATGACTTCCAGAAGGACTGAGAGGGAGCAGCATGCTGGAATATGTAGTAGAAGAGCATTTTATAGAAAATAGAAAGTGGATATAGAAAATGAAAGAGAGAAAATGTTTCGGCTGCGATGCAGAACAATAAAGAAATAAAGAAGAAAAAGTGGCTTTTTAGACTCACTGCCTCAGAAAAAGTAGACGACGAAGACGACAGAGGTTGAAAAAAGTAAGCTACAGAAAAAAAGAGAGAAAGTGTATGTAAAATTAATGAAAGACAGAGAATAAATGAAGAAAGGCAGTCTTCTGAAGGGTAGAACAGAATGCGAAATGAGAGAGTATATCTTTGTTACTCTTCATCAAGGGAGATGCGACGACATTCCTATTTCAAAAAGATTGCTCTCCCACGTGCTTTATCTGCATATCCCAGCGGTTGCACTGCTCTCAAACAAGGACCTTGGCCATCGTAAAACTAAAAACTACTTATTAACTCAGTTTTTGAGAGTGAACAGCCTACATGTGACTCATGCTCTGCGAGTTTTCCGCTTCCATACTGATTCTTGAAAGTAGAAGAAGTAGTAGAAGCTTATTTTGTTTTAGAACTTGGAATTCACTTTGCTTGTATACGGTTGCCTGAAAATAGAAGACGTGCGCTTGTTTTTCTTCGCACGAATTCCCGTGGAATGCGAATGAAATACAGTTATTAATTAAACCTTTCAAGACATTCATCTCAACATCACTCTCAAGCACAAAAAAACTTTCAAAAACACTGTAATCCAACTGCTTTTCACGGCAAACTGTGGTCGAACAATTAAGTGCACAACTTTTCTTCTTAGAGAATATTGCACTAAAAAAACACTTTTTGTTTTTGAATTCTAATGCTTTATCGGATTTCTAGGAGCAATGTCAATCTTTCATGTAGTGACTCACAAACATTGGACTAACAATTAGTTTACAATCTCCTCCCACGAATACAAGGCTATAAATCGGCCTTCTCGGATTCTTCAGAAAACAAATACATCTTGTACCCATTTAACAGTTTCCCAAACAGCACTTCAATTAATGATGAACGTTTGCTTGCTTTTCATAACTGAATCATAACGTACTGCTCGTCCCCGATGTGTGTGGTTGTTGTAACAAGACTCGCTTTTCATAGCTGAATCATAACGTACTGTTCGTCCCCGATGTGTGTGGTTGTTGTAACAAGACTCGCTTTTCATAGCTTAATCATAACGTACTGCTCGTGCCCGATGTGTGTGGTTGTTGTAACAAGACTCGCTTTTCATAGCTTAATCATAAGGTACTGCTCGTCCCCGATGTGTGTGGTTGTTGTAACAAGACTCGCTTTTCATAGCTGAATCATAACGTACTGCTCGTCCCCGATGTGTGTGGTTGTTGTAACAAGACTCGATTTTCATAGCTGAATCATAACGTACTGCTCGTCCCCGATGTGTGTGGTTGTTGTAACAAGACTCGCTTTTCATAGCTTAATCATAACGTACTGCTCGTCCCCGATGTGTGTGGTTGTTGTAACAAGACTCGCTTTTCATAGCTGAATCATAACGTACTGCTCGTCCCCGATGTGTGTGGTTGTTGTAACAAGACTCGCTTTTCATAGCTTAATCATAACGTACTGCTCGTCCCCGATGTGTGTGGTGGTTGTAACAAGACTCGCTTTTCATAGCTTAATCATAACGTACTGCTCGTCCCCGATGTGTGTGGTTGTTGTAACAAGACTCGCTTTTCATAGCTGAATCATAACGTACTGCTCGTCCCCGATGTGTGTGGTTTTTTTTTTTTTTCGCTTTTCATAGCTTAATCATAACGTACTGCTCGTCCCCGATGTGTGTGGTTGTTGTAACAAGACTCGCTTTTCATAGCTTAATCATAACGTACTGCTCGTCCCCGATGTGTGTGGTTGTTGTAACAAGACTTGCTTTTCATAGCTTAATCATAACGTACTGCTCGTCCCCGATGTGTGTGGTTGTTGTAACAAGACTCGCTTTTCATAGCTTAATCATAACGTACTGCTCGTCCCCGATGTGTGTGGTTGTTGTAACAAGACTCGCTTTTCATAGCTTAATCATAACGTACTGCTCGTCCCCGATGTGTGTGGTTGTTGTAACAATAATCGCTTTTCATAGCTTAATCATAACGTACTGCTCGTCCCCGATGTATGTGGTTGTTGTAAAAAGACTTTCTCGATTTCATCTTAGTCTTAAGCGCGGTATTAATATAATAACTAGCCGATGTGGGAAAAATTATTTTCCCTTTTCTTTTCTCGACCTACTGAATGCTTTGATCTC
This sequence comes from Allodiplogaster pararmata, assembly GCA_964056735.1. Lineage (NCBI taxonomy): Eukaryota > Metazoa > Nematoda > Chromadorea > Rhabditida > Diplogasteridae > Allodiplogaster > Allodiplogaster pararmata. The sequence continues at coordinate 35,033,297 of OZ057404.1, read as the reverse complement.
TGCAGTTTCAAGCTCACTCTCCATTCAAGTTCTACAGGGTGCAGTGAAAATATAGAACGGTGGTTATTACCGATTTGTTTCTATAAAAAAATCAAGAAAATCAAGTCTTTAGTAGGAAAATATTTGTTGCATACAGTTATGAAAATTCATTCGATTCGGCCCCCTCTTTCTCTTACAACATGCCTGAGACGATGCTCGAATTGCTGGACCGTGTCTCGCAGGTATTCATCAGAAAGATTATTCCATTCTGTGGTAAAGCGGGCCTTGAGAACATTGAAATTTTTAGGAGCTGTAGCGCAGATACACGGTCCAGAAATTCGAGCCTCGTCTCAGGCATGTTGTAAGAGAAAGAAAATGCCGAATCGAATAATTTTTATAATTGTTACTAAACCTGCATGCAATAGATATTTTTATACTAAAGACTTGATTTGCTTGCTTTTTCTAGAAATAAGTTGTTAATAACAACCGTTGCATACTTTAGCCGCACCCTGTACTTCACTTGCGTCTCTTGCTTCATCTCTTTTCTCATTTTGCAATGAAGTGTAGAAATGCGGTAAAGTTCAATCCACGCTAAGACTGACTTCAAGTGTACATTCGTTCATAGGAGCAATCAAGGAGCCATGAAAGAGAACAAATTAATCTCCCATTTTTCGTGTTACTTTTTCGAAAATTCAAATTTCACGGATGAAAATGGCGAAACAACGCTAGTCAGGTCAAGAAAAACGAGAGCTCTGATTTCACAGACAAAGAAACCGCGGAGCTGTTTAGATAAGACTATCACACGGATCTCCCGATATTGTTTTTATTACATGCTCACAATCGGCAAAAAAGATTAGCTGGGTACGTGTTCGCTCGACGGGCTATGTTTTCGTCCAGGCGTTAGAGCTTCCGAATTATGTTGCTTAGCATTTATCGATAATTCTTATGTTTTTGAAACGGAAATAGTTTTTTTTTCGTAGAAAAACGCGATCGTTCGTATATTTCTCACCGGTACGGAATATAGACAAAGTTCAGAAGAACTTCTCGAAAAATAATGTGATTTCGCAGACATTACGTGAGAGGTGAAAGCTCGGAATCGGTTCGCTAGCAAGAGATGTTTCGGTTTTCTCGACGATCGGAATTCCCTCCCAGGTCAGTGAAATGTGCCTAATAACGCGTTTTTGATTACTTTTACTGGCTTCAGAATGGAGGATTCCCGGTGAACTTGTCTAGGCGGAGCTCGAATGAGCCAAGAGGCAGAAAAGAAGTATACATATATCTTCTTCTTCTTAGCGTTGTCCCGCGCCGGCCGAGGTCGGAGTAGGGTCCGCTGTACGGCTTCTAGCTCTCCAGAAACATCTGTCCGTTGCGTCTTCCGAGTGGAGTCTTGCAAGGCGCAGGTCTTGGTTGAGCGTATCCATATATCTTGTCTTCGGTTTGCCTCGAGGGCGTTTGCCTGGTACTTCCATGTCAAGGGCGTGTCTTGCGATGTTGGTCGCGTCTCTTCGCATCACGTGTCCATACCATCTAACTCTCCCTTCTCGCATCTTGTCTTGTATTGGGGCAACGCCGAGTCTCCCTCTCACAATCGTGTTACGCACACAATCTAGGCGAGTCAGTCCTAGTGTCCAGCGTAACATTTTCATCTCATTCGTGTGGATAATGTTCTCGGTTATACGCGTTGTAGGCCAGGTCTCCGTCGAATAGAGAAGCACGGGACGGATTGCTGTTTTATACATCTTTCCGCGTATGCCAGCTGTGATATTCCTATCACAGAGGACACCTGCAGCTTCTCTCCATTTCATCCAAGCTGCATTTACTCTTTGGCGTGCCGCTGCATTTGTTGACGTGTCTGAGGAGATGACAGAACCAAGGTACTTGAATTCGGAGGTCTTCGGGAGCGGTTCACCGCTGATGTGAACAGTTCCCGTCGTTTGCACTCCGATTTCCTGGTACTCGGTCTTCTTGATGTTGAGGCGTAAGCCATGCCTACTAAGAGCGTCATTCCATTCTTGGGTGCGTTTCTCGATTTCGGCACGTGTAGGAGCAGCAAGGAGAATGTCGTCGGCGTATGCGATGGTTGACGGAGCCGGAGTCAGTAGAGGACGCGTGACGGTATCCATAACCAAAATGAAGAGAAGGGGAGACAAAGCACTCCCTTGGTGCACTCCAACGTTTACTGCGAATGGCTCTGTGATGCCGACCGGAGTTCTGACAGTACTCTTTGAATCATCGTACATCGCCATTGTCCATCGAATGTACTCTTCAGGAACCTGATGATCGCGCAATGCATATGAAATAAGATCATGGGGGACTCTGTCGAACGCCTTTTCCAAATCGAGGTAGGTCAGATGGAGAGGTGATCTTTTCTCTGCGTGCTTCTCGACGAGTAAACGGAGTGCAAATATTGCATCTGTTGTGCCTCTTCCGTTCACAAACCCGCATTGCTGAGCTGGAATATCGACGATATCTCGTATGCGTGAATCCAGTATCCTCTCAAATATCTTCATAGTGTGGTTGAGAAGGCGTATTGGACGGTAGTTGCTGCACACTCTGGCATCGCCTTTTCCTTTGAAGACTGGAATGGTCGTGGAGTAGCGCCAGATATGTGGAATTTGGCCTTGCTTTACGATGGTGTTGAACAGGTGCACGAGATGTGCTAGTCCAACATCACCCGCAAGTTTCCAGGCTTCGGTGGCTATGTCGTCCGGTCCAGCCGCTTTCCCAGTCTTCATCTTAGAGAGTGCCTTCTTCACTTCCTCGGCCGTGATGGTTGGCACGGGTCCTTGTATGGCGTGGGAAGTAGGGATGGGAGGGTGCTCAAACTCTTGGCCGCTCATTTCTTCGAAATGTTCGCGCCACCTGTTTCTGACTTTTAAAGGGTCAGTGACGAGCTTCCCTTGTTTGTCCCTTATCGTGGCTGCTCTCTGGATGTCCAAGGTGTTGCGGTGTCGAGCCTTGGCAAGCCGATAGATGGCTTTATCGCCTCCTGGTTGGTTCATCTTCTCATAGAGATCGCGGAAGTAGGAGGCTTTTGAAACTGCGACAGCTCTTTTGGCGGCTTTCTTGGCTGAGCTGTATGCAGCGCGGTCGTCAGCCTCATTTGACGTCCTCCATCTCTTGTAGGCATTCTTTTTCGTCTTGATCGCATCCTGAACTTCGGAGGTGAAAAACCAGGTGTCTTTCTCGATTCTTGGCTTTCCGGATTTCGTCTTTCCGAGGATGCTTGCGGCGGGTGCTCTGATGCTGTCTTCAAGAAGCTTCCAATGTTCATTTATGTCCTCTGGAAACTGCTTGTAGAGTGCAGGAGGGAGTAGATTGCGATGGATGATGTGCATGAGAGAGAGACGTTCTGCTTTCCCAGTCGAGCGCCACCATTTGACACGTGTGCATTCAGGATTACGAGAAGGCTGTTTCTTCGACTTCAATACGCTGTAGTCCATAAAGAGAGGGTGGTGCTGAAATGTAACATGGTCTGATGGAATGACCTTTGCATCTTTCGCGTTCCGCAGCTTTGCTCTCAGGATTAACCAAAAGTCAATTTGACTCTGATTTCTTCCGCTCTCGTATGTGAGTCCGTGAGATCGTCTCTTTTTGAAAAAGGAGTTCACGACTGCTAGATCGCATCGAGCACAGAAGTCAAGTAGCCGTTGACCCTCAGCATTGATCGTTCCGATTCCATGTCCTCCATGTTCTCTCTCACGACCTTGTCGATCTGAACCGATGTGAGCGTTAAAATCTCCGCCGATTAAGATGTCTTCATGAGACTCTCGGAGTTTGATAACTTCCTCTAGAGAGTCGTAGAAGTCCTCCTTATCAGCGTCGCTACATCCTTGTTGAGGTGCATATGCTGAGACGACAAGGAAGTGATTGTTGGACGAAGAAATTCGGACGGCCATGACTCGATCTGTAGAGCGAATGACTTCGGTTACATCATCAGCAATTTTCGAGGAGAGGATAATGCCAACACCATTTCTTGTTGATGACGTGCCATGGTATATCAGCTTGTATCCGTCTCCTATCGGCTTCGACTTGCTTCCTCTCCATTTCGTTTCCTGTACAGCAGCAATGTCAACCCTTCTTGCTTCTAGCATTGCGGCCAGCTCTCTACTGCGTCCCGTCAGTGTTCCAACATTCAATGTGACGAGGCGAATTTGGGCTGTACGCCGCGCAGACATACCCCGCCCATGGGTAGCTGCCTGTCCTCGCATATTTGACGGTCCTAGCGGACAAGGTAAGACCGCGTCGCTTCCGGGGGACGCCCTAGCTTTGGTGATATATCTTGAAGAACTTGAAGCCATGGTTTACAACAAGGGTATTCATGCGATCGGCCTGTTGAGTGGATGGTCAATCCAGCCTGGCATCGCGGAACGTGTTTGTCGGGAGTTCCTGCTAATCCTTGACCGTAGAAAAGCAGAAGATTAATCGAAAAGACGCCTTGACTCGTGTGGCCTGGACTAACCCCCTCTCCGCCTGGCCAACTGGCGGATAGAACCACAAAGAAGTATACATATATATATATATATATATATATATATATATATATATATATATATATATATATATATATATATATATTATATATATATATATATATATATATATATATATATATATATATATATATATCAGCTCAGACAAGTTCACCGGGGATTACTTTTAAAACTTTTTTATTAAAACCGATTGAAGCTCAAACTTCCAGATTCTTTTACTCGTCTTTCGATGTCCAACTGTTCGAACCATGACTTGAAACAAAAGTTGTATGAATTAAGTTCGAAAAACAAGAACAAACTCAACAAAAAAAAATCATGGAGAAAAAACTTAAAAATTGAAGGTATACCAATTTCGATGTAGTTCCTGGAGATATTTAATAAATTCTCTCCAAAAGATGTTCTGTACGGTAATATATATATATATATATATATATATATATCTTTATCTCCACAGAGTTACTTGTAGAGGTCATCACTTACGTGGTATGACAATAGGGCTTTACAATCAAAAGCAAGTTTCAACAACAACAAAAAACGAATTGTTTATCGAATATTAACTGTTTAATCGAATAGTAACTGCTTAACATGCTATTTTGGAGCCACCGTTTTTTTTTCTCTAAACCAGTTCTCACCGGATAAGTCTTACATCGTTAGCGACCAAGAAAGGTCATCGATATAAATTGATGATGAAATAGACAAGAATGAAAACATTTAATGTCCCCAAAAATAAATGATGAAGAGACGCAAATTTTTCCCATCATGGATGAAATGATCACGACCAGAGATGTGCGTTTAACGCTTTTTACCGTTTACCTTCTTTTTTTTTGCGGTAAATTTACCGTTTACAGTGTACCGTTTTCGATTTACCGGTAAAAGAGTAAAATCTTAAAAAGTTGAGAAAGGAAAAAAGGCAAATTGAAAGACATTCATTCAGAAAAGCCATACAGTACTAAACGGTGTTTCAATGACATGGTGTTTTTCCTTTACAAGTTTGAGAAAACACAGAATCGTTTCGTGACACACTCTGGACACCTGAAATATGGAATTTGTTTCCAGAATTTTTTCACGTGGTGTTGAAAGGCCAATATAATATCAATTTAATACATATTGTACTTGTATTGTCCTTTCAATTCTATGTGTTTTATGAAGTTTATCGAAGATGGATCCAAAAGCCATATTCCACTAAGCAAGATGGATCCAAAAGCCATATTCCACTAAGCAAGATGGATCCAAAAGCCATATTCCACTAAGCAAACCGGAAGAACTGGCAGTACTTTCAATTGCCACGTCAGAAGAAGAAGAAGGCCAGGAGAAGTGTCTCCGGATGATTGTGCTAGTGATTCGTCTTATTCCTTCGTCAAATATTCTCCTGCTGAAGAATTGCAGTGGCCCAAACCTTTGCCAAGCCCCGCTATGCTCGATGCAAAAGAGCGCGCTTCTGTCGAGGTCGAAGAATACTTGGTAATCAAGTCAAATTGCAAATCTGACCCTTTTGATTTCTGGGCAGAGGATTCTACAGCTATTTGTTTCCCATTGCTGAAAATCCTCACTATGTAATATCTTAGCTCTCCTGTAACTTTGTCCGAAAGCGAACGTCTTTTTTCGACTTCAGGTGCTAGCAATTGTCTCTCAGACCTGCGCAGACGGCTTACCCCAGAAAGTTCAGAGAAACTTCTCTATCTACGTCATGCAATTCACTTACTAGGATTCAATCCCTGACCAATGAATTATAATCGTTTTTCTTTTGTTTTTGTTGGTTTTTTTCTCGCATAACTCCATAATCAATAACATTCGCATTCAATAAAAAAATTTGCTATGAGAGAATGGGCTAGAAAACAAGAAATGTTGAAGTGTGGTGAAATCTCACTAGTTTTTTAAACCGTTTGCACCGTTTAACCGTTAACCCTTCTTTTTTAGAAGTTCTACCGTTTACCGCAAAAAATTTTTTACCGCGCCCTTCCCTGACCACGACATATCAATCATTTATTCCAATTCACATGATAGAATAGCACATACATACATGCATTGATGAACTTGGATCGCTGTCACGGATGTGAGTTCAGCTATATTCGAAAAACATTTCAAAACGAATTATAGAAAGGGAAGTTATAGAAACAAATTCTGGAGACAAAACAAAAAACATCTAAAATAAAGGGACAGAACAGAAAAAAAAATTAAATAGAACATTGAGATAAGCGCAGTGAATAATGAAATTCATTTGTAGCTCTTTCAGTAACGTATTTTAGAAAAGGGCACTATGAATTCTTCATATTTAAAAAAGGGCACAAATTAAAAAAAACCCTCGAAGATCACGAGTTCTCTGCTCACAAATTTTGATCAATCCAACGACATCCAATTGAATCGTTTGAAACAGTAACAAAAAAAGTCAGATTTGTGGAAACTGCGATAGTTTTGGAGGAAACAACAGCTTATTCCTTTCGTAAACAGTTTCCATTAAATAAAAAGCAACGTCATGATTTTTTTCCAAATTACTTTCATTTGTTTCGAAAAGAGCTCGGCTAGAAGACAGCTTGAATTTTCATGTTTTTATTATTAATATAGGATTTCTGTTTGTGCATCGTATCAAAAAACTTTGGACCAAAACACTCCGGCAACAAAAGGGATTTTCAACCTTGCAGTCTCATTCTTGCAATTCATTCATACGAGCAAGCAAATGTTGAATAACGTAAGTTCTTGGAACAATTCGTCAAATACTGCTATGTTTAGTGTTCGAATGCGCTTTATTCAAACGCTTGAAGGGCTCTATCTGAAACCACCATTAGTTATTTTTCCTGCGGTGGGTTAGGGTATGCTTGGGATGTTGCGCACTGCAATATCTGAAGAGATATTATACTTTTTTTATAAAACTACACAAACATACAGTATCATCCACTATATTAGTGTGATTGATTTCCTCTAAAACACTGGCGCCCTGATTGGTCTTAAAACGAATTACAACAATAACAAAGTGAGATATATTTTATATACTAAAACAATCGAAAGTAGAGAAAACCCCCTTGAAAATCTCTTCACATGCAAAGTTTTGTTATTCCTTTCCTCAGATCTCTATTATTTCTCATCCACTTTCTTTCATGTCTCTTCCACTTTCGGAACGGATTTCATTACTGTCCAAATTATCTCATTCGCGAAGACATTCAGCTAGAATCTCTCAAAGTCTTATTTTGATTTAGTTAATATTTTCATACGCGTGTGCACCTCCATGTTGTTGATCCACGAGTTCAGCCGATGATGTGATGATGCCACCATCTCCTGTCTCAGCAAGAGTCATATGTCTCTCAACCTATCTCATCCGTTTACATCTCTTTGTGCTCTTCACTCTTCATTTTCTATCTTTTCTCAACTTTACACATTAAGACAAAAACCGAAGTCTTTGTGAAGAGATTAAGACTGAGAATGAGAGAAGGAAAGAGAAGAAGACTGAGTTAATAGAGAGAAGAAGATCCAGAATGAAGGTGAAGGAATGGGAAACCAGAGGAAGGTGAGCAGATCAAGGTTTCGGAGGCATTTTCTTCATTCATGAGACATGAAATCAGAAGAACAATGAATATGGTAGAGAAGAAGTCCGCCCTCAGAGATGAAGGAATAGTGCAAAAGGGAGATATTGAGTGATGGGGAGAAAAGGTAGAGGGGGAGGGAAAGAAGCAGAGGTGATCCCATTCACAACTCTATCCAGTGACACCTTCCGCTTCTCACTTCGTCACTTCTAAAAAAACTAGTTATGTATAGAATGTTATCAAAATTTGCTTGCCCGCTACGCGATACTAGTCTTCCTGTTTTCGAAATTCACGAGTTACCATTGGCATGAGAAGTTGTTCCCTCTCTCTCACTTTCTAACTCTCACTTTCTCCCTATCTCTTTTTCTTTCTTTCTCTTTCTCTCATTCTCTCGCTTTCATATTTTGACTCACCTTTTTCACTCTTGAGAAAAGTTTTACGAACTCGGCTGATTAGCAAGGCTTGCAAAGTCTTCTCTCATAGTTTAGCTACCAAGCTATGTAGATGAAAAAAAATCACAAGTTCTCATGTACACATTTTAAAACCCGGAAATGTTGTTTTCGTTATTTTATCACACTAAAAAAATGCGTTCACCCTTCCGGACAAGGAGACAGATACAGAGAGTAAGATAGAAAGAGAAGGGGGAGAGAGGTAGAGGGAAAAAGAGAGAGTTAGTACAAGAGGGAAGCAGAGAGTAATAAAGAGAGATAGAGAAAGAGAGGGACAAAAACGAGAGAGATAGTGAGAGACAGAGACAGAGAGAAAGAGAGGCAGAAAGATAGAGAGAAAGAGAGACATAAAGATAAAAAGAGATAAAAAGAGAGAAATAAAAACAGAAAGAGAGAGAAAGAAAATGAGAGACGGAGGCAGAGAGAGAGAGGAAGAAAGAGAGATAGAAATAGAGAGAGAGACAGAAAGAGAGAAAAAAGAGAGAAAGAAGACAGAGAGAAAGACAGGAAGAGATAGGGATAGTAATAAAAGGAGGCATACAGGGTAGAGAGAGACAAAAAAAAGAGAAACAAAGAGAGAGAGAGATATTCTTTGGTCAGCGTGACAGTTTAATTTTTAACTGAGTACATAGAAGAAAAAAACTCTAAGTATTTTATAAAAAGAAAGATAAACCATTTCACTATCTTATTTTTCTGGTCAATCTTTACTTTTTCATTCTTCAGAGGTTTATTTGACAAGAATCCCCAGCCATCACACACGTTCAGATTATTCCATAAGTTAAACAAAGTTGATGAGTAGATATAGAAATTTAACACGTGCTTTATATTGTTTTCGCTTTGTTTTACCATTCGGTTTTCTTGTCTCGAAATTCGAGTATACAATGTTTAATTATTACGTATAAATGTATACATACAAGTTGATGAAATGGTTTCCTAACATGTTTCTTATTTTTACACTACATATTTGTGTTTTTTCCATCCACAATCCTCTGTAAATGAACTATAATATCGAATGCATTTTTTTCTTTTCAAGATTTTCACTTCCTAAAACGTTTTCTGCCTTATTTGATTTTAAGAAGAACAATGTACAGCTAGTGTTCTCTGCTAAAACCTAACTCTCTCGTTCCTTCAAGGGCTTTTTCTCTAAGGAAGAAATCGAAGACTTCTTCCGTACTTTTCTTTTTACACATGTTTACTAAGACAAATAAGAACAGCTCACACACAGACATTCTCATGATGCGGCCGGTCGTAGTACAAAGTAATGGGCATCATGTCGAGCATTCTCATGATGCGGCCGGTCGTAGTACAAAGTAATGGGCATCATGTCGAGCATTCCGATTTGATATCTTCTTCTCTTTATCTGCTTTCCTCTGAAACTTTCTTATTCTCACTCTTTTGGCTTCTATCTTTTTTCTTTACCTATCGTTTTTTGCTCCTCCTCGTTTTTGCTCCTTTTTTTGTCTTCGGAGTAAATATCTTATGGAATAAGTTTTTGAAATAGTTGAAAACAATAGTTCGAACAATAGTTGAAAACATTACCATTATGTCACGCCCGGACTTTATTAAGTATATTTATCAATTTAATATCCTGTATATGGAAGTAATCTCACGACTGTAATAGGATTAGTTAATTATTTCAACTAGGATGATGTTAGCCTAGTTTTTCATGTTGTTCAGACTTATTTAAAACTCTTTTCTTCATTGGAGCTGAAATAATGATAGGGGAGTTAGTAGAGTAATTTTAGGAGAACAAATGAATAAACAAAAAACAGAATAAAAGATCCGAACTTGTGAGGACACATAAGGGATTAGGGAGAAAAGCCTTCCATTCATAGGGCAACATAGCCACAAGTGCAAAAGAGCAAAGTAAGGGAAGGAAGAGGGCATAACTCATAGCAGATGGTTCCGTGGGTCGAGCCGCTCTCTATTCAACATCTACATATTTTATTTCATTTTTTTTGGACAGCAAAATTCTATGCTTATGCCTATAAGCATAGAATTTTAGCATAGACAACTATGGTGCAGCTTTTCTCTTTTGTTACCTCTTTCATTCCTATCGAAGACCTTCTAAAAGTTATCGAGTCTGGCTAGCTCTTCTTCTCCTCATTCGTCAGCACGATGCTGAGCGAATCTAATTCTCTCTTCATCGGGGTTTCCTCAATGAATGGAGCAGTCCAAATTGGGTGCTCCCTCTGGTGTTTTCTTGTCAGAATCAGGTTTTCCTTTCTTCGAGAGTGTCTTTAAACATTGTCTAGTATTTACAAACTCGATTGTTGTGTTCTCTGTTAAAATGGAACGAAACGCGGCATAGTTTATAGATGTATGTATATGTATATGTAGTAGTAATTTCTATATGTTAGCTGATCCCTTACAACTTGTTTAAAACATTCCCGAAAGTTTGAACATCAAACTTTCATTTTTATTCACTGTTTTCATGACTGATAATTACGCTCATCCGGATAACTTAAACCTGGTCAAGAAGAACACAGTTAACAAAGAGAACTTAAATTTGAATACTATTAGTTGCTTTCTTCGCTTCTCCTGTCATGTGATTTCTCTTGCATTACGGGGAAAGAGGTTTGGAAACTATCGCAAACAGATCAAATGTTTCACATCGTGTTATGTCCTAACCATTTTTTCATGCCATTTTTTCATAGTTTTCATGGTCGAATATCTGCTATAGGGTTGAACAGATTCATTGTAATTGCAATTTGTTTATTAATCAATTTCTCCTACAACAACAAAAAATTTTCCTTCTTAATCAATACACTTAGTTTTCCACTTCAACCAGTACATCCAGTTAGTTTTTCACTCAAAACGGGCTCTTCGTTCACGAATTAAGGTCTTCAGAAGTTGTGGATGTTTGGTGGAAAGATGGTCCCGAGCTCTCTTCCGAGACGATTTTAGGACATCGGCGTTGTGGTGTACTCCAGCACAGACCTTTGCCTGCATGTGTTCCAAGATATCGTAGTCGAGAAGGTTTGAGATCGGAGAGTAGGCCGTTATACCCGCGGATGTAGAGAATCAAAGAGCGCTGCTTATTGGCTGCTCCCATAATCATCAAAATGAGCAGAATCCCACCAAAGTTTGAGAGTTCAATATTGAAAGACTGTTCTTCCGAATTATCAACCAACTCGAAAATCTCTTCTCTTTCAACTGTAGCGCTCTTTTTTTTCGAACATTCCTTGCAATAAATCCGCCTAATCCTGTATTAGTTCTTTGATTTTAAGATTTTAACTTTAACAAAAAGATTAAAGAACTTTTTTAAGTTATCATCTTTTTCAAGGTCTTGATGTAGTTTCTCTGGGTTTATCACCATGCAATCGGTTTTCGCTCATGCATTATTTCATCGATTTATTGTTTCACTAAAAATTGCGTCAATAAAATTTTCTGAAACGCTGGGAAATACTAAAAAAAGCTCCATTCGCGAGACTTTAAGACGAAAGAGCTGAACTCCTTGGAAAGGGGATGCGGGAGCGGAGCGGTTCTACTGGTGATTGGGCCAATCTCCTAACCAAGTTTGTTCTCTTCCAAAAACTACTCCTTTTTCATATCAATTCCTTTTTACGAACATCGAGTTTCTGTGTGAGCCCTTTTCACAAAATGATCAAATAATCAGCTCTTCAGAAAAACTACAAGTTTTTTTTTAATATTTCATAATGCTAAATGATACACAATCATAATTTTGGGGTGAACTTTTTTTTGCTTAATGAACCTCCGAAAAAAATGTATTTATGCGTTTGGAATCGTCAATTAAAATGTTTCTTGTTCGCGAAACATCATGTACTTTTAAAAAACGCTGGTTCAGTTTTAATTAAGTATGAACTGAAGTTTTAGTTTGAAGACCTTGCTTGAGAAACTCATAAAAGAGCGAAACTCATTTAACACGTCACAAACTTGATTTATTAACTGGGTAAGAATAGTTTGTTTTTTTAAAAGATTACGTTAAATGAGTTCGCGTTCACGTGAACATTTCGATTTTTTACTGCTATAAATAACTGTCCAATTCACTTCCGTTTTACGAGCATTCTGAATAATACGGGTTTTTTCTATGCTTTGTCGGAAGTGCAACAAATAGCAACAAAAAATAAATAAAATCAACAAATCTTTACTCTGGTAACAGGATATCTCAGAAAGACAAGAAGTAAGAGTTCTTGAGAGAGAATTACAGAGAACGCCCGGAATCTTTCTCTTTTGAAGCGCCCTCTTTTATTTCCTAGACCTCTCGTACAATGTTTCTATCAGAATTTTTGAATGTTTTCTTTTCAATTTATTTCTCTTTTTAATTCTTTGTTCTTAATTTTTTTCCCGAGTTTAACATATGACGGAAACTTATTCAGTCTGACCAGTAATGGGATTGAGTTCATACATCTTCTCTGTAATTCCAGTAGTTCGACTCATAGAGTTTCTTTTTCTTCAATTGTTGGGTAAAAAAAGAAGGGAAATACTCTTTTTAAGTGGTTATTAAAGCTCTTATTGATTGGAACAAGTCATCTGCGCTAATAAATGGTACTTAATTTGGAGAAAAGTACTGTCGGTATCGAGAAGACAAACAATTTTCTCGGTGAAGCCGAGCCAAAGTTTCAAAGTTGAGATTAAAATTTGTTTCCTGAGAACTATCCTTCAACTGCCTCGAAATTGAATTTAGATGTCATCACTAGTGATATGATACTCATAGCTATAAGAGAGTTGAAGAACAAGTACAACACTTCACCTGACGGCATTCCAAATGTAGTCATCAAGAAACTGAATTTTGGGCTTATTAAACCGTTCTCAATCCTTTTCAGCAATTCGTTATTTTCAGGAAAAACACACTCTCTCTCTCTCTCTTTCTCTCTCTCTCTCTCTCTCTCTCTCTCTCTCTCTCTCTCTCTCTCTCTCTCTCTCTCTCTCTCTCTCTCTCTCTCTCTGGAAAATGACAATATTTAAACATATCCTTAAAGCAAAATCAGCAGCTGATAAACTTTTTTCGTCCTATTTCCTTGACTTGCTCAATATCTAAAGTGATGGAAAACGTTATAATTAAACAAATTGTTGATTATTCTGATAATAATGCTATTCTTTACCCTCACCAATTTGGTTATAGAAGCAAAAAGGTCGACACTCGTACAATCACATTGTTACCTTGTTGATATACTAACACATGGAAAAGCTTTCGATGTTGTACTTCTTGATATAATATTTCTTTGGCGTTCGTCACAATAGATCACAAACTTTTACTACGCAAACTAGAGAATATGGGAATTTATGGTCCTGTCCTTGGATAGATTCAAAGTTATTTGACTGTTAGAATGCAGAATGTTTGTGTAGTCGATGAGTTTTTAAGCGTTTTGTCTGTTACTAGTTCTGTGCAGCAGGGATCAGCAATCGGGCCGAAACTTTACTTGTTGTTCATTGATGGCATTGAACGGGTCATTCCTCCAAATTTGCATTATGCGATTTATGGCGACGATCTTGAGTTGATGGCATTGAACGGGTCATTCCTCCAAATTTGCATTATGCGATTTATGGCGAAGTACCACTTTTCTCCTCGGAAGTACTAGCTATTAAAATCTTTGATTGGCGCCAACAGTCCAATCTTAAGCTATCCGCTAGAAAATTCTTTGTCACTTTGGTTCTAATGGATTGAGTAATTACAGGGTGCGGCCAAAAGCTAGGTGGACGACTTTGTCACTTTGTATCTTTTTGGAATGGTGTAGCGGTCGTGTGATTTTTCGTTTTTATCTTATTCATAACGTTGAGAACACACCCTGAAAAGTTCAGAATGATATATTTTTTCGTTCTCAGGTAATGGTCTCTGATATGGACCGAGGCTACATTCTGGACTTGAGAAAGTCAGGGCATATTCAAAAGCCCATCGCCAGAATCACTGGATTCTCCCGCAGGACCATTGAAAACACAATACGTCGTGTACGACAAATAACCGTCCGGAGGAGCGGCAGACCAGTGACCGCAACCACTTCCTTCAACGTGAGAAGAATCCGAGACAAGATTGGATATAACCCTACGCGGAGTCTCAGAAAAGTCGCAAAGGAGCTGAATATCTCGGATAGATCTGTTCGTAGTATTGTCAAATCTCACATGTGACTTCGCCTTATCAGGCTGCAAAAGACTCACGCATTGTTAGACCAGATGAAGGTGACCCATCTTTGCAGATGTCGTGAACTGTCAAAGCGGTTCAATCCGGTGAACTGTTTGGATATTCTTTTCACCGATGAGAAGTTGTTCAGTATTGAGCAGTCCTTAAACCACCAGAACGTTAGAACTTGGTCGAAATCGGTCAAAGATGCCAATAAGAGTGGCCGTTACGTCTCGAGAAAGGGCCATACCGCTTCTGCCATGGTCTGGGCCGGGATTTGCGCGACTGGCAAGACTCCACTCGTTTTCGTCGAGCAGGGAGTCAAAGTGAATGCCAATAAGTACCTGAACGACATTTTCGTGAAGGAAGTACTTCTTTGGAGCCAGGCTCACTCTGCTGGAGGCAGCTGAACGTTCCAGCAGTTCTCTGTGCCCGCACACAAGGCTAAAGTGGTGCAAGACTGATGCAAGACCAATTTCTCCTCCATGATCACCTCCGCCGAACGGCCTTCGTACTCGCCCGATTTGAATCCCCTGGACTTCTCTGTGTGGTCGGTCCTTGAGAGCAAGGTCTGTGCATACTCGCACGAGAATTTGTGAAGTCTGAAGCACGCCCTAGAGAAGACGTGGGATGATCTTGACGTCGCTTGCCTGTCCACCACGGTGGGTGCCTTATACAAGCGACTCCGCGCCTGTGTCAAGGAGAAGGGACGGCTGTTCGAAATTTGAGAAAGCAGTAATATCCCAAACTATTTGAAGAAACTTTGACAAAAATTTTGTGCGATTTGCTCAATCCGTTAAGTTTTTATCGGAAAAATACTCTCCACCCAGCTTTTTGCCGCACCCTGTAATATCTACATAGATGGAGTGGAAAAAATTGAATTTTCTGAAATAACTAATTTAGGCGTCGTGTTCTCTAGTAATAACTTTTCTTCCAAGACGCAAATCGAGTTTGTTTGTGAAAAAACAACTAACCTAGCAAATAGATTCCTACATTTAAAACCTATTCCATTCGAACATTCAAAACTAAGTCAGATGTACTTACATTTGTTACTTAGTCAGATTACTTAGACATAAGTCAGATGCATTTGTTACTTATGTACGCCCGATTCTTGAATATGCGACAGTCGTTTATTCCCCAGCATAGAAGGACTTGTTAAAGACATTGAAAAAACCCAACGAAGTTTTAGCCGGAGAATCCTAGCTAGAAATGGACTTACTCGATTAGCATATTTGTCTCGGAATAGTCTCGGAATAGAATCATCAATTTCTCGGAATAGAATCATCTTTTCTTGCCCTTATAAAGTCCTTTCTAACAGAACGCACATCTAAAGTAATGGTAGTCAACTCATTCTCTGATAGCAAAGTATACTCGACTGGTGTTCCTCAAGGAAGTTTTCTTGGCCCACGCTTCTTTGATGTTTTTATAAATGACATTGTTAGTAATATTCCCAGTGGTGTAAATTGTTTCCTTGTTGTTGTTGTCTTGCCCATAGGTCCTGTCGAGGGGAGTCCTTTTGGGATAGGTTGGTGGTGAGGATCCTTTTGAGTCCGGAGAGATTTTCTCCGTCTACACTCGCACCGCAGTCGGCGATCCTCTTGGCGAGACCCATTCGTTAACCGGAGAAGGGCAAGAGGTTATTTTAGTGGCGCCTCGACTCGCCATTGAAAAGTATAGCGGAGTATCGGCTGATGTTTTGTCCGGTGGCATGCCCAGGCCGGTCCGGCATCGCCCTCCTTTGACGAGCTATACTACCCAGTTTTTGTCCGCGGCGGGATTTCTCCCGCTACCTCCCCGCACGAATTCTTCGTAGGGAGGCGTCCCTCTATGAGGTCGCTCTCGATTCTGGACTGGATAATCCGGCTCCATCCGTGACAGGCTCTTAAGGCTGTAGAGTCACGAATGGCCACTGTTGCCAGTGTGTTACGAGTAAATTGTTTCCTCTACGCTGATGATATCAAGTTATTTTCCGATGATCCCTCTCTTATGCAAGATGCATTGAATGCTATTTCTAACTATGCCCATTCCTGGTCCCTAACGATTTCTATTTCTAAATGTTTTGTTGTTCATTGTGGTCCTTCAAATATCCGTCTGCCTTACTACATTGACGAAACTGCACTACGAATAGCAGATTCAGTGAAAGATTTGGGCATTTTATTCGACAAATCGTTATCTTTCACCAAACATGTAGAAGCAACCACGAACAAATCTATGAAAATGGTGAATTTGATCCTGCGAACATTTAAGACTTCCTCAATCACTTTTCTTACTCGCGTTTACAAGACTTATATTTTGCCACTACTCGAATACGGAGCAGAACTTTGGTCGCGTCACATCCATGCAATTTCCTTATGTGACCATCTTTAAATTGAACATTTAAAATGTTCTTGTAGTTTGATGCCAATTAAAATGATATTCATGGAAATAAAGAATGAATAAATCAATGAGTTTGAATAATCGAATGTTTTAGGGTTCTTTTATATACAGTGAATGAACTGATCTCAGAAAACCTATAACTTCACAAAAAATTTTTAGACTAAAATTATATAATATTTCACTTTACATGCAAATGATTTATTATTTCTTCTCCGTTAGCCTCTCCGGTAGATACAGTAGCCTAGATACATGCCTGTTTAGAGCATATGTAATTTTAATAGTTTTGTATAATCGGTTTTCCCTCGACAAGACTGCTGCCGCATCTTTATTTCTTTTTTTCCTTTCCTTGTGTATATACAGGGTGACTATAAATTAACTGGACAAATGTAAATGTTTGTATTTCCTTTCAAAACGAAATTCATATCTTGGTATCATAACATACTTTATCACAAAATATAACCAACAGTTATGCACAATCATGTTCGATATGGCCGCCTCTAGCGCGAATGCATGCCTTGAGACGACGCTCGTATCCACATGCCAGTGACCGCAGGTAGTCGTTATCGAGTTCGTCCCATGCCTTCAGAAGGGCGGCACGTAGAGAATCGATAATGTGGTGGTGGATCGCTCCAATCTTTGCCTGCATGACGCCTCAGACGCTGAAGTCGTGCGGGTTCAGGTCGAGGGAATTCGATGGCCATTCGGAAGTGCTTATGAAGTTTGGGGTGTGTGTGCGCAACCACTCTTGTGCGATTTTAGACTTGTGAGCAGGTGCCGAGTCCTGTTGAAAGGTCCAATCAGCTCCCTTATAGTGTGAACTACTCCAGGGCTCTACCACGTCTTCGAATATCTTCTTTACGTAGAAGTTGGCATCCATCTTCACACCAGGGTCGACGAAAACCAACGGCGTTTTGCCCGTTGCGCAAACACCTCCCCTAACCCTGAGGTACTTGGGTTGGCTGCTTCTTCCGACTGTGATTCCATGCTCAGCTGCTCCATTACGATCGTGAGCAAGTATTCTGTTGTTTTTATAATTCACCGAAATCTCAATGGTGAATATTTTTTCATCAGTCCATAGCGTACGGAAATGCTCGGCCCGCGCACATCGTTGCAACAGATCCTTGCACCGTTGATGTCGAAGAAGCTTCTGTCGAGCATCCAATCCATGTCGTTTTTGCAACCTGTAGGGATTCACCCCGAGACGGTGTTCGATTATCAGTCACGTTGATTCAGGGGAGATACCGACCGACGAAGCGAGCTTCCTCATGGATTGTCGAGGATTGCGTGCGATGCGTTTCCGGAGAATGGTCCTAATCTGGGGCGTGTCGGATGTCGGTGGAAGACCTCTTCCTGCACGGTCCTTGCCATCGGCTGTCTCCAGAAGACGATCGATGGTGGCGTAAACAGTTGATCGTGGAGCATTGAGTCGTCGCGCGATGTCCGCTCTCGTGTGAGTTGTGCAGTGTAATGATCGCAGCACGAAGAGGACTTGATTTCACCATAACTGTACAAATAAAGCTAGAGTCATGAAACTTGGAACAAGAAACAACCAGTCTCAGAGCATTATCATAGAAAAATGAAAACAAAGATCGGTCAACTTTGTCGAGCGCGTTAAAAATTTGTCCATGTAATTTATGGTCACCCTGTAGTTATCTTCTTTTTCTCTCATCCTTCAATTCTCTCTGACTAACTCTTTCTCTTTTTTCATTCTCTTTCCTGATTTTCGCTCTATCTTTCTCTCGTTTTGCTCTCCCCTACCGTAATAACTAACTTAAATATCGTATGTATATTCTATCTTTCTCCTCTTATTCAATCTCTTTCTATACATGAGCTCGTTGGAAAGCTTCTCATTCCACTTAATATTCTCTTCAGTGTAAAATCGAATATGTAATAACATTCCGTTCCGGACATCAGATTCTATTGGAGTATGAGAAGGAATGACAACTACACCACAAGAAAGCATTTCTTCTTATACACGCTCATTGTTTATCCATATACATCGTTCTCTGAATTACACGAGTGAAGGTAAAAGAGGTTTTTTGACAGTATTACTGTCTAATAAGTTGTGATTAATCTCAGATTAACCGGAATGTTATCAATAGACTTTTTTCCAATCAATACTTCGACAATAATTAATGAAATAAAAAACGTCCGCGCACGCATTTTATATTTCGGGATTTTAATCTGAATTCAGAACCGATTTAAACTTGGATATACTATCCTTGGCAGATTTGCATGTAGTTGCTCTCGATTAGAAAATCTACAGTATTTAAATGTTTAAATATTTATGTTCCGGTCCTTATCAGACCGCAACAAAAATATTCCGTCCTAAAAGAGTGGTACTGAAGTTAATAAAAACTTTATACAACAAAAACTGAACCTATTTATGTGCCTATAAATCAAACGTTGCTTACAAAGAATTATGTCAAGAAGGATGAATGCTTAGTCAGTTAGAGAAGTGGAAAAGTGAAAGATATAGAAGTGAAGTGATATAAAGAGAGAAATGGCGTCATAATAAGAACAACCATCAGGGCAAGCTGTCCGCTCTCTGAAAGAACATCAACTGTTCGCTTATTGTTTTCCAAACAAATGAAGAAAACAGTTGGTCAGTTCAAGCCTTTTGTTGGTTTGTCCACCCCTGCCGCTTCATTGATTTGTCCACCCCTGCCCCTTCATTGGTTTTTCCACCCCTTCCCCTTCCTTGGTTTTTCCACCCCTGCCCCTTCATTGGTTTGTCCACCCCTGCCCCTTCCTTGGTTTGTCCACCCCTGCCCCTTCATTGGTTTTTCCACCCCTTCCCCTTCCTTGGTTTTTCCACCCCTTCCCCTTCATTGGTTTGTCCACCCCTGCCCCTTCCTTGGTTTTTCCACCCCTGCCCCTTCCTTGGTTTTTCCACCCCTGCTTCTTCATTGGTTTGTCCACCCCTGCCCCTTCCTTGGTTTGTCCACCCCTGCCCCTTCATTGGTTTTTCCACCCCTTCCCCTTCCTTGGTTTTTCCACCCCTGCCCCTTCATTGGTTTGTCCACCCCTGCCCCTTCATTGGTTTGTCCACCCCTGCCCCTTCATTGGTTTTTCCACCGCTTGCCCTTCTTTACGCTATCTTTAATGATCTTCAGATTCTGATTATTTTACACTCTTTCTTCATCTATTCATGTCTCACACTTTTTCACTTTTCTAGTATTATCCCTGTTTCCGTTCTCTTCCTTTTCAAGAAGTTTTTACGGACTGAAGTATTCGAAAATTCTCTCACGGCCAACAATATTTTCCCTTCATTTCTTCGACTGTTTCTTTATCTCCTTTTCGTTATTCTTTCTCGCACTTTTTCTCTCTTTTCCACTCTCTTCTCCTTCTTCTCTACTTCTGTATTTCTCTCGCTTTCTTTTGTAACCATTGTCTTTCGAAGTCTTGTGTGTGTGTCTTTCTCTTCCTTTCAATCTCTGCGTATCTAGGTTGCAACTGAAGTATTTTGCCGTACTAAAATTCTTTTTATTTTCCTGACACACGTCACATTGGATGCGAATCAAATCTCTTCGCAGACTCAAATTCTTCTCATTTATCAAGTTCACCAATGGTAGATTAAAAGAGTTTGAAGCAGAGCTTTTCTCAGAATCTTTAAACCTGTGAGGTTAAAGTCCCATTTAAAACTTAGAACAACAAACTTATTTGGTAAAAAAGGGATAGAACATTGTTTTAGGACTGACCGTTTATCCGTAACTTCTTTTTCTCTCTAACATTTGTACTGACGAATAGCAAAGTCCGCTGTTGAGATACCAACCTTACATTTCTCGCTAGAAGAAAAATCCATGATCTTGCGTCTTGAAAGATGTGACAGTTGTCTTCTTAGATCGGCTTTGTCGGCCAGACATTCAACTAGCTCACGTTTCTGACTAGCATTCCGGGTCAGAATTTGATTCCTAAAAAATCTGAGAAAAAAAAGAATGGGTTGAACTTTTTTCGGCCGTAGGAAGACCACATTTTTGCTTACATTTTTTTTTATTTCTGCGCGGTTTTTTGGTTTTTGTTTATTTTGTTATTTTTTTGTAAGTGAAAGTTAATAGAGCTGAATCTTTTTTGAGCTTCTGACGTAGGTTTCAGATGCTCTTTTCGAGATGGCTTCAGAAGGTGGAGTGACTCGAATAAAGGACTTGCTCATAAGGTTTGTTGGAATACGAGGATAAAAGGTACCGGTCTAACTCGAGCCTCTTTTCTCATTCTTCTCCAATTCCTCTCAGCGGCAAGTCTCTTCTTTCTCGAATATCAATTCTTGTGTTTGTTAACTTATAGATTGCATACATTATTTTTATAATTATTTTATATTTCAACTAAAGATGAATCCATGCTACAGACAAAAAAAAACTCACAGAATCCATAAATGCTTAACAGTCAAGAACAGCCTAATCCTCAATCGTTTTATGACTGGAAGAAATTTTTTTCTTTTTCAAAACTTATTTTTTTAACTAAGGAATTTTTTTACTACTGCTAGCACGTTTATTCAAACCTCGAAAACTACCGTACCTCGAGAGGTTATGCGCGGAAAAGAAGAAACTGTTAATTATAGTTTCACGCCCGGATAAAAACTATTGTTCGTTTCTTCCTAAACATCAGTTTTTTCCGGTATGGGAACTCGAGAAGCATAATCAATTTTCTCGTATTATTGTAAATGAATACAGTTGTAATCTTATTGCTTTGGCTATCTTGATAATGACGCGTAATGTTAAATTTATACAAAAAATTTTCTCGCTGAGTGTGAACTGTTTGAGGCTTTTTACTTGAGCAAAAGGTTGCTCCTATTAAAGGTTTGCTCCTCTCCGTGAGAAAAAACTTTCAACTTATCGTTTTCCGTGGTGTAAAAGAGTCTTGGAAAATATGTAGTGAAGTATTTTAAGCAATAAAAACCCCATGTCTTCGCAAAGTTCACCTGATTGTAGGATTTAAAAAAAAATTTTTTCCAATTTTCATTTTCATTCAAGTTTTTTCCACTATTTGCCCCTCTGCTATAACTTGTTGCATCATCTTATTAGAGGAAAAGATAAAATAAATGTCCTCGAGTTTTTGAGACTACATTAGGGATTGACAACTTCAAATTGTCAATTTATATTCAGCGTTCAATGGCTTACATTACATGGATTAATGTGATCCTATTGTGGAATGTAAAGTCTTTTGCATGACACAAGGAGTCTTAGGATGATTGGAGTTTGAGTGGCAGCCAAGACATTCAGTGAAGCAAGCCCTTTTAACATACAGAACATCGGAATACATATACAAACATCAACAACAAGAGCACTTGGATTTTCGCTCTCTCCTTGCTTTGTTTTCGTCCTATACCTCTTTTGTGTTTTATTAGATTTACTCTCATTTTTCTTTTTCTCTCTTCCTCATAACCATCTCAGCTGTTTTTTCTTGTTCCTTTACCAAATTTATCGTGTAATTCGGATCTTTCCTACTAGACACCTCATTTTCCTTCTCTTTATATTTTCTTGAGCAAAAAATGCATTCTACAAGCTGACTTCGAACATTAATGGGTTCTCCAAGCGAATTTGGAGAAAATTTCTTGTCTTGTGAAAAACTGGAATACCATTTGATAAATAGAAAATAACCTAGTCAATTTTGAGAAAAGAAAAGAAAATTTCATGATTTCGAAACTCAAAGAAACTCAAGGTAGACAGACATCTCACACAACTTTCCAGGCAGTTTGTTTATTATGCGGGACACCCGCAATCCACAAAAGTTTGGCCTTGCTGTTAATTGTATTCTTGACTGACCTCCCCTTCAATGTCATAAACAATACTTGGACAGTTTTTTACTGAGTGTAAAGACATTCCACTTTGTACTTTTAATTTCTTCTGAAAGAATAAGGTTTTACTCGTAATACCCATTTATTTTTTTCCGATCAGAATATTTCTTTCGAATTTTAGTTTATGAGTAAACTCGTTTGCTTCTTGTGCTGATGGCTTTTCTCTTCAGTGAATGGAACTGAAAGCTGCTTTTTGTAAAGTTTTGCGGATGTTATCTTAAATATTCATCTACTCATTTCAAGTTATTGAAAACTCTCATTCGAAAACGGTACCAGCCTGAAATTCGGAAGACAAGCGGCTCGTTATGTGAAAAAAAAGGGTTATTCGCCAAGTTTTCTCTCCAGGGTTAATCTCATGCGACATTTACAAGCATCGGTTGACGCGTTAAAAGGTAATTAAGTCTATATAAGATCGCCGTTGACAACTGTGTGTTGAAGCCCACTTGCACGGAACTGTAATCTAATATCAGTAGCGTATTTTTCTACCATGAAAAAAATCTTATCCTTTCAAACTCTTGCTAATCATCAGATTTGCTTCAAATACCCTCATCGAGTGTCCAATCAGGCAGTATTGTCACTAATACCTACTTCAACAATTATACATACATATACAAAATGATTTATCGTAGCTATTAATCTACAAGGCATAAACACTATGTTCATGATGTATAGTGCAGGTAATGAGGTGCGAAAAATTAAAAATTTAGAAAACGAAAATTTCATAGTCGAAATGCCTAACGAAATCAGAATAAATTAGTTTAAAAGAAGGTAGATAAGGGTTCGGTGTTGCAGGCGTTTAGAGCAGGTTCTGCACGTTCATCCCGAGAAGTACTCCAGTCAGCCAACTCATCGCTTCTGGTAAGTTTATGAAAACGAGTCGATTCCTTCCGGTGGAATTTTTTTCTGTGGGATACTTCAGCCAAATTTTGTCTGTCAAACTGGGTTACTGATAATTCTCTCTTCTGTCTGAATCGTGAACTCCGGAGTTACGCACCATTCATGACGCAATCGCTTGATAAGCATGCGTGACTAAGAAAACAAGGCATATGAGCCTTTCATATAATATTTTCGCAAGAAATAGCAAAGTGTCCCCGTGGTGTAATGGTAACACGCGCTCCCGGTTTGAGTCGAGAGGGTCTGGGTTCGATCCCGCCCGGGGGACTAGCTTTTTTCTGTGCGATAGTTCAATCATTTGTCGATTCTTATGAATTTTAGACCAGGTCAAGTATAACATGTTTTAAAAAAACATGAAGTGAAAAAATAAATAAATAGTTCGTCTTTTGGAGCGCTACCTAGCGTATCAGTCTAGTATTTTTCAAGTCGCGGACTCGGTACCCATGCTTTCTGGCAAAGTCGTTGACGAAACTCGAATTAGAAATAGTCATTCTAATCAGACCATACTTTCGAATAGTATTCTTCGTTACCGTCTGTTCTAAGTCTTGACATCAAAACAAAACACACGTAGATTAGTTAACGTGAGTGTATTTGTATGAATCAAAATGCTTCATCGAAACTCGAACTCAGCAGTAATATAATACTGAGCTTTTTTTTCTTTCCAGTCGAGAGTCGCGCAGCATTCGAACTTCCCGCCAGAACACACCTCCAGTCGGCCTGTGCGGGAATGTCACCAGCAGCAGCCACAAACTTGCCACGCCTATCGTAAACAACAACACTACACGCTCAAAGTCTTACGACTTTGCGACGTAAGTACTATAAGGACGTATGTCCTTTGTGACGTTTATTCATCGCCGCTTTTCCGAAAAGTGATAAGATTGAAAGAGTATTGCCAGACATCCTTTTCAATCGCTTCTGGACAGATGGATGCCCTCGAGTTAGAACTGGGTTCTAAACAAAACCTATGTATTTGAAGAATATGCGATAGTTTTTATACTGCAAAACAATATTATGTTGACTTTTGTATTTTTTGTAATTTTTAAAGCTTAGTTTCCAACAACAGAGAAGATAAGTTTGAAGGGTTGAAAAAGGGTTTTTTTCTTACAGCATACAGAAAACTCTTTTCTCGGTGAGGAATCTGTTGTACTCGCATTTCTTTTCAATTTAAAAAGCTCTGCGAATCAAATACTCTAAATTGAAATTACTTTTTCTTTCTAAAAAGCTGCGGATTTGTTTATTTTCTGTTTCTTTCCATTTTCTCCGCTCGCTCAATTCAAGTCTTTAAAACCTTTGGAATTTCTTTCCCAGTTTGAACTCATTCACCCGCACAAGAGAAAAAAGGCCCACTGTATAAACAGCGGTATGTTATTTATTTATATTTACATGTTGTTCATATAATATACAATGATAGTACACAAACATCATGTGGGTTATAGTGATTCCAACAAGTTGGAAGATAATAAGCATTAAAGGAACAAACCAAACAGTAGATCATAAACATTACAACTGAACACATGAACACATTGAGCGGAACAATATTATAAATACTAAACACTTGAATTTAATTCAGTAAACAGACGAGCAGATCTTATTGCGAATGACTTTATACGACAAATTGTTTTCGGGGCACGAAAATGTAATTTGAAGTTAGATCCACGTGTCGCGGATTGTCTTAAATTATAGAAATGGGGTTTTCTGTCTGAAAGAGTTGTTTTTCCCCCTATTAGTTTTAAAAGTAAACTCAAATCGTTCGATTCTCTTATGCTTTCCAATGAAAAAAGGCCTAATTTTTTGTTTCTAATTTGACTGTTTGGCATGTTTATGTAATCAGTACCAAAGCAGCGATAGAAAACTCGGCGAGTGAAAAAGTTTTGGACGTTTTCCAATTTTCTAATATCTTTAACGAAATGGGGGGAATAGACAGTGGTACAATGTTGAAGAATAGATTTGATATAAATGTTATAGGCATCAATGAGCACTTTCGTGCTCTTACTTTTGAGAACTTTTAGAATGAGATAGCATTTACGTTTGGCTTTCGATGCGATTATAGAGCAATGAGAAGAAAAGGTTAATCTATTATCTACAATGAAACCTAAATCACGGATCTCATGACAATATTCAAGGTTGGATCCGTTCAATGAGTAAGGATAACGAGGGGGTTGTTGTGGACCTATTCTTAAAACTTTACATTTGGGAAGAGATAACGGTAATTGCCAAGCTTTTGACCAATCAAGAACAGAATCCATAGCGTTTTGCAAAGGAGTATGAGAGTCATTAGAAGACAAGTGCTTAAATACTTTCATATCGTCGGCGAAGACCTTTATTTTACAAGAAGAAGAGGAAATTTTAGAAACAATATCTGAAGTGAAAATGATGAAAAGTAATGGGCCGAGAACACTGCCCTGAGGGACTCCACTGCTCACAGTGAAGCTATCGGAAAGTGTGTCTCTAACCCTAACTTGATAGGTTCTGTTACTTAAGTATTCTTCTATCCAAGAAACTATCTTAATTGGAAATTGATATTCTTTCAGTTTATGGATAAGTTTAATATGAGAAACTTTATCAAAAGCCTTTTCAAAATCGAAGTAAATTATATCTGTAAATTTCTTCTTATCAATCTCTGATGTACATTCGTCTAGAAATAAGAGCATAAGTTGTTCTATGGATCTCTTGCGACGGAAGCCATACTGGTCATCATGAAGAATATCATTTCTTTTACAGTGATTATCAATTTCTTTAGATAAAATTTTTTCGAATATACGACAGAAGAGAGAAGTTATACTAATTGGGCGATAATTAGATGGGCTGTTGAAAGGGGGCTTCTTTTTGACTGGAGTCACTATAGAGTGTTTCCATCTTTGGGGGATCTGAGCCTTCTGATAGGAGTCGTTATATATGATTTCAAGAGGGATGGATAAAGGTACGGCAATCTTTTTTATAAAGAGCATGTTTAAATTATCTGGAGTACTACAAGAGGAGATTGGATACTTTTCAATTAGATCACAGATTTCATGACGTTTAAATAATGGTGTTTCTGGATTCAATATTGTTTTGATAGGAGAGGGTTCAAAAGGAGGAAGTATTCCATTATCTTTAGTAAAACATTTCTGAAATGTTCTAGCAAGAAGATTAGCTTTTTCTAAATCTTTACTTGTTTACTTCTAATGTTGCTCCACTTCACACTCGATCCTGCAAAAAAAAAAGAAGCTTTGTTCAAGTTTATAACCCTTAAGAGGCTAGATTCCTTGATTTCGAATTTGATGAAGAGGAAGAAGTTGGCTTTCCTTTGTTTCGAAATGGGGATAATCTTTCAGTTGTCAGAAGGTCGAATTTATTTTGAACTCTGAAGAATCCTAACATTTGGTTAACACTTCAGAGCGTTTAAAACGCCTCAAATTTTCAAGAGGAACTGGAAACCACCTAATTAGGTATCATGTGTTCAGAAGTAGGACTTGAACAGAAATACCGTCGAAAAAAATCAGGACTACCGGCAACAAAAAAAACGCAGGATTACCTACGCATGACTGTCAGATTAAATATTTAGTTAAGGGTTCATAGCTGTAATAACTGCTTCAACCTACGTAACTTTTCACATGTGCTCATCTGAGTGTTCTCACCCGGTAGAACTTACCGTGTTTCTCCCCTCCAATCATATTCAACTGAGTTTTATTAACCAAGTATGTATGTCGTTAAACAATAGCCTGTTCTCTGTAGCTCCACACTTAGTTTTGTTTGTACTGGTTGCTGGTCGGCATTCCTTGTCGGTCTGGCTTACTCTCTCTTTCCTTTTCTTCCTCTCTCTTTCTCTCTCACCTACTCACACTTCCTACATATCTTACTCTCTCTCCTCCTCTCTCTCCTACTCTCTTCCTTTTCCTCTTACCCTTTCTCTCTCTCTCTCTTTTTCTCTTCCCCACCTTCACACCTCAGTGTTCATCACACAATTTAACTCTTTCTCCCACGAGCTCTTCCTCTAATCTATTTATTCATTTATCTGATTCCCTCCATACTCTTCGGATTCTGTAAATTCCCCAATGTTTTCTATTTTCATTCCCATTAGTTTAAATTTTTATTACTCCTCTTTTTTCTCTCATTTTAGTAGCTACATATTTGATTGGTTTCTTTTCTCCCTATTACTGTTTCTCCATTCCTTGTTCCAATCCTCTCATTCTTAACTTCATAGTTTTTCTCTTCTCTTCTCTATTCTCTCACGCTCTTTCACTGCCCGACGTGAAACTGACTTTTTAAAAAACTGCTACATCACACTTACCTCTGTAAGATGCGTTCACGGTTTACGAAAAGCGCTCTACGTGATTAGCCCCTTTCGCAAGGCAACAGTTCTTTTGTCTTTCGGTTTCTTTTTTTCATCAACTCTACTTCCAAATGCTGCTCACCCATGTTCCCTTTGTCTATCTTTCTCTCTCTCTCTCTCTCTCTCTCTCTCTCTCTCTCTCTCTCTCTCTCTCTCTCTCTCTCTCTCTCTCTCTCTCTCTCTCTCTCTCTGTGAATATCTAAATTCACCTATGACTTGCGTTCGGTTTGTCATTCAGCTTTGGTGCTTCCTCCAATAGTTGGGTGAGAAGATGAAGATGCATTTCTTCAGCTACTACCGATATACCCATCTCTAAATTCTTACTTCCTCTGCTTATTTCTATCTCTTCTTATTCTTTGCTTTTTATCTTCTCCTCTATTTTTCCATCACTTTATTTCATTCTCTCTCTTTTTCTATTCTCGGCACAAACTCTGCGCTTTCTCTCTCTGTATGAAAACTTCTCTCTATCTTTCTCTTCCTACGTATCTCTGTTACTACCTAAAGATATCTTTCAACTCTTTCTCTCTGTCTTCCTCTCCAATTCGTGAAATGAAGACTCGAAATTATTTACTTCTTTTTTTTTGTTGTTCTAAATAATGTTTTTTGTTTGTCATTACTCCTCCCTTTTTCGTTATTTCGGTGTTTCTTTCCAGCTTTCTTTCTTCGTGCATAGTTTCAAACGGACTCGGTTTCATGCTGGTTAGCATTATATATGTATACATACTTCCAATCTTTTGTCTCAACGTCAATTTTTTCTATGCAGATGGTTTTTTTCGAAGTATGAAAATGCATCCAAGAAGTTGGATAGTTGAAATGTCTGTAATTATGAGTGTACGTTTAATATGTAAAACAGTGCTACAGTATGATTAACTTCGGCTGCTTCAGTTTTAAAGCTTTCCTTGAGCTTTGAGATAAAAACTTATTACTAAATCTGAGCCTCCGTAAGTGTTTCCTTTGGTGTATAGTTGTGGAGTTTGTTTCGGTCCATATTTGTGTATAATATGTTTGTGTTCTTCAAGAATAGGCCTTACAAGTCACCATACAAGCAAACTTGAAAAAAATAGGCCTTACAAGTCACCATACAAGCAAACGTAAAAGTTCTTGAACCTAGTAAAAGTTCTTGAACCTAGTAAAAGTTCTTAAACCTAGTAAAAGTTTCCAGAACAGATTTGATAGTTTTATGAAACTGTTTTTACTTGAAGCACTCAGTGATGTATGTTCCAATAAAAAAGGTTTTGTTTGAAAAAGACCCAGAAGTTCTTACTTTTAATCAAGAACAATTTTCATAGTTCGAATTATTCATAACCGAAACTTTGCAACTTTAATTATTGAAAAAGAGAGACAAATGAAAAATTAACTTTTCTAACTTTGTGTCGTTTAATCTTTACTCGCAAATTTACTCTAGGCGTCTTGAGTTCACAGTGATCATATGAGAAAAAAATTGAAAGTCATGCCGGTTTTTCTCAATGTTGCTAACACTGAAGTAACAACAAGCATTGCCACCCCAGTGAAATTTTGATTATCATTAACGTACCGTTCTTGTAGTTCAAGTGTAGTTCAAGTTCAAAAAGAAACAACGTGTGCTAGATATTTCGACACATGTGTATGTACAAATTAGTATTTTTCCCGAAGTTTTAACCATTAACGCTTAGTAGCTGAACTGGAAGAGTGAAGAGGGCAGTGCCTTACTAAGCTACAGTGAACTACTGAACTACAACAAACTGCTGAGCTACAATAAACTCTGAAATGTGACTGGATTAAAAAGACCCCAGTTCTTCTTCATCATGTACGCCATGTCAGTCCTATTTGTAAATTTATTATTTTCTCTCGATTTTGCAGATGTTTCCCCTAATTTTTTTTATAAGTTTCTCACAACCGGATTCTGAACTTGTCATTCGCTCCCTCTAAAACTTATTCTTTTGCAGCCAATAACTCTTGTGATAAAGTCAGAGAGGTTTCACAAGTTTTGGTTACATAACGTTCAGCTCTTATTAGCTCTGGTTTATCATCAACAATATCGAGTCTGAAATTTACAGTGTCAAAAAAAGATTTCGTAATAATTCGAATAATGATTTCGCATTGCTAGCCATATACTAAGAGCGCCTTGTTGTTTCTTTGTAAGGCGAAGTAATGCCTTATCAGTGTTTCTTCTACGTTTGTTCATAACTTTTTGCACTATTTCAATTAATCGAATGGACTTTGTAAGGTCAAAGGAGTCCGTGAATTTTAAGCTGAATTTCTCTGTTCACTAGATTCTCTCGGAGAGACTGCATGTTCTGAGATGCCTGTACTAAAGTTTAGACATTGGAATTTAGAATGTGATTTGAACGAAACGGTCTCAAAATCTCCAGCCCGGCTAGAAACTGATTTCACACGAAAAATGGGGAAGCTGGAATTAAAAAAAACAATAACAATCATCTCAAAAATCAGTGTGATAACGAACCCGTGCTTTGAGAGATGTCATACTGATTTATAGTCTGTACTAGTACTCTATTAAAGGGGCTACGCATACAGTACCCAGAAAAAGTGGCAAAAAATCATCAGTGCAACTGAAATTTAGGAGCGGTGAAGTTCTAAAACAAAATCAAGAACCAAACTAAGATTGATAACTTTATGATCAAGCTACACACAAATGTTATTTGAGAAGATAAGGGAACACAACTTTTCATGAGTGCGAAGAACCATTTCCTTAACTTTTGAGTTACCGGTGGTCCTAGAAAAGTAATACTTCACCTACAAGTTTTGGACATTGCTTAACTGGTACTGTATGGGTATAGCGCAGTCTTTTGATGAAGAAAAAAGACGGCTGATTTCGATCCCGCTTTCGATTATCTTTGGCCTAGTGATAGATTGACAAATTTTTCTCGCGAAAGGTTCTCAAGACAAAAACTGACAGTTTTTGATTTGTTCATAAAGGGTGAATGGAAATCTTTGAGTACATTTAAAAGCAGACTCGACTGTGTAAAACGCTAGTAGAACGAAAAATTTGTTGCTTTTCATTTTAACGCTACTAGAAAAGGCAAAGGACTTGACAATTCAGAAGTACATACATATTATTTCAAGGTTCCTATGCAACCCAAAGGCGTGGTTGCTCCTAAGAAGAAATCATTCAAGTTAACGTATTTCCTCTTTCTCCCGCTTTTCCCACTCATATCAGCAGGGTCTCGCACCCGTTTTCTAGTTTCCTGCGCTAAAACCTATCAAAAATTCTTCTTCCGTCTGCACGATTGTCAAGGTCCTAATGAAAAAGGATTCAGCTGACAGAGCAAGGAGTCCCTTCGAATGAGCTAGCATTCTAATATATTGCTTGAAATTCTGAAGAACCTTGGATATTGGATTAGAATCTTGTTTATTGTTCACTGTGGCAATGAATGTGTGTTTTGGAATGAACTTTTGTTTTTGAAGGCTTTTTTGTAGAATTTCCTTGAGGACATTCAATGTCTAATATGGCATTCTATTTCAATTATTTCGTTTACTTTTCAGTTTCTTTAAGTAACAAATGCATAAATTAAAGACCTCAGCAAAATTTGCGCTGATACAATGAACACAAAAAGCACAATACATGTATATATAAGGTTTTGATGTGTGGTGAATAGAATACTGTATCATTTATAGCTACATCCCAGTAATGTGTGGTGAATAGAATACTGTATCATTTATAGCTACATCCCAGTAATTACTTTAGCACTCAACGGAAAATGCTGATGCTCAATTAAAGAAAAACCTTTTACCTGATCATATTTTTCTGAACACATTTAAAATTTTGTTTGCCTATGTTAGAGAACGATTTTTTTTTCTCTTGGGATTGATTTAATATTGTTCAAACTGTGGTATTAATATCAGATTCTCTCACTTTTTTTCTGAGGTGCAACCCTATCAAAAACTCGAACCGTAATTTTATTTTTGAAACTTTACTTATTTACTTCTTTTTATATCCGGTCATAATTTAAGTAGAGTATGTACATTTACCTAACTTTTTAATATTTTCCTGATTTTTATTTTGACTGAGCTAGAAGTTATCAATCTGTAACGGTTTAGGGCTCGAACCCCTTCTCTTCCTCTCCCCCTTCCATATTTTGACTGAGCTAAAAGTCATCAATCTGTAACGGTTCTACCCCTTCCATATTTTGACTGAGGAAGAAGTTATCAATCTGGAACGGTTTAGGGCTCGAACCCCTTTTCTTCCCCTCCCCCTTCCATATTTTGACTGAAGAAGAAGTTTTCAATCTGTAACGGTTTAGGGCTCTATCCCCTTCTCTTCCCCTCCCCCTTCCACATTTCGACTGAGCTAAAAGTTATCAATCTGTAACGGTTTAGGGCTCGTGCCCCTTCTCTTCCCCCTTCCAGATTTTCACTGAGCTAAAAGTTATCAATCTGTAACAGTTCAGGGCTCGAACCCCTTCTCTCCCCTCCCCTTCCATATTTTGATCCCGCAGTTGTACAAGAAGCACCGCTTCGGTTTTAATAGAAATGGTTGATCTGCAAAACCTTTAAACAATTCTGGGAGGGGAAGGGTGGAAAAAATTGAACGTTGAGGTTTTACGAAAACCTCCCCTGTTTCCTCTCCTCAACAAAAAAATGGGTGGCTCAAATCCACAAACGGCAATTTTCCCCTTAAGCATTCCACTTAGCATTTTCTTGAGAAAAAAAGTTCTTATGACGCAGAACGCGATAGAACGTACCTAGAGCTCTGCTCTGCATACATTGGGAAATATAAATTTTAAGTCACCGATTTCGCTGAAAATTTCACCAAAGGATATTTCAAGTATGGCGAGTAAGATGGTCTTTTTTATTTTTCCTGATTTTAGCTCTCCGAAAAGCTTGAGAGGATTGAAAAAAGCTTGTTTCGCCGAAAGTACATGAGAGTGTCGCACTGTTCTAAGAGGCATATGTCAGTCAGATTGATAGCTAGATCCACCAAATACCGAGTCGATGTAGTCGAATGATGTATCTTCGAGTGCCTATGTTTGCTTTTTAGCATATTCATTTTCACGGTTTTCGCGAGAACAAATATCAAAACAGACATTTCATGAAAAGATGAAAAAAATGGTTTTTCTCGGAGTACAGGAAAAAGATCCGGGATTCCAGTCAGTATGTTGTAGCCCTGAGTTTTTGCTACAACTTTCGACTACATCATTTTTTCAAACTACTTAGGCAAACTCGAAATACATCGCTTTGAGTTCGTATATTACTATAGGTGGGGATATGTCTAAAGATTTCACAATAGAGCTAGGAGTCTAAAACCAAGAGAATCATACTTTCTATCCACTCCTGATTTCAAAATAATAACAAACTTGATGCTAGGACGTCGGGAACCCTGTCAAATAGGTACCTAGGTTTCAAAACTAACTTTTGAAAAAAACTTGTTTGGATTCTAAAATAACTCAACGCGTTTTTCGAATTGAGAGATGAAATTTGATCAGTATGTTGGAATTTGTTGAACTAGATATGCAGGTAGATTCAAGTTTGTGAATTTGATTATCAATTAGTTATGCCAGTTTTAAAAAACCTGAAAACGGTTTTTTGGTCGGAACTCATCATGTTTTGATTTGAGCAAAAAGTGATTCACTACAAAATGTTCATCGTTGTGTGGGGCATGACGTGAAAAAAGTTCAACAACTGCATGTCAATTTCGAAACGAGTTATGGCCACTTCAAAAAAAAAGACCCTAAAACCCTTGAAATCGACTTTTTCAAAAAAAAATTTTTCATTCATTCTCATTAGCTCAACTAGACAAATTCGATAGTGTAAGAACCTCAGAGACAAACCTTTTTTGAAAACAGTTATTACGGTTAGTTCAAACCTTGAAAAAAGGTATTTTAGGTCCCCAATGAGGTTTTTTGTGTTTGAACTAACCATAATAACTCTTTCCAAAGTAGGTTTATCTTTTAGGTTCTCACATTATCAAATTTGTATAGTTGAGCTGATGAAAATGAATGAATAATGTTTTCAAAAAAAGTCGATTTTAAGGGTTTTAGGGTCTTTTTTTGAAGTGGCCATAACTCGCTCCAAAATTGAAGGGTATTTGTGGAACTTTGTCGATGTCATGCCTCAAACAACGATAAACATTTTTGTAGTTAATCACTTTTTGCTCAAATCAAAACATGATGAGTTCCGACCAAAAAACCGTCGATTTTAAGGGTTTTAGGGTCTTTTTTTGAAGTGACCATAACTCGCTCCAAAATTGAAGGGCATTTGTGGAACTTTGTCGATGTCATGCCTCATACAAAGATAAACATTTTTGTAGTTAATCACTTTTTGCTCAAATCAAAACATGATGAGTTCCGACCAAAAAACCGTTTTCAGGTTTTTTTTAAAACTGGCATAACTAATTGATAATCAAATTCACAAACTTGAATCTACCTGCATATCTAAGTTCAACAAATTCCAACATACTGATCAAATTTCATCTCTCAATTCGAAAAACGCGTTGAGTTATTTTAGAATCCAAACAAGTTTTTTTCAAAAGTTAGTTTTAAAAACGAGGTACCTATTTAACATGGTTCCCGACGTCCTAGAATCAAGTTTGTTATCATTTCGGAATCAGGAGTGGATAGCAAGTATGATTCTCTTGGTTTTAGACTCCTAGATCTATTGTGAAATCTTTAGACATACCCCCATCTATAGTAATATACGAACTCAAAGCGATGTATCTCGAGTTTGCCTAAGTAGTTTGAAAAACGATGTAGACGGAAGTTGTAGCAAAAACTCAGGGCTACAACATAATGACTGGAATCCCGGATCATTTTCCTGTACTCCGAGAAAAACCATTTTTTCATCTTTTCATAAATGTCTGTTTTGATATTTGTTCTCGCGAAAACCGTGAAAGTTGAATATGCTAAAAAGCAAACAAAGGTACTCGAAGATACATCATTCGACTACATCGACTCGGTATTTGGTGGATCTAGCTATCAATCTGACTGACATATGCCTCTTAGAACAGTGCGACACCCTCATGTACTTTCGGCGAAACAAGCCTTTTTCAATCCTCTCATGCTTTTCGGAGAGCTAAAATCAGAAAAAATAAAGTTGACCATCGTTTTCGCCATACTTGAAATACCCTTTGGTGAAATTTTCAGCGAAATCGGTGACATAAAAATTTATATTTCCCCACCCGATCCCACTCTATCGCGTTCCGCGTCTTATTACTAAACCCTTCGTTTGTCTAAAATTACCCACTTTCTTGAGTCCATTAGGTTTTGCTAATTTTAGATTTAAACATTCCTGAGAAAAAAAATCAAATTCCGGGAGAAGTACGATTTCATCAGAATCTATATGTAGAAACCTAAAAAAAACCTTTTAAAAAAAGTTATTCTGGGAAACTGGGGAGGAGGTGGAGAGGAAAAAGTGAAACATTGAGTGTCCATGAAAGCAACCTCAGTCCCTTTTTCCCCCTCCGCATCAAAAAAATGGGTGTTTTAAATCCACAGACGGCAATTTTCACCTTGCGCATTTCCCAGCACAACTTCTTGAGAGAATAGTTCGTTTTACTAAAACCTTTGAATTAGAAAACAGGTTTGTATTTAATTACCCACTTTCTAGATTCTAAAAAGTTTTGATAATTACAGATTTAGCCTGAAAAATCATTTCTAAGAGAAAATCAAATTTCGGAAAAAGCACGACTTCATGAGAAATTATAGAAACAACGAGAAAACAATGTTTTCATAAATAATTTTGTAAAAATGTAATGAAATACTTATAATATAACTAAATTAATTGAAGAATGTCGATTAATACGAATCACAAATTGTACTACATACATATTTTGGAACTTTTCTTTTTTTATTTTCTTCTTTTTTTCACAAAAAATTTCCATTGTTTGACTCTTCAAGGGTCCCACTCAAAAAGGCTGTTGTTACCCATACTTCTCATTCAAGTAATACCTTTTAATCTCTTGCTTCAGCAATTTGGAAGCCTTTTTCTTCAATAATCTCATAAATCAAGATGTCTGAAGCGCGAAAATCCATAATAAAACCCGCGCAGACTTTTTATTCTCCCGTTTCGACGTGTTTCTGTAGCCTCCTCTGGCCCTTTTCTCTTGCGCCCTCCCTTTTCTCTCTCTTTCACAACAACTCGCCAATGTCCTCCCTTAATTGCGCTTTCTCTTCCTAGTTACTTCCCCTTCCCCATATCGTTATTATGCCTTTTTCAATGCTCTCCTCGACCCTTTCTAACCCCTTTTCTTTCCCTCCCAGTGAAATGGAACTGAGAAAGATTTCGACAAGAACTTGGTGAGGCACGTAAGCGTCTTGCGCGGAATCCAAGTACTTCCGTGGTCCCATAGTTGAAGACTTTGAAATTTGAGACTCAACCTTTGTAATCCTCTACTGAGCTACAAACAACATCTGCTATATGTACATTTTCGTTGCGACAAGACAGGCCAGAAAAAACTTTTCAACATATTCACTGGACCACCAAGGATGGCGATTCTGTACTGACCCTGAGACGCATTAGAGACGTCAGAACCTTCGAGAAAAAGTCTTCGACTCTGTGTGTATAACAAGTAAAAGTAAGAGATGCCTCGAATACGAGAATACAAATCTACAGCAACAGTTTCTTCGACTTCTCACAGAAGCAAGTACTTGCCCCTCTTCTTCGGTAATCCTCGTCGCGTCAGGTCAATATTGATTTACTTGAGTTTTGTTGCAATTTTCGATTCATTCCGCCTAAAACTGTTTTCTATGTGATTATGATTGATCTACGAACGTGATGTTTGAAGATTTCTTCGAGATAAATTGGAGAATAAGTGAGCAGCCTTTTAGGCCTGTCTTTTTCCACTGTTTGTTTGGTAAAGTAAGACTTTTTAATTTCGAGAGCCTAAGGTTCTCGTGAAATTTTGAGCTGTTGAGAAAAAATTATGCGTATAACTCTCGTGTTCCCTGACATGCTGCCAAGATGTTTATCCCGAGGAGAAGGGAGTGATTCGCTAGCTTAATTTGTGCATGAACATTATAACATTTACAAACACGATGATTTTGGAGATTTCACTCATAAAGTTTGACGAAGCTAACTTTTTCGGAAAGTTCCGAAAAGTATCATATTTCCAAATGCAGTCCCACTTTGTTACTTCTTATGTGATCCCCTACTAAAACTAAAAAGAATCTGTGTATTTCTTTTTTTTAACTTGAATAAGTGTATTTGTACTTTCCCCTTTTTGCGATTGTCTTATTTTTGTTTTCCCCCTTTTTTGTTTTGCTGCTTTTTGAATTCAAACTCTGTTTACACCTACATATTTTCTCGCCGAAAACGGGAATATAAGGTACAAATGCTTCAAACAATCATAAATTTTTTTAATGGTCTATGGGGTTATTTTGTTAATTCCATTCCCAATCTCTTTCAAAACCGCATGACGTTTTTTTTTATTTCTGAATTTCTCTTAATCCTGAATTCTCTCGTACTTTGTATATCATTATCCCTCTGTCTTTTCTTATCTTTCTCTCTCTCCTTTCTGATATTTTTTTCTCTTTCTCATCTTCATCTCAGTCACTCAATAATTCTCTTGTTCGCACTTTTCTTCTCACTGCATCTTCGATGATCAGTTGAGTTGGTGAGTGATTAGGGTTGAGAAAGAGCATGTGAAAGAGAGAGACTGAAAGAGAAATAATAGTTCCAGGGGAGAAATATGCATAAACTAGGGGATAATCAGAGGAGCAGAAAGTTTTTCGTTATCCGTAGGGCGAAGCGAAGACTGACAGCCGAAGAAGCAGCTGCTCACTGCACATTTTGAGTTTCTCTTCATTTTTCTCTGCCTCTTTGCATTTGCATCGCCCACACTCTCTCTCGGGCTTTCTTTTTCTCTCACTCGCACTCTTCATAATCAGTCTTCTTTCAACGTGTGCACCCTCGTTGTTCGAATGGTTCTCTCAGAGGCATGTATCATACATCATGAAAGATCATGAAAGAGGATCTCTCTTTCTTCAATGCTTAGACTCAACTACACTTCCTTTAAATTCCTTCCTAGGAGTATTTGTAATGCCAACTCAATTTTAATTAAATTTGTTGTATTTTCCAGCTTTCCCTTTTTTTGCTACTTCCAAACGATACTGACTTTTTTTTGTAGTAATTGGGGCATGCTGGAATACGCTCGTTGTTCCCACCAATGTCTTTCGTTGTCCGGAGGTGACATACACTTTCGAAATGACACCAAATACATGTCGCTGTCTCCATGTTCCTCGCAGCAAAGGTGTTCTCCATCCACTTCATCTTGTCGCGCGACTTCGCTCCCGCTCAACTTGAAAGAACGGTCTGGTGGCGAAACTAAATTTGCCTATTCTTGTGTTCAGCTTTTTCGTCGTTCTTGTACGCTCATTGCCAACATAACTTTTAAAATAGACTTATTGGAGTCATGGTTAAATTTTTCATCTCTCTCTCCATCTTTTTCGCTTTCTCTCTCTCTCTCTCTCTCTCTCTCTCTCTCTCTCTCTCACTCTCTTTCTCTCTCGCAATATATGGAAAATTTTCGTTCTTGCAGTCAGTCTTGCAGTCAGACTTCAAACTCTTACGGGAGCCTTGATAAATGCATTATCACATTTAGTACGTCAAATGAGGACTCCTCTCCATGAAGACCATTTTTTGAGTAGTTCTTCTCTTTTTCCTTTTTGTGTCACTTTCCTCATCGTTCTGGCAGCCGCTCTGTAGTAAATCTCTTGCAGCCTCTCTTTAATCGTTTCAGAACGGTTAAACTTGGAGACGAAGCTAATTCTACTTTGGTCAAAAGATGATAGAACTAGGGTTGAAGATATGTCTCAGCTATGGATGAAGAAAGGAACACATGAACATAAATCCAGTTTGAACCTCTGGAGAAAATTTCTTTTTCCAAAAATTTTCAAGGAGCTTTTCTCTTTCTTTTTTCCTTTCTCTTTCTTTGAGTTCCCACAAATTTCCGCATTTTCGTGGTCAAAAATTAAATGTTCTCTGTCAACTTACTGACTACTCAAAACTTTTGAAACTTAGACGAGTTCTAAACAAAAGTGTCTAAAAAACGAAACAAAAGAAAACTTGTTCCAGTTAATTAGACGGCAACTATAAAGTTGTAGCGTGTTTGCCTTTCACAAATGAGTTCCTTACTGTGTTTCCCCTATGTAA
Source organism: Allodiplogaster pararmata (assembly GCA_964056735.1). Classification (NCBI taxonomy): domain Eukaryota; kingdom Metazoa; phylum Nematoda; class Chromadorea; order Rhabditida; family Diplogasteridae; genus Allodiplogaster; species Allodiplogaster pararmata. The sequence continues at coordinate 34,994,321 of OZ057404.1, read as the reverse complement.
GAGGCTCTCCTAAGGGACCCTCATGCGTCGAACCTTTCTTTTCAAATATGGCGTTTCGTAGCTCAAAATCCTGCTGCTTTTACAACCAAAAATCGAATAGGCTACGTTAATTGAATAAAAAACTTCAGAAACTGTTTTTCTTCCTTAAAAGTTGAAATAGTATTGTATTTCCCGGTCTTCAAAAAATGCATACCAATCGACTGCTGAAAGACTAGAAAGCTAAGGTGATGGAAAGTCTCTAAACATTTCCGATTATTCAAAAAAATATTTTCACTAACGTTAGAATGCTATTGTTCTCCAAGCATTTTTCATTTCACTATGCTATTGTTCTCGAAGCATTTTTCATTTTAGTCACCAGAATGACTACCAGAGCTATCGAGTTTTTAAAGCTTAAAATTAATATTTTAAAATCGTATTTCTCAGCGAGTTACGTTGGAAAAAGTGTTTGTGAATGATACGAAGCAGGAAGAACTGGAAAAGAAAATAAAGAAAATAATATCTTTCATTCCGCGCGCTTCTGAAACTATTGCTATTCAGAAGATTTAATTTTAATCGGTAAAATTATTGATTGTTTACTTTGATATGAGCATCAGGTTTGTCGCTTGGCCACGCAATTAGTAAATCGAAAAAAAAAGGGAAGAAAGTTCAGAGAGCAACTTCACAATGAATTCTTTACGGCTCGTCTTCAACTCCAGAATATTTAGTGATAGATGAACGCTCTTAGCATCAGAAATGTGAGGAAAAACCGTAGCAAAAATAAATTCGGAAGAGCACTAGTTTTATTAGCACAGAGGAGTTAATAAAACGGAAAAAACCATCTTAATTGGCACTAACACCACCTACCGCTCCATTTTTTTTTCAAATCAAGTAGAAGTCATTGAGTGAAAAATGTTACACGGCCTTGAAGTTCTTTTTGATTGCGAATTAGTTGATGAAATAAAATCTGAATTTTTAAAACATGAAGGTTATATGTATGGTCAAAAAAAAATATTTTTTTAGCTTTTTTGAGTTTAGAACTTCTAGTACAAATGATTATAGGGCAACTTGCGACATTGATGAGCCGAATGGATTGCTCCTCACGCGTAGAGGATCGACCGCCTCACGAAGAGTTACTTCTGATGTTCAATTCTCTTTTCTAAAAAAAATCTCATTCGTATCGATTTCACTCATGTGAAGCAGTGAAGAAGAGAGAAGATTCACTTTTTAAACAAGATTTGACCTAGCAAAGAATCAATAACACAAGACAAGAAAAAGGTTGTTTTTTTCACAGTTTGTTCCGAAAATATTTCAAATTTTTTTATTTATTATACTCAGTTAGCGCGAAAGTTTTTCGCTTCAAATCATTCACTATTCTAGCTCGGTTCTCCCTCACCCACACCTTCAAGATTGCGGAGATGAGGTGGAAAGCCGATTGTATAGCAAACTCAATACTCAGTGACGAGCGATGACACCTCGGTATTTTCAGCTCAGCCCCCAACGAGGTACGCCTGCTTCCGACAGTGACAAGGGCAACAACGACCTTATCACAATCAACGTCTCCGGTCTCAGGTTTCAGACATTCGAGAGGACGCTCAGGAGGTAACTGAAACTCATTGAGAATTACTGTTTAAGCGTCAGAACTTACAGTAGTAGCTTTGCCGTTAGGCAGAACTGTATACATAGTTCTGAACATTTGGTAGAGATTTAAAATATTGAGAACCCGGTTTCTATTCAAACCGGTTGTCACTACCGCTTCTGCTTCAACTAATATCAAATATGCGGAGTTCCATAATGTTTCTAAGATCTCGAACTTGGATGTGAGATAAGAGAATCATTCGTCAAATCATTTCAGGTACCCAGACACACTCCTAGGTAATCACTTGAAAAGAGAGAGATACTACAACAAGGACACTAAGGAGTACTTTTTCGACCGGCATCGATCTTCGTTAGATTGCCTTATTTTTTGCTCGAATGACTGACTATGAAGAAACAAAAGCTAACGGAGCGAGAATTCCAGGTGCTCGTCTGTCTAAGATCAAGAAAACGTTTTACTCTATCGTCTACATTCAAAATATGTATATTTCCTGTTCAGTACTATATGTATATTGCACCGAGTTTTGATCTTGAACTTGATAAAAAATTCACTGTCGGCTTCCTTTATTGTTGGGGAAGCAGCTCTGACAAGCTATTTCATCAATCATAAAGTCCGCATTATGAATACGAATTATGATCAACTATAAGAGTCAACTGTTGCTTTCTGTCAATCACAACTGCGTCGGAGTTTGGGACTTTTTTTATAGCGGAAACTCATAAGCGGAGAAAGCAGGAAAGCGCATTTGATAGATGCATGTATGTACTCTTATTTGCTGTGTCGTGCCTTTTTGAAAGCGCTGTTGAAGAGACAAGATGGGTCCGAACGTTTCGCTTTATCAAAGCATCTTCAGCGAATATATATCATTTAGGAATGATGAAGGGTCAGAGTTGAGAGACCACCGTAGAAGAATATGCGTTTAACTCAGCACCAACTTTACATTATGTATGTACTATTGAAAAAGTATCAGGATGAATGAGAATGCAAAAAGTTTAAGTTTAATTAAAGAATAAAAGGGCAAGCGTTGATTCTTCTAATAATATCAAAAGAACTAGTTAAATTGTTTGATGATAGGAGAAGTGTCTTTCCAGGTTCGAAGCCATTCTGTACATTTATCAGAGCGGAGGGTTGATTAAGCGACCCGACTACGTTCCACTCGAGTTCTTTCTATCAGAGTTACGCTTCTATCAGGTAATACCTTTTCAAATAACCGAAAGAGAATACCAACTATGTTATGCTTTT
>OZ057404.1:34709875-34991309 GCA_964056735.1 Allodiplogaster pararmata | reverse complement strand
GTTTCAAAAATGTTAAATACTTTTTTAGATTAAGTGGACAATGTAATTATGAACTCATCCTTGAAGTTTTTTTTGAACAAGTACCAATTGAAAACTAGCCACAGTTGAATACCAATTCCTAGTTTGCTTCAGGCGAATCTGGGAGTTGATGGAGTTCCCTGACTCGAGCCTTGCCGCCAGAATTGTCGCCTTGATATCAGTATCCGTTATCATAATGTCAGTTCCGTACTTTTAATTAGAGGACTTTTTGCTCCCTCCAGTTTTAAAAAGAAGATAATTCTCACAAATGACGTTCATGTGTTTACTTATAAACTAAAAAAAACCATTTCGGAATAAGCCTTAGGAGTATAATTAAAACGAAAGCAGAAGTTGAAAGATCGGGGAAGAGGAGGAGAAGAGAAAAAAGAAAGATAAAAAGCTAGATATAAAAAGAGATAAAGGCGTGGAAGCATGCAAGCAAGTGGAGTTAATTCAGTTCGATAGCCTCCTTCTGTTTGGAGACTCTTCCACCAGCGGAAGAAGAGCCTCCCGCTGTTGAAAATGAAACATTACATGCCGGTACGACTTTGAAGTGTAAATTTTTTTTCCTTTTTCTGTATTTCGCTGGCAACAAATGATTTAATTTCTATTTATTTCTAACAAATTTCTAGAGTATTCCGTTCTAGAGTGTTTGATGTCAGGAAACTTTACGGTCTTTCATTCACTCTTTCTTTTTTCTTCTTCTCGTATTCTAAATTAAAATGGACTATCTCTTAATAAAGCTCTTAGCAACGTTTGTAATAGTATTTATGTATATGTATAGTTCTAAACTATAAGACGAAAACTTATGGAAATATGGCTGAAGTTCATTTTTTTAAATTTTCATTCATCCCAGTTTCTAGCTCTGATTACTCGCTTCTTCCGTTATTCAGAAAATCGTGGGCGTGCATTGATTTGCTTAGAATGCAAAACGCGAGCATAAGCCATCGAAACTTGACTCAACAGTAAGGGATAGAGTCATTACTTATAAAAGCAATAGAATATGCATCACATTGGAGGAAGTTTCTTCCGGTTAGTATTAAATCGAATTTTGTTCAGGTAAAGAAGTTTCCGATCCACCAAAGAACTGGAACTTGTTCTTCTGGCTAGAATCTGCCTGCATAATCTGGTTCACAGTAGGTTCGTTTTCTATTTCACGTTCTGTTTTTGTAACTTTATAAAATTAGTTTAATTGACTTAGATTTTGAGTAATTACTAAAAAAACTCAATTTTTTATTATTGACTACAATAGTTGTGAACTGAAGTAGGGAATACAACAGCGGAACCTTCTTATAGGGGCTGCACTTGATCAGATTCCAAGCTTCGGCTTCAATTCATAGCTCAGGTAATGATCAGAATGATTTGGTGAGAGCTTTGCTTTGCTAGAGAGACTGTTGTGATGGTGCCTCAATCCATAACTGACCATTGGTCTTTTTTAAATCGACTGAAAGTTCAGTCAACATTCTAGAAAGCTCTCCTTACAATGATGTTTGAACCGATAAAACTTAGTTGTCTTTCAGAATTTCTTTTGCGATTCTTCTCGTGTCCCAGCAAGAAAGTCTTCATGAAGACGATGATGAACGTGATCGACGTCGTTGCAATCGCTCCCTTTTTCATCAATCTTTTCTGGTTCAAACTGTTTCTGTTCCCAAGTCCCCACTTCTTAGGAAAAAAACCACGTTCGAAAAATGGAGCTTTCTTTCAAACCAACTTCGATCGGTTGCTGATTGAACTGCTATTTCAAATCCCAAAGTTCACGGGTTCTGATCTTTTTTTTAACCATTGGTTTGATATTTTCCTTATTTATGGATCAATTTATTTATCTGTCAAACTTTATTTCTATATTTATTTCAATCATTATCAACCGATTAGTTTCTCACAGGGAGTTCAAAAGCTCCGCTGGTGTCAACTTCGCAGTGCTACGAGTACTCCGACTTGTCCGAGTCTTCCGAATCTTCAAACTCAGCAGGTTTGTCTTTCAAAACGCCATTATGATGTTAGAGAGACTCAGCAAGCGTCTCCATCATAAGGAATATCTCTATTTCAGATACATTAATACTGAGCAATGTGTATGTAAAATGTATGTAAAGACTTACATTTTTCCATGAACAATATCCAACTTTTCTATGCACTATAAATGTTACATAACCCCAGTTTTTGTTCTATATAAACATAGAATGTTTGATACAGTGTCTATATAAACATAGAATGTTTGATACAGTTTTAATGCGCTGATTTTCTCAACTTCAAAAAAATTCCAGGGGAAAAATAATGAAAAACTTTAAACTTTGAAGAATTTATTCTGGAAAAGTAAATGTTTTTTTAAACATCAAGTTGTGTTCTGGTCAAAGTGATTGGTAATAAGGTGGTGTTTGGAGAACGTCATTAAGGCGGATTTAAAACAAAAAGGTTTTCAATCTGCCTATATAATTCTGTAGGACATAAAACATTTCACGTTGAAGTACGTAAACAGTTTGAGAAGATTTTGAGAATTATGACCTTCTGATCGTGACTTATTACAATTTGTTTAAGACATTCGGTGGGTCTTCAAATTCTCGCGAAGACATTCCAGGCTTCCCTCCGAGAACTGGGCCTTCTAATATTTTTCATGGTATCGAAGTCCTTACTTACTCTTGTTTTGCTTTCAATTCACTTCAAACGCTTCACTTTAATGTATTTGACTCTAACCGCCTGAAGATATATCTCGAAGTGTTGATGATAAGAATTCGGAAAAAAGTTGGTCTCAAACGAAATAGTTTTATTCATACACCGCTGACAAAACGTGAATAGGAGCAAGGTTTCACAACTTTTTCACAACAAATGTCACCCGCTCGAAAACAATGAAAACGAAGTAAAGGGACATAATAAGAGTTTCAAATCGAGCCGAGTAGCTTAAACGTTCTTGAGCCGATGGTATTTTTTCAATAGTCAACCTGAATCCAAAATTTTAAATGAAGTATTTGATGGTAATCAGATAAAAACTACCTTTAAAATTTTTTTTCACATGTTTATTGAAATTATGATTCTATTACTGACTTCACTAAAAGGCCTTTTTCTTATTTGTTAAACTGAATAAGATGACCGTTCGAATAGGAGCTATTCAAAAACCTTTATCGGCTCCTAATTCAACTAGAGTAACCATTTAAATTCCGCAGGAGCTACCCAAAGACCTTTTTCCTTTTCGAACTGACTAGGACATTCAATCATAAATTATTTACTCTAGATTCACTCTTCATCCCTATTGTAGATGATCGCTCTTGTTCTCTTTGCCTCTGGAATGTACTTTGCGGAGCAGGGCGAACCCAACACTAAGTTCACCTCCATTCCGGCTTCCTTCTGGTTTGTGCTCGTCACAATGACAACCGTCGGGTGAGCAATGTTTATCTTTTCTGATGCACTTGACACACATTGTGCATGAAATTTTTTTGTTTAGTTCTCATGTTAAAGATCTTTGTGAAGCTTTTTCTGTACAGCTACGGTGATCTCGTCCCGACTGGTCTTTATGGAAAGCTGGTCGGTTCAATGTGCGCGCTGATTGGTGTGCTCACACTTGCGCTGCCTGTCCCCATCATTGTTAGTACTCTAATTCTTCACATTTTCTACGACTCAGCGTAACAAGCAAAACCTGAAATATTCGTTTTCTTTACGGAAAGTTATTTTTGAACATGAGTTTAAACTCAAACGCTGCGTGGTGTATGCAAAAGTTATCAATTAAGTGAGTATCAAGTGAAATTTCTATAACTTTATATCACACAATAATCGAAACCTGAAGGAACCGCAAATAAGCTCATAAATTTTAAAAATTAATTTCATCTTAATCATTGAGCCGAATGCACCGTGCAATTCCTGAAACCATAGACAACATTGTTTGAGGTCGGTAACTTCAAAGTGTTCTATCGGCAAGAGACGAAGCTAGCGGCTATGGTGAGCGCTGGAAAGGTTCACATTTCGAATTCTCTCATACTCTCTCATATTAAGAAATATTCTATTACATTATTTTGAATTTCAATTTAGGCGGTTTTGTTCTTTCGAACTTTTTTATTGCATTTGTTGTTGACGTTGAGATTGGGGGGTTAGCATAACGTTAAGAAGACGAAGAAGTCAGCTGACTGATGGGAGGACGTCAAGGCAAAGCGGAGGTCGTTGTGGGGGGAACAAAAGTTATGTTCAAAAAAGATGAGTTCTTAAAAAATGAAGAAAAACGGAAAGCGAGCTAATTGCCAGTAAAGAGTGGTTGGGGGAAAACAGCTTCGATTATCTTTCAACCTTCGATTTCTTCTCAGTGAAGTGTAAAACACCAGGAAATGAATGCTCAGCATGTTACGCGCGAAGCAAACACAACAAGTTCTACCTAAATCTGATCTACTGAATGCTCAATGCTAGCCCATAAAAATTAGAAAGGCTGTCGATGTTGTTCTCCTTGACATATCTAAGGCCTTTGACACAGTAGACCATAATCTTTTAGTACGCAAACTTGAAAATATAGGAATTTGTAATCCTGTCCTTGGATGGATTCGTGATTATTTGACTGAAAGAATGCAGACTATTTGTGTTGACAACGAGTTTTCAAGCACTTCCTCTGTAATTAGTGGTGTGCCCCAAGGATCAACAATCGGCCCTAAATTATTCTTATTATTTATCGATGACATAAAGGAAGTTATTCCTTCGACTGTGCAATATTCGATATATGCCGACGACGTGAAACTGTTTACTGAAGTACCACTTTTCTCTTCCGATCTCCAAATAGCCATTGATAACATCTCTAACTGGTGTCAACATTCCAATCTTGAGCTATCTGCTAAAAAATGCGTTGTTTCACACTTCGGTTCCAATGCCATGATGAATTACTATCTTAACGGAGTGGTCATGAATAAATCTTCTGAAGTAAATGATTTAGACGTTGTGTTCTCTGATAATCTTTCCTCCAATAAACAAGTCGAGATTGTCTGTAAGAAAGCAACAAACCTTGCGAACTTATTCTTGCGTACATTCAAGACTAAGTCTCTTGATGTTCTGACACTAGCTTTTGTCACTTATGTTCGCCCAATCCTCGAATACGCGACTGTAGTTTGGTCCCCAACAACCATAGGCCTTGTGAAAGACATTGAAAAAGTTCAAAGGAGTTTCACCAGAAGAATCCTAGCTAGGAACGGACTTCCTCGATTAGATTACTCTGAAAGACTAGAAATGCTTAATCTAGAGTCACTTGAATACCGCCGCGTTGTTGCTGACCTAGCATTTATCCATAAAAGAATACATTCGTGTTCTGAATTTGATTCTTCCAGACTGATCATTGTTAAACCACTTCTTAAGAATATTAGAAATGCTCACAAGTTGAGAATCGCATTGCCTTTCGCTATAAACAGCTCCCGGTTCTCTACATGTGCATCAAGAATTATCTCTATATGGAACTGCCTACCTTCTGAAATAGTATGCATTCATTCTGATATGATGTTTCTGACGAAACTGAAAGAACTTCCTAAACATACTATTTTACCTAGCCCTATTGTTTCTGACTAATGGCTTTAATACACTGCCACTGTATTACCTCACCTTCTTCTTTTTCATTTCTTAATTTTATCATATATAAAAATCCATGTTATATTGTTTTTATATTTCGATTCCACGTTAAACACACATGTATGTACATGGAAATTAAGAATGAATGAATGAATAAATCTGCTCTACTGAATGCTCATTGCTAGCCTTAAATTTGATCTACTGAATGCTCATTGCTAGCACTTTGGAAACAAATAAAACACAAGGAAGTGCACAACATGTTGTTCCGCAAGTAGTTAAAGGGTTTAAAAATTATTAACTGATGATGAAGGGCAAAACTTGTTAGATCCTTAATAAATCATTTTCAGAGAAGTGAGTTTTTGAGCTTAATGAGTGATTGGTGTTTTCGTAGGTGAGAGAGCAGGAATACGCGGACTTCAATGAGGATGATGCCTGACTGGGAGCGGGGATGCATGCCAGAACATCTGTTAGTCATTGCTTTCCGATATGGCTTACTAGCGAGACCTGTGTTCTCTCTATTGTTGAGGGACTATATTCGAGCTCACTATCAGCTCATTTTACCTCGATTACTGTCACTCGAGTCAATGTATTCAGGTTTATAATGATTCCAAGGATAAGTTTGTAGGATGCAACTTGAATACATGTATTGAAGATGGATCCAGAATATTCGAAATCAGAATTGAGTCACTTTATCGGAACATAAAGTAACTAAATACTCAAAGCAACATTCCTTGAAACGAATCGGTTATAAACAGTTGGTGCAGGCGTACCGCAATGCTAAGCCTATGCGTCAAGTCCTAAATGCAAATTTAACTTTGAACCAATTTAACAGGATCAAGGAGAAAAAAAGGTAGTAGTGCTCGATTACTCAACGTGCTAGTAATTACTAGTAATTACTAGTAACACTAGTAACACACTAGTAATTACTAGTAATTACTCAAAAAAGTAGATAATAGTTCTAATGGACTAAGCATGTATTTCAAGTTAATAAATTCATACCCTTTGTCGAGGCAGAATTATTCAAGCTCGAATTAGGAAGCTCGTAAGCTTTTTAAGAGGATGACGCTGAAATAAATGAAGAAACAGTAGGAAAACATAAATTTTATAGAAGTGTTCGTGAGTACTGGAAACTGCATATGTTAGTTGTGATGAATGTTCATTGAAATTAAGCCCCGTCAGCACATTGTATGCACATTGTATGTTACATGTTTTAATTTTCCCGAGATCGTCCTTGTTCAAGTTTCGAATTTATTGAGTTCGTGGTTTGTTCAAAGGAGACGCCATTTTGTATTTCAATATTTCAAATTTCAAAATGCATTTCAATAAATAAATAAATAAATAAATAAATTTTGTGCTTGAGCATCAGAACAAGATTTACTTTTCTCTATTCTCGGTTTAATTGTGTTTCTCAGTGAATAGTCAATTAGAGAGTTTTTGTCTATTTTTGACATTTCCTACAAAAAAATCAGAAAGTCAAAAAAGAGTTCGGAAGAAAGAATTTGAAAAAGCACTACTCGAATCAGAAATGTTTTTATCTTGCTTGTGTGGAAGAAAGTAGTTAAAAAGTTAAAAATTTATTCATTCCTCGGAAACTTCAAATTTATTCATTCCTCGGAAACTTCAAATTTATTCATTCCTCGGAAACTTCAAATTTATTCATTCCTCGGAAACTTCATGTGTGCTATTTTTAGCCTCGATATTTCCTTGCAGTCCTTTAATTTGTTTTCCCAAACCTCTCTTCAATTATCTTCTTATTCCGAGAATGCAAGGTAGCCGCGGTATAGTTGATCCATTACAGTTTGTTCTGGAGGTGTCCCCCAGCAGCAACACTTCAGACAGATCTCCCAGTGTCATGCTCGCAGACATCGAGCGGCCAGTTCTAAGAAAACTCACCGCGAACTTCTGAGATGAAATGCAGACAAAGTCAAACAGCTTTTCTCGCACTCATCTCCACTAACTGAGCAGTTGACGTGTTCGAGCTCCCAAAAGACCCACTTAGTTTATCAGATTTTCATAATACATATTACTTTGAACCTCTCTGGAAGTTATCGATTCCTACTTCATTACATTTCGATTGGAGTTAGGTTGATTCACTATGCAGTATTTTAAAACTATGTTTCGAGGAAAGCGTACTATTTCTCTTTGCTTACATTTCACGTTTCGATGACAAGTCTTCTTTTTAAAATAAATTTTGTTCATGAGAAATTTTTCTTCAAATTATTGATTGCTTCCTTGTAATTTATAAGCAACTTAGTCATCGTTCACTTTGAGATTTTTTTTAAACAGCGGTTCGGTGTGATTATAATATATATTTAAATATATTTATATATTTAAATATATATTATAATATATATTTAAATATATTTATATATTTAAATATATATTATAATATATATTTAAAAACCGTTTGAGACGCAACTTCACAGATTTCATGGCTTTCACTGCAGTGCGATAGTTCTTCAAATAGTCTACTTCTATATACAACTACCTGTCGTCTCAGGTCTTTTATCTCTATTACACGAATAATTCAAAATCACTTATATATATAGAAAAGCCCAATGTCTTATTATATTTGCTAGAAACAAAAGACCTATTATTTCTTCTCGTTTTATATTCTGAGTAGCCTCTGAGAAGTTCTTTTGTTCAAACCCTGTGAATGCTAGTAATCGGTATCATTCTGTGCGGGTTCATCGTATTCGACCAGAGTTAGCAGTTGCTACGCGACAGATATTACATATTATACAAAACTGATATATTGAACTGAGAATTTTCGGTTCATTTCACAAATTGAAGATGCAGGTAGATTCAGTCACTGTCAATGATTCGCAGGTAGTCCGGCCACATCTTTCTCCTCGGTTTTTCTCTCTCTATGTGTCCTTTTGTAAAGATCCTTGATAACTGAAGTATCCTTTCAAAATTTACTAAAAATCCTCTACTTGTTTGAATGTAAAAGATGGCCTTTCACTTGCTCTCATTATCATCGTTTGAAGGGTTTGTACTTCCCAGGTTTTTGGTTTTGTTTTCAGTTTTCTCATAAGATCAACTCACGGATGACATCTCATGTTTTATCCATTTGCAATGAAGAAGCTTTCATTCATCTAAGATGAATTGAGTGCAGATAAAAAACAACTCCACTTCTTTATTCCTTCTTTTACTTGATCGTTTAAGTGTCCTTCCAAGTCCAACCCCAAGTATAGAAGTACTATCCATCTACTCTTTTTCATCGATATAACGCTGAGGTTTTTCGTTTACAGGTTTTTTAAAAGCTGTACTCAATTAAACTCCGTTATTAAACATTTTCGGTCACTCTACTTATAGAAGAACGAGATAAATACAATATCAAATCCCCTACCGCTTACATTCCATTCGATCGTTCTTTTTATACAATAAATAAACCTTTTCTTTTTGAATTGTGTCCTCTCTATTTCTCAGTAAAGTTCATCTGTTTCTTCAAGAGCATCTGAATTCAAAAAATCACACTAACATACACTGATATTTTTTCTGTTAGTTCCACATCGTTACACTAACAAATTGAATCTTAGTGTCTATTATTGTAATTTTCAAGCCCCAACTTTTCATCAGGGTTTCATGAAATTTCGCACTGCAACAACTCACACCCGAGTTTTTGCAATATATATTATTTTATAAAGCTTTTTTTTCAAACGATATCGTATTAAGTCGTACGGCCTTGTTAGCGTGAAGTTAACTAAACTTCAGCAGAATATGTCGATTGCGAAATTCGGGTCCGAGTTGTGGCGTTGCGAAACGTCGGGTTACCCTCTATTGGGTTCCTTTCTTTTACTCCATGAGTAGATGAGAGAAAGTATGATGATATTATCAGTGAGGTTGAGCATATCCACGTGGAGATGAAAAGTTTTATGGATTTTGCTCTGTTGAAACTTTATATTTTCAATTACTATGAAATGAAAAACTTCATATAAATGCAGGACGTGTTAAAGAAAAATCTGTTCCAACACCAGAACTATGATGCAAGTAGCATCAGAGCTCCCGTTCCTATGATGCAAGTAGCATCAGAGCTCCCGTTCCTATGATGCAAGTAGCATCAGAGCTCCCGTTCCTATGATGCAAGTAGCATCAGAGCTCCCGTTCCTATGATGCAAGTAGCATCAGAGCTCCCGTTCCTATGATGCAAGTAGCATCAGAGCTCCCGTTCCTATGATGCAAGTAGCATCAGAGCTCCCGTTCCTATGATGCAAGTAGCATCAGAGCTCCCGTTCCTATGATGCAAGTAGCATCAGAGCTCCCGTTCCTATGATGCAAGTAGCATCAGAGCTCCCGTTCCTATGATGCAAGTAGCATCAGAGCTCCCGTTCCTATGATGCAAGTAGCATCAGAGCTCCCGTTCCTATGATGCAAGTAGCATCAGAGCTCCCGTTCCCTAACAGTACCAGATATCGGTAAAATCGAGTGGAATAAATGCGCTGTTTGAGTAACATATCGCTCTAGTGAATTTACACTGCCTATTCGCAATTCACTGCCTATTCGCAATTCACTGCCTATTCGCAATTCACTGCCTATTCGCAATTCACTGCCTATTCGCAATTCACTGCCTATTCGCAATTCACTGCCTATTCGCAATTCACTGCCTATTCGCAATTATGTCGGCCTCGACAACAAATGAAGATGCAGCTCTCCTACAAAAATCTCTGAAAGACTTTCTTGACGCGGAAGAGAAGACACCTTCTCTTCCACTCCACGTCGTACTTCTCCTGAGAACCTGCAACGCTCTTTTCGACAAGTTCTACACAAGCTCCGTCAGCCAAGAGACCATCCGAAAGGAGATCGATGAGGAGAAAAGGCTTCGCTCCGTCGTCATCGAGAGGGCTCCTGAAAACACCGATGCTCGTCCTTCCGCACAGACTCAGCACGATTCTCAACTCATTACCAGTCTTCTAGATGCATCTGGTATCGCCGTCGGTGGAATCTCTCACTTCAGAATGGGAAAGCCGCCGAATACGCCAGGAACGAGTTCGTCTAGACTTCTCAAAGTAATCTTCCCCACCAAAGGACATCAAAGACTGTTTCTTTCAAAGAGTGCCTTACTACGCAAGAATAATCAATTCCAAGGAATCAATGTCCGACCCAGTCTTACTAAAGAGCAAAGAGAGAGAGAGAGTACTTGCTAAGACAAGAGAAACATAAGTTATTATCGGAAGGAAAAGACTACGTCATCTTCGATGGTGAATTGATGCCCCGGAATGAAGCAGACCAAAAGCGACGATCTCCAGCACAGCCGCGCTACTCCGCCTTTCCAAATGCTCGAAGCAGTCAGAACATAACAGTACGAGCTCCGAAGTCGACACGAACAAGCAGCGCCCTCATTCGAAGCCAGACGAATCCTACGCCGAAGACGTCAAACTGAGATCATGTACCGGTCTGAAAGCTTTCTATTTCAATATTCGTTCAATTAAAAATAAACTTTCATTGTTGCGTTCCTTTCTTGAAATAGAGCAACCAGATGTAGTAGCTCTTAGTGAAACTTGGCTTAACTCTAGAGTAGCTGATTCAGAAATTACCGGTCTTCTTCCTTACAATGTTATTAGAAATGATAGAGACTCTAGAGGAGGAGGTGTGGCTCTCATAATGCGGGATCATTTAACTTTCGCTAGACAATCATTTTGTGATACATGTGAAGATGTTGCGGTTGATTTGTTCTTAGCAAACTCATTCTGTCGTATAATAGTTTGCTACCGTCCTCCAAATTACAATGCTGAACTAACTACTACATTATGCGATTTGTTAGTAGACTTAACAGCATCTTGTAACTTCCCAGCTATCGTAGTAGGAGACTTCAACAGCGACTTTTTAACTAATCCGTCAATTGTTTCTGATAAGATTTTACGGTCTTTCGTAGATACTGCTGGCTATAATCTTATGCTTAATGATCCGACTCGCCATACCAAATGTATAGACTGGCTTTTGACAACTGAGAAGAATATTGTATCTAGCTAGCCCTTGCATCATTCCACCGTTTCATTCGTGTGATCATTCTGGAATTCAGTTCACCTTGCAATTTTCCTTTGCACTTCCTGAAAGCGATGTTATTCTTTATTTCGCTAGAGCTGATTTTGAAGCACTGAATGAATATTTTTCAAGTATAGAATGGGAGAATCGTTTTGACTATTTTCATGATATTGATGATTTGTATAATCGTTTCTGTAAAATAGTGCATGATGCGATAGAATTACATGTACCGAGACGACTCCCTCGTTCTCCATTTGCCTCTTATCCTTCCTATATACATAGACTCATCAAATACAGAAATTCACTTTTTCTTGATATTACAATACCCTTCATTCGCACTATTTAGATGAAAGCTAGTTCAGACCTTCTCAAACAAGTTAAGAAATGGAATAAGTATTGTGAGAGGAAAAAACTGAAGAGAGCAGCTGACCTCTATCGCCATATTGCTTCCCTCACTAAACCTAAATCAGCTCCCCCACGCTGTTTGAAAACTGCTACTGGTTGTACTGTTGTTGATTCTCTCTCAAAATGCGATTTATTAGCTTCCGAGTTTGCATCTTCTTACACTAAAGACGATGGCTTTCCTCCTCCAATCTACGGTGATTCTATTCCTCCCCAACCAGATGATCATTTGTTCTTGCCATGTAATGTTTACCGAGTTCTCTCCAAGCTCAAACCTACTGGTAGCGTCGGTGCGGATGGAATTCCTCAAATAGTTTTCAAAAAGTGTGCCAAATCACTCGCTCTTCCGCTCACTCACATTTTCAATTTCTCTTTATGGCTTGGTAAGACACCTTCCGTATGGAAACATTCTCTGATTACTGCTATCCCTAAGTCAGCGAAAGACTCTTCCCTACCGTCCTCGTATAGACCAATATCCATTCTCTCCCCTGCTTCTAAAGTCATGGAACGTTTGATAAGAGCTATCATCGATGAACATTTAGCGAAATTCGAATTGTTACCTCAAAATCAACATGGTTTTCGCTCCCGTGCTTCTGTTGTTACTAATCTTTTAGTCTGTGAAGACGACTGGACACAAGATATCAGTAAAGGCTTATCTAGAGATGTGATTTATCTAGACTTTACCAAAGCTTTCGATACGATAAGTATACCTAAGTTATTGACAAAACTTGCACGTTTCGGTTTGTCCCTATCTTTGATGTCTTGGCTAGAATCTTTTCTTGACGGTCGAATTTTTTCTGTACGAATGGGCAAGACAATATCTGCTCCTCAACCTGTGACATCTGGCGTGCCACAGGGTTCCGTATTAGGACCATTTCTGTTTTCTCTATACATTAGCGAATTGAATTATGTGCTTAGCCCTTATCCGAATATACGCTATCAAGCATACGCTGATGACATTAAGTTATATGTATCTCACAGTGCTCACAATATAACTGAACGAACTATCGAAATGCAGAATTGTCTAGATAATGTGTATAATTGGTGCGTAGCCAACCATCTTTCTTTATCTTCGAACAAGACCTATCATCTACGCTTAGGCAAAACTTCTCCTCCTTTCAATTATCACCTAAATAACTGTGTTTTAAAAGTATCTACTCAAGTGAGAGACCTTGGATTCCAACTAGTACCATCTCTTCGCAGACATGACGCGATTCTGGAACGAACTATGAAGGCTACTAAAGCGATGTATGCTATGCTCCGCTCTATAAGCATCAATGATTCCCAAGTACTTGTTAAGTGTTTCAATACATATGTTCTACCTCATCTAGAATTTGCCTCTTGTCTATGGAATCCAATATACCGGAAGGATTCTGATCTCCTAGAAAAGGTTTTGAGATCTTTCTCTAGAATACTCTTTTATCGATGTTTCCCACAGCCTGATTATCCTCTCAGCCTTCCATGTTACAGAGATCGTCTGAATCTAATCGGCCTAAGTACTTTAGCCGAAAGAAGGGTGATTGCCGACCTTAAAATGGGTTGGAAGATCTTCAATGACAAGTCTATTATCGAAAAAGCACGCATTTTCAAGAGCACCTCCTCTACTCGCACTAATATGAATGGTATTGCTATTGAATGTACTTCTTCGACGTCTAGATTCAATTGTTTCGGTTTACGTGTTTCAAGAATGTTTTACGTAATCCCGAGTGAAATACTGAATTCAAGAACAGTAGAGCAGTTTATAAATCGTCTCCGTAACGAGAATGTGATATGTGACCTGGAGAATAACTAGTAGCATTTAGATATTTGCCTTACTTTTAGATACTTGCCTTACTTTGAGATATTTGCCTTACTTTAGATATTTGCCTTACTTTTAGATATTTGCCTTACTTTTAGATATTTGCCTTACTTTAGATATGTGCCTTACTTGTCGCCATACTTGAATATTATTTACAATGTCTCTCACCATAACTTTGCATTGCAAAATGTCGATAAAATATAAATATATATAAATACTTGATAATCAGCGGGTAATTAATTTATCTTTCTGGAACCGGATGCCTTTTTATGTGATGAGTTCATGCTCTGTTCAAAAAAGGTTCATCAACTGCGTACCGATTGTTGTGAAACGCTTTTTGTGCGAATCCTATTTCATGTGACACGTGGCAACATTTATAGGAGGGAAAACATTGAATGATTCATTTCGATAGATCAAATCCAATATTTCATGGCTTTATAATACATATAACAATTCTCTTCAGGCACACTCAAGGATGACTAGAAGAAGTATAGTGATGGTAAGAAGCAAACTCAATCAGCTGGGTTTTTTGTGTAGTTCACTTAGAATTCATTGCTTGCGCTTATGGTAATGATCAGATCACGAATCTCATACTTAACAAGATTCATTTCTATGATAATACCTTCTATTCCGGATAATAACTTCCACAACAATAATGTTTAATGTGCTATTGGTCGAAAATAAAACCATCTACATAAAAGTGTTGAATTGAAACCATAGTGGTATATAAATTCAGTGTCAGAGAATGTAGTGCAATAAGGAAAACAGAAGAAAAATTCAAAAATGAAAAGCGAGAACAAAGAAACACTCACAACAAGAAAAATATCCATCGGAAAAAATGCTAATGCAACCATTTTCTATTCGAGATCTTTTCTATGGAAATTTTGTATATTCGAGATCTCTTCTACAATACGAAATAATCTGGTGAAATTTACCGAACCACACGCATTGTAGAAGGGCTGGTACACTTACCAAATTAATGTATTATTTAAAGGATCAGTCGAAGTGAGATCAAAAAGAAAATTAACTGATTGCATGAGAATTCTTTCCGGAGACAATGAAAACCCAGGGAGTGACTACCCACGGGCTATGTACAGTACGGTGCGACTTCATCTGACGGCGACAACTTGGTATTTTCGTTTATCTCGACCACCACGCGCTAGTGAAAGAGATTGGCAGAGGGGAGAGCAACAATGACAGCGAGCTGTCCATGTGATTATCAACGCTGTTTCGTGAGATGTCAGCTATGAATGTCATTGTCACTGAGTCTCCATGTCCTTCTCCGCTCATCTAGCGCTCAATGTTGAGAAGAACGCGCATACGTGCGCAATGAAATGGTCATGAATTCACTCTCAAGCGCTCTCTTGTCAAGAGTGGCAACACTGAAGGGCAAGAAGACTTTCTCTGGGTATGCATTCGCCAATTAAGACAAAATTTTTCAAGTTATGAACTGTAGAAATCAGGAAATAGTGGAAAGTGGTGAAGAGAAAAATTTGAAGTTCAAAATCTAAATTTTAGAAAAGTTGGATTTACGACACATTAATTTATAGAGTTCTTTTTGACTACAATTCATGAAGGGTGGAAGTAGATGGAAGAAAAGGGAAATTAATTACTATCAAAACAGCAGATGTTAAAGTTACGGATTTTCATCGTTAAGCTTTGTTACATAGTAGAAAAACAAAAAAAGGAATGTAAACTCTGTGCTGAAAAAAAAAATTCTAACAAAGATAAAACAAGAACTGCAAATAAAACTTTGATAGATTTGATTTAATTGATAACAAGAACTCACAACAATGAAACTGTGGAAATAATCAATAAACTATTGATTACACTAATCTTAACAGTTAATTTCATTCCTATGTTACTTGGGAAATGAAGCGATGTTGAAAAGATAAGATTGTACTGGAACATTTGACAAGAACTTACTCTAAAAACATTGTTAGGAAGAGCAACAAAAAAAACTTTCACAAGCGCAAGGAGTTAGCCGGAGGATAGTAGCCATTTTGGCGGGAATCTATATGTATGTACAAAAACTGCTTCGAGCACGCGAGTTTTCAACTGGAAGACCTCGCTACCTCTTTTTTCACTTCATTCCTCACAAAATCTTTTTCATTATCTTTTGAGGAAGTGAATTTAGAAAAACTATGTAGTTCGAAAGCTAAAAAGCATAGTTTGATCTTATCAACACCAAGAACTGAAAATAAATCTTGAAACATTCAAAGAAGCTCGAGATTACTTTTTCGAATTTTGAATCCATCTAGCTCGGATAGTTCTTCGTACACATATGTCTCTAGAAACCCTAAGAGGCTTTCCAGCGGTTTCCCAACATTAGAATTGTGAAAAATGGTGATGAGTTAGAAGAGGCGAAAGTGTTTTCAATCAACTCCAAGTCTGGGCTTCTGGTCGAAACTCTCTGCTTCACAGTCACTAATCTCTTTGGGAGCTGCTGTACTTTTTGAGACTTGGCTGAATGCCAACTCTGGCGGAATGACGAATAAGATTAAAACCCTAACAAAAAACAGAATGAAAACGAGAAAAAATTTTGGTGAATAGTCAATACAAGAGAACGAATTCTAAACATGTACCATATTCTAATCAACAACATATTTTTTTGTGAATGTCACTCTGACTAGTCGTGCTCAAAAAACCTATCTACTTTTGCTTGAAATTCAGGCAACCTGATATAACTTTTATGAGTTCTAAGTTTCTCCAATATAACTTCTTTTTTCTAGTTCAACGAACGCCTTGGTCACCAGAGGTCCTATAATTCAACTTTTGAAAATACATTTTTTCTTAGCTTTTAAAAAAATGTTTAGCCTGTCAATCTAAGACTTTTTCCCATCTGAGTTTTCCTGCCACTTTCCATTGTATAATTCGATTTCTGTCCATACATACATACACGATACGAATACGAACACGAATAAATACGAATACGAATACGAACACGAATAACTTATGAGATTTCAATGTTTATGCGAACCGAATAACAAAGATTGGAACACAGAACACACACTGAAGTGTTAAGAAAACATTTAGACTTTTACGCACATGCGCAGTTGGACTGTGCGGCTAAGCAAGTCATTTACGCTGGAAGGACCTACGTTTTAGGTGATTCAATAAGATCAACAAAAAAGGGTAGTGGGATATAATAAGCGATTTGACAGAGAATGTAATGAAGAGCTGAAGAATGAAACAAAAAGGAGAAAAGCCGAAGTATGATTGAAAACTATCACACGAACAAAATTTATTCCATGGCGCAGAGCCGAACTCAACCAGTTTTCTGGGAGCAAGCGTGTTACCACTAAATGGAATAGATTAATGCGTTGAAGAGATCTTCAAGAGAAGAGTGGCTAAGATAGACAACGAAAAAAAAAGAGATCAGAAAGTATGCGAGGTCGTTTGAAAAACTACTCCATTCACAACCACAAGTCCTGCTGCCTTATGAGGGAGTGGCTACCCAACGGCATTTATTTACATTGTCTGGAATGGATCGAGATCAAATTAGATGAAGATGCTTTCTCTTCCGAGCACTCTCCGAGTCTATCAGAGATGAGACACCTTCTTGACATCGTTTTAAGTAGTTTGAAGCCGTACAGGTACCAACAAGAACGTATTCAAAAACTGAAAAAGTATTGAATTAAAAATCGAAACCACGAGGAGTACAACATCAAGGTGGGGCACAAAGTTACTACAGTACGTCGTGACAGGAATCTCTTTTGGCACCAAATAAGCAGCTTTCTAAGGAAAAGGGGTTCGTCCTTAACACGAGTACTGTAGTTTTCACACGCCATCAACTTCATTCACGACCACAAACTGTTATCCGCGTGGAGTGGCTACCGTAGAACGCGGCTATGTACAAGAAAATTTCTTTAAAAAGAAATTTTCGATTGAGATCATATCTCCTCCGTGAGTGAGAGAGACAAAGGAAAACCGGGTTGGGTTCTCGAAACAAACATAGAAAAGAAAAATTATGATGAAAATAAGTAAAAGCTGTCAAAATTACAGTTGAAAAACACCTATTGAGAATTCATCTTCAAAACTTGAACAAGTCATTAATCGCTGATGCCTTCTCCTAAAGGAGCATGGCAATAAACTCAAAAATTAAAGGACCAAGGGAATCATCCCATTAAATGCCACGAACCTTCAATAAAACATAAGAATACAGTTTTTTGAAAACTTTCATATAAATTAAAGCTGTTGCCAAAGCAGACATGAAAGAAACATGTAGCGACTTTCTGAGAGAAGAATAGATTAGAATCGAGTAAATGCATTCGAATTAGGAGGCACAGAAGAGATTCAGACGCTGAGAGGCTTCCCTGGGACGCGGGGGCGCCGCCGGAGCTGTTGAGGAGATAGGGGTGGCGACTGAGAGGGCACCGCCTGATGCGCTTGCACAAATTGGATGGGCGGAAGATCCTCAGAAAAATATGAACTCAGGTTGTAGATGTAGACGCCCTCCATGATGTCTTTAGAGGACGCTCGCTTGCAGGATGCTTCCTTCAGACCATACATAATTTCGATTAGATTTTTTCAAGAGATATCTTATATTTTCGAGATTCTTCTCGAAAATGAAATAGGGATTTTTTTAAAACTAGAATTCTTGTCGGAAACTTAGAGTGTTGTGAGAATTACAAATAAATTGCATTTAAGGCTTTTTAATGAAAATTAATTTTCTCATAAGCAATTACTCATATGTTACTCATAAGCAATTCATCTATATTTATCTCAATCTTGTTTATCACCTTCTTTATCTTTCCAACAACCGAACTTTCTGTTGTCAACAACAAGAGTGGACACCAACGAAAATTGATTGTCTTATTCCCCATCATTTCTTTTACTATTTCATGATTCCATATAAGCGATGGCCTTACAAGCTATCCTATGGTAATAAAGAATTTCAATTTCAAATACCGGCTCGGAGCAGGAATGGGACACATTAAAGCCGCATTTTCGTGTGAACCATATACTCTTCTCACTAACTTGACATGTTCGATTACCTAACCTGTGCATGACATGGATGTAAGGCTTTTTTTAATCCGTATACAAAGGATTACAGAATATTCACTGGCTAACCTTAAAATTTTTATTGTTTTGAAGAAAGCAGTTGAGTTGTTGTTCGCATTGGCAACTGTCCCTGCAATCATCAACATGTGCGTATGTACAGGTATTACAAACACTTCGAATAGTGGAATTGTAGTGGCGTATCTATGTGTTTTCCGCAGAGTAATGGTGAAGTGTTTGTCCCAGCAGAAAGAGAGACGACTTCATTCGATTTCGCTCCAAGAATCTTCATGATTTCGAGCTCAAATACTTTATTATGCTTCTTTGTCAAAATTCTAGCTTTACAAAACAAAATAGACCCTATGTTTCATTGTTTCCCCTGTTTGTGGTTCCTTTTTCGTCGGAAAACAATTCATAGAGCCATTCTGTAATTGTTATCTACTATTCTCTGAGTAGTGAGGAGAACTCAAAAATTGATTGCTAATACTAGTAATTTACTTTATCATTTAAAGAAAGTTCACTCAAGTAACTTCTTGTCTTTAAGAGTCTGCCGCACATTTCAGTTTTCATCAAATTAAGTAAAGTTGTGTTATAGTTGGTGATATCCTTTAGTGAATCTCAACTTCCTAGCCTTTCAAAAGGCTTCTTCTAGAACTTATGGAAACTGAGTAACAATAGTATCAAAATAATAGTCGTAACTCCCTACCTGCAAGGAGAATTTACAGTCATTCCGTGAAAGACGCAAATGCCAGCTGGCGCCGTCGCGGAAAGATGACAGCAACGGCCTGAAAAATTGAAGCTTTTTTATTATTATAATGCTTCGAATTTTTGTGAGACAGGCGTGTAGTCTCCGTTTCTTTTTTTGACTTTCCAGTTTTCAATAAGTTTTCTTTCCAATAATTACATTTTTACGTCGCAAGGTCTCCAGTTTTTTCACGACTTGCTTTGTATGTAGCCAGAAGCGGTGGAAAGCTTTCAAAAAATGTTAACTTCTCGATTTATTCTAGTTTGAATTTCCTTTTTTCCACTCTTTTGGTATCACATAAGCATCGTAGAGACGTCAAATTTAAAAATTTGATTGTAGATGATGACAAAACAGGGAGCAAAAGTTATCCTACAGGAGAGAACGGCTCTCCATAGCCGACTCTCTTCGATGCGAGACGTTTGCCGGCAACAAAAACAACAACATCCTACAGGACGGGGTCGGACCCAACCGGGAGAAATACGGAACATAAATGGATTTCGGCCGAGCCACTTTAGGGCTGCTGAAAATGCTTGCCCGGTCTGCAGTCTTTGTGTGTTACACAAGCAGTTCCATTCTCTCCGTTGCGAGCGGCTATTACGACGTCCAAGTATTTCTTCTGCAACAATAACTGACGTTTTTATAATAAATAAACACGGAGAAATAAAGTTGTTAACTTTTGAAACTTTGTTAACATCTTTGAGATGTGCTTAAATGAAAATTATAATAACGAAACAGTAACAGAAAATTCGAGAAAATTAACTCTAAAAAATTATTTTGTTTGAGTTTTTTGTATACAAGCATAATGTGAAGTATTTACCTAAATTATGGGAGCCAAAACGGTAGCTACAGTTTTCATTGACATTTTCCCACAAGAATTCCAGCAATCATATCATATGATTCAAATGATCATAAACGACACCAGTGTGTACATATTATTCATAACTCATATTGTAACTTTTTTCGTGATAGACTTTCATTCTGTCAGATTGTTCCCCCTTGAGTGTCTTTGCATTCAGTCCCCGGTGTCGTAACTGTATCTCTGCTGTCACCCCCTCCCCCTCTCTTAAAATGTTCCCCCTTGAGTGTCTTTGCATTCAGTCCCCGGTGTCGTAACTGTATCTCTGCTGTCACCCCCCTCCCCCTCTCTTAAAATCACTCTAAAAAAACGCTATGCACTTCAAACAACTAACGAAAAATCGAGCAATGAAAGCGACGCGTTTCGGCCATTACAGAAGCACACGGTGCACACCGTGCGCACTGTGCGCACTGTACACCGTACAAATGCACGCTGCACACTGTATAATTACAAATGCACGCTCAGGCGCGGGAAAGATAGAAAGAGTGTTTGAGTTAAGAATTTTCCCGCGCCTCAGCGTGCATTTGTAATTATACAGTGTGCAGCGTGCATTTGTACGGTGTACATTGCGCACAGTGTGCACGGTGTGCTTCTGTAATAGCCCGCGTTTCTGTGTTTCATTCTAAACTCAAATAAAAACTTACGTTAATTCTGCGAGAAGCGTTCACGATGGGCGTGTCGGTTGTTATGATGAGCGGGGCTGTGGGTGGTATATGCAACACCGCAGGCGGGGCACTCAGAGAACCCTTCAAAAATCATCATATAAGAAGATTAATTATGTCAATCAATGCCAGAGATTAACTTAGGAACCATTTGACTCAATGGCCTTTCTGGACCTCTCGGTCAGTTTTGTATAGAAAAGATAGCCTGACTTGGACTCTTCCACTTTTGATTTAAGTCATATAACATATCGAAATGCTTAGTATGGCAAGCACATTCATCTACCATACCCACATAGAACTATTACACGGAATAGCAAATAATTTTCGGTAGTGTGGGGGTTAAGCGCAAGATTCCAGTTAAAAAAGAGACGACTGGGTTGATTATTCCCACCCTATAAACTATATAGCCTTCGTTCACGAAATAGTTACCCTCATCTCTTCAATCCAAGCTTGAGGTTTTTTTAAGTGATACAATCCTGTTCTCGGAATCTAGATAATACTCATAACAGGATGGTACATTTTTTATCAACCATTAAAAAAGTATTCTTTAGGATAATTATTACATATCTTTAAAAAAAAAGATTTATTTTCATTGATAGTAAAGACCAGTGATTACAAGTCGTGACCATACATGATGATGAAGAAATGACTCACCCTCTGAGCGGCCTTCTCCAGCCTTTCCAATCTGTCTACGATGAGATGCATCTTAGCCAACACCTTCCGTCGCCATTTCTCTTGCCTGAATGAACTCTTTTATTAGTCAGATTTTAAGAAAACAAAATGAAGTTTTTTTAAAAATTGATTCGCAGCTGCGGTCTTTGTTTTTTCCTTAGCCATTTCTTTTTTCACATTTTGAAAGACTCATGATACCTCTAGTTGTTCATGCTCTCAGTTGTTCTTGATCATGAATCTTAAAACTCTAAGAACTTCTGCTTGGTTTTCTATCCTAAGGCTCTGAAACACCAGTTTCATGTATACATATTTCATGTTCATATCCATACCTCAAATCAAAGACAAAATTCAAGTGCACAATTTTTTCTGGAACGTGGAGTTTTAAAAAATGCAGTGATGAACTTCCGTTCATCCCTAGAGATGGCGTAGTACTACGTAAATATGCATCGTTGAGAGAAATAATTAACTCAGGCGAAATGGCGTTCTTTAAATTCATTCTGCTCTGAAGGAGCCATTCGATTCAAAGACACTACATATTATGCTTTGAAGAAAGTTGGAAAATTGCGTGGATATGATATTAGCAAAGCTCTCCATTTGTAGAATAAGAATATCATCATGAGGTGAAACCTTATGATGGAATCTCTGCCAGATCGAGTCCCTTTCTCGCCTGAACGAATCGCTTTCTCGCCTGAACGAGTCCCGAGAAGTGTTTCTTCAAAGTAATCATTTTTTTAATCAAGTCGGAAAAAAGTAGATAATTGCTGGATCATTAAGCAAAGGAAAAAAACTTAATAAACCGAAAAATGACAGGAAGCAGAATTAAAAATGCAGGACTCAGATCAGGCGATATGATAAATGTAAGCCATTTTCAGGCAATTTCGATTGAGGGGAAAATACAACATTCTGTCCATCTTGTTCTACAAAAATTTGATCAGTCACGATTTTTGATTTTTGAGTCATCAAATCTTTTGCTGCGTTTTCTGTTGTTGTTTTTTTTGTCGTTTTACGCAATAACAGAATAGGACGAGAAATTTAGGCAATTTTTACGTCCGAAAAAATGCTGGATGCTATCAAGTACATGAATG
Organism: Allodiplogaster pararmata; assembly: GCA_964056735.1. NCBI lineage: Eukaryota > Metazoa > Nematoda > Chromadorea > Rhabditida > Diplogasteridae > Allodiplogaster > Allodiplogaster pararmata. The sequence goes on along the minus strand of OZ057404.1, from coordinate 34,968,565 downwards.
TATTCAAGAATGCCCTTTTCCAAAAAATATGAAAAATATGTCATTTTACGCTAAGTATATATTAGGCTCATTATTCAAAGAACGTCTTTCTAGTACGACGAAATGATTTAAAGAACGAATAGATGAATGAATGACTATAGGAATTATTAAGTGTTTGAATAAATGAATGCATAAAATAATGGACGATTGAATTAATGTATAAACTTATGAGAAAAATTGATGAAGAAGCAATTAAACGAATCAAAAACTTAGGAAATGAATGTAAATCACTGACGATTGCGTTCAGCTGCAGTTATTAACCGAATTTCCCTCCGCAATTCCTTCAGGCGTCTCTTCTTTTTCCGAAGAACTCGCACGTGTCGGCGCATTTCCGACGATACTTGCGGCTAAGAAGAAGATATCTTTAGGCTACGTATAAAATTACTCGTCAAGACTTCCACCAAGTCAATTTCAGCCTGTTTGAAAATTATATCAATTCTTTATAATAAAAAAAACCATTATAATCTTTAGCAAAAGATATCACATACTTCTCCTTCAATGACTGCAGTTATGAGTCTTTATATGTATGTACCATTCAAGTAGAAAATTTCACATACAAAACATGAATTTAAGGCGATGAGTTCTCCGACTAATTTCTTCAAGCAAGGCAGCTGCTATTCCGCACGTTTTCACGAGAGTAAGCATCATTCAATTTACTAAGATTTGCTCATCGCTACGATTATCTTCTCGATTGCTGGTTACTTGGTATACCTTATTGTTGCTTTGGTGTGAACATGAACGCAGTGAATGGGAACTTTGTAGGCTTCAATCTAAAGGAAAAATTTTCTCTCACTTCTCGCTGTGCTTCTGATGAAGAGCGCCTCCTTCTGCTAACTGCTTCTGTGTTCTTTGAGAGCGTTGGAATAACTATCTCAGATGAACTCTGCGGCTTCAGCTTTGTGTAGATCACGGTCCGAGCATAAGGTTCGAAAAGATCAAGGGACCAGAGGCTAAAATAAACTTACTTGTCTACTTACTTTTCATAATCTGACTTGAGCTTCATGGACTTGTCAGAAAAATTTAATCCATTCCTACACACGTATGACGAGGAAATAATTACAATGAAAAGGACTCGATGATTTTGACCACTCAACCCTCGTGAAATATAGTCAACCCTCTTCCATAGGATAACCGTGTTTTCTTGGCTGTGTCTTGGTGACAAGCGTGGTTTTTGGTGAAAATGAGACAGCAGGTTCAAACCTGCCCAGAGAAAAAGCTTTTGACCTTGCGATAACTCATTAGATATAATATACCTCGACGTGGCTGCCCTGCGCTTCCATCGGAGGCTGCGAGTCGCGCTGCTTTCCCCCTCGGAGAAGTGGATGAGAGAGAGGAAAATGAATGGCACCAGCCAGATCCAGAAAGCGAAGTCGCTTCGAGGACACATCCTGCAACCAAACTTCAGAGTATAAGAGTGTGCAGCACTTGCTTAACCTCAATTGAGAAGATATAGTGAGTTTCCTATGAACTTTTAGATTTCTATCTACTAGACTCGTGGCAAAAGGTTGTGGACTATCAATTGCAGAGGGAATGTACCAACCTCTTTGGGACTCCTTTCGTTTTCGAGACACAACCTCACATAGCTGGATATAGCGGACTGAATGCACTCTTCAAAAGGGGAGGAGGCCACAGAGACAGGCTGAAAAGAGAGGCGGCGGACACTACAGAATAAGTCTCCTCCCCTTCACCCCATTTCTCCTCTCTCTTTCTCTCTTTCTCACTACATCTCTTTTTCTCTTCTCCTTCTCTCTTCACATCTCCCTCTCTTTTTCTCTTTTTTACTCACTCTCTCTCATTCTCTCCCTGGCTTTCTCACTCACTCGAGCCGTAAGCCCTATTCAGGCGCATGCTGCATGTCCGAGAGGCCCTTTGAAGAATCGATGCCTGGCTGTAAAAAGCTCAAACCTTTGAAAGATAAAAAAATGAATAAGGTGAGGAGAAGTAGAGTTAGAGACAGAAGTTAGAGACAGTAGTAGAGTTAGAGACAGTAGTAGAGTTAGAGACAGAAGTAGAGTTAGAGACAGAAGTAGAGTTAGAGACAGAAGTAGAGTTAGAGACAGAAGTAGAGTTAGAGACAGAAGTAGAGTTAGAGACAGAAGTAGAGTTAGAGACAGAAGTAGAGTTAGAGACAGAAGTAGAGTTAGAGACAGAAGTAGAGTTAGAGACAGAAGTAGAGTTAGAGACATAAAGAAATTAAGAAAAAATATATAAAAAGTTGACGAGAGAAAAAGGAAGAAATAGAAAGAGATGGAAAAAAAAGAGAAAGTGGAGGAGAAAAACAAGAAAGATGAAAATTAATGAAGAAAAAAAAGAAAAAGGTAAGGCATTGAGAAAAAATGTTAAATAGAATGCTTTGAAGGAAAAATGAGCTGTCAAGGAGGGAAGTATTAACGGGAAGCAAAAGATACTTCGAAAGAAACGTCTTGGGTAGCTAAGAAACTGGGAAAGGCTAAAAATGCTACAAACATTAGTGGTTTCTGTGAGAAACAGAGGAAGATATTGATAGATGAATGAGCGCGTTCTCGGGCGAGTGAGCAGATGCAATGATTCCTAGACAATTCCCACTACTCACTTTACTTCCTGAGCGATTCTTCAAGTATTGAGATCTACGTCGCTATTCATTCATTCATTCATTCTTTATTCCAAGCATGTAGGTATTTAAGACAAAAGCAAATTACATATAAACAAAGGTATGCATGGACTACATTACACATAAAGCTTAGTGGCGGTGTGTAAAGGGGAAAAAAAGGGGGCTGTGATACTGATGAAAGATCACAAGTCTTAATTAAGTATCAGAAACAAGACTAACTGGCACAATCACATTCACGGGCAACGAAAGAAGTTGCTTTCTAAATTTAAGGCTACTAGCTTCGTTGATAACATCAAATGGAAGAAAGTTCCAAACAGACATTTGACGGGAAACACATGTCGATAAAGAGGTCTTATTGATGCGGTGAGGAGGAAAAAGTCTTAGAGGATGCGAATGCCGAGTGAAACGCTGCACAGCCGAGATTTCGTATAAATGATCAGTGTCTATGTCTAAACTGTTATGTAAACATTTATGAATAAAAAGTAGATCAGAGATAGCGCGACGGTACTCGAGGCTCTGAAGGCCTAGCATTGAAAGTCTCTGGGAATACGGAAGCTTAGGGTGACGGACTCTTCCTAGTACTCTCCTCGTGAAAGAGCGTTGGACTTTCTCAACCAACTTAACAAGGCCCGAGGAAGATGGATTCCACAACTCACTTGCGTATTCGATAATGGGTTGGACATAGATTTTAAAAGCAGATGTCAACAGAGAAAAGGAAGGGGATTTAAAAGCTTTAAATAACATGTTGACAACAGCGGAAGCGCTCTTACACTTATCGACAAAACGGTGTTTGTACGAAAATTCATCGGAAATAGTGACACCAAGATCTTTAGCTATCTCGTCAACAGTTGAGTGGAGACCATTTATACGGTATACAACAGAAGGATTTCGGGGTCCTAAATGCAAAACACTGCATTTAGATGTCGACAAAGACAAGTTCCATTCCGAACACCAAGCGGTAACAAGATCAAGAGCGACTTGGATATCATGACTAGAAGCTATTGTGTTCAAAATGGAGCAGTCGAGGCCCGTGATTCAGAGATTGGAAAGAATGAACGATGTGCTTCTTTGTGTTTCAGCATCATCTACATACATCGATTCGATTTTTCGCTTTCCTCACCCCCTCCCCTATTCGATCTGGATTATAAAAAATCTTCGTTTTGGATCTTGTTTGTTCTTGCTCTCTCTCTCTCTCTCTCTCTCTCTCTCTCTCTCTCTCTCTCTCTCTCTCTCTCTCTCTCTCTCTCTCTCTCTGTGAGTCTCTCTCTCTCTCTTCCTCTCCCTCTTCCCCTCTATCTCTTCAGTCAGCACGCAGAGAGCCAGCCATCTGTCTGCATGGTTTGCCGGATGATATAACCCACAGATGATATCTTTTATAATGAAGCAAAAGGAGAAAACTGGAAGAAAGATAGAGAGGAGAGAGAGATAGAGAGAGAGAGAGAAGAAAAATGAATAAGAGACGAGAAGAATGAGGCTGGTGTGGTGTGGTGGGAAGTCCATACCAGCTGACATTATACTGTCTTCGTTACTTTACATAGTCTTTTCTTCTAGCATTATTTATAATGTTCTCTGCGATTTTATGAGCTGTCAACAGCTCCTCGTTCCAATCAAATCATTTCAAGCTTGCTTCGTTCCATTAGGCCTTGGGCTGCTTTATTTCGCGCGAAGAATCTCTCTGAAAGGAAGACACAAGAAAAAGCAGCTGCGTGAAGACCACATTCCCAAAATTATGTTTGAATGTCTATTGAAGTTTAGGTACTTGTCCAGATTGACGTAGGCTCCGCTCCTCTCCCCCTAGGGAGGGCCACGGACTTATTTTTTGATACGGTCTCGTTATCCTAAGCCGTACCGCCTCGTTAGCGTAAACTATTACTGAGCCTAAGCGTATTTTGACGTAAAAATAACAGAGAGAGGGATTAGAAAGAGGGGAAAATGAGAGAGAACAGGAGCGAAATTATGCAGCAAAATGCAGGGGAGAGGAGCCTACGTCGAACTAGACAAGTGCCGAAGTTTTCTAAAAAAAATTCCAGGCATTGTGCCCTTCGGAGGCTCAATTTCACAAGGAGGAGGCGAATGCACTTGGGGGAGGGAAGGGGGCACTTTACTGGAAAGGGCTTTTGTTTTAAGTGTGTTCGTACTACTGCATTTAATACACAATTGGCTCTGCTCGGAACCTAGGTGGGGCCTGCGTCTCTAACCTTTGGCAAGATGCCAAAAACTGAGAACGCGCACATACCAAATTTCATACGGTCTCGTTCATACGGTCCATACGGCCTTCGCTAGCGTAACCTTTGCCGGCACAATTTTACTTCGGGGGCCGCACTTTACTTGGGGGCTTTTGTTTTTAGTAAGTTCAAACTACTGTATTCATTACATCATTTCTCGGCGATATTATCTCAGTGTGGTCCCGCCCATTTTTTATTTTTTTTTTCTTGTAAGAAAAGTTTTTCGAATCCTTGTGATCGTATGAGTAAGAATTTCGGGCTACTTGTGAAATTTTGAAGTCCGGCTGGCTCGGCTGAATCGGCTGGCCTAAAAAACGGTCTGGCTCAATTGAAGTCATTGAATTGACAAAAATTGATATTATGAGAAATTTTCTTATGCGGTTTCGTTCGTCTAAGCCGTACGGCCTCGTTAGCGTAAACTTTTTCCTAAGCCTTAGCGTTTTTGGCACAAGTTTACTTGGGGGGCTCTGCTTCATATGGAGGGAGGTACTCTTATCGGTGCGTTCAAAAAATGTATTTTAAAAAATACAAACAAAAAAAAGTAAATTCTCTTATGCGGTCTCGTTCGCCTAAGCCGTACGGCCTCGTTAACGTAAACTTTTTCCTAAGCGTACGCGTTTTTTTAATGCAAAAATAATCATTTAAAAAGTTATCTTTAAAAAGCCCTCGAAGTGAAGCGGAGCCTTCCCCCCAAGTGAAGAACGGCCCCCCAAGTAAAAAAGAACCGCGTTTTTTTAATCTAGAAATTATGGAGCGTTAGAATTCAACTTTTCTCTTTGCAAAGTAATTTTCTGCAAAGTGATCCCGTTGAACGCTCCAATGTCTCACCACGAATTTCCCTGAAAAGAAAAATGGACTACGGTATTACTTTACATATATATATATATATATTCTTTATTCCAGTTTGGTAAACACGAAGTATAAAAACGGATAAGCTGTCACATAAGTGATTTCAGTTATTGCACAAGAAATGAGAGTAAATCGAAACGAAAGACAAACGTTCAGTCAAGTAAAACGTAATTTACTGTTAGTGACGATAAAACTATGGTCTAAATTGAGAATATGTTTTTTGAATAGTGAAGAAGAGGGCAATAAAACTATTTCAGAGGGAAGAGAGTTCCAAATATTCATACATCGAGTGAATAATCAGAAATCTTATCAAGAGCCGATTGCAAAGATTTTGGGCAATCGGAAAATATCTTGACATCATCAGCATATAGGAAACATAATACGTTGGAGGGAAGAAGATCAACGATATCATTTATAAAAATAGTGAACAACAGAGGTCCTAATGAGTTACCCTGAGGAACTCCCAAAAAAACGAATTGTTTGTCAGAAAATGAATCATCAACTTGCACGCGGAATGACCTGTCAGAGAGGAAAGATTGCACTAGAGAAAGGAGAGAGGAGTTAATGCCAGAACAACCGAGTTTGTAGAGAAGTGCCCTATGGTTTACAGAGTCAAACGCTTTAGAAAAATCGATCAAGCAAATATCAAAGGAACGCTTCCTGGCTATGAATGAAAGGTATACAGAGTGTGCTTGAACCAGAGATGATACAGTAGAACGCTTGGTACGAAATCCAGACTGGTTAGTATTCAGAATATTTCTCAGCTCAAAATGCTCGTAGATAAGGTTGAAGATGTGTTTTTCAAAAACCTTAGAGAGGGATGAGACAAGAGTAATGGGGCGATAGTTATTGGCTTCAGATTTAACTCCTTTCTTAAAAATTGGCTTAATTATACACGACTTCCATTTATGCGGGTAATAACCAGTAGTCATACAATTGGAAAAAATTATAGAGAGGGGTATTGAAATAGTCAAGCTACACATTTTCAAGAGTAAGTTGGGTATGTGGTCAGGAGATGTATTGAGTTCGGGGCGAAGATGAGAGATGATCTTGTGGATATCGACGGAATAGATGGTACAAAAGTGGATGAGAGGAGTGGAAGAGGATGCTTTGGAAAGAGGGCCATAGAAGGGTTCAGGATTTGAAGATTAAAACAGATCAGCAAATGTATTAGCACGTTCTAGAGAAGAAGTTACAGGTACACCATTTACAATCAGAGAAGTGGGAAAGTTCTTAGATTTGGTACGATTTGCAATGACTCGGTAAAATAATTTGTAATTTTTGGGTAGGAAAAGTGAGTCTTCGCGTTTGCATTCGAATTTAAAAATTTCCTTGTGAAGTTTCTTACAAGTTCTGGTAGTAACTGAGCAAAGAGGAGGACGCTTCTTACTTCTTTGAAGAAAGCTGAAGAGTTTACGAATTTTGGCGGGATATTGAAGATGTGGTTTCTTAGGTTTTGAATGAGGGACATGATCAATAATGATAGAGCGGAGAAAATCTGTTAGATATTCTACACATTGGTCAATTGTGAGAGAAGAAAAGATGATAGTCCAGTTAACAGAAGAAATAGCATTGTTAATCATGTTCCAGTCGGCATTGCGCCATTGCGGTTGATACGAGGTTGGGACATTGCGAAATGAGATACATGACTTTGATATATGAAAGGAAACGGATAGATGATCACTAGTAGAGAAGGGGGAGAGGTGGAGCATTTGGTAATAAGGTTGTTATAATTACAAAAAACATAGTCTAGAATGTTAGAAATTCGAGTTGGAGAAGTAACAAACTGTGTTAAGTGATGATCAGAAAAGTATTGCAAAAAATGGTTAGACACTGAGCAATTAACAGGAGCAGAGAGATTTGACCACGTTATGTTAGGGAGATTGAGGTCTCCGCAGATTATTGTTGGATAAGGTAAAGTGCTGTGAGTAATCAAAAAGTCAGTAAATAGATTAAGGCGATCAGCAGTCGAGTTAGGAGAGCGATAACATGACAAAAGGCGTAGTGAAGGAAACGGGAAAGAAAACTTGTGGTTAGGGTAAATATCAACAGCAATACATTCTATCGAGTTTTGAACAAAACAAGAAACAAAAACCGGAGAAAGACTCTCATGGACGACGAGAACTGCTCCACCGCCTCTTTCTTCGCAGGGACGATCCGCCCGAAAGACAAGGAAGGGGAGGCCATCAGTTAGGAGAGAGTCAGGGTCGGAAGGGGAGAGCCATGATTCACAGATAAAGACAATTTCAGGAGCGGGGGAGCGCAGAATGTGATATAGATCATAGAGCTTGTTTTTGATGGAACGAGCATTGAATGAATAGCAGCGAATATTGGAGGAACTTTCTTCCCTTCTGTCCTACTTAGAGGACGAGGAAAACCGAGCTGGCCGAGTAACTTTCCTCGTTCGTGTACTTCTGACGATTGACTGGGCAGGCTGAGATGTAGGTTGAATGGTCAATTTCTTGACAGGTTTGGTGGTTGCAGCCTTAGATGCAGTCGAAGAGGAGGAGAGATTAGTCAGCCGAGGAGCTTCTGTAGACATAGTCTTGGACTTCAGAGGTGAGACGCGGAGGGAAGAAACTGGAGGAGAACCACGAGCTACAACAGACTGGATGGCTGCCGGATATTTGTTGGGTTGTACTCGCCAAGTTTGTCCGTGTGGTTCAAGATGAGCATCAACGACTTGCGGGCGGCAGAAAGGGGTTCCGAGAGTGCCTTACACAATCCCGTTCTGCTAGAAGCTCAGCTGGTGATAAATCGGACCGTATGTAGCAGCCAGGGGGAAGACATCCTTTCATTTCTCTGACGCGCTTGAGGAACTTTTCTCTAGATGAGCTATCGACAATCTTGATTGGCCTGCCAGTCGCAGATGAATGACGAGGAGCCCCTTCCGGGTGACGATGATGTGATATGTCTCCTTCTTCAAACGCTAGAGTGAAGTCTGGCAATTGGAGGTCTCGTAGTAGTTGTACAATAGTCTCGTGGTCGTGTTTTTGAGTGTCTTCTTCGTTGCTTTTCTCCGGTAGACGAATAAGGACTGCCTTTTTAGCTTTACCAGTCAGCATATCTTTGTCCCTCAATGTGGACTCCACAACTGCCGAGTAGATATGAGGTCGAAGATATGCTTGTTTGTTTTTGTTTGTTTATATATATAAGATATATATATATATATATATATATATATATATATATAGAGAGAGAGAGAGAGCGATTTGTTTGTTTCAAGAAGCATCTCCTGAAGATGATTAATTTGCACAGATTGAGCAGCAATGGCTAGATGAAGAGCGGTGGCTTGATGAACAATGTCTTTCAAAAGAGCACAGATGAATGGAAGAGGAACAGTTTTTTTATATATTTTTTTATATTTTCTTTTTTTTTATATATATATATATATATTTTCTTTTATAATAACTTTTACTGTTGGACGTAATTTTTTATGAATTTTACAGAAAAATCGTCGCTTTGTCTTAGGCTGCGCACTGTTTTGATCACCAACCGTTTTTTTACCGTAAAAAAATAAAACTAATTTGCTCACACAGTCAGATACAAACAGATTTTGTTTGAATTTTCCCGTGCGGAACTTCCTGATTAGCAAGCAATAAAATGACCTTTCAAAATGCAAAAGTTGCTCCATTTGGACACTCAATACGTCATTTTATTGCTAATCAGGAAGTTTCCGCAGGGGAAATTCAAACAAAACCTGTATGTTTCTGACTGTATGTGAGCAAATTAGTTTTTACTTTTTTTACGGTAAAAGAACGGTTGGTGAGCAAAACAGTGCGCAGCCTTAGAATGCATGTGTTTTCTTTTTACCGTAGTCCATGTTTCTTTTCACGGTAATAAAGGGGGAAGAGGGGCCCTAAGGAGAAAGGAGGGGAATGGAGTTTTCATGAATAAAATCTCTTTCTGAGAAAATCTTCGGACGGCTAAAGTAGATTAGAGCCAATTTTTACCTAAGCCTAAGCGTTTTTTAATCTAAAAATAATTTCCTGATGTAAAAATATTTTTCTGATGTAAAAATAAAATTTGGCAAAAATTACTCATCAGAGCAAATCCGAACTCTCACCGAGCTACTCACAGTCGAGCACTCCACCCTACACTAAAGTGCCACATAGCAGACATAGACGAAGTAGTAGTCATGAACCGAACGTAACAGCTAGCGCGGCCGCGCGTACTGTTAAATTTTACAAGGAAAACCTTTATTATACGAGAAAAGATCACAATTGAGCGAGATCACCCTGAGATACTATCGCCCACGCTTGCTGTCGATATTCTTACTGATACGGGATTCGAAAAAACCTTTATTCGGAGAAAAAGAAAATTAAAGATACTCTCGCCGCGCTCTCTTCCGAATAAATAGGGAGAAGCGGCTGTTTGTTTTTATACTTACACTGCTTCGGCTATCACAAAGGCTATGCGATCCGCATTGCGCCCCAGTTCTCAATCTTTAAAAGTTGGTAGGGAGAGAGATCCCCATACCGAGAGAGCGAGGAAAGAATCGAGAGTGAGAGAACGAGAACGAGAGAAAGAGGGAGGCAATTTTTTATCTACCTCTCGTGCGCTCTTTCATGTAAGGGGTTTCCTTCGTCTCCAACTCAGTTGCATTTCGTTGAGCTCCCCCTGGGTCGGCTGTTCTCTACATTCATCTCTTCGGCTGACTGAGCGCTGTGGCTGCTGCCTTTTGGGCGCGCTACATGCTGCCATAGCGCTGTGGCCGCTGCCTTCTGGGCCACATGCTGCCATAGCGCAGTGTTGCAGCCTTTGTGCGCAACACTTGCTGCTCCCAATAAGCGCGAATCTCTTGCTGCCCGTGGGGCGCAATTTTTTTCCTTGCTGCTTAACTTGCATGAGTGCAGTACGCCAATAATGCATGAGTGCAGTACGGCACTACACTCAGTAACCTAAGCACATATACTGTGCTAGAACTATTATAAATTATGCGGTGCTGTCTATATGACACTAAATAGGTGCATATCACCGCGATTCCGACATTTTCTTGTCCCCTTTTGCAAGGCTGAAATATGACTAATATTTAGTTATTTTAAGCATGCTGTCGGATGAGGAGGGAACGGCCCAGCTGGACGCCGGCGAAGCCGGTAGAAGAGCAGGCCCGTTCATGTCGTCCTCATCAGGCTCGTCATCAAGCGAGGAAGACGCGAGGACCCACAAAAAGCGTCGCAAGAACCGACGAGAGCGAGCACGCTTGTCGTCTTCAGACAGTTCCAAGTCACCTCGACGATCACCAGATGCTGCAAAAAGCATGGAAAGAACATCGGAACTGAAGCCTCGCTACAAAATACCGACGGTTTTCGAATTCGCGAGCGCAGCGGATATTATTCCCCCTGCACCAACACTGCAGGAGAAGCCTCAGAGGAAGAGAGTGCGCATCTCCGAGCGGGCACTCAGTACCTTCGAGCTTCATGCAAAGGGAAAGTTTCTCGAGCGCGAAGAACGATCGGCATTCATTGAGAAGATGCCTCTTCCAGCGTCTAAACTGGCCATGTCTCCAGAGACGGACGACTCCGTAGGAGTCATAAAGTTTGCGAAGTGCCACATCAGCGAAAGCTCACTGGCGGCGACACAAGAGGTCACCACTACGGCGTTAGCGGGGCTAGCCTTCGCATTCGATGAATGCATCTCTGGCCGCGTCTCAGAGAATTCCGAAACGGCGACCGGGTACATATCCGCTGCTATGAATCTTCTAAGCGTATGCACCCAGGATCTAACCGCGTTCCGGAGAGAGGGCATACTAAGATCTGTGGGTGTCGAGCCGCGAAAGGCGATGCCGACATTCAGGACAGCTCCGATCTCCTCGACTACAACAGTGAGTCGTTGTCGAGAGCCAGTTCCGCCCATCTTTGGCGAGGGACTTCAGAAGGAAGTCATTACCGCAGCACAGCCAGACGACTTCTCCAAGTCGCTCAACACACTGCGTCAACACAAGTCAACACACCAGCGCAAACCTGAGAAGCCACACTTGAAAAGGTGCGTTGTTGACACACTTTCGGATGAGATAGAACTTTCCGGGGTAGGTGGGATCCGCCTTAGAGTAGAAAAGTGGGAAGCACTCTCTAGAGACACGTGGATAAAAGAAACCGTACAGGGTTATAAGATACCTTTTATACACACACACCCACCTCTATCTATTCCTATTCGTAAAAGGCAAGATAGTAGTCCCGAGATCGACAGAGAGGTAGATAGCTTACTCGAGAAAGGCGCAATTACCGCCATTCCGTGGGGCTCAAGGGTCTGGTTGTCTTCCATATTTCTGGTACCTAAGAAGGATGGAAGGCAGAGACCGGTCATAAATCTGAAACCTTTGAATTGTTTTGTCGAAAAAGTTCATTTCAAAATGGAACAGTTTCTCTTCACCCGAGACCTGATTAGTGGGGGAGAGTTCATGATAAAGATAGACATGAGAGACGCATACTTCGCCGTTCCCATCCATGAGGACTCGCAGAAGTTTCTCGTTTTTCAACACAGAGAGACACTCTATAAGTTTCGGGCTCTCCCGTTTGGTCTGTCAACTGCTCCATACGTGTACACACGCCTGTTGCGGCCCGTTGCAGAGAAGCTACGAAAATACGGTATCCGCATGCTAGTCTACATAGACGACTTGATTTTCTTCGGTGATACCTCAGAAGATCTCGACAGCGTCAGGAAGTGTGCCATAGATCTGCTTGTTTCTCTAGGTCTAACAGTTAATTATGAGAAGTCTTGTTTTCCTCCGAGCCAGGTCGTTGAATTTCTAGGCATAGAAATAGATACACGCAGCATGCTCTTCCGTGTCCCAATCAGAAAGATTACGAAGATAAGATGCATGGCACTCGGCCTTCTCAAAACGCAAAACAGCACCATACGTCAACTGGCTAGCTTCACAGGATTGTGTCAGTCGATAGCTGTAGCCTGCGAATACAGTAGATTCAAATCACGAGCTACACAGAGGCTGATTAACGACTCGATGATTTCCCAGGCAAAGGACCCCTTTGCGAGAATCATAACTCTGTCGCAGGATTGTAAAGAGGAGTTACTATGGTGGTCCAACATAGATTCCAAATTCTTTACTGAGAGAATAACCTACCCCCCTGTTTCACTCGTCATCCAATCTGATGCATCGAATGAAGGATGGGGAGCGGTTTGTAACAATCGTCGCACTGGAGGCAGATGGTCTATCCAAGAGAGTTCACTGCATATTAATGTCCTAGAACTAACTGCTGCGATGTTCGCTCTCTCATGTTTTGCAAATGGGATGAAAAACACGACAATCCAGCTAGAGCTAGATAACACTACAGCGGTTTGGTTTATAAATAAGAGAGGAGGCGTACGTAGCACGGCTCTTAACAAGGTTGTGCAGCAAGTCTGGGACTGGGCTATGAATCGTAATGTGCACCTCTCTGCTACGTATAGACCAGGCTCTGAGAATGTAGAAGCAGATTACGAGTCGCGAACTTTCTCGGACCATTATGAATGGTCCCTGGATAGACAGGTAGTTGATATTCTATGGGAAAGATGGGGCGAGCCTTCCGTAGACCTGTTTGCCACTCGACATAACACGAAGTGTAGGGAGTTTTTCTCTTTCCGCCCAGACCCGAATGCGAAGGCGTGCGACGCCTTCAGGCAAGCATGGTCGGACCTACACGCATACGCTTTTCCACCGTTCCGCCTAGTCGGAAGAACAGTCAGGAAGGCGATCCGAGAAGGGGCAAAGCTGATCTTGATCGCGCCAGATTGGCCGAGTCAGCACTGGTATCCCCTGTTGTCACAGTCTGCCCGGGATCGAATGAAACTGCCGATAGCGTCGATTCTGAAAGATCTCAAGGGCAACGCTCACCCCATCTCCCCTCAAACACTGAAGCTCACAGCATGGAGAATGTTAGATCGAATCTTATGACCACAGGACTGGACTCCGTCGGAGTTGAAGCAGTAATGAACTCCTGGGCCCCTTCTACGCTTAAGCAATATGAGAGTGCCCTTAGGAAATGGTCGTCGTTCTGCGAGCATAGTCACATAGACGGGAGAAAACCTTCTTCCCAAGCCATCATAAACTTCCTCGGAAGACTTCATGAAGATGGTCTGGGTTACTCTACAATATGTACTCATAGAGCAGCAATCAGCAGCTATCTAGAGATTGTAGGGACTAAGGTTGAAGATACTCTGATTAGTAGAGCTGTTAGAGGATTCTTTAGAATGCGCCCATCAAAGCCCAAATACGATACTATCTGGGATGTTGCGCAGGTTATAAGTTTCTTTACCGAAAAAGGAGCTAGCGAGCAGCTCAGTCTGGAAGACTTGACTCTGAAGCTAACCATGCTCCTGGCCCTAACATCTCCTAATAGAGTGTCAGAGATAGCACGTTTTTCCCTAGAAAACTTACAAAAAGGATCAAAAAAGTGGATATTCCACCTAGACTTTGTAAATAAAAATAGGGGACTGGGCAAACCACATAGAGCGACATTCGAAAGATTTCCCGATCTGACTCTCTGCCCTATACACACCATGGAGGTTTACTTAAAACAAACATCACAGATTCGCCACGGCGAAGACAGTCTTTTGTTAAGTATAATAAAACCCCATGGGAAAGTTACGCCTTCTACAGTAGTTAGATGGCTTAAAACTACGCTATCTCACGCGGGTATAGCGGACAGCTTCTCGGCTCACTCTACAAGAGCAGCTAGTACGTCCGCCGGCACTAGAAGGGGCCTTTCGGGGCAAGCGATCATGGCAGCAGCTCATTGGGCGCCTAGGGGATCGACCTTCGAACGATTTTATCACAAGGATGTGGAGTCTTTTCAAGACACAATTCTCACATCGGGGTATGTCGAATAAGCCTTTGTGATAGCCGAAGCAGTGTAAGTATAATATTTTATTTTGCAAGACAACCTACCGGTTGTTGAAGTAAAATATTTATTATGCTTTCACTGCGAAGGCTATCACAAACCCGCCTCACAAACATAAAACAACTAGATGATGAACTAATCTTTTCGAAAAAGAGATTTTTTCTTTGTCCCACCCAATTTCCAATGTTCAAATTGCAGAGCGGTTGATAAGACGCCAAGCGAGCCGAGCAAGAAGGATAGACCGCGCGGGAAACGCGGCGGCGGGTACAAGAGGAAGGATAAGAAGTAGCACTATGCAGCACTTCTTTGTTGCAAATATTGTTGTTTGTGCAATATTTTTGTTGATGAGATAAATGATATTTTACCGAACAGCCTGGTTTTGGTCACTCAACGAAATGCAACTGAGTTGGAGACGAAGGAAACCCCTTACATGAAAGAGCGCGCGAGAGGTAGATAAAAAATTGCCTCCCTCTTTCTCTCGTTCTCGTTCTCTCACTCTCGATTCTTTCCTCGCTCTCTCGGTATGGGGATCTCTCTCCCTACCAACTTTTAAAGATTGAGAACTGGGGCGCAATGCGGATCGCATAGCCTTTGTGATAGCCTTCGCAGTGAAAGCATAATAAATATTTTACTTCAACAACCGGTAGGTTGTCTTGCAAAATAAAATATTTTTTGACACGAGCGAAAGTTTAATACTTTTACGAGCATCAATAACAGAGAATTTTGTGAGACGATGACTTCGGCACGTCTTCACTTGAGTCACCCCCCTTCTCAGAGGTTCCATGGGTCATACTTCTCACTTATTTACAATTACAAAAATTAATTTTACATTAAAAAAAAAATTTTTTACATTAAAGAAATTCTGGCACTTCTTCACTTTAGTGCCCCCCCCCCCCTCCCAGAGGTTCCATGGGTCATACTTCTGAATTACTTATATATATATATTTTATCGACATTTTGCAATGCAAAGTTTTGGTGAGAGACATTGTAAATAATATTCAAATGTGGCGAGAAGTAAGGCAAATATCTAAAAGTAAGGCAAATATCTAAAGTAAGGCAAATATCTAAAGTAAGGCAAATATCTAAAAGTAAGGCAAATATCTAAAGTAAGGCAAATATCTAAAAGTAAGGCAAATATCTAAAGTAAGGCAAATATCTAAAAGTAAGGCAAGTATCTAAAAGTAAGGCAAATATCTAAATGCTACTAGTTATTCTCCAGGTCACATATCACATTCTTGTTACGGAGACGATTTATAAACTGCTCTACTGTTCTTGAATTCAGTATTTCACTCGGGATTACGTAAAACATTCTTGAAACACGTAAACCGAAACAATTGAATCTAGACGTCGAAGAAGTACATTCAATAGCAATACCATTCATATTAGTGCGGGTAGAGGAGGTGCTCTTGAAAATGCGTGATTTTTCAATAATAGACTTGTCATTGAAGATCTTCCAACCCATTTTAAGGTCGGCAATCACCCTTCTTTCGGCTAAAGTACTTAGGCCGATTAGATTCAGACGATCTCTGTAACATGGAAGGCTGAGAGGATAATCAGGCTGTGGGAAACATCGATAAAAGAGTATTCTAGAGAAAGATCTCAAAACCTTTTCTAGGAGATCAGAATCCTTCCGGTATATTGGATTCCATAGACAAGAGGCAAATTCTAGATGAGGTAGAACATATGTATTGAAACACTTAACAAGTACTTGGAAATCATTGATGCTTATAGAGCGGAGCATAGCATACATCGCTTTAGTAGCCTTCATAGTTCGTTCAAGAATCGCGTCATGTCTGCGAAGAGATGGTACTAGTTGGACTCCAAGGTCTCTCACTTGAGTAGATACTTTTAAAACACAGTTATTTAGGTGATAATTGAAAGGAGGAGAAGTTTTGCCTAAGCGTAGATGATAGGTCTTGTTCGAAGATAAAGAAAGATGGTTGGCTACGCACCAATTATACACATTATCTAGACAATTCTGCATTTCAATAGTTCGTTCAGTTATATTGTGAGCACTGTGAGATACATATAACTTAATGTCATCAGCGTATGCTTGATAGCGTATATTCGGATAAGGGCTAAGCACATAATTCAATTCGCTAATGTATAGAGAAAACAGAAGTGGTCCTAATACGGAACCCTGTGGCACGCCAGATGTCACAGGTTGAGGAGCAGATATTGTCTTGCCCATTCGTACAGAAAAAATTCGAGCGTCAAGAAAAGATTCTAGCCAAGACATCAAAGATAGGGACAAACCGAAACGTGCAAGTTTTGTCAATAACTTAGGTATACTTATCGTATCGAAAGCTTTGGTAAAGTCTAGATAAATCACATCGATAGATAAGCCTTTACTGATATCTTGTGTCCAGTCGTCTTCACAGACTAAAAGATTAGTAACAACAGAAGCACGGGAGCGAAAACCATGTTGATTTTGAGGTAACAATTCGAATTTCGCTAAATGTTCATCGATGATAGCTCTTATCAAACGTTCCATGACTTTAGAAGCAGGGGAGAGAATGGATATTGGTCTATACGAGGACGGTAGGGAAGAGTCTTTCGCTGACTTAGGGATAGCAGTAATCAGAGAATGTTTCCATACGGAAGGTGTCTTACCAAGCCATAAAGAGAAATTGAAAATGTGAGTGAGCGGAAGAGCGAGTGATTTGGCACACTTTTTGAAAACTATTTGAGGAATTCCATCCGCACCGACGCTACCAGTAGGTTTGAGCTTGGAGAGAACTCGGTAAACATTACATGGCAAGAACAAATGATCATCTGGTTGGGGAGGAATAGAATCACCGTAGATTGGAGGAGGAAAGCCATCGTCTTTAGTGAAAGAAGATGCAAACTCGGAAGCTAATAAATCACATTTCGTTATTTACTTACACTTACAAAAAGTTATTTTCACATTAAAAAGTTATTTGTACTTTAAAGAAATTATTATTACATTGAAAACGCTTAGGCTTAGGAAAAAGTTTACGCTAACGAGGCTGTATCAAGAAAATGACCCAATTGAACTGACCCAATTGAACCTCTGGTGGGGAGGGGCACTAAAGTGAAGAAGTACAGAAATTATTTTTACATTAAAAAACGCTTAGGCTCAGGAAAAAAGTTTACGCTAACGAGACCGCATCAAAAAATGCCACTCTCATCTGACCAAATTGAACCTCTGGGGCCTCTTTCTAATTGGATATTTTGGATACAGCGATACAGCGATACAATATTGTCTTTCTAATCTTTCGATACAGCGATACAGTTATACAAATGGATACAGCGATATTTTGTGAAGAGCACCTGTATCCCTGCAAAGGTTCTCTCTCTAATCTTTTACAGTTTACAGCAAAAAAGTCGAATCTTTACAGGAAACGGATACAAATTTACAAATCTAAGATGGATACAGCATGCATTTACAATGTTTTATCTTTGTGTTTTTTTTTTCTCTTTATATTTTGTTTTTCTTCTTCATATTTTGCTATCTCCATTTTTCTTTCTTTTTTTCACCAAAATTTTTTCAATTATTTGATTTCGTTTCTTCTTTGTCCATTAATATTATACATAATTGAAAACATGATAATAATTTTGGCAATTGTATATTCATATAAGTATTGTAATATTTTTCTAACTTCAAAGTATTATTATTGCAAGTTTTTATTTAAAATAATTTTTTTTCAATTGAAGGTGGTTGGTGGATGCAAGTCTTTTCGTACAAAAAAATACAATGACTATGTTTTCGATGTAAATGAAGTTGCAATGTCATCGATGAGAAATGAATAGTTTGTGATTGAGTTTTAGTGCGGTTTAGAAAGTAGTTTTTTTCCAAAGACTAATTCGAATTTTTAACATTAAATTTAGCTTAGGCTTCGTAAAAAATTACACTAACGAGACCATTACGGCTTAGTTGGTAAAAACCGTTTTATAAAATTCCTTCAAGTAGTATAGGGTCCAAAAAACAATAGAAAACCAAAAAAAGTTTGTGAAAAAACAACTTTTTGGAATGAAAAAATTGTTTAGCACATTTTTACTTGGGGGGGGGGATTTTCGGTGCGTTCAAAAAATGTTTTTTTTAATACAAAAAAATGTAAATTTTCTTATGCGGTCTCGTTCGCCTATGCCGTACGGCCTCGTTAGCGTAAACTTTTTCCTAAGCCTAAGCGTTTTTTAATGTAGAAATAATCTTTAAAAAAGAATCTTATCAGTTAAACTACATTAACGCCTCTATGTTATTATCATAATCTCAATCATGTATATTATTAATGTACAAATATAAAAAAAGACTTCAAGTGTTTGCATATTGTTTGATGGCAAAAAAATGAAAAAAACTGAAGGTGGCAAAATATGAAGAAAAAACTGAAGGTGACAAATAATGAAGAAAAAATGAAGAAAAACAACATGACATGGAGAAGAAAAAATGAAGAAAAAACATAATGAGAAGAAAAAAAGAAAAAAAAAACAAAATATGAAGAAAAAATGAAGAAGAAAAAACAAAAGAAGAAGAAGAAAAAAATATGGAGAAAAACAAAATATAAAGATAAAAAAATGAAGAAGAAAAAACAAAATATGAAGAAAATTGACCGAGCAAACGAAAATTGCCCCAAACTCAACAAATATTTGTATCCGATACAGCGACTTTTTGTATCGGCTGCTGTATCGGATACAACTGTGAACTGTATCCATTTATTTACAGGAGAGATTAGAAAGACAAGTAAAATATCGCTGTATCCAAACTCCCATTGTATCGCTGTATCGCTGTATCCAAAATATCCAATTAGAAAGAGGCCCCTGGTAGAGGGGGTTACTAAAGTGAAGAAGTTCCATTACTTCAAGCTACAGACCTTGCGATTTATGTTGACTATGCTTACATTGCGGAATTTCTAGCAGAGTCGTACTCATGTATGTGTATTTCAATGAATTTGAGATGATCCTGCGTATTGCTGTCGCGGTTTGTTTAATCTGGTTGGTGACGGCTTCCGGCGCCTACCAGGATGCTTCTCCTCTCACTGCTGTCTACACTGACGAGCCATGGGACGTTGATGGCCCGTGTCAAATATATGTTGAAGTTCGTCGATTCCCCACTTCTTCAGAAAAACATTAGTGTTAGCCGAGCACTGCCTTTAAGCTTTGTTGCAGAGAATTCGTCAAATACACGTCTCAGATAAAAAAAAAAGAAATTTTTTTATTGTTTTCAGACTTATTTTTTTAAAAACAAACTAGTGAAAAGGTTATCAAACTGTGTAAAAAAACATCAACGCTCAATGTTAAAAAGCAACAGCTATCCTCTAAATGTACCAAGCGCAAAATTTTTTCCATCTATGCAAATGGTCAATTTCAATAACTGGTATGAAGAAAAAAGCACATTCCTATTCCGACAGTTTGTCAGTTGAATCGTCAAAATTGTAATTGGAAGACTTTTGGCCGATGCTTTATCGTTTCTAAGCTAAACAGCCTCGTGAGCGTAACCTTTACTCATGCCCAGGTTTTGAAAGAATGAATATAAAAGAACTGAAATCAGCTAAATGAATGTGTTCAATTGTACCAGTTCAAACAGTAATCGTGTGACTAATTGTTCTATATGTACAGCCTCGTTCCTAAGCCGCATGGCATCGTTAGCTGAACCTTTGCCTAGGCCAGAGAAGTGAAAAGTGCCTGACCTTCTCTAACTTGAGTGCGGCCCCTCATGTCTGAAAGAACATTCAGCAAAAATATATATTGAAAAGAACACGAGGTAGAATACGGAATAAAACGTCTATAAATCTATAAATGTGTTTTAATTGAAGAAGCTGAGTGTCGCCCTATCAGAGATGGTTATGTGCGCAGCGAACTACACTATTCCACCCAAGGTCTGCACCAACTGCATCGAGAAGTACATACACTATCGACAAGTTGAATACGATACCAAAACACTGGTTAGCAGCGCGAGTGAAAGGGCGCGCAGAGCCTGGCCGAGTCTAATGGAGCGTTAGAATTCAACTTTTCACTTTGCAAAGTAATCTCTGCAAAGTGATCCCGTTGAACGCTCCATCACTTTAAAACCACGACGTAAACAACGAGCGGTGCGAGAGAGTGGTAAAATATAGCATAAAGTTGGAGAAGTAGAATTTTTTCACTTTGCAGAGATTACTTTGCAAAGTGAAAAGTTGAATTCTAACGCTCCATAAGACTTTCTTAAAAACCGGCCGTGTTCTTGGGCACATCAAAGATATTGCATATATACCGTTCAGTCAATATTTTAATGATCCAGTCATAGCTCCCCAGCACTTGTCCAAAATTTAAAAACGACCGCTTGGCCGAGCGGGGGCTTAGAATATAAAAAGCAAGCGAAAGCTGAAGAGATTCATTATTCTAAGCCCCGAATAACCGGTAATTAAAAAAAAAATTGGCAAGCGTTTGTGATCTATAGATCGAGTCTAACTATTCTCTGGCAAACAAATGTTTCGAACATGTTTACTGTAGATTTTTTAAAACCGATATTCAAGGCATTTTCCTGAAGATTCACAGCTCATTTGATGAAAGTTATCCATTTGTTATTTCTTATCACCAACGAAAAATTGTAATTGGACTGCATGATAATGAGCAAATGGCAAGTTGTTTAAAAAGTCCCAGAGATTGCTTACTGAATATGAAAAATGCAATTTGAACGGAAAATTCACATCAGTAGAGTTTTTTAGGGGACGCATAGAATTCAATGGCAATTGCCGAAAAGCGTGCTTCTAAAAAGCGTGTGGACGTGAGCGAGGAGATTTTTTTTACTTCATGAGCACTCACATGACTTTGAGGTCGTCAGCCATGAGATTAGGGTTTAGTTTCTCAGCCTTACGGTCTCGTAAGCGTAAACTTGATTTAAGCCTTAGCGGAAAAAAGTTCGTTTTTTTTAACTTCAAAGAAAAAAGTTTAAAAAATTATCTCATAGCTGACGTCGACACGCTTTTTGAAAACACGATTTTCGGAAATTGCCGATTTCACTTGCTTCTCGAAATGTAGAATTATATTAGGCATTTTCGCCCTTTTTTGTGGGTACTTATAATCCTTTCACACGCATAATGAAGACACCTCGTGAAGGTTACAATCAGAGCGGAAAGAGGACAGACTACTTGCTCTTCTGATAGAATCAAACAATAATGCTAATTCATGCCATTCGCGAAATGCTTACTCTCGTCTTCTATATTAACGGATTATACGTGTAATCATCTTATTGAGATTGCCTATAATATTTCGTATCCATCATGTAAATACTACGAAGATTTCAGCTTGAATTTCATCAGAAAGGTTGGAGTTCGCAGTTTTCACCAATAAACTGCCACAAATGCTTCTACCTAAACTCTTATTTTCTCAAATCGTGATTTGTACATAGGTAGAAGACATGTACACTCCCTTTTTAGGAATAATTTTTCTAGCGTTATCCAGTAATTTTTTTAGGATGGACTTCTGTATGAACGTTTGGTGAGTCTTCGTTTCAAGAATAACTTGATGCATTCCTGCTGAATGATTTCTAGTGGACGAGCAAAATATTTAGTGTGCAAGGTTTTTAGTGAGCGTTTCGGAGTACGTTCCTTCATTCCAGACTAAAGTTCGAGCCCGTGACAACACAACTCGCGAGTACGTTCCTTCATTCCAGACTAAAGTTCGAGCCCGTGACAACACAACTCGCGAGTACGTTCCTTCATTCCAGACTAAAGTTCGAGCCCGTGACAACACAACTTGCTCTCAAGTGATCTATCAGAACTACCTGCTTTCTTACGTGTCCGACCTGGCAGATGCTATCAATGAAAAGATATGGAGCCAGTCACGTTGCCATTGTAAGTTGTTCTTCATAATACTGTTATTTTCAAGAGAGACGACATAATCGTTGCTCTATGAACTAATTCTAAATTGGGATTCCTAACTCAAGTTCGAATAATTGAACGATATTAGTGTTTTCTTCAGTCGAAATGTTATGTGAATGAACCGCCCCCGATTGAAGATTTCAGAACTGCTTATCCGCCGCGGGTTTTTATCTGTAAGGTTCTAGCAGCTGGTCTACTTGATTTCTGGAGATAAAATGAAACTCAACAGTTTTTCGACCACTTCTTCATCTTTTCGGTCCCAGTCAAAAGTTGAATGGCCAAGTCTCACCCTATGTTAGCTGACATGTTTTTCGAACGCAGACGGGAATTCGTTTTCATTCTTAGGGCAAACCCCTAAGGGAGATCATTGTCATTTTAATAAAAACGCATCAATCCAATCTTTGAAAATTTTCTACCCAAGAAATTTCTCTACTTGTTGAGCCTCTCTCATTTTTGAAAGCACTATCATTCCTTCATTACCAGTTTCATTCACCGTAACTGTTGATAAACTTCCTTGATGTTTCAGCCTGCATCTCAGTTGCATACGATTTCGAGAATTCCAACACAACTTACACGTACCTTCCTCAGACTCTATCCTTCTCGGTTAGGCATTGAAGTATGAATGAGCTGTGAATTGTCGATGCATTTCAGGGCTCTGAATCGTAACGGAATCTGTAGGAAGGGAGTTTTCCGATGACTATTGCTGTCTTTTCATCAAAATCAAGTTGCTAGTATTTTCTCAGACCTCTTTCCAGTCGTGATCTCATTTAAGCGAGAACTTACTTGTAGGTGAAGCTGGAAGAATATCGTCGATGCATCTCCAATTACACTTCTGAAGCCGGCGATCTGATAGAAGATCCGCAGGAAACGAATGTCTCTGCGGTCTGCCGCGAATGTGAACATGTTAGAGCCTGAGCTTTCAAGAATATAAACCGTCACCATCTACAAGCGAAACGAAGAAAAACGTTAAATGAAAGCAATGAAAAAACATACGACCCATGAAAATCAGATTTCACAAAATAGTAATGATGGGGAAACGGCATCTTTAAAATTTTTAAATTCGATTTGTGGTATACATATAGACAATGTATTATTATACCCCTGGTAGCGTTGTGTTTCAGCAGTTTTTTTTGCTGTAAAAGGTGTATAAATTATATCGCCGTTTCGATTGGAAGCAACATCCAGGAGGAGAGTTATCATGTGCTACAACGATGTCCGCCTTCACGCCGCGAATGTGAACATGTTAGAGCCTGAGCTTTCAAGAATATAAACCGTCACCATCTACAAGCGCGGTGCAGCACGACAGTCTCCGGACTGCAAAGGACATCACCTCACTTCTCCGGATGCAGCCTGCTCCGAAGAACAGCTTCACGTGGAGCTACCCATCGTCTCCTCGCTCAATTTTTTCTACAATGAGACAGCCCGACCCGGCTGGTCTGTCTCAACTCCTACTTCTTCAAGCCGGGGACATCGAAAGCAATCACGAGCTTTAACCGCGAACTCGTGTACCCCCTTTCAACGCTAAAGTAACCGCACGGGCAACAATAGTCATCATCAAAGCAATCCCGGGCCAACCACCTCCTGGAACTGCATCACATGCGGGAAGAAGGCCAACACCAACTGTGTACAATGCTCATTCTGCTCAGAATGGGTACACACAAATTTGTCCTTCCCTATGTCAAGAATTACGTCCAGTACAGCCATCAGTGCCCATCCTGCTACAACCACTCCTACATCCAGTGTCACCACCTCTATCTCGGTCCCTCCCAGCAACGCTCATACTAGAGTCAACAAGAGCCTAAGACTCCTGCAATACAACTGCAACGGCCTAAGCGGTAAAACTTCGGAGATCCTTGACCTTGTCACACGCCTGAAGATGGACCTGTTCCTGCTACAGGAAACCAAGCTAACCGATCGCTCCAAAACACCATCATTTCCCGGATACAAACTGCTAAGAAGAGATCGCAGCACAAACACCGGAGGTGGCCTCATAACCGGCATCTGTCACTCGCTCAACTACATTATCATCCCCTCTCCAACAGACACTCATTTGGAATCACTCAGCATTCGCGTAACAGGCATCAGAGGTACCTTCCTCGATGTCACTAACATCTACATACCACCAACCAGTTCCTGCAGCAACGGTTACACCCCAGATCTTTCGTCTCTACTCCTCACTCTTTCCAACTCCATAACCCTTGGCGATCTCAACGCTCACGACGCAGCATGGTTCTCTCACTCCTCCGACAGCAGAGGTACCCTTATCGCAAACGCAATCGACGACTCTGAATACGCTACACTCAACCGAGACTCACCTCTCCGTGTTCCCTCCAGCTGAAGACCCTCGTCGCCCGACATCTCCATCTGCACACAAGATCTCTTATCCGAAGCCTCGTGGAGAACCGTAACATCAGGAAGCTCAGACCACCTACCCATATTCATCGAAATCGAGAGCAACAATTACATCCAGACGCACAGAAACGTGACCTTCGCGAACTACAACAAAGCAGACTGGTTCCGTTTCCAATCGCTAGTTGAGGAGACGTTAGCCGAATCACCTCCCGAACCTTCCTGCTGCCCATGCTGAGCCCTTTTTACGGAAGATCCTGTTATCAGCAGCTGCCAGCACAATCCCACGCGGTCGTATACACAAGAGATACACGGTCGAGTCCGCAGCCTCCATAGCAACTGACCCTCTCAACAAGGAACTCCTCGCAAACGCCATACACACACTGATGGTCTCCAGTCAAATTCAATCAATTAAAGGCGCCGTCATCCTCGGAGGTAGACCCCACTCGACATCAAAGTGGGAGAAAAGTACCTTCCCCGCAGCACAAGATGTACGCTTTCCCAGCTTCGATCCGGATTCAGCAGATTCACAAACTCGTATCTACACCGTATCGACGAGACCATCCCAGACGACTGCCCAACCTGCTCATCCACACCTCATGACGTCGCACACCTGTTCGATTGCATTGGCGACCCTACGACACTCTCACTCACCGACTTATGGGAGAAACCACGAGAAGTGGCAAACTTCTTGAAGATGTCTGTTTAAAATTGACGATTTATACACAACGAAAGACGAAGCGAAAAGAAACATATTACGTGGGCCTCGCTCTTCGATAACGGCTACAACCGGCAACAACAACAACAACATCATAGGATGACGACGACAATAAGTGTTTCATCTAGTTTTACCTGTTAATTCTTTTTTCGCAGCGAGTTGTGCATTAAAAACCTTAAAGTCTATTTCCAATCCTCATTCCTTCTCTATTAATAAGACTAACAAGTTTTTTTGTTTGTTTGTTGCAGGTTTATCAAGAACTCTACAAATATTATTGGCGCATATACGTTGATCCCGACGTTGAATTCTGCGTAGATGTCGAAACTACGGTTAATGAAGCTTCGCTGTCTTCCTTCAAAAGAAATAAAAGAGCATAGGACTGATCAAATTTCTGTTATTGTTCTTTGGAGAAGGTTTGTCTATGTAACATTCACGTAAATCAAATCAGATAGTCAGTACTGCTAAAATTAGATTTCTCTGGAACCATCACAATCAATCAAAAACAAATTGGTATCCTTTTTGAAAGGGAAAAACAACTACGATTAAGGGGAGGGGGATTTTAATTCGATAAGAACGCGATTGGAAGAGTCAGTGAGGATATGAAGGAAAGTTTTAGAGCTCACGAGTTCTAAGAGAGGGCCATGAATAGAGCGTGAGCTAAGAACGTAATATCCTAACAGTAGGGTAGAGGGAAAGGGGAGCTCTCTCGCTTATTTGTCACCTTTAAGTTTTCTTCAGATGAACGACACTGTCCATTTATGGCGCAATGTCTGGGGATGTCCAGATCATTCAACCAAAAAAGACGACAGAGATGCTAAACTAGTGCTAATATCGGCAGCCATTCTTTTGGTGTGTCCGTTTAAAATTTTAATCAGGTTGTTACTTAGCACACGCAGAAAGAGAGTGTATATCTATATGACTAATGATGAGGAAATGACAGACTTTTGAGAGAGTTCAGGAACGTGTGATAAAAGAGAGAGAGCCACATGGGCAGAGCATTCGTATCACTAGCTTTTTGGATAGAGTATAGCTTTGCGCATGGACTCGACCCGCAGTGCGGGTTAGAGAAACACCGTGACACTATTGTGAGAAGAATCGCAAGTTAGAATCTTAACCCAAATCAAGGGGTTTAAAAAAATTTTCTACTGCTCCCACGACTTTTTGCCATATTTGTTTTTTGTCTTGCACTGGCCATTAGCACTGCTTAAAACAAATGAAGATTATTCCAACGAGAAACCACTGCTTCTATTAGGAAATTCCTGTATTTTCTCTCCGGGAAACGCTTACCCTCCCGAAGATAATCACAAAGGAAATTGTGAGTCTATACAACAAATGACACTTTCGGAAAAAAAAACCCGAAATCAAAGTTTTTGAGTGGGAGTAATTTTTATAAATTTTAGTTTGATATAAAGAGATTCATTATATAAACTTTGAACGCTTCAATGATATGAAGAGTGAAAAAGTGAATTGTGCACCAAAAAAAGAAGATAAATTGGTCAAATGTTGAAGGTGCTGACACTGTTTTTCTACGCGGCCAGTTATATCCAAGGCGAGGGAGAAGCCAGAAAATTCATCCGATGTTAGCAATTCGAAAAATTTTAGACGTATGTTATAATTTCAAGAGCGGTCGGCTCTTTTTCCACCATAGATTCTTCTGATTGAAAACAATTGAACACGGCATCAACACCTCCCTTTCTCTGACAAAAAAACATCAGAAGGATTGAGAACAGGGGTTTTTTAGTAAGCAAAAAAAGGTACGGACGCCCGCCAAAGGCGGAATTTTTTTTCACATATTGGTCCCCCCTTACGATTTTTCAAACAAAGACCCGCGGTTAGAGAAAAAAAATTTTGGAAAGTTAACCTGACTTTTTGTTGTTTCAAGTTCGTATCTCGGGTCCCCCCTTATGTTTTTTCGAAAAAAACAAAAACATGCGAAAAATTTTTGTTTTTTTTTCGCATAAGGGTCCGCCTTGTGATTTAAAAAAAAGAAACCCGCTGACAGAGGGTCTTACATTTCACTCCTGACTCAAAAAAATATTTCATAGCACCTCATCCTCTTCATTTAACTTGAAGCATTCGTATTCGTAATCATTAGAAATAATTGCTCTCATTCTGTGTCTTCTGATTTTATTCATAAAGTTCTGTTTCTATCGCTGAATCGTTTTTTTAATAATATTTTCGAAATTAGGGTTGAAGTATAATGTAGATTTCAAGCAGGGTACACCACTTTGAAAAAAGAAATACTCTGATTCTTTCTCACTTACCAGAAAACTGGATTTTAGGACAATTTACTATCAAATTAGAAGCTGCTGTAACAAAAAAGAACTCGCTAAATAAGGAGTATTTCCTTTCAGATTCTCGTTTGGAAGCTTCAACTCGTCCTCAATCCACGCGAGCTCGTCTCATATCCAACTCCTCTTCGGACGCTAATATCGCGAGTCGTGTAGTCGAATCCGATATGAGAGCGTACACTCCAAGTAGTCACTGACAAACAATCTCGAGAAGAATGAAATCCACTTTGTTTCACATTTCTCCCAAATATTCTTCGACTCTCAACTCAACATTCTATAGGCACTTGAGGGGTTCTCTCCACTTGGCTTCACTTGAGGGGTTCTCTCAACTTGGCTTCACTTGAGGGGTTTTCTCAACTTGGCTTCACTTGAGGGGTTCTCTCAACTTGGCTTCACTTGAGGCGTTTTCTCATCTTGGCTTCACTTGAGGGGTTCTCTCAACTTGGCTTCACTTGAGGGGTTTCCTCAACTTGGCTTGACTTGAGGGGTTCTCTCAACTTGGCTTCACTTGAGGGGTTCTCTCAACTTGGCTTCACAATCAATTTTTTTTCTCACAAGTTACGGTCTCATACATATTGTTTTCATTCATGCTTAAACAAACATTCTTGAGTTTTGTACACTTCTCACTTCAAAAATATGTGTTACTCAGGGCTTCTTATAGTCTTCATAGCTCTAGTCCTAAACAGGGTGTTTCTTAATACCCGCAGAACTTTTTCGAGCGCATAGATTTTTTTTTTTAATTACAGAGTTCAACAACCAATGATTTGTAATTTCCCTGCGAAAAATCCGAGAAAAACTTTTTCCAAGCGCATAGATTTTTTGCGGGTCAGATAAACACTCTGTTCCTAAATGCTACGGGTGAACAATCTAAAATGAGTAATTTAAGTCAGCCAGAGAGAGATAATTGGATTTTACATGTCAACGCACTTATTCTTTCAGGATCAGGAAAATTTGTATCCTGGTTTAAGGAAAACTTCATCAGAAAATTGACTGAGCTAGATATGCTAATTTTTATTAACATTTAAATGATATTGTGTACCATAATTTAATCTCTATAAAACTAATTATTCTTCGAAAAAACCTGATAAAATGATTACCAGGGCCGGTTCTCCTATAATTTGTAGTAGAATACTGTAGTAGAATACTGCTACAAATAATAGGAGAACTGGTCTTGGGTCAGTTTCCATCACTTTTATATGTAATTATCCGCTTAAAACCGACCTAGTTTGATCTGTAAACAATGAAGAACTCATAAAAATCTTTAATTTTTGAAAAAGTCTGTGCTTCATAAATTCTGTTTGTTTTTGTTTTTAGCTCGAACTGTTCGTTTCTACGATAAATGAATAGTTTGATACGAAAAGGTGCAAAAAAGGTTGAGAAACCTTACTGGATTATACTTTCATCGTGGGAAAACCTTACTGGATTATACTTTCATCGTGGGAAAACCTTACTGGATTATACTTTCATCGTGGGAAAACAAAATCTCATTCTGAAGAATAAACAAATTCGCCAGTTCTAACCTATAAGGGATTCTTTCCAGATGAAAAGTACAGCTAAAGATATGTTTTATATTGGGGGTCTAGCACACAATGCATTTTAAATCTATGCGCTGTTTGAAAAAGCGCATATGTAGTTTGCATAACATCTTCTTTGTTTATCGCTTTCTCGTGGCAGACAATTTCGTCTAAGCGCTACTTATACGAATCGAAATGCTTTTTGTCAGCTCTTGAATTAAAGATGAGTGGGCACAAAGAGGAACCGCTTGAGGCAAACGTCGACCAACTCACACAGTACAGGGAGAGATGCGCAGATCACGTCGCTGTACTCAAGGTCCTAGCTTGTAATAAGGGGGGGGGGGAATTGTTCGAGATCAGGACAGACTTAGAATTTTTTAAATTTTTTGTTGCTTGTTTGCTCGTAGGTAAGTTTTGAACAAACATATCTGCATATTGAATAGAGTAGAAACAAGAAAAAAAGTTTCGGTGTGTTTAGGCCTCAATTGGGAATCAATAAGATTAGCACAGAGTTTCTGGAATAGTTTTTGTTGTTAAATTCGAAGAAAAAAGTGATAGAGGCGAATCAGCCACTCATACCCTATACCCATTCCTTTCCTCAAGACCCATTTTTCAGACTCTTCTGGAGGAGTGTAATGATCGAGTAAATTCTCGGCAGAACACTGAGGAAACATGCCATCAGGTAAGATAAGGCATTGTGATATCCAGAAAGATTTGAAAAAGTGGGTATATTCAAAAGTGGGTATTCAAAGATTTGAAAAAGTGGGTATATTCAAAAGTGGGTATTCAAAGATTTGAAAAAGTGGGTATATTCAAAAAAGGTCAATTGAGTAGTGCTGAGCTTCAGAGAAGATCAAGATTCAGAAAATTTTCTTAGAAGAAATAGGTTTTTTTATCAAGGTGCAGGGGAACGTGATAGGCTTGGAAGAAGATTAAGCTGGAGGAATCTGTTGAAATGGATGTCTCGAGAGCAACTATAGAGGGACAAGGAAGCGGAATCGAACTGTTTTGATGGTGATAATCTTTGCAGGAGATGTGTGACTACGTCCATCACCTCGACCAATATGCCATGCCCAAAGCCTTTAAGGCACTCAAGTGAAGACCGCCTCAGAGCTCAATGCAGATCCCAAATTAGTTCGTAGTTCTCAGGAGTTATGAGCCTTTCACGTACCGAGTCTTCGTTTCGATTCTTCAAGGCCTTCCGATTGTTTTGTTTAGACGATGAAAGAACAAAATTTTCACAAAAAAGAGGTTAAAATGATAAATCTTTTTTTTTTTTTTGTAGAAACATAAATTAATGATAGGAGTCCAATCATTGGAATGGTCTGTATTGTTTGGTTGAAGAGACATCAAAGATTAGTACGCGTGATTCGATCATTCTCATGTGAA
Organism: Allodiplogaster pararmata; assembly: GCA_964056735.1. Lineage (NCBI taxonomy): Eukaryota > Metazoa > Nematoda > Chromadorea > Rhabditida > Diplogasteridae > Allodiplogaster > Allodiplogaster pararmata. Next base: position 34,937,944 of record OZ057404.1, on the reverse strand, counting down.
TGTCTCTAGAGTCTCTGTCAGAAGAATAAATATGTCAGAATAAATATGCTAAACTCTGTCAGAAGAATAAATATGCTACGTAACCTTAATTCGTTGACATGTCAGAGTTCCTCTTCGAGAGTACTCTACTTTCTCGTAGAATACGGGAACATGGACATATGATCCATCGCAAACAATTCATGAAATCGCGCGGATTGTTGTTTAATCAGCTGCCATGTCAATTTCACTTCTGAACTATGTTACTACAAATCGTTAGATTATAGACATTAAAATTTATGGTATCAGCTAATAGGCCATAGGCCTTCACACGAGGCTATATAAGCTCTCTATCTCTCTCTCTCTCTCTCTCTCTCTCTCTCTCTCTCTCTCTCTCTCTCTCTCTCTCTCTCTCTCTCTCTCTCTCTCTCTCTCAAGGGGCTCCTTGAGCCTTCATTTCGCTTCATGAAATTACTCGATCCTCAAATACTTGTCACGAAGCTACTCAAAAACCGGTGAAAGAAAGAACGTGCACCTAATTTTTTGAGCGTGGCTCTCGCGTTAATCGAACCGAGCAGCGTTACGTGTCGGATGATTGCAAATTTTAGAGTCTCAATTGATAATCTCAATCAGATTCAATTTAGCCTTATGTCTGTCGTCCTGAAAGTTCGGTCGTGGATTTTCTGGAGGTTTTTCTTAGCTGAATCTCAAGCTCCAATAGATGAGCGTGAAAATCGGCTGTAATTTATTAATTTAGTTCTCTTTTTCTCTCTCTCTGCTGAGCATCGGACAGAGGTCAAAAATGTGCTATTTATCTGCTGTTGTCGACCCGAAAGTCATCCATGCAAATATATGGCACTCTGACACTAGATAGTAGTGATAGATTCGAATAATTGCTGAAGGAAGCTTTGACAGGACGTCTGGAAACCATTGAAGGGTGCAAAATACAAGAGCAAAAGGCAGGCATCTTCTCCGGATCGATCTGAGAGAAAGTGAATGTTACATTAGCCACACTTCGTGGCTGAGCAATGAACACCGCTAGATTATCTCTTGATATCAGAAAGTCTGACGTCGACGAATTGTCGAAAAGACGTAGCAATGGACGAATGAAGTACAGACAAGTGTTTGAACAAAGCGGTTGACTCACAATAAATGATTTGCTCACACAGCAGAAACACGCTTAAAACGAAGCGAAGAGAATGGTCGCCTTCATCCACACAAATCACCATTGGGATCTGTACCATCAACTTAACAACAAAAAAGCCGAATAGCCCATCTGTCGATTGGCAAAAATGCGGGCAAGCTCTTTTGAACATTGAGACAAACAAGGAAAAGGCGGGCAAGCTCTTTTGAACATTGAGACAAACAAGGCAAGCTCTTTTGAACATTGAGACAAACAAGGAAAAGGCCACAAGACATTCGAGAAAATTTCTGACGTTTACAAAAGCACTAAGATGAAATCATCTTGTCGAGTTCCCGTACCTAGCTATTCCCGGATGCACCAGCTTCCCGCATCACGGCCTCGGGGGGGGGGGGTGAAGAAAGCTGTGATTGGAATAATGGTCTCCAAGGCGCATGTCCTAGAAGACTACCCGCGGACCGGTTTAAATTTGAGAAGCTGCGAGAAATCGCGACAATGCGGTTGAATGATTTATTCAACGTGACAGTCAAAACAGAGCGAGTTCTTACCAATTTGACGACCAATGTTACTGTCTCAATCTTCGAAAACAAAGGCGCTCCAGCAAACTGCTTGAACTACCGACCTACAACCCGCCTGAAGATCGGCCTATTCCTGATACAAGAAACAAAGCGGACGGATCGTGCGAAACTCCTTCATTTCCCGGATACTCCAGTGCACAGGTGACGGCCTACTCACAGGCATCATCCATTCATTGAACTACTCCGTGGACCCGTCTCCTACAGATCCTCACCTGGAATCACTGACCGTTCGCAGCTCGGACAACAACGGCATCTCTCTGGACATCTCTAATGTCTACAGTCCTCCGATGAGCTCCTGCAGCACAGGCTACAACCCGGATCTATTCCCCCTTCTACGCAACCGCGAGAACTCCATCATATTAGGTGACCTTAACGCCCACGACTCCATCTGGTACTTTCATTCGACAGACAACAGAGGAAACGTCATCTCCAGTGCAATCGACTGGCAATACTCGGAACACGCCACTCTCAACCGCGATATGCCCACACGAGTTCCCTCAAACGGTCGCCCTTCCTCGCCCGACATTTCCATTCGCTCACAAGATCTCCAAAAAGCGTCATGGGAAACCATCCCAGAAGGCAGCTCCGATCATCTTCCCATAATCATCGAACTAGAAGGCAGTAATTTCAACCACACTCACAGAGACGCAACCTTCACAAGTTACCGGAAAGTGGAATGGGAAAAGTTCCAGCAATGCGTCGAAGAAAGCCTGTTCAAAACTCCTCTCCCCAATCTACTAGTCGTCCAAGCAGAACCTCTCTTTCGAAGAATCGTTGTATCAGCTGCAGCAAAAACAATCCCGAATAAAGAAGAGAGAAGTCGCCCTAACGACAGAGATACGAAAATGGATGCATCAACGTGATAAACTCAGAGAATCGAATCCGACAAGCGACCTTCTGAACAATCTCAACACAAACATAAGTAGAGCTACCGACAAAAAAACGAGACATCTGACGCGCACTGATGAAGTCCTTCGATCCAAAGAAGGTCTGGAAAACCATCAAGATCCTCAACAACAAAGGAAGACCACCGCCAAACTGCGCGATAACCTTCAGAAGTGAGACGATCACGACCGCCTCCGATATCGCGAACCGCTTCAACAAAGCCTTCACTTGCTCAGCCCAGTATACAACCTCAAAGGAAAACAGGAATACTATGAGGAAAGTACACCGTCTGTCCGCAGATGACTTCGAGGACATCATAGACGTTGCAGCCGCCATCAAATCCAACAAAAAGTCCACCACGCTTGGTACAAATTGAATCGCTCCTATTATAGGAATTATTCTTATTCTCCACCAATTAGGTCCGAAAGGAAGCAGTGCCCTCTCTTCCCTTTTAAACAGCTTCCTACGCACAGGCAGGATCCCCATGATATGGAAATCGTCTATCATACTACCCCTCCTGAAAGCAGGCAAACCAGCATCCGAAGGCTCGAGCTACCGCCCGATATCTCTACTCTCGTTTTCGCCAAACTCATTGAACGGTTACTACTCGGCTCGCTACAGAGGCACATTCTTCCGGCAGTTCACCAACATGGCTTCACGGCAAGATGCTCAACAACTCCGGCCCTCGTAGCACTCTCGAAGAGCATCGCAGACGGTTTTAACGAGAAACGTCCCGCAAGTCGCACGGTTCTCCAAGGCATTCGAAAGTAACGACATCCGCAAGCTAATCGACTTCCTCGGGACAACAAATGTGCCAAACTACAATATAAAAAAATGACTCGCTTCTTAACTAAGAGGAAGAACAGGACGCACAAGCTTCCGCGACTCTCTATCCAGTTCCAGACTCATCAGAAACGGAGTCCCACAAGGCAGCGCCCTCTCGCGCTACGCTATTCAACCTCTACCTCCGCGATCTTCCCACAGACGATGCCCACACGAAGGTCATCTCGAGTGCTGACGACATCACGGTATGGGCGTCAGATCCCAACATCAACGTTGCCTCCGAAAATCTACGCAGGGCCATCACGAAGATTGAAATCTTCCTCAAAGAACGGTCTCTCATCATCTTCCCGACCAAGAGCCAGCTTATGCTTTTCACCCCGTTCAGTCGCGAATTCAACTCTACTCTAGACATATCAATCTGCGGAGCACCCGTTCCCACCAGGGGTGGGCGAAAAAAAACCAAAAAAAAAGAACTTTTTTTTCGATTTCAAAAACCAAAAAAAATTGTTTTATCTGAATGAAACTTTCTTCTCATTTTCCGAGAATATTCGGTTTGATTCGGTTTGATCGGGTCACTTAATTATTAGCGCGCAAGCGCGGAAACTCTGTTCGTAAAAATCACTGAAACATGTGCCAGGCAGTCAACACCAAAACCACCGCAAAAACTCTATTTTTGGACCGTTTTCGTTTTTTTCAGTTTGCTTTCGAAAATTTTTTCGACACTAAAAAAAGCTTTTATTGGACCTTTTGTCGAATTTCCGAAAAAAAGTTTTTGTGATATTTTGGTTTTTCGAATTTTCGAAAAAAGTTTTTTTTTTCGCCTACAGGGTGTTTCAAAAGTACTGGCACAAAGATTTTACCTTCTATTTTCATTCAGTATCAGCGAATCAGGTTAAAATAATTAAAAAAAATTTATCAACAACTTTAACAATTATGTTTTACAACAGTCACTCAATATGATTTCCTTTGGCCTTAATGGCAGCTTTGAGACGACGAGGGTATGCCTCGATGGTTGCCCGCAGTATATCTTGTGGAATAGCGTCCCATGCTCGGGTAAGGGAGACTTTAAGCGCTTCCAAATTTTTGTGAGATTTTGCACAAGCCTTTGCCTCAAAATAGCCCAGATGGAGAAGTCGAGTGGATTGAGGTCGGGGCTATTAGCCGGCCATTCATTGGCCGGTATGAAGTCGGGCAGATGATGTTTGCACCACTTTTGAGTCTTCTTGGCTCTGTGTGCTGGGACACCGTCCTGTTGATAAGTCCATTTGTTTGTTTTAAAGTGAGCCTGGGACCAAGGTAGAATATTCTTCTCAAGAATTTCATCAATGTATGCGTTAGTATCGATTTTGGCGCCTTTCGGCACAAAAACGAGAGGAGTGCGACCACTTGAGGAGACTGCCGCCCAAACCATGACTTGTGCAGGATGAGAATTGCATTCGATGACGCGACATGCATCGTTCGCTTGCTGTGAACTCTCCGCGAGTATTCTGGAGTTTTGGCGGTTGTAATGAGCATCTACTGTAAAAAGCTTCTCATCTGAGAAAACCGTTGTCAAATGGTCTCCGTTTTCGGCCCGCACCAGTAGCAAGCGACATTTATGCCGTTTTCCCTTTCTCTGAGCTTCAGTCAAGCCATGTCTTTTTTGGAACTTGTAGGGAAACTTCTTGAGCTTTTTTTCTGACGACTCGCCACATCGATGCTACTGAGACATGGAGCTCAGCGGCCATTTTCCTCATGCTTCTCTGCCCTTTGCGTTTTATCCGCTTCTTGACAATTTTCGTGATACGAGAAGTAGCGATGACAGGTCTACCGGAGCGTGGACGATCCTCTTGAGTTCCACGTTTGATAGTGTGGTAGACAGTTCGACGAGAAACATCCAGCATGTTACTGATCTCAGAAGGTTTGCGTCCCGCACGACTTAAAGTCAGAATCGTGGAACGTTTCGAACTTGGACGCGCCATTTAAGCACAAATCAAAGGGGAAAGTTTATAATTTCGACCACATAATCAACAAAGACTAGAGAAAAGTTTGTGATGTCTTGCCAAGTCAATTGATCCATGGAGCGCGCGAGAGGCACGCGCGAAAACTGTGCCAGTACTTTTGAAACACCCTATATTTTGTTTTCCGAAATTTCAAAAAAAAAATTCGACTGATTCGTTAACCAAAAAACGAAGAATGAACGGCTCTGGTCCCCACCGTCAACCAGGCCAAGCTAATCGGTGTCACGTATGACTCGATGTTTACATTCAGCCACCATGCCAGTTCAGCCACCTCGACTGCCTGGCGCCTCTTCGAGCAATGAAGAATAACCTCGTGTTGAGCTGCAAGAAAACTGTCGAAGCCACGAAAAGATGTCAAAGAATCCAAACAATGGGAAGTCAGTCGCAAACACCGTACACACGATGTTGGTCACGAACGAACTCCAATCGATGAAGGGTGCCGTCATCCTGGGAGGCAGATCTCCGCCTGAAATCCAGGAAGAAGAGGAGTTACCCCGCAAGACTAGGTGCACGCTCAGCCAACTCCGCTCTGGATTCAGCAGATTCATCAACAACTACCTCCACCGCATTGACAAATCCATCCCCGACGTGTGTCCTCATTGCTTTTCCGGACCTCACGACGTCGCGCATCTCTTCGATTGCCCGAACCACCCGACCTCGCTGTCTCCGATCGACCTATGGACCAAGCCGCTGGGAGTCGCAGCGTTCTTGAAGATAGAAAAAATAATAATAGAAGAATAAGAAAGGAATGAGAACACATCACAAGACGTTCTTCGAAGCCGGCTATACCCGGCTACAACAACAACTACCGACCTATGCGGCTCTTACGCCACATAAAAAGATCTTCGAGCGAGTTCTCGAACAGAGGCTTCGTGAAATAATCAGATTTGAGATTAAAAAGTGTGGATTTGTGGAGATCTCGGGCATGCAAACTGATGAAGAACCGAATAAGATAGTCACAACATCTCCTCCTCAATATTCTCGAATCGGAAAAGCTTTCAACCGAGTTTCTCACCAGCTGTTCCAGTACGCTTTCTCAGACCAAGATGTAACTGACTTACTTATCGACTAGGTTCCAGTGCTTTGTTTAGACGTCATAAGCAGGGTTATATGCCTCGTTGGTATTTCGAGAAAAAATTTCCTGTGGAAGTCGGCGGCATACACGAGTCATCTGCAGCCTAGCCTCTTTTCTTTATCCTAATGTTATAAGCGTTCAGAAAAAGTCTCGAGGACGCTTCCACATAGACTCTTTTGTACGCTGACGACGTTCGCTGACAACACAGCTAAACAGATTAAACTGCAACAGTGTGTGCAAAAACGTGAAGTGACCGACTAAGACAATTGCAGCTCCGCCTCATTGTTTCAATGACGGCAATAAGCGGAAACAGTTTCTTGTCGAGAGGTCGTAAAATAAACCATGAGGACTCGACAATCGGCAGCTTCTGGTACTTGGAACCTTATCTCCGAAGTAATGGTTATCTTTAAGGTGGCGTTGAAAATCGCGTCAACGGTGCCTGGATGAAGTTCAGAGAAGGTAGTAGCAGCGTACAGTGCAATCGATGCATGTATTTGAATCTCAAGGCGAAGACAGTTGTTCGCCAAGCAGTCTTGTAAGAAACTGATTTCTTGATAACAACCGAAGCACCCAAGCGGGGCCTGCAAATCTTGGGAATGAAAATGTTCTTTGGATAATGGGGGTCTCTCTGCATCAATAAAAACATACATATTCATCAAAAGAAAATTTTGCGTGACTTCCATAGACGGTAAATTTTTCTCGCGCTTGTTCCCACCTCGTGGACAGAAAGAAGCGAGTAGGGAAGAAGAACCGAGCAGGGAAGATGAAGAAGCGAGTAGGAAAGAAGTGAGTAGGGAACAAGAAGTGAGTAGGAAAAGAGAAGCGAGTAGGGAAGAAGCGAGTAGTAAAGAAGCCCGTAGGGAAGGAGAAGTGAGTATGGGAGAAGCGAGTAGGGAAGAAGCGATTACGGAAGAAGCAAGTAGGAAAGAAGAACTGCGTTGTGGAGAATAAGCGAGTAGCGCAGTAATCAAAAACCAGTCAGCAAGGAGCAATCTAATTTAATAAAGATCCCGCATTACTTTCGGGAAGGTTTTTTCCTGATATAGAGTGTAAGAAGCTTCTCCAAAGTCTAAGACTTCAAGGTGACTATCTCGTGAAAGAGATGGGAAAGTTTAGTCGGTATAGAACAAGAAGGGTAATCACTCGATTTCTTTTTTAGTCGAACATTTAATTTTACCTCAATTGCGAATTGCTACGCAGTCTTTAGCTAAAAATAATGGACTCAGTAGTATGAGAGTGAAGTGAAGTGACAAGCTCGTCAGAATAATGCCTCTGAGGCTTATCATGGAGTTTATTATGAAGGTCGAAAGTATGAGTCTAACTTGCAAGCGCACAAGAAGTTCAAACCCGTGGTTGCCATCAATTTGCTAGAAGTGAGCATTGTCAAGCAAGAAATGGGGATCATCGAGCTGACGAATCCATTTTCGATCGGCCAAGATGCAGCCGCAGCAAGTAATCCACGGAAACGGAGCGCAACTTTCGCTAGAAATCTCAATTTCTTGTCTTTCTGTCTGACCTGAACTTCCGCGACTCCAATCAACACAGCTCACGTCAACTTCTTTCTCGCGTTCGCACAAAGGGTCAAGAAGTGAAAAACCGAGGAGCACCGGCTGTGAATATGATAGAAAAGAAAGAATAAACTAGTTTGTTAGAAAGGGAACCCTAGCGAGTAAACAAGGTTCCAGCCAGGAACTTGACGAAGTCGATAAGCTCTTGATTGTTACCGAAGTTGAGAGGGTATGAATTTGACATGCTGACCTGTACGTGCTCTGCAGACACTTTGTATTCTCTGTGTTTTTATTCTTATTCTCTCATATCCTGTCTGCAATACGAAGCGAACACGCCTGGGGGGCCTAATGAAGGAAGAGCCCTTGCCCCAGTTGCATGTGAGCACACGCATTGTGCCTGCTCAGGCTGATTCTGACACGACAACGAACAGAATACAAGAGATGTCGCTAGATTTTATTAATGAGTTCATAAAACTTGTTAGATGTTCAATGAGTTGCTAGAGATCAAGAGCTTATCTCATTTGTCAATTTCTCCTGGTTGTCAACTTGTTCGCTCATTCGAATACTCTCTCAGACGTACAAGTTTATCCTTCCAATTCATGATAGTTGCAACCTATCCATCCACCGAATCTCGCTCCTTGGCTCTAAACGCGGATGTAAAAAAGGAGCCAATGCTAAATGCGTTGACCAGAATCGGAGAAGTAGGTAGCAAACAGGAAAACCAGAAAAAGTTATTTAACAAAAGTAGAGCTCGGTCTTCATAGAGTACTCGCCACGGCAGCTTCAGAGATGAAGGACGATGGGCTGGTGACTCGGAACCTTATCATTCCAGCCAGACGAGATATATTTTTTCCGAATGATGGTGAGCACGGATTTTTATTCTATGTGTCTGTTTGGAGAGAATACTTATCTTTCAGCGCTGAATGATGAAGCCTAAGGTGAACTTTGAGATCTTCTTTGATTTACGGCAACGTTTGAGGGAGTCTTCAAGATATTTAAATGTTCGAGTATGGAGTGAATCGAGTGATATGATAGGAAAAAACTGGAAAAACTCTCATCCTTCAAGTATAAACGAAAAAAACTACTGGCGTTTTCACTTTCTCACTAACTCACTGACTCTCACTCTCTTTCTCTCTCTCTCTCTCTCTCTCTCTCTCTCTCTCTCTCTCTCTCTCTCTCTCTCTCTCTCTCTCTCTCTCTCTCTCTCAATTACCAGGCGCGCAGTTGAGAATGGTGAGGGTGGCGATTTCCCTCAGGCCCTTCTCAGTGGCGGCCCTCCTCGCCATCCTCGCGGCGGCCTCTTTCATCTCCGGGGTCCTCTCGTCGCGGTTATGGCCGGCCCGCACATTGGCGTTGCCGACCTGGAAATTTGTTTCTGTTTTTCAGTACAAAAAGCTTATTTTTTGACTTTCAACAGTAGGTTGTTGAACATTAAAGTGGTCAGCTTGAGAGACTAAAATCGTACACTAACTGACTATCATTAGTTGTATCACGAATGCGTATCGCATGTGATATATACATCGTATTGTTAGTGAACTCATGTCGCAAAAAAGCTTATTTTTTGACTTTCAACAGTAGGTTGTTGAACACTTGACTTGTATTTCCTGGAGTTTTGACCAATTCCTTCAAACTATCTGATCGATTCCTTTTATGGAATACACACAATTTTTTGAGTCAATATGCAGTTTCATGATGAGGCAATTTTTTAAAGTTTTGTTTCTTGCTATGAAATTCAAATTCCTTCGCTTTTTGGCTGTTTTGAGTAATATGATTGAAGTCAACGAAAAGTATCTTTTTTGCATGTTTATTTGCCACTCACCGTGATCACCGCGTCGACAGCGACACGAAGCTTGTCGTAGGCCCGGAGATGTTGCTTCCTCGCCTGCTGCATGTCCACGAAGCGCTGGACATGCTCGACTCGGACCGGCAGCCTCAGCAGGGCGAGATGGTAGGCGGTAACCTGCTTCGCCTGGAAAATCGAGTGTTCGCATGTTCCAATGACTTTTTTTGGGTCTTTGAATTATTTCATTAAAACACCACAGTTAGGATGCTTGCTGAAATTTGGCTTTCGTTGCATAGACCATCGCAGCGATGTGTTTTCCAATTCGACATCAATGATGTTGAAGTGGAAAACAAGGCTCCCGGGTCTATGTGTAGGATAATACCTTCGCTGCTTCGGCTGCATTTGCGATGGCCCGAGCCGACCTCGTGACGAGGACTTTCCCCTTCTCGACGAGTGGCGGCGCGCGCCCAGGGTATCGCGCAGAGAGAGCGATGGCGCGAGCCTCAGGCTCGAACACGCGACCTTTTTTCACGCTGCAGCAAGAACAATATGTTTTTTTTATTCTGCTAGCTAGCTTATTCTACTTTCACAAAAGTTTTCTCAGCACTCATATCAAAAACCACTGTCCAAAAAAAAAAAACAATAAAAAGTCAGGCTTTCATTTTGCTTCGAGGCAAAATAACGCGCATCTTTGAGATGTGACGCGGACAAATTCTAATAAAACCATTGGCTCTCCCAATGGCCATTACTTTTAGAGAAAGGCTAATCCACTGTTTTTTCTTCTCAGCATTTGGGAAGCCATGTATGTATGATAAAGTAACAAATGGTACTTAAAAAGATACTCCAAAACGCAGACACACTTACGCTCTTTGCAGCCGGCGGAGCTTGCGCAGATTGTATTCGGTCTGTGTTCGAGCTGTTGGCTGCGTCGCGTCAACTGCGGGAACTCTTGGTCCGGCAGTCGGAGGCGGCGCTGGTCGAGCGAGGGGAGTTGCGTTCAGGGCGCTGGTCGGGGGCGGCACAGGGGATGGAGTTGGGGTGTTTCTAGGTGTGGGAGTCAGGGATGCCCACGCCTTTCTCATCCACCTGGCCGGACGGCAGATCTTTGCGACCTGTAGAGGTTATATTCATGCAAACTGTCCAAGGATGATCATCATCTATCCAAACACTGAGAGTCAACTGAAGATAACGGGGAAGGGCAAAGGATAATGGGATGACTGAGAGTGTTCACGGCTGAGGGGTTGAACAATTGGGGCGCAAAGAGAGTACAAAATTGTGGAAAAGGTCGACTGAGAAGAGAATAGGGAGGTCGGGGGAGGGCTGCTAGTCCATTAAAACAACCAATGCTGCTATGGAGAATCGGACACAAAACTTGAGGGCATTGTAGTCCGAGCACATTCTTAGCTGTCGTGGCTAACCTTATGAGGGACTGGGCATCCGGCGATTGTTGTGGGTCGCATTGTGCTAACGGTCCCGACCAGTCTCCTCTCCTCCGCCGCCTTCTCTCCCCACTTCTCATCATCAGAATGCCAGCCGACCTGCGCCCACTCCTTCTTCTGTAATAATAAAACTGTTTGCACTGGTACAGAAACATATGTAGTTACTGTTTAAAGCAGGTTGAAGAAGTAAGAGCAAGGTTTTATTATGAAATCTAGGACAGCTTTGAAAAGTAAAATAACGCTTTTTCCATCATTTACAGTTGTTTTTTGCTCACTGAAAAGAAACTATTAACCGGGTCTTTGGGAGTCTTCCTCTCTTTCTCACTCATCCGTGGTTTCTGAATATTTCATTGCATTACACAAGTCCACAATTAAATAATTCTGAAATACTTTGCCATCCTTCAAGGCATCTGCATTCGCTAGCCTATATGCATTGTATCAATATTAAAAAGAATGTGTAGGTTTTCCCAGCAGAACTTCTATAATTTCTCTTCCCATACTCTCCGGCAAAAAGTTTTCAATTGTTGTGTTTTGCTCATGAATCGAAAAAAATTAATCAACAATATCCATTTGCCAACTTGAAAAAATTCATTCGGTCACACCAGAACAAATATGGTTGAAGGAGCCAAAAATAACAGAAATAGTTTGAAAGTGAATCCCTTGTTATACTCCTTCATGTATACATTTGTGCTATGAATATTCAAATCTTGAAGCTATAAATTTCAGATCAACAATTTTTCAAACCTTGGGCAGACTGTCATCGGAAAGATCATTTTCAGCGTCGGCGGATCGTTTTCGGTAACAGATCCTGGCCCGACGACGGCCCTCCTCATCCTCTCTCTCCTCCACTCCCCAATCCTCTCCATCCGACTCCCTCACCCAGAGGACGTCGTCCTCCGCGTCCTCCCCCGCCCGTTCCCTTCCTCCTTCGACCGTCTCCATTGCCCCCTCTTCTACAAATAATCTATTATTTTTATATTAGAAGATATTCTTTCAGATTATGAAAGAATTATGAACAATTAATGAGATCGGTGAAATACGCTCCTACAAATAACCATTCAAAAAACATGTTTTACCTACAGGAGCTCACAATATTCACTTGTTTTAAAAACTTTATTTCAATGATACTTCATGCGAGTTTGCTATGTTAAACGTACTATAGCATTATTCTGAGCATTTATTGGCTAAGAACACTTTATTAATGATAACCTGCCACAGTGTGTTCCATCAGCTGAAACTCGGCCACCGCGAGCTGAAAAATCAGTTCATTCACAGAGTGCTTTCTGACTATGATAAACTTAGCCAAATAAAAGATCGAAACGAATTTTCGACGAAAAAAAAAAGAATTTCTAGTCGACATTACTTTTTCAAAGCTCAGACAAGCATACAATGTTCTAAAAAATTTTCCCACTACTTTATTTCCCTTTATTAAACACTGATATTTTCGACTTTGTCTGAATTCTGGCTCTATCTGCAAGATTTAGAGTTGCTAATGCGCTCGATCCTCATCACATTTTAAACTTTAAAAATCAAAATCAAATTTTAAACCTTAAAAATCAAAATGCTGCCCACACTCGTGGCCGAAATTTGATCAATCAACTTGAATTACTTTGTTTAAATTCATTTTGGTTGAGGTTCTTGCAAGTTATAATGTTGTTTTAAAGTTCACGATTCCCTCCTGTTCCCGCATCTCCTAAACTTTTTGGCTAAATTACTTGCCCGCCCTGCTTTCCCCTGCAGCAATATTTCGTACACTATTTGCGGACTGAACTTTATTAAACTCTGAAATACCGGCGAATATTCAGAACAAAAGCTTCAAGAAATCGAAAAATATTGAAGAACAAAATAACTATGAAAGCAAAACTATGTACCTTAATACTATTATAGGATCAATTTGCAATTTTTTAGGCGATCTGAGTTTCAGTCAGTCTTTGGTTAGCGTTCGATGAGAGAATAAAGAGTATTAGGGAGAACTCACCCCAGCGTCAACCGCGAGTCGGTGGTTGATTCGGGCGGCTCGCTCGAAGGCCGCTGCCTTCCTTTCCGCCTCCACCACTCTTTTCTCCAGGCTTGCAATGGCCATGTAGGCCGCTTTTCTTATGGAGCTCGTCTAAAAATTAAGACACTTTTTTCAAGTCTTTCACCGATAGTGTGCTAACAGCTCTGAACTTTAAAAAAACTGTAGTAAGCTTTCGCTGAATTTTATTCGGATAAATTAAACCAATTCAAAGAAATGGGTTCTTACTTTTTATGCGCAATTTACCTACCCAAATTTTCTAATTCTACCTTATCAACCAGATTTAACCCTTGTTTTAGCAAAAATATAAGTCATTACCAGCTTCCATTATCCAACTACTGCACACATAGTCTGAAAGTTTAAGTAAATTTGATTCATGTCTGACTTTAGCAAGAAAGTTTAACATATACATATGTAGTAAAAATTTGTGAAATTTGAATTAAATAAATTTACATAGCTAGACAGAAATCATAAAATGAACAATTATACTCTGAGTTACTCATGCTTGACAGATTATTAACTGAAGTGAAAAAGAGGTAAAAAAAAAGCTATCGATATTGTGAAGAAAAAATTCCTTCACAGTTGAATTTACACCGTTGAACAAGTTAAAATATTGCTAAATTTCCCGACTGCAAAATATAGAAAGCTAAGTAAGCACTCACAGTCTCCATCTCGATCCGGGCGACGGTTGAGGCATTTTCAGGCCTTGCCAGTAGGAGAGCGCTAAGGCTCTCAATTTCGCGGTCAGCTTGTGTGTGCATGGATGCTGTAAAAGAAAAAGGCATTAGATTTTCACAAACTGAACGTTTTCTCTTTTCAAAGCCCCTTGGTGGGAACGAACTATAAAGTCACCCGAAATTTGTAAGCAGCAGCTATAAACACGAAGAACAATTTTCCAAAAAAATACTATATTCATATAAAAAGGCATAAACTGAGGAACTCGTATTTGCCGAAAATCAAGAAAAATGCTATCTATGTAATTTTTGGTTGATTTACAAGCTTAACTGCGTTAATTTCTTGAGAAGATCACACAAAAAACCGAAACCACCAACCGTGAACGTAGCGTTGCATGATAATGAAGTCATTTCAAATTCCTTTGCTGAAAGCATCTTGTTCTAGAGAGTGTGTAAAAAGAGAGGACATGAGTCCGTCTCATCAGTTCATCTCATTTTACTGTGCCACGAGCCATAAGCACGGTCCGTTCACTGCTGAACAAAAAAGAGAGCGGAGTTTTGCATACAGTTTCCGAAATGCTATATAAGAAAGGATGCCCTTCTCATCAATCTCTGAACATGTGGAAAGCTATATTAACTTCAGCTGAGACTCTCAAATACGTGGAACAGCGGACAGTGGGACAAGGATCGGTGAGCAATCAGTTCATTCATCAGAATATATGTATGTAGTATCTATTTTACCATTTAAGCAGTTTGGCGGTCTTTGCATGCAATATTTGTACAGTTATTTGCCTAAATCTTCTCTCTCACAGATTTTCGTTACAAATTTTAATGATGAATTTCTTCTTTTGCTGCTTTCTTTACTTTTTATCAAAACAAATCTTAGGTTTCTACTTTTTATCAATTTATAAGAAAGCAAAGGTCATAAAATTAAGTCTACGCTCATGTTTGTCAACCAAATCACTTTTAAATGTTGAAATTTGGTTATCAAGACAAGTATATCAGGACAATCTTCATAATATTTATGTGCAATTGTCTATTTAACACTTACTGCGATTTGTTGTAGGAGTATTCAATTTTCAGAATACACGTCATATGTGAATATGTAGTATCAGTTTTGAAAATCAGAATTCATACATGCATCCGTCATTTAAGGCTCTTTGTGTGACCAATTTGTTACTGCAAAATGTTATTTTTCGCGACTAATGACTTGTTTGAAACTGAAGGGCCGTAGTGATGATTCTATTGACCTTACTGAGTTCTAGTTGATAATTTTTTTCAAAAAAACATATAGATACTTGTTTTAAAGTGTGTAGTTGAATTTTTTTCGCCTTTTCTGCGATTCGGTTGAGGAAACAAATGTTTTTTACTCAAAATGAAAGCTGGGGAAATCTTTTCTATTGCTTAAAATCTTGAATAATTAGATTTTACGAGAAAAGCTTTTCTCGTTCCGTGTCTTTGTTCTGATTTTCACTGAATCCCCATTCAATTGTTTCGGATGCTGAATGTATTCATTCGGAGAGAAAGGATGTGCAATAAATGCTATATTTTGTTCTGCTCAACGAGGAAAAATGAGTAGGCGTATGATCTGTTCGGTAACTTCTTTATTCGATTTTACACGTGCTTCGATCATGCATATGGGTGAGACTGTCGCTTGAGTAACTGTCTGTCAGAAAATATGATGAAATATTCTTTATTATCGTAATCCGACGACATGTCATAAAGCATTTATATGAAAGTACTGTATCTTTTCTCGATAAAGCCGGTAAGATAACAGGCAAGGCTCAGCAAAATCAATCCCTATGAATAAACAAAATGTCAATTATACCCGTATGGAACACGAAGTATAAATATTTGTAAAGGGAACAGTGTAACGTATGGTCAGTTAAAGTTACGGTATTTATACATTTACAAGCACTGGAAAGTAGTGCCCTTCAAAAAGTAGATCACACTGGATAAGGGGAACTGTGATGCACCAAAGAGTTAACAACTCTTCATACATGTCGGCGAGAAAATTTTGCATAAAATCGCATAAAATTTAAGAAGAGTATGAATGCGTGACGTGTAGTAGTCGAATCGATCAGCCAGCTTCTTCTCTACAGTCAACCATCCATACATGCAAGGAATTCTGCGTAGGTTATGGTTATCCCACAACAATAAAACTTTTCTTGGAATTTGTTTCGAAAAAGCGGATTAAAACGGTTGTAGTACGTGATGAGGAATATGCTCAATTTCTTTGGAGTGAAACACCAGGGACATTTCTAAACAAAATGCATGCATTCAATCGTCGCATCTCATTCTGTTTTCAATTGTTCTAATTTAACTATTTTCCATTTTTTGCGTGAAGAATCTGCAACAAAATCATTTCAGACAATCCGATTCTAACGAGACAGGAAAAAGAATGGATGAAAAGCATGAGCATATTTCAGATATCAGTATGTATGAAGTTGTAAACTTTCATAGGCTACTTCATTAGAAACATCTAATACCATGGGAACTCGCGTTTTGGCATCAGATGTGAGATCAGCTCAGAGAAGATTTTGCGATTTTTCACTATATATGTGGTAGATACAGTGTACAATGCTCACTATTCAAGTAGAGCAATAAAAAATTATATATTACAAAACTTCCCAGTAAAAAAAACACTAAATTTTTTGATAGAAGAGATTTGAAAGCATGAGCTGATGACGATTCCTGTGATCACATTCGTGGTATCATTCAAGAACTACTCAGGAAAACAGCTAAAGCGCCTGGTTTTAGCAAAAGGTCGCCTTGGAAGGCTGCTAGATGGGGCGGGAACTCGTGACTTCTTAAGAACTCTACTATATTCATCGTAATTCATCTGTTTAGTGAAAAAAACCTGACACACAAGGATGAGATAAACATTTGTCATAATAAGTCTTTTTTGATATATCATTTGCATGATTGTCAACGTGGTGTTATAAATCAATTTTTACAACAAAACGAACAGTTTCGAGTATTTGTAATAATAATTTAATACAATCTCATGCAGTACATCTTGAGTACTCAAGCAGTGAGAAAAGTCGAGATCTCTGTAGTTGTGGTGTTGAAAGACCTTGAATAGTAATCAATTCATACTCGTTTAATCAATCAATAGTTATTCATGAGAAATTATCTTAGTGAACTGAGCTATCGATCAGAAACTGGCTAAAACAATGATCTCGAAGAAGAAAAAAAGAAATTGAATGCAATCTATTCATTCACTTTTTCATCTTCTCAACTATCGAGAACCGTATTCGCTCCAATTGATATGCATGCCAATAATGCAAAACTAACAAATTCCCAGTAGCCCATGTCAAACGCAGTTGCGCCTAGATGAAATATGATTGAGCCTCTATACCGGAAAACTCCACGGGGCACGATCGAACCCACCGGCATCTTTGTTACCGCGCTTTACCTCTGCATAACCGAGGACGCATTACTTTTTCATGAGTGTGCAACTAGTTCCACTATGTACCTAGGTAAGACGTCCTCTCTCCTGGCTTACTTGAGCTGTGTACTGTCCATTTTGTGGCGAGAGTCGAAGGAATTCTTCGGCATGGCAGACAGGGATTGGCTTCGACCGCACTTCCCATTCCGTCGAGCCCAGAAGAAAACTCGGTACAGTACGAACTGCCGAATCTCTGGGATTCTGTAGCCAGAGACAGCGTTTTAAAAACAAACCTTTGATTTTTATTCAGGACTTCTTCACAATCCTATGGAATGGCAGATTACATACTATGTATATGCAATATCTTTATCTCATGTTCTAGCGGTTCAATGTTATGAACAAATACTTCAAAATTGAAGTTTTGGAGGTACTATCCAAACAAAGACTTTGAAATCTAGTGTTGCATCCTGTTTTTTTTCTATTTCTGCTATAAAAGTTGTCTTTAACCGTCACAATTTTGTTAGATGTTGAATGGACCGCTGAAGTTATTTTTAACGAATTGTATTATTAAAAAAAAGATAAGCACCTTGTTGCATAAATGACAGGATTGGTGAGTGTCTTAAGCATTATTGTGAGCAAGACGACGGTTGAGACCACGTTCAGCCAAATAGAGTTCATCTTATACAGGGGCATCCCCTGCAAGTTAGGAGTCATCTTATACAGGGGCATCCCCTGCAAGTTATGAGTCATCTTATACAGGGGCATCCCCTGCAAGTTAGGAGTCATCTTTCTATCCCTCCTAATAATTTTTTTGTTAAACTTTCGGCCCTAGACCAAGTCTGACCCATATTTTCGCAAGAAGAAATATTAGTAACTTTTTAAAGAAACCGACAAAGAAATGAATAAGCCTCTTTCTCGCTCCTAAGCTATCCCCTAACACTAAAAGTAGTCATTACATCATTTGTTTTAAATTTTCAATGCCTTGTGAACTGGCTGGGAAAAATCTTTTTCTCTACACATAGTGTCTTAAAACGTACGTTTGCAGTGAGAATGTAAAGCACACTGGCCGGAGTCCAGCCCAGCACAAATGTTCCTGCCAAGTAAATCTTTTCAACCTAATGTTCTTCTTTCTTTTTGCCTTCGGATTTTTTTCTTCTGTTGATATTTTGGTAACTGCGAAAATTTTTGAATAAATCTTTTCAAGTTTTTTTGAATCACTACTAAGTAACTTTTATTCAGAAAACTGAAAAATACTTGTTTCATTTATACGGAAATGTATGTTTTGATTTCATAAAGCTTTTTTATGCTACTAATAATTATTTTTACATGAAATAATGTACTACATATGTATGTATTGATTTCTATGTACACCATACGTTTCACATAAAGAATTTCTACTTTGACTAAAACATTTTAGGGTGATAGTTATACTCCATAGAGGTAACTCACCAAATATGAGGCAAGCGGTGATGAGTGTGCGCCTTCCTCGCTGGTTGTTTGCACTAGTGTTCCAGCTGCCCGCGAGAGCTGTTGCCGCAGCACCGATTGTTTTTGATCGTACCTGTATGTGGGATTCGCACAAAGTTAAACATGTTATACATACTTTATGCTTAACAAATATTTAACATAAGACGAATAATTGATTATACCATCACATGGAAAAAGCTGGTCCACCGGGCAAATTGAACCTAGCCATCTCTTCTCAATGCGGGAGCAAGCGTGTTACGTTACAACATGGTGACACATTGTTATTCTACGATAGTGTTATATGAAAGACTCAATTGTCTTGTTATCTTAGTCACGCATGATCATAACCACGCGTCCTTTAAACTGTGTAACTGACCATTTGAAGATTCATACGAACAATATGGAACAATTGAATATAAACTTTCAAAAAATGCTTTTTTTTTGTTTATGAATCAAGAAAAAGAAATTTTTGTGAATAGAAAGAGGTTAACTTGGTTGACAACTGCTAGAAGCTTGCAGTAAACGACACAGGTAATCAGCATCAGCACCATAATAATCAAAGAGATCTGTGCACGGAAGTAGAAGTTCTCGTAGAAATCAAGTCCGTAGCAAGATTCGTTCCTAGAAAGGATGAAAGCTACTTCTTTATCTTACTCTATCGAGCATCCAACACTGAAATAGAACTTTTACTTTTTCTAAGGGTACTAAACGCAAATTTGTGTGTATGATACTTTTGAACAGAACGTTGGCGAATTTCGGATGTGATAAGCACGTAGAAATTGTCGTACAACTCCAGGAGCAAGCTGTGACCTTCTTAAACATGTCGTACAACTCCAGGAGCAAGCTGTGACCTTCTTAAACATGTCGTACAACTCCAGGAGCAAGCTGTGACACTCTTAAACAAATCAAGAAGTGGAATATGTATTGTGAGAGAAAAAATCTGAAGAAATATTCTTCTCTCCCTTCATGTGTGATTTCATGTTTGTCAGTCAAAGCTTTCAAAAGCTCTTTTGCCAATCTTCCCGATTCTGTAATTGTTGGTTTTTTCTAGACTTCGCCTTCATTGAATTCAATTCAATTCAATTTAAACGCTTTATCAAGATCAACAAGCCACATCGGGAAATCATCGATTATGGGATCTGAGCGTTGAGCGGAGGTTGAGCGAGGCAAGCAGTAGCGATCGAAGTGCTATTCTTCCTCATCTGTCGCTCATCATGGCGCTACGATCCCGGAGCGCCAAATCTTCTCGGGAAAGGACTCTCACAGACGAGGGAAGAGACGGTGCGGGGAGCAACCGCTTACGGAGGGAGACGAATGAAAGAATGGTTCATTGAATATTATTGCTTAATTTGAAGTACACGTACACTGCACAGTCATCCATTCTACACTGCACAGTCATCCTATCTACACTGCACAGTCATCCATTCTACACTGCACAGTCATCCATTCTATCTATTTCAACAACTATTAATGTATTTTTCTCAGCATTCTGATGCCCTTAATAGACGTCCTTTATTGATTGTTGGTGATTTCAATTTGCCATTCACTGGTTGAATCTCATTGCGCATAGAGAAGGCCAGCACAAAGTTTTCCTTGAATTCATGACAGATAACTTTTTTACTCAGTACGTTGACTCTCCAACAAGAAACGATAACATTCTCGACCTTTTGCTGACCAATGTACCCCTTGTGACTGAGTGTAATGTTATCGGTCGTTTTAGTGGTAGTGACCACAACATGGTCTCATTCAAATTATCACTCAATACCCTTTCATTATCATCTTCCCCTTCCTTCAAATGCTTCAATAAGGCGAATTGGAAGGCTATTGAATGTCAACTTGCTTTTCACGACTGGACCCAGGCTTTTGCTATGATGGACGTTGAATCAGCTAATAATTATCTTGTTTCCTTCATTCATTCTCTGATCGAGAAGTATGTACCAGTCGCCCATACTAGAGATGAAACGTTTCGTTATCCCTATCTTCTCCGTAGAATGTATCGCAAGTTAAAACGTATCTCTGAAACCTCTCCATATTCCGATTACTGTATTAGAAAAACGGCTGAATTTGATAGGATGTTACATGAATTCGAACTTCGTCAGGAAGCGAAGTTGATATCACGAGGGAACCAGAATTCTTTCTTCACTGCTTGCAGAAATCGCTTAGTTAATAACATCAATCAGGGCATGCCCACGTTGATAGATTCAATTCAATTCAATTCTTCAATTCAATTCTTTATTTCCATGTACACAAAAATAGTTTCACTTCAACATTTAATGATCACAAATTAAACATGGATTATGATTCTACTAGGAAAGAATTGTATTACAGTGGCAGTGTGTCTACAAAAAGTGTTCTTCCTAGTTTAACTTAGTCGCAGACAATTGGCTCGGGTAAAATACAATTTATCGGTAGTTTTCTGAGTTTATTCATAAATACTTCGCTGGAATGATTACATACTACTTCGCTAGGTAAGCAATTCCAAATAGTGATCGACCTAGAAGCACACGTAGAAAACCTAAAGGAGTTTAGAGCATATGGTAAGGCGATTCTTAATGGATGGGTATTTCTAATAGCTCTAGTAAGAGGAGCTATAGTAAATAAACGAGAGAAGTCGAACTCTGAGTAGTCGTGGACTCTCTTATGTATAAAAACTAAATCAGAAACAACCCTACGATATTCAAGAGATTCTAAATTTAACATTTTTAAACGTTCAGAGTAAACTAGACGGGTAAGTCCTTTCCTAGCCAAGATTCTTTTAGTGAAATTTCTCTGTACTCTTTCGAGGTCCTTAACTAAGCCAATCGCTGTAGGTGACCATACAACCGAGCTGTATTCGAGGATCGGACGAATATAAGTAACGAAAGCACGGGTTAATACAACCAGAGAATTGGTTTTGAACGCGCGCAAAAAGAGATTGGCGAGGTTTGTAGATTTCTTACAGACATGCTCGACTTGTTTATTGCAAGATAGATTACTCGAAAAGACAACTCCTAGATCTATTATTTCGGAAGAGTTGGCCATTGTATGACGATCTAGCTGATAATTTTGCATGGGGTTAATACCAAGATGCGAAACTATACATTTTTGAGCTGATAGTTTGAGATTGGACTGTTGACACCAGTTGAATACATTGTCTATGGCAGTTTGGAGGTCAGACGAAAAAGTTGGTACTTCACTAAATAATTTAATGTCATCGGCGTAGATAGTATAATTTACATTGGGAGGAATTACATGTTTTATGTCATCAATAAACAGTAAGAACAGTTTCGGTCCAATAGCTGAACCTTGTGGTACACCGCTGGTAACAGAAGATGAGCTAGAGAATTCGTTGTCAACACATACAGTCTGAATTCTACCAGTCAAGTAGTCCGCAATCCATTGAATGAGGTTACCGCAGATTCCTAACTTTTTTAGTTTAAGAAGTAATAATATAGTATCTACTGTATCGAATGCCTTTGATATGTCAAGAAAAATAACATCGACGGCTTTACCATGGGAGAGTATATCAGCGAAATAGGAATGAGATTGCACCAATGAAGTCACAGTTGACCTTTTGTTTCTAAAACCAAATTGATGGGGAGACAGTAGATCATTTTGCTTCAAGTAGGCATCTAATTGACTTATTATAACATTTTCCATCACTTTGGACATTGAACAAGTTAGGGAAATGGGGCGATAGCTAGACAATTGATCCGCTTTAGATTTAGACTTTAAGATTGGTTTAATAATAGAAGTTTTCCAAAGAGAGGGAACTTTTCCGACTAGTAAAGAGTTGTTAAATAGAATAGAGAGGGGCTTGAGAAGAACAAATCGAAGTTTTTTAATTACTATATTAGGTATATTATCCGGAGATGTGTTGCATTTATATTTCAATTGATTCAAAGCTTTAAGTATCATATCTACATCTATGACATCGAATTGCATATGTGTGGAAGTTGATACATCTGTATTAGGTATATTACTGCGAGGTGTAGAATAAACAGAAGAGAAATATTGTGAGAAGGCGTTAGCTTTAGACAACGAAGTATGGACTGGCAAACCAGAAGGGTCTACTGGGTCTACTAAAGAGGGAATCACAATGTTACGGCCTTTTGTACGACTTCGACATTCAGAATAAAAACGTCTTAGGTTTCCTTTTGCCACAAGTTTGGCTTCTCTCTCCATTTGAAATGCATATAGTTCTTCAGAAAATTTGGTAGATAGAGTATTGCTATAAACGGAATTAGGGGAACGAAGCGATGCGCGTTGAAGCTTGTCATACATCCTTCGCAGCTTCAAAGGATACTTATCTAATTCACCTTGTTCGGTAGAACAAGGCACAAAACGATCTATCAGAGAAATTATAAAATCAACGATATAATTATTAGCGGTATCCGGGTCGAGGGAAGAAAGAGCAAGTGTCCAATCATGAGAAGAAATCAGAATTTCCATCATCCCCCAATTCGCACGCGAAAAATTTCTAATGAGAGACTCAGGAGTCTTAGACATAGTTGCAAAAGTTATTCGAAAATCAACAGTGGCATGATCACTGTTTGAGAAAGGAGCAGTGACAATACAATCGCTTATAATTTGATAATTACAGAGTACGATATCTAGAACATTAGGGCCACGCGTAGGGTGGGAGACATATTGGAAAAAGTGTTCATCGCAAGCAAAGTTTAAAAAGAAAGAATGGCTTTCATTATTGGAAGTGGTCAGATTTCCCCAATCGATGTCTGGTAAGTTGAGGTCTCCTACTATGACTATTGGTGTATTGGTTATAGAGATAGACTTGATAAATGACAGTAATGAGATCATTATCGAATGAGAGCAAGAAGGTGAGCGGTATATGCACACACAACGTATATGACGTGGGAAAGCGTTGGGGTTAATTAGATCGATAACAATCACTTCTACGCCTTCATCACGGAAGGAAGTTACAAAGAAAGATGAAATACTAGAGGAGACAAAAACCGCGGTTCCGCCGCCCTTGTTGGGGTCATCTAACGAGCGATCACAACGATACAAAGCATATTTATGATTTCTTAAAAATTCACGATCTGACTCAGAAGACGTTAGCCATGTTTCCGTAATAAAAATCAACTCGAATGATTTGCTACTCAACAAGAAATCGAGATCAGTCATTTTATTACGTATGGATCTTGCATTGAATAAGCATGCTTTGACAACAGGACTATCAGAAGAACTAACACTGCCACTGACCTAGTGAGACTTTCTTTGAGTCACGTATGCGTACGTTTTTGGCTGCTCTTCTCTGAATGGCCTTGCCTTCGGTAGCCGGAAGAGCTGCGTCCCTCTGACTGTCCACTCTATCTGCCCTGCCTGGAGATTCCGTTCCCTCGCGACCTGCCTGCATTGCTTCTCCAATTCCAATCCAGTTCGAGTGAGATCTTCTCTGACGAAGACGTGGGGGTGGGACTGGATAACTTGGGGTCTGGAACTTCTGATCTTTTGAAGAGTGACAGAACGTAGAGCTGGAGATGGGAGGTAAACTTTCAGAATCCTTCTTTTGTTTTCGGCTCTTCCATGTCTTTTGTGCCTGACATCTCCCTTTCTGAAAGCATCAGAGAGTTCTTTGATGTCAAGCTCATCGACAAGCTTGGCAATAAGGGCTTCATCTTCAGCGGCAGTATTCGAGTCCGAGTCCTTTTCCTCCAATCCAACGATAACGATGTTTTTCGATTTTTCTTCTATGATGTCCTTGTCTTCCAACAGACACCGTCTGACCGCTTCGTAGGCAACGGCATCGGGTGAGAGGGATGTTTGGTTAGAATAAACTGTCGAATTTTGTTCCTTGGTGAGTGAAATGATCTGTTGATTTTGAGACTCGATAGTTCTAGCCTGAGTTGCGATTGTATCCGCTTGTAGCCGAATAGTTTCGAGAAGAGATGAAATATCCACATTGTTGGGAGAGAGAGACATCTTAGGTCAAATATGCGAGTTGTTCGATATGAGACGTGGTAGATCACCGACTGCTCAGTGTGAGCAAAGATAAGGGAATGAGCAAAGATAAGGGAAAGCAAAGATAAGGGAATGATGATCTAAAACGAGAAATAACTTTGCCATCCGAAAAAGCTAAAACCTTTTCTTGTTATTTTTCATCAGTTTTCTCGAAGCCCTTGCATAGTCCACTACTGCATCCTTTTTCTCCTGAAGTTAATGAACCATTCGATGTCGATTGTATCACAGAAGATATGATTCTACGTGCTCTTTCGTCTCTCAAAGGCAAATGTAACACCTCACCTGATGGTATTCCTAACATTTTCTTGAAAAAATGTCGTTTTGCACTAGTCAAGCCTTTAAGCATTATCTTTAATAACAGTCTTCTCTCGGGCAACGTGCCAACTTTATGGAGAAAATCTATTGTTAAACCAGTGCATAAGTCTGGTTCACGGAACTCCGTTAGTAATTATAGGCCGATATCTCTATGCTGCTCATTGTCCAAAGTTATGGAAAAAATCATTTTCACTGAAATCTATTCGTATCTTGAGAGAGAAAGGTTGTTGTCTCCTTCTCAAGCAGGCTTTAGATCAAAAAGATCCACAGTTACATCCCTTGTTGAATCTCATGCTTATATCGTTGATTCCTTAGCGCAAGGAATTCCAGTTGATGTTGTCCTGCTTGATATAAGCAAAGCCTTTGATTCAGTTGATCACAGGCTCCTTCTCCATAGAGTTTATTGTTATGGTTTTCCGTCTCATATTGTCAAATGGTTGAGTAGTTACTTAAGTCAACGTACTCAGTCAGTATGTATTAATGACGTTCTCTCTGACCCCGTTTTAGTTACATCTGGAGTACCCCAAGGCTCTTCATTAGGCCCTTTGTTGTTTTTAATGTACATTGATTCTGTTAAAGAAGTTTTTCCTCCTAATCTTCTCTTTTCAATATATGCTGATGACATTAAAATTGTATGTCGTGTTCCCTGTTCTAGAAATGACGTACAGTTTGCATTGAACTGTGTTGCTGATTGGTGCGCAGAGTGGAACTTGAGTTTGTCCACTTCTAAATGTACTGTTCTGTACCTTGGCTCTTCTAATTCTCGGATTGCTTACTATATCAATAATCAACTCATTGTATCAGGAAAATCGGCCAAAGACCTCGGAGTAATAGTTTCAGATGGATTTTCATATCGGGACCACATAAGTGAAAAGTGCCGTAAAGCGTCGTCTATTGTTAAAATGATTTTGAAAGCTTTCAAGTCACCATCTCTCTCTCTTCTGACATCTGCTTTCAAAATTTATGTATTGCCTCTTTTGGAATACGCTAGCGAGCTCTGGAACCCGTCATCTGTGGGTCTAGTAAAACAGCTCGAGAAAGTCCAACGTTCTTTTACGAGAAGAATTCCGGCCATCCCGCCCTTCCGTATTCGGAGAGATTATCCCTTCTGAACCTTCAAACCCTCGAACATCGCCGAGCTCTTGCTGATCTTACTTTCATTCATAAATGTATACATCAGAAGTGTGAAATAGATACTAAAAATTTATATCAGATATCTGCCGTTGATCGCTTTTCCCGACATTCTCATCCTCTGCGTCTTGTTATGCTTAATAATATCAACCAGTCTTTCTTATCTACATGTGTTTCTCGTCAATTATCAGTATGGAATTCTTTGGATTACGAAATGGTAAAAGAACCTAATAGCAAGATATTCAAAAAGAATGTACTGAATTTGCCTATTCATGTTATTGTGCCTCTTTCTCATGTTTTTGATAGTTGAATAACTAATTCATATTTATCAATCATTCCTCCCCCCTCCCTTTCCCTTCCCCTCATGCTGAAGCGACCGTTCGCTCATAAACACACCGCCACTAGAAAGATAGTCCATGCATATCCGCAATCATCATTGTTTTGATATCATGTGTGCACGGAATAAAGAATACATATATACGTGGAATAAAGTTTTAATTGGAAACAGCTAATTTGTATCGTCACATTGCTTCACTAACTAAGCCGAAATCAGCCCCTCCACGTTGTTTGAAATCTGATACTGGTGAGTCGTTTGTTGATTCTTCGCATCATCTTTCTTTCATGACGATGAATTACTTTCTCCTCACTTCTGTGACTCACTCAATTCCTTCTCAATCCGATGATCATCTATTTTTTCCATCTGATGTTTACAGAATTATATTTAAACTTAAGCCAACTGGTAGCGTAGGCACGGACGGGCTACCTCAAATTGTATCCAGAAAGTGTGCGAAATCGTTGCCCTATCACTAACACACATCTTCAACTACTCTCTTTGGCTCGACACGACACCTTCTACATGGTAACACTCTTCTAAGAGGCATATGTCAGTCAGATTGATAGCTAGATCCACCAAATACCGACTCGATGGATGTAGTCGAATGATGTATCTTCGAGTACCTATTTTTGCTTTTTAGCATATTCAAATTTCACGGTTTTCGCGAGAACAAATATCAAAACAGACATTTCATGAAAATATGAAAAAATGATTTTTCTCGGAGTACAGGAAAAACAACGGGGATTCCAGTAAGTATGTTGTAGCTCTGAGTTTTTGCTACAACTTTCGTATACATCATTTTTTCATCCACTTAGGCAAACTCGAGATACATCGCTTTGAGTTCGTATATTACTACAGGTGGGGGTATATCTAAAGATTTCAAAATAGAGCTAGGAGTCTAAAACCAAGAGAATCATACTTGCTATCCACTCCTGATTCCGTAACAATAACAAACTTGATTCTATGACGTCGGGAACCCTGTCAAATAGGTACCTCGTTTTTAAAACTAACTTTTGAAAAAAACTTGTTTGGATTCTAAAATAACTCAACGCGTTTTTCGAATTGAGAGATGAAATTTGATCAGTATGTTGGAATTTGTTGAACTTAGATATGCAGGTAGATTCAAGTTTGTAAATTTGATTATCGATTAGTTATGCCAGTTTTCAAAAACCTGAAAACGGTTTTTTAGTCGGAACTCTTCATGTTTTGATTTGAGCAAAAAGTGATTAACTACAAAAATGTTTATCGTTGTATGAGGTATGACATGAACGAAGTTCCACAAATGCCCGTCAATTTTGAAGCGAGTTATGACCACTTCAAAAAAAGACCCTGAAACCCCCTTAAAAAAATTTTTTATTCACTCTCATCAGCTCAAATAGACAAAATCGATAATGTAAAAACCTCGAAGATAAACCTACTTTGAAAAGAGTTATTACGGTTAGTTCAAACACAAAAAACCTCATTGGGGTCTTGAAATACCTTTTTTCAAGGTTTGAACTAACCGTAATAAATCTTTTCAAAGTAGGTTTATCTTCTAGGTACTCACATTATCGAATTTTTCTTTTAGAGCTGATGAGAATGAATGAAAAAATTTTCGAAAAAAATCGATTTTAAGGGTTTCAGGGTCTTTTTTTTGAAGTGGCCATAACTCGCTTCAAAATTGACGGCCTTTTGTGGAACTT
Source organism: Allodiplogaster pararmata (assembly GCA_964056735.1). Taxonomy (NCBI): domain Eukaryota; kingdom Metazoa; phylum Nematoda; class Chromadorea; order Rhabditida; family Diplogasteridae; genus Allodiplogaster; species Allodiplogaster pararmata. The sequence goes on along the minus strand of OZ057404.1, from coordinate 34,909,804 downwards.
CATTCATGTCATGCCTCATACAACGATAAACATTTTTGTAGTTAATCACCTTTTGCTCAAATCAAAACATGATGAGTTACGACCAAAAAACCGTTTTCAGGTTTTTTAAAACTGGCATAACTATTCGATAATCAAACTTAAAAAACTTGAATTTTCCTGTATAAACAATTTTAGCAAGTTCCAACATACTGGCCAAATTTCATCTCTCAATTCAAAAAACGCGTTGAGTTATTTCAAAATCCAAACAAGCTTTTTTCAAAAGTTAGTTTTGAAAATGAGGTACCTATTTTACAGGGTTCCCGACGTCCTAGAATCAAGTTTGTTATCATTTTAAAATCAGGAGTAGATAGCAAGTATGATTCTCTTGGTTTTAGACTCCTAGCTCTATTGTGAAATTTTTAGACATACCCCACCTATAGTAATATACGAACTCAAAGCGATGTATCTCGAGTTTGCCTAAGTGGATCAAAAAATGATGTATACGAAAGTTGTAGCAAAAACTCAGAGCTACAACATACTTACTGGAATCCCCGTTATTTTTCCTGTACTCCGAGAAAAATCATTTTTTCATATTTTCATGAAATGTCTGTTTTGATATTTGTTCTCGCGAAAACCGTGAAAGTTGAATAAGCTAAAAAGCAATTATAGGTACTCGAAGATACATCATTCGAATACATCGAGTCGGTATTGAGTGGATCTAGCTATCAATCTGACTGACATATGCCTCTTAGAACAGTGCGACACCCTCATGTACTTTCGGCGTAACAAGCTTTTTTCAATCCTCTCATGCTTTTCGGAGAGCTAAAATCAGGAAAAAATAAAGTTGACCATCGTTCTCGCCATACTTGAAATACCCTTTGGTGAAATTTTCAGCGAAATCGGTGACATAAAAATTTCTATTTCCCAATGTATGCAGAGCTAGGTACATTCTATCGCGTTCTGCGTCATATGAGCTCCTCAACCAGTAATGTTTGGCTTTCCTCAAGGCTCATTGTTAAGATTTCTTCTGTTTTCACTATACATACTGTACATACGTGCACTGAAACTTGTGCTAATTCCCTTTCCCAGCATACGCAATCAAGCTTCTGCAGACGATATGAAGTTATATAATTCTCAAAAGGCTTGAAATTTAGAGGAAAGAACTCTCGAAACACCCCCCCCCCCGTCAGACGACCACTTTCGATATACAAGCCCGGTCCGCAAGATTTTGAATAAGATGCGCACGCACGCACGCACGCACGCACGCACGCACACACGCACGCACGCACGCACGCACGCACGCACGCACGCACGCACGCACGCACGCACGCACGCACGCACGCACGCACGCACGCATGCACGCACGCACGCACGCACGCACGCACGCACGCACGCACACACACACGCACGCACGCACGCACGCAAGCACGCACGCACGCACGCACGCACGCAAGCACGTACATACGTGAGCATTACTGCCCGAGCCACACCCTTTACTCCTTTCCCGTTCCCTGCTTCTTCTTTCCTACCACCAAAAAAGTGAAAAACCGCCCTTATCGATTTTCCATTCAATGAATTCCTATTGGATATAGGAGAATTCTATATATATAAAAATTTTCAAATCCGCCGCCATTTCAGCCACAAAAAGGCGGGACCGTTTGAACTAATAAAATTTCCTCCAAACTTAATTCAATTCAATTTGGATTTACTAATCATTCGACGAATCCGTTTTGATTTGTTGGTAGTTTTTCGTTTACTTTCTGATAGAGTGGATTGTCAGACATGCAAAAAAGAGCTGAAGTTAAGAACTGAAACCAATCTCCGCACTTCGGACCGAACCTCCAAATTAACTCTGATGAACATTAAACGATGCAATGATCCACATTCTTTCTTTTATAGAGCAGTTGCTTTATGGAATAAAGTTACAGAAAAATTCAAAGAAAATCAAGATATCGAAGCATTCGGCAAGGCTCTAGAAGAGATCGACCTCTCGAATCTCATAACCCTACCGAACTTTCTGTTGTAAACAGCAAGAGTGGACACCAACGAAAATTGATTGTCTTATTCCCCATTTTTTCCCTTCCTATTTCATGATTCCATATAAGCGATGGCCTTACAAGCTGTCCTATGGTTAAAAAAAAATGTCGATTTCGATTTCGAAATTCCTCCTTTCTTCAATGGAAATGCAACACTGACTGTTTCTGTATGAATTATATGCAACCTTTTTATTCTATCTTTGAGCAAAACATATCATACGTCTAGGAAAGTCTGTGTTGTGTGTTTTTTACTTAAATGACGTTTCTTCACAGGTATTAACTCAGTTAAGAGATCTATGAGCTGGATTAGTTCTCTCACTCCGCAGAAATGATGCTATAGTTGATCGTGCTGGCAAGGTCACACCAGCGATGTATGTAATGATTCGATCGATATCTATAAAAGATCCCAAAATACTAGTGAACTTTTTCAAGGCATATGCTTGCCAAATCTTGAATTAGCCTCTTGTTTATCGGATCCAATATATAAAAATGATTGTGATCTACTCGAAAAGGTCTTAAGATCTTCTACAAGAAATTTTTCATACCGATGTTTCCAGAACTAAGATTATCCTCTAGGCCTTCCTTGTTACAAAGATCGACTGCTTGTAATTGGGTTGAGCATTTTAGCCGAGAGAACGGTTATCACATACCTAAAAGTTGGGTGAAAAATATTGAATAACAAGTCAATTGTTCAGAAATCGTGGTATTTGAATGCACTTCTCCAATTCTTACCAATCGGAATGTTATTTCAATTGAGAGTACCTCTCTTACGGCTAGATTCAATTGTTTGGTGTGTGTGTTTCCAGAATTTTCCACAGAATTTCGAGTGATATATACGTTTGATATCATTCAAGCGTTTCATTAGCAAAATTCGTTAGAGAAATTATTGGAGGAACTGATGTAAAATAGAAATAATGTTGTTTCTTCGTTATTATCGTTGATTTTCTTTTGAACTTTCTTCATTATATTTCACATTGTGTAATGTAGATCAAATACAAATTCAAATCATAAACAAAAAAGAAAAAGAGTTTAGATCAAGCTGATGAAGACAATTTAAGTGTTGAATCCTTCGGAGATAAACCTAGCAACTTCGGAACGTAAATTTCAATCTTTTTGGTTCTTCTAGAGAATCATTCGGAACTTGCCATCTAAAATTCGGTAAAGAGTTTGTAAACTAGGAATTTCTGGTCCTCAATCAAGATTTCAAATGCATAAAAAGTCGCATTTTCTTTTCACTCAAAAAAAAAACAGTTTACTGTGAAAATTTAAATGATTTCAAAACTGTTCTCAGAAAAGATTAAATAGTTTAACAATTTATTCGAAAAAATGGCAATTTATTCAGGTGTGGAACTGTAGTACGGTATGAACAAATCTTTAGGCGAATAATTACTTACTGGTAGCCTTGCGAAGGCCAGGAGGAGAAGTAAATAATCAGGGACAAGGGAGGAAGCAACCAGATCATCACAATTACCAGTTGACATTGTCTGAAAAACATTTATTTAAGTAATTGTAGCAATCTAAGGTGGAGTACAACATGTCACGTTGAGTTTTACATGATGATGAATCTTTAGAAAAGATGATGAATCAGAAAAATCTTCAGAAAAGATGATGAATCAAACCCAGCCTTCTGCTTATCATCAAAGCGAAGACTTTTAAAAAACATCTTCTATTAATTGTGATTAAGATACATTGATATGTTTGACCTCTTGAAACAATGACATACTTGAGCGAGAACAGAAAGAGGCATTTATATCCCGAGATAAGAGATCCTGAGTTCAATTTAGCGTGCTCAAACAAGAGAGTACCGTACCTCAAAGAGAGTATTCTCGCATGGTCGAATGGTCGTACGATTTGTAGATAATGAACGAAAGCAAGCGCGACTAGGTGAAAAATACTCGTCAAAAGTCCTCCTGTACGAAAAGCCTGAAAAGTAAGTTTATCAACCTGATAAGAAGACCTCATCGTAAGTATCACAAAGTGACGAATTTTCAATATGACTCTTCCATTCTTAATTCCTCAGTCCTCTGTTGAACTTTTTGCTCTCTACTTTTATCTCTCAGCCCTTCAACCTTTCACTTGCTTTTTCATTATTTAACGTCCCGGCCATGATTGTCGCTAAATTACATACTTTGCATATTCTTGGTGAGTGCAGCTTAGCTCACTTTGAGTGAATTGGTTGGAGCAGCGGAGAACACATAATGGATATGCTGAGTACAGGTACTATACTCATCTTCGCCACTTATCTCATAAACTAAGCATTAAATTATATACATATTGATTGACTAATTGATGACCTCCAATGTGAGGGGAAAGCAGACAGACTTGTGTGGGATATGCAAGACGACGGTCTTGTACGAGTTCCAGAAGAGCGAGAAGGCTATCACCTCAACGGAGAGACATTATTGTAAAGAGAAGCTGTCGAGAGGGATTAGACAGGAAAAAGAGACAATAGAAGGAAAATAGAGGAATAGGATTTAGAAACGTGGAATAAGAGAGAGAATAGGAAATAAGAGAGTAAGAAAAAAAGGAAGAAACAGGGCGAGAGAGAAACAGAGAGAAGAAAAATTAACCGAGAAAATAAAAAAAGAGAGGATCAGAGAGAGTGAAATGAGTAGAAAGAAAGAGAAGGTTAAAGAAATGTACATATAATCTAAATACATCGATGAATTATTGATTGAATTAACATCGTTGAGAGAAGAGAAAAAAACTCCCGAATTTTTTTTTAATTTAAACCGGTTTTTTTCAAGAAGAAATGACAAACCGTGCTTGTCCAAGTGTCCGAAAGTGCCAAAGAGTATGTCAGTTCTAGAGAAGTTGATCGAGATTTTACATAGCATCTGGAAATGCTATTTGGTTTCCGTGCCCCTAGAGAAAGAAAGTCTTTTGAAGCATCATAACAACGAATGAAGCTCCCCGCATAAATAACATATATTGCCGCTTTCTTAGACAGACAGTACAATGAACAATTCCAGATAAATTTCTTTATGAAACGCAAACAAAAGACGTCTGGTTTATGTATATTCTGGGTGAAAAGAACTACAGTATGTCAATAAGAACTACAGTATGTCAATATTTTTTGCTTGTAATATGCCTAAAACGAGCTCTGTTCTTCTTATATGAAGAAATATGCAGAATTTGCAACAAAAAAAGAATGAATAATTGTCTTAAAAAACAGATCAAAATACAAAGGATAGTGATCGAAGCGTGGTATTTAACAAGTGTCGCTGAGAACCTGCTGATGAAGACTGCAATGTTGAAAAAAGCTGCCAGGATGCAAAGAAGCACAATGGCCGGGATGCAAACCTGAATTCATCCACAGCTATTTAGATCTCGTAAGAGATTGTACCGCATTTCGGTTTTGTGTTTCCTCTTATTCTACGATAAGCATCAAATTCGAATCTCAATCTGACCTGAATAATAAGGTAGAAAACTTACATATAATATATTATTTATTTATTTTATCGACATTTTACAATGCAAGGTTATGGTGAGACACATTGTAAATGATACATACATAAGTGTGGCCGCAGGTAAGGCAAATTTCTAAATGCTACTGATTATTCTTCAGTTCAATTAGCACATTCTCGTTACGGAGACGACTTATGAACTGCTCTACTGTACCTGAATTCAATTTTTCACTCCTTTATATATGTGTTTTTATGATTTTTTTTAGAGGAAATCAATTAAGGGCTTTTCTTTTAAAAAAAACAAGAGAAAAAGGATGAAGGAGGAGGCAGCAAGATGAACATAGTGAAAAAGAGTGAGAGAAAGAGCGAAAGTAATATAGTAAGAGTGAAGATAGTGATCGGGATAGAAAGATGAAGCTGAAGAAGGAGAAAGAGAGATTGGAGTGAATGGCTAGAAGCATGGATTGCAAAAAATGATTGCAAACAAAATCTATCGTACCTCATAGAGAAACAGTCGAAGGTGTTGATGAGGATCAGTGATCTGTAGCTGCTGTGTTGCCGTCACTGTGGTACCGTTTTGTTCTTTCATTGTATCTCTGAAATTCTATATTCTACAGGGTGGCCCATATATTCGCAAACCAATCTTCCGGAGTTTATAATTCGATTTGTAGTGCACGCTGAGCTCCTATTTTTACACATGTTCTTCTCATATGTTTTTTTATTACATGGTTCAAATTTCATATCATTTGATCAATTCTTAAAAGAATGGTGGTTTCTCATAGAGCACGCTCTATCATTGTGGACTTGCACAAACTTGGTCGATCAAATACGCGCATCGCTAAAGATCTCAACGCCTCGCAATTTTGTCTGAAAAGCAATCAAACGGTTTGAACAGATTGGTACACTTGCTGACTTGCCCCGAAGAGGTGATCCTCGATTAGTGCGCACCCCTAACAAGATTGAGGCCATGAGGAAGCGAGTCGGTCGAAATGCTTGGCGTATCTTGAAAAAAAAAGGCCTCCGAGATGAACTTATCACGCAACACTCTTCAAAGAATCGTTGAAGAGGACTTGAGTCTCCCCCCATATCGTACTAAAAAGGCTGCCATTCTAACTCTAAAGAACAAGGAGAAAAGACTCAAAAGGTGCCGCGCCCTAATCCTCTGGACGCGCGACAGTGCTCACCTCAGGACAGTCTTCTCGGATGAGAAGCTGTTCACTGTGGAAGAGGCCTACAACCCTCAAAATGTGCGAGTGCTTGCTCGGGACTCACAGGCAGCTAATCATACCGGTGGATTCCTGCATAGAGCTTCCCATCCTGCAAAAGTCATGGTTTGGGACGGAGTGTCCGCCACCGGCAAAACTCCCCTTGTTTTGTTCGAACCAGAAGCCAAAATTAATCAGGAATACTACCGCCAGCAGATTCTTCGAAAAGTATTGCTTCCTTGATCTGCTTCCCACTACCGTAATACACCTTGGGTCTTACAGCAAGATTCTGCGCCTGCTCACAAGGCTATCGGAACACAGGCATGTTGCAACGCTCATTTTCCCGACTTCATCTCCAGCGCAGAATGGCCCTCCTCATCGCCCGACCTCAATCCGCTGGACTATTCCGTGTGGTCCTACCTTGAGAGCAAAGTCAATGCTCATCCTCACTTGAATCTGGAGTCCCTAAAAAAATCCCTGCAGGAGGAGTGGTCGAAGATCGACGAAAAGTACCTTCGTCCAGTGATCGAAGCGTTCCCAAAGCAACTCCGGGCTGTCGTTCGTGGCAAAGGAGACCGAATTGAATGATTTTTTGACCCAATGTTTTTATCAATGTGTGCTGATAAATGTACAAATTTGAACACTCTTACTCACTTATGCACTGAGATACACGTTTGTAAACGCGTTTGCAAATATATGGGCCACCCTGTAAATATTCAGAAAAGAATATCTTCTTCTTAACGTTGTCCCGCGCCGGCCGAGGTCGGAGTAGGGTCCGCTGTACGGCTTCTAGCTCTCCAGAAACATCTGTCCGTTGCGTCTTCCGAGTGGAGTCTTGCAAGGCGCAGGTCTTGGTTGAGCGTATCCATATATCTTGTCTTCGGTTTGCCTCGCGGGCGTTTGCCTGGTACTTCCATGTCAAGGGCGTGTCTTGTGATGTTGGTCGCGTCTCTTCGCATCACGTGTCCATACCATCTAACTCTCCCTTCTCGCATCTTGTCTTGTATTGGGGCAACGCCGAGTCTCCCTCTCACAATCGTGTTACGCACACAATCTAGGCGAGTCAGTCCTAGTGTCCAGCGTAACATTTTCATCTCATTCGTGTGGATAATGTTCTCGGTTATACGCGTTGTAGGCCAGGTCTCCGTCGAATAGAGGAGCACGGGACGGATTGCTGTTTTATACATCTTTCCGCGTATGCCAGCTGTGATATTCCTATCACAGAGGACACCTGTAGCTTCTCTCCATTTCATCCAAGCTGCATTTACTCTTTGGCGTGCCGCTGCATTTGTTGACGTGTCTGAGGAGAGGACAGAACCAAGGTACTTGAATTTGGAGGTTTTCGGGAGCGGTTCACCGCTGATGTGAACAGTTCCCGTCGTTTGCACTCCGATTTCCTGGTACTCGGTCTTCTTGATGTTGAGGCGTAAGCCATGCCTACTAAGAGCGTCATTCCATTCTTGGGTGCGTTTCTCGATTTCGGCACGTGTAGGAGCAGCAAGGAGAATGTCGTCGGCGTATGCGATGGTTGACGGAGCCGGAGTCAGTAGAGGACGCGTGACGGTATCCATAACCAAAATGAAGAGAAGGGGAGACAAAGCACTCCCTTGGTGCACTCCAACGTTTACTGCGAATGGCTCTGTGATGCCGACCGGAGTTCTGACAGTACTCTTTGAATCATCGTACATCGCCATTGTCCATCGAATGTACTCTTCAGGAACCTGATGATCGCGCAATGCATATGAAATAAGATCATGGGGGACTCTGTCGAACGCCTTTTCCAAATCGAGGTAGGTCAGATGGAGAGGTGATCTTTTCTCTGCGTGCTTCTCGACGAGTAAACGGAGTGCAAATATTGCATCTGTTGTGCCTCTTCCGTTCACAAACCCGCATTGCTGAGCTGGAATATCGACGATATCTCGTATGCGTGAATCCAGTATCCTCTCAAATATCTTCATAGTGTGGTTGAGAAGGCGTATTGGACGGTAGTTGCTGCACACTCTGGCATCGCCTTTTCCTTTGAAGACTGGAACGGTCGTGGAGTAGCGCCAGATATGTGGAATTTGGCCTTGCTTTACGATGGTGTTGAACAGGTGCACGAGATGTGCTAGTCCAACATCACCCGCAAGTTTCCAGGCTTCGGTGGCTATGTCTTCCGGTCTAGCCGCTTTCCCAGTCTTCATCTTAGAGAGTGCCTTCTTCACTTCCTCGGCCGTGATGGTTGGCACGGGTCCTTGTATGGCGTGGGAAGTAGGGATGGGAGGGTGCTCAAACTCTTGGCCGCTCATTTCTTCGAAATGTTCGCGCCACCTGTTTCTGACTTTTAAAGGGTCAGTGACGAGCTTCCCTTGTTTGTCCCTTATCGTGGCTGCTCTCTGGATGTCCAAGGTGTTGCGGTGTCGAGCCTTGGCAAGCCGATAGATGGCTTTATCGCCTCCTGGTTGGTTCATCTTCTCATAGAGATCGCGGAAGTAGGAGGCTTTTGAAACTGCGACAGCTCTTTTGGCGGCTTTCTTGGCTGAGCTGTATGCAGCGCGGTCGTCAGCCTCATTTGACGTCCTCCATCTCTTGTAGGCATTCTTTTTCGCCTTGATCGCATCCTGAACTTCGGAGGTGAAAAACCAGGTGTCTTTCTCGATTCTTGGCTTTCCGGGTTTCGTCTTTCCGAGGATGCTTGCGGCGGGTGCTCTGATGCTGTCTTCAAGAAGCTTCCAATGTTCATTTATGTCCTCTGGAAACTGCTTGTAGAGTGCAGGAGGGAGTAGATTGCGATGGATGATATGCATGAGAGAGAGACGTTCTGCTTTCCCAGTCGAGCGCCACCATTTGACACGTGTGCATTCAGGATCACGAGAAGGCTGTTTCTTCGACTTCAATACGCTGTAGTCCATAAAGAGAGGGTGGTGCTGAGATGCAACATGGTCTGATGGAATGACCTTTGCATCTTTCGCGTTCCGCAGCTTTGCTCTCAGGATTAACCAAAAGTCAATTTGACTCTGATTTCTTCCGCTCTCGTATGTGAGTCCGTGAGATCGTCTCTTTTTGAAAAAGGAGTTCACGACTGCTAGATCGCATCGAGCACAGAAGTCAAGTAGCCGTTGACCCTCAGCATTGATCGTTCCGATTCCATGTCCTCCATGTTCTCTCTCACGACCTTGTCGATCTGAACCGATGTGAGCGTTAAAATCTCCGCCGATTAAGATGTCTTCATGAGACTCTCGGAGTTTGATAACTTCCTCTAGAGAGTCGTAGAAGTCCTCCTTATCAGCGTCGCTACATCCTTGTTGAGGTGCATATGCTGAGACGACAAGGAAGTGATTGTTGGACGAAGAAATTCGGACGGCCATGACTCGATCTGTAGAGCGAATGACTTCGGTTACATCATCAGCAATTTTCGAGGAGAGGATGATGCCAACACCATTTCTTGTTGATGACGTGCCATGGTATATCAACTTGTATCCGTCTCCTATCGGCTTCGACTTGCTTCCTCTCCATTTCGTTTCCTGTACAGCAGCAATGTCAACCCTTCTTGTTTCTAGCATTGCGGCCAGCTCTCTACTGCGTCCCATTCAGAAAAGAATATGACAAACATATTTAATCAAAAAAATCAAAGAAAACCGGAGAGGACTTTTATCTCAGAAGCCTGAAAAACATGACACGAACAAGGATTAAATTTCGATCTGCTTGAAGTTTCTCTGATTGTCTTGTTGAAATTAGAAAAGGTTTTTGTCTTGCTGAAAATACGAGTGATGTGACTAGCTTGTGACATGACTAGCTTGTGACTAGCTTGTGACTAGCTTGTGACAAACCATATGTAGCTTTTAATGGTATTCTGCTACGTCTTCAACATCAAATATTAATTTGCAATCAATTACCTAACTTTTCTTTAAGTTTTTTGTTTTAGTAATAAACTACACCTAGAGGTGAAAAAGAGGTCTGTATCACCAAGTTCTCGATTTTCTATGAAAATTTTGGTTATATAGATGTTTTCCTTCGAACCTCAACAGAAAGCTGCGTTTGAGTTTGAGTTTTTATTACTCGGAGTCTTTCAAAACATCACGTTTAAAGGGTAAAAAGGGGAGTGGATGACAGAGAAGTTTATGGGCAGAAGCGACAAGAGAACTGTAGAGGTCATTGGTGGTTTCCAGTGGGAGTTACTAGACGGTCTCTAAGGGGGGAAGTTCGAGAAGAGAAGTTTGAAGGGGGAAGTGAAGAAAGGTGGATGGTGAAGAGGTGAAGAAAGATTCATTACATGGCAACCGCTCAGGAGGACGAGAAAAGGGAAGAATGAAGAAAAGGGAAGAATGGGGGAAAAGAATGGGGAAAAGCGTGAATATTGACCGCGTGTGAATTTTCGTAGTAGGGATATATCACAAGCTGCACAATCTGGTAAGCTTTAACATTCAATACGAGCTGCTAGAGAATGGTCTTTCGTACGAAAAACTGCTTGAAGAATCAAAACAATTCTGATTCGAGTTACTCCCATTGATTTCATCTAAATATTACGAATCAAAAAAGCTATTCCAACCAATCTTTTCATCGTCTATTCGTTTTTTCCTAAAACTTTCACTGAGTATATGTGGCTACGAGAGAAAATTGAAAACTTCCATCAGTATTCACACGAACAAACACATCTATACTAACAGCGCTACTGTAAAGAATATGAGTACGAAAAAATAATTTGCGTCGTTTCTTGCAAACCATTTTTTGATCTTTTCTCAAAACTATAGATTAACTACAACTCAATGAATTATTTTATTATATAGTCTTCATTTGCAACAAAGATTCTTTGAAGAAAATAAAGTTTGTTTGAGTTATAACTCTGTTCGTTGGGTGCTTTGAATGAAATTATTGCTCAAAGAGCCGAGAAAATTGAGATTAAACTAGGGTGAACTAGAAAGAGGTTGCAAAAAGGTAGCTTATAAGCTGGAAAAACTAGAAGAAAATGTCTTCTTTATGAGACTACCCTTTGTTAGAAAGGGAGGCGATTCTTTAGCATAAACAGAAAATCACTGGGATGTAACAAAAAGTCCCGAAAGCTCAATTACAATTAAGGGAGAATAAGATAAAGAGGATATAAAAACACAAAAAAATAAAAAATAAAAATAAAATAAAGAATATAAAAATCAACAAGCGATAAAAAACATTAAAAAGTCACCCGAAATTTAGTTTAAAAACTTTTTAAAATGATTTTATGTATAATGGAAAGTATTAAACCTGAGAAGATATGAAGCGCAAGAAAAGGTACATATGCTAAATAACCAATCGAGAGAACATTTCATATAATTCGTTTCAAGAGCGACTGACTATACATATAAGCTTGAAGATGCGAAGGGAAAGTGGAACTTTGTACAGTGAGTTTTTCAACTTCCGAATTCGATTCAATAGTTACATTGTTTCTCAGTTGGTCGTTTCATCATTTCTCTACCGTGAAAAATGACATTCGTATCATTTGGAATGATTGGCAACTAATTATTCCTTTTTTTTCTCTGACTTTTTTTCTCGGTTACAATGAGACTGTAGAATAGAGAGACAAGGAACTTCAGTGGAACTGTGACGTAACATCCAATACAATTCGCTTTCGTCAGCTGTGTGGGTAACAGCATTCATAATTGTTTGGCGATCAAACTGTTTTTTTGGGTTGTTGATTTATGAAGATAAAATGATTTTTTTAAAAAAACTGTCTCTTTGTATTATCGATGAATGATTTACATACTAATTTAATCTCAAGCAGCGCATACCGCAAGTGTACCTCAACAATTTGAACTCAGAATGAATCCTCTCCGTTTCCATCTCTGCGCGCAAATATTCATCATGATGCTGGTTGTTCTAGTTTTTTTTTAATGGCAAAAATTAAGATACTTCATCTATCCACGCAAACATCGAAGTTAAGCTTACTAAGGAGAATTGAAGATTCCAAAATTTTAACAAGAAACAGCGCATTACATTGAGACTGAAACAAAAAAAAAATACGAATGAAAACATAGACTCTGTATGATTGTAAGTGTTGAAAATGCGATAAGATGATGAAAAAAGATAAATAATTTAATAGAGTAAATTTATATGAGTGTGAGAGAGTGTGAGAGAGGTTTGAAAAAAGAGAAAAAGAAATACGAAATGTTTTCGAGAGAGCTGGATGTCTATTTTGTTATCCTGTGTATTACAATTGTGTTAATTTTTCAATGAAGTTGTGTATTTGCAAATGACCAAAGAATATTTGCAACAAGAGAAGCGAATTCATTCAGCTTCTTTTCCTATTATCTTCGAGAGCTGAGACGATGGGTAAAAGAAAGATTAAGAATATTTAAGAGAACGATAGACAAGAACGAACCTGTCAGACTTATAGGTCAATTGTTTACGCATCGTGTTTTCGTTGTTCTTAGAAGAATAAATCGTTGTTCGCATCGTTGTTCTTAGAAGAATGAGTTCTTGGTTTTTTCGCAAAAAATTTAAGGAAACCATAACAAAAAAGTTTTGTGGTTATGTGGAACCGAAATCACTTAATAAGATCGAAAAAGATTTACAAGATGAAAATTATTCGAAAATATGAGTTTCGAAAAAACCCATTGCAAAAATAATTCGAAGTTGAATGAAACATGGAACTTTTGCTAAATCAGATGTCTGACAATTTCACAGCCTCGCTTACTATAAGTTGTTTTTTCGCTAAATCAGTATATATATGATTTATGAATAAATGTTTAAGAACGATAGGAATAGTTATCTGATATATGAAAGTAATGCTGAGATAGAAAGGGGTGGGAAAACCCACAGAAAAGATTGCTGGATATTCAGAGGGCGGGACTTGTCCATTTCCAAAGCTCACTGTCGAATCACGCTCAACCTGTATCACTCTTGTTGAGCTTGAACGAAAATGATAGTAGTATGTTCTCAATACTCGGTCGCGATACCATAATGGTTCAAAATGATTCAACTTAATGCATTTTCACTTGGAAAAACAACAAAAAAACTGTATAAAATAAGAAGAATAATTTTAAAAAAATCATACTTTAAAGTTTTCTGCCAACTTTTCTCTTAATAGTTTCATTTCTCTCATCAAAAATGGATAAAGAGAGAGGCAGAGAGTGAAAGAGAGAATGAAAAAAAAGAGAAAGAGAGAATGAGTTAGCGAGCGAAATTAATGAGAATAATCTGATGAGACAAGCCTGTACAGAGGAAAGAGCCTAGAACAATGATATCAAGATGAGGTTAGCAAGAGACACATCGTGAGAGTGAAGAGAAGAGTGAAGCGTGAAGCTCTGTCCAAGAACTCCCCTAGAGCAGTACTAAATGTCTATACATGTTTATCTCGCATCCGTCCTTTTGCCTAGAGAAACTCTGATTATATGACGTATTCATGACACATTTCAGTTATTCGCTACAATTAAAGCTCGGAAGGCGAGGAAGATTTTTTTTCAATTTTAACGCTTTATCAAGATCAACAAGCCACATCGGGAAATCATCGATTATGGGATCTGAGCGTTGAGCGGAGGTTGAGTGAGGCAAGCAGTAGCGATCGAAGTGCTATTCTTCCTCCTCTGTCGCTCATCATGGCGCTACGATCCCGGAGCGCCAAATCTTCTCGGGAAAGGACTCTCACAGACGAGGGAAGAGACGGTGCGGGGAGCAACCGCTTACGGAGGGAGACGAATGAAAGAATGAAGAATAAAGAACGATGGAGAATACATTTCACTAATTCGGTCAAATGGAGTACAGGTGAAAAAGGTTATTTGAATAAAATGGAAAATTACGTACGAGAAAGGTAGTGTAAAAAATAGAAAAGAAGATGGCAAAGCAAGAAAAAATTGAAGTTAGATAGAGAAAAAGACTGGATGAAAAATATATGGAGGAAGTTAGTGATAAAATATATACAGGGTTAAGCAGATTTATTGGAATAAAGTTCCAACTTCATTAGCGCTACAGTTGGATTGAAATAGTCTTTGTTGGATTATTTTAATGAACAGCCTTTTATCAACATCTCAAATTTTGGTGGAATTCTGTTGATTTTGGTAGCAGACAATAAGCAGCACACTTTAATTCTCGTTATGCACAGCCACAGGTACAAACCGCGAGTTCAACGGTCTGCTCTACCGACCTAAACCTCCCCGACTAAGCCATCAGGAGATACATGCAGGCAAAGGTCTGTGCTACGTACACCTCAGTGTCAATGCCATGAAATCGTCTCTGGAGAGAGCTTAGAACAATCTTACTGCAGATATCGTTCTGCCGTGATAGCCAAACATCCACAACCTCTGAAGACCGTAATTCGTCAACGAAGATCCCGTTTTTAATGAAAGTTTAACTGGGTTTATTTGTTTGTTAAGGAGAAAAAACTTGTCAATTTGAAACGAAAACCTTCTTTGTCTGCTGAGAAATCGGTTAATCACCAAATTGAGATTACAATAAATCTGCTCAACCCTTTAGATTGATAGGCTCAAGATAGAGACGGATAGGGAGAAAGAGAGAGAGATATTTAGAGGGAAAGAGAGAGAGGGGGGAGGGAAAGGTAAACAGATGGAAAATAGGATTAAATAAACGGAGAAAAACAGATGAGTAACAGAGAAGAATCTTCAAGAGTAAGACGGTGCCTTTTTCTCTCTTATTGACTACTTATCTCTCTCTTTCTTCCTCTCTCTTTTTCTCTCTATCATTTACTCGATTACCTACTCATGCCTCTCCCCTTACCGTGTGACTTTTTCTCTTTCCCTCTCATTATGTCTATCTTTTTTTTCTTTCTTCCTATCTCTCTCTCTCTCTGTTCCATTTCTCTCTTGCAGTCTTTTTATTACAGCTTCTCTGCCCTTTACCAAATAGCTTTTTCGACTTGAGAGCAAATCTCATCAGAATCTTTCATTTCTCTACACTTAGAAGTCCGTAGTGTTAGCTTAAAAAGAAACCTCAGAACAAAGAGACGAAATCGTAGTTTCACACATGAAAACCATTTTGGGGAGTATTCAATGATAGTAGTGGTTGGATTATTGCTCCTCATTTAAAAAGAGAACATAACAGGTTCGAAAGTTACTATAACCGAAAGTTACTATATAGAGAGGTAGACAATTAAAGAGACAGAGACACAGCTAGAGAGAGAATAATAGGTAAAAGGGAAATATTTAGATGGATGCAGAAAAAAGCTTTGGGGAAAAACAAGAGAGAAAGTGAGAGAGAGAGAGAGAGAGAGAGAGAGAGAGAGAGAGAGAGAGAGAGAGAGAGAGAGAGAGAGAGAGAGAGAGAGAGAGTGCACAGGACAAGCAGAGAGTGCTGGGAACGCATACCGTAACACATACTACAAAGTCATGGAGCAAAGAGACTGCCCTGCAATTTGAATATCTGGCGAAGTAATGGCGAAGTTTGGATATCTTTTTGTTTCATTTCCGTGCCTCTAGAACATATTATCACTCTTTGCCCAATTCATCCACGTTAATATCCGCAATTTTCATGAATTTTTGTTGCTTCCTTTATAAGAATTCTTTCTCGTATCAAATTCACAAAGTTTATGAAGGCAAGAGAGTCGAAGTTGTAAAACAAACATATTTTCCGAGATACGACCTCCACGTAACCTCCACGTTCTCATTCCCAAAAAAACCTCTATTTTTCACAAACTTTTCTTAAGAAGGTTTATGTTTCACATAGGCTTCTTTTTGTGCTTCTCTTTTCCCTACACGAATGCAAGAGAGGTAAACACGACAACAAAACTTCTTTTTCTCCTAAGATTCGAAAGTTATATAATTCGAACCTCTAAGAAAGACGGTTTTTCGAGTTCTGAGGAAGCCAAAGAAGGATTGAGATTGGATTTTACCACTGACGAGCTTCTCGAAAGTAACGTTCATTGTGATGAAAATCCACCCTACTTTTATCCAAGATGCAGCAACCTAAATAGAGAGATGATTCTAAGTTGAATATTATAATCTGGCCACTTGTGATCTGAAATGATATGTGATATGAAACATGATTCATTCTGGTTTCTACCAGTTAGTTCTAAATTATGTCAGTTCATTCTTGTTTCTGTCGGTATCCACAGTATATCGGGTTTGCCAAAGGCATCAACAGCCATCAAACCCACATATCCAAAGGCATCAACCCACATATCAAGAAACATCTACAACAACGAAAAACTACAAATGAACACGTGAAGAGAACATAAGAGTATTTTCTTATTTTTCGATCGCTGTAGCTCTTTTACTCCCCCTCTCTCTCTCCCTCTCTCTCTCTTCTCTCTCTCTCTCTCTCTCTCTCTCTCTCTATCTCTATCTCTATCTCTATCTCTATCTCTATCTCTATCTCTATCTCTATCTCTATCTCTATCTCTATCTCTATCTCTATCTCTATCTCTATCTCTATCTCTATCTCTATCTCTATCTCTATCTCTATCTCTATCTCTATCTCTATCTCTATCTCCATCTCTATCTCTATCTCTATCTCTATCTCTATCTCTATCTCTATCTCTATCTCTATCTCTATCTCTATCTCTATCTCTATCTCTATCTCTATCTCTATCTCTATCTCTATCTCTATCTCTATCTCTATCTCTATCTCTATCTCTATCTCTATCTCTATCTCTATCTCTATCTCTATCTCTATCTCTATCTCTATCTCTATCTCTATCTCTATCTCTATCTCTATCTCTATCTCTATCTCTATCTCTATCTCTATCTCTATCTCTATCTCTATCTCTATCTCTATCTCTATCTCTATCTCTATCTCTATCTCTATCTCTATCTCTATCTCTATCTCTATCTCTATCTCTATCTCTATCTCTCTCTCTGTCTCTTTCTCCAGTTTTCTCTCTTTTCTTTCTCTCTTCAATGTTCTCTCTCTATTTTTCTCTCTTTTTATCTCTCTCTGGTTTTCTACATTCTGTAGCTCTCCATGGCAATCTTTAAAAAAACTAATTTCCCGTTGGTCTCAACCATATTGGTTAGAAAACATTATTACTAGAGGTTACAGCTCGTTATTCCGTGGAGTGGGTGAGTGATACTCAAAACAGATTGCTTTTCATGGCTCATGGTCTTTTTCAACATTTCTTTTACTTTCGTTTTCCTTCCCTATTTCCATGAAAAGCTTTTTTCTTCTCGACTCTTTTTTTCTCGAACTTTCAATTTTAATTTGTTTTTCCCTTTTTCAAAAGAAAAAATTCTTTTTTTTTTAATTTCACTTGTCTCGTTGTTACTTCATTCCGGAAAAAAGTCTAAAAAGTCATACTTTCTGAATTTTTCTCGGATCTTTTCTTCATCGAAAATATTGTACATATGTTTTTGTACATAATAAAAAAAACAAATGTCTAGTCTTCCCGGAAATGTCATTCTGTAAAGGAGTGTTGCTCTTGTTCCTCCTTACTCAATTACTCCTTTTCTCAAACTAAACGAAGGTCATCCTCACAGGCAATAAGAACTTTGCAGAGTCGTAAAAGACGGTAAACCAGTAAAATGTAACGACTCCTCATCAGGAAAGAGAAGGGTGGTCGTCTGGAGAATGTATGTACCAACTTACCCGGGGCTGTTGTCTGCACTTTCGTTGATTGTTTAAAATCAATTACACATGTCCTTGTGTTGTGTTAGTCTGTTTGGGCTGCAATGGCAGTGTACCTGACTGCCTATTAGATTCAAGTTCGACCACCAACAAGCATATCCGACCAAATCAATAGGGTTACGAAGTTTTGATAGTGCTTGCGAATTTTCCAATCTTTCTTCGCTACACAGTATATAAGTGACGCAGAAAGCAGCTACTTGTGGATTCCGGTAAACAAATCAGTGGAGCGTCGCTTTGCCTCAAGTCAGCCTCAAGCCTCAAGTACTTTGCCTCAAGTCAGGCACGCTTAAAAGAAAGAAAAAGGCTGTAAATGATTAAAAATCCGTTTTAGTTTCACCGCAATAGGACAAAATATTTCCGGTCATCACAGGATGCATACTAGCTGAGATTTCAAGACCTCTCCGTACACCTATCAAAGAGCCCCATCAATGTAGTCCTGCATCAGCAGTGGAATCAAAAGCATTTCATCGGAAAGCCTTGTAGAAGGTTTTTTATCTTTTGCTTTTTATGAGCAAAAGGATATATATTATCGACTAGATACCCGTATGTATGTACGACAAAGTGAAGTGACTGAAACGGCCAATTCTCTGCCTTGAACAATGTAACATTCCGATTCATCGATGCACCTGAGCCGAGCGAAAATCAAATCCTACTTCGGATGAATTCATCGGTGTGAAAAAAGACGGATTACTTGATCGGAATCAAACTGGTGAGCGTGAATGCCTGTTAAAAAGAAACAGCTACCTAGAGTCGATACGTCGTCGTTTGTAGTCAAAAATTTTAGTGAATTTTTTCGTTCCCGATGTCAAATTTAAACCAGATTCCCATCCACAAAAGAACCTGAACATTTTTCTGAAGCCATGAAGCAACTACCATTACTAGAGAGACTTGTGGTCCTTTCAACAAGACTCAGCAACCCGTTGTGTGCTAACACTCGCAATCTCTCCAACTCGTCAGAATAGCCTTTTGCGCTATCTCACATGACTGGACTTATGTGTTCGATAGGTCAAAGTGAGTGCCATCTACTTCAGTTTAATTTCTCTTTGCATGAGGAACTAATTGAACCTTATATTTTTTCAAGATATAAAGAATTGAATTTAACCTTTTCTTTCTGGCAAGAAGGGATCTTTCTCCCTCCCTCACCATTTATACTTATTATATTGAACCCGTAAGCTCTACACAAAAAACCTTTTACGCGAAAACATAACGCCTTGATATTGTATTTTGATATCGTGCAATTAGTGCAGAAGTAAACAAGTCAACCTTCCACCCCTCCCCTCTAACCAAACCAAGAAATTATGAGTCAAAACAGTGGGTATCATGAATTTTCACGCCCCTGAATCTTTTTTTTTCTAAACACAAGGAATGAACCAAAGATAAGCGAATTTTTCCATAAGGTGCTCGTTCAAGATCTGTGCAAGGAATAATAGATTCGCCTTTTGAATCAAGGACCGTGCAGACTGTCTAGAAACGTGCAAAAAGTTAAATGGAATACTATAGAGCAAAAATTTGATCTAGCTCTAGAATAGCGAAAACCTTCTGAATCGATGTGCAATAGAAAAAGAATACACGAGTCAATGAAAACGAATTATGCATGAACGGAAATTTTTTCTCTCTCGAAATCTCAGCTCTCTCGAAACAAAAAAGTTTTTACCCCAAGTTAGTTTTAACTAAGAAAAAAAACGAGCTCAACGAACAAAATTAGTTGATGTTCTAAATCCTCTTAATAATGTTAAAGAAGCGTTGAAATTATGCGTGACATCCCTTTAGGCTGAGAAAGCAACCCAGGGTTTTCACGCTCAGTGGTAAACGTACGATGTAGGTGAGAAAGATCTTAATGGGTTTGATTCATCCTTGTAGACTCTTTTTTCCATTTATAGTGTTTAATCATCCCAATAAGGCTTTACTGTAAGGTTTCAAAGGGCGTCTGCCAGTTAAATACTGTTGTATTAGTCAAATCATCATATTATCTCATGAATTTTTTCATATAGAAGCTCTTGGAAATCCTTTTACTATTCCCAGACTTCCGCTCTTTCAGCCTTGCATATGCCTCATCTATTCTCTTTTGTCTTTTGCACTCTTTTCCACTATTTTACCTCTTTTAAGCCTCTGGTGTTTTTTTTAATTTCAAGAAGGTCTTTTCTCTCTTTCTTTGTTTATGTATACATATATCATTTAACTTTCTTCTTAATTTCTTTTTGTCTTTTTCAAAATGTTTTATAATACTCTGTCTTATTTCTAGTCTTCTTTCTATCTAACACCGTTGTTTTCAATTCGATCTCTCTCTACTTTATCATTATCTTATGGAGACTATCTTTCATTCTATAACTTCCTTTCTCTTTTTTTCTCTTCCTCCATCGTTAGCGCAGCTCGTGGGATGAATAGACTCTCGATTGTTGGCCTAATAAGAAGCATTCCAGTCTAATACATGTACCCGCCTAGACTCTACACATGAAGACCCCCCATCTAGACATCATTTGCATCTTCTTCCAGTAGTTGCAAATAAACAGTTCATTTACGCTCTCTCCTTTCTCTCTCGCTCTTTCTTTCTCTTTCTCTCTCTATATATATATATCTTTCTCTCTCAATCTCTCGTTCTCTCTTTCTTGTTCTCTCTTCTCCTCAAACTCTTCCTTTTTCCTCGTTTTTCATCCTGTTCAACTCTCTCTATCTTTCTTCACAACCATCTCTTTCTCCTCTGCTTTTCTGTTTTTCTTTTCTTTTTACTTTTTTCTCCACAATTTTGTTCTTGTTTTCTTCGTCTTTTATCTTTCTCCGACTCTCTCCTAACCATTTTTCTCTCTCCGTAAGTGTATACAAGTATTCATGTACTCAATCTACTCTACATTTGTATGCTATTTCCTTCCTCTTCATATGCTCTCTAATTTGTTCTCCCTCTAGCACTTTTCTCTTTTTTTCGGGGACTCGTCCCGCTAAGCCCTTCCGAAGGCCCTTCGACGAGTTCTCCTTCTGGATGACTTCGATCTCCTATCCAAGACAGCCATTTTCCCTTTTATTCATTACAGAAATGACGTTTCTGTAATGGTCTAATCACATAATCTCGACACGAAAGAAAAGTTTATGACCATGTAGAGACTTTTCAGATTCAAGTCATTATCAATGAGTGAAAAAAGCTATTCAAAATAAATCAATTCGGTGTTTTGGCTTACAGAAATGGAAAACGGAAACTATGTATGTATATATAGAAATCAAAAGGAATATTTATGATACGGAGAGGGTTACTTGAAGAGAGACTTGAAAAGAGGGACACAATTTGTGTTTGAGACAGAGAGAGAATGAGAGGGAGAGAGAGAGCTAGTATAGAGAGGGAGAGAAATTGAGTTCACTTAAAAGTTCCTGACTACAAAGTACAATCAGAGAGTGAATGGCAATGCGATTATCTCGAGCGAACGAAATGGAATTAGGAAAAAGGCTCTTGACTTTTCAACTGTGGATGGGATTGCCTGCTTTCTGAAAGCAATTCTTCCAACTCTCAGGTTCTTTTTCTATATGAGTCGTTTCAGTTTTTTAAGCTTTGTAAGCTAATTTCGGCACTTCTTCACTTTAGGCGCCCCCTCCCAAAGGTTCCATGGGTCATACTTCTGACTCATTTACATTTACAAAAAAAAATTATTTTTACATTGAAAAACTATTTTTTACATTAAAAACGCTTAGGCTTAGGAAAAAGTTTACGCTAACGAGGCCGTATCAAGAAAATGAACCATTTGAACTGACCCAATTGAACCTCTGGGAGGGGGGAGCCTAAAGTGAAGAAGTTCCCTAATTTCTCGTTCTCATTAGCAAAATTGGGTTCTTTTGAACTTGGGGGGGAACGCGCTTTACTTTGGAGGGGGTTTAAAAAATTTTAAAGATTATTTTTACATTAAAAACGCTTAGACTTAGGAAAAAGTTCACGCTAACGAGGCTGTACGGCTTAGGCGAACGAGACCGCATAACAAAATTAAAATTTTTTTGTATTTTTTAAGAAAAACATTTTTTGAACGCACCGAAAAGAGCCCCCCCCCCCCAAGCTGAATTGTGCCTGAAATTTAAACGATGAATGAGTTTATGGAAGTAAGTGGGGCTCGAAACTTCTATCAAGAACGATAGAAAAAGAACATCACCAATAAAAAGGAAACAGTTATCCTTGAAAGTTTTTCGGTAACAAATACCTTCCAAGTTTTTTATGGATGGTTTTCACTGGAGCAATCGTGAAAGATAGGTTTTTTTCACATAAGTGGGCATAATTATTACATTTCCAATACATTCTTCATTAGATGATATATTATTATTATTATTATTAATATTCTTTTTATTATTAATATTATTATTTTTATTAATATAATTATTATTATTAATATTTATATAATTATTATTATTAATATTTATATTATTATTATTATTATTATTATTATTATTATTATTATTATTATTATTATTAATATTGTTATTGTTATTGTTATTAATATTATTATTGTTATTGTTATTATTGTTATTATTATTATTATTATTATTATTATTATTATTATTATTATTATTATTATTATTATTATTATTATTATCATTATTTTATTATCATTATTATTATTATTATTATTATTATTATTATTATTATTATTATTATTATTATTATTATTATTAATATTGTTATTGTTATTAATATTATTATTGTTATTGTTATTAATATTATTATTGTTATTATTATTATTATTATTATTATTATTATTATTATTATTATTATTATTATTATTATTATTATTATTATTATTATTATTATTATTTTATTATTATTATTATTATTATTATTATTATTATTATTATTATTATCATTATTTTATTATCATTATTATTATTATTATTATTATTATTATTATTATTATTATTATTATTATTATTAATATTGTTATTGTTATTAATATTATTATTGTTATTGTTATTAATATTATTATTGTTATTTTTATTATTATTATTATTATTATTATTATTATTATTATTATTATTATTATTATTATTATTATTATTATTATTATTATTATTATTATTATTATTATTATTATTATTATTATTATTATTATTATTATTATTATTATTATTTTATTATTATTATTATTATTATTATTATTCTTATTATTATTATTATTACATAATGCAAGTATATAAGTGAAATTGGGAAAAAGTTCAAAGATCTAAATGAATACATTAAAGATGAACGACTCTTAACAAGCTCAAATTCAACATTGCAAGTTGATCATGAAGAATATAAGTAAAACACCTAATTTGTATCCCCTTTGAAGCTTTATCTCTCTCGGTGAATAAAACACGGATTAGCTTAGAATCTTTGAAGAAGAAAGAATAACACTTTGAAGAAGATCGAGAGATTTTCGACAGTCATTAATGAAGTAGTAAAAAATACCCGACAAAAAACCTTGAACTCTAAATGAAAGGTGCGAATGAAAAATTGTAAAACATACTAAAATCACTTGATACATGAAAATAAATCACTGAAAAGTTATTGTACGAGTTTCATCAAATAACCGAAGAATGTGTCATACAAAGTATTTGTTAAATCCCACTAAGAACTGAAGTGTTGTTGACAGACTCCAATGCAGTTCAATTGTGTAAGCTTCTCAGAGTTCAAAGCACCCGAGTACTGGACAAATAAATAATCGCTCTTTTTTCACAGATAATATCGCAAAGTACAAAACATGTTTTTTTCAAATCTTTTTCGCATTTAGCGGGATTATGACATGACGAGGAAGCGAACAACGAAGCAAGGCGAATGCAGGAAGAGACGGTTATGCTTCTAGGTTGAAGAATAGGGTAAAGAGGAAGAATAGAGAAGTATAAGGAACAGAGAGAGAGAGAGAGAGAGAGAGAGAGAGAGAGAGAGAGAGAGAGAGAGAGAGAGAATTAGGGGAATACAGATAGATAGATAGAGAAAAGAAGAGTTGAATATAAAAAAGAAAGAGAACGAACGCGTAAGAGCGAAACACCAGTAAAGAATGCCTGACTAGCACATCTTGAAGAATCGAGTTTGGTCATGGAACGCTTTAAAATTGCAGTAAAGTGGAGGAAGATGAATCCTGATGCGATAGTTTCGTTTCACGATATGCTCGGAAAAGGTTAGATGGGGGGAGGGTTTAAGGAAAAGGGAGAGATGTGATGAGGAAAAATAAAGATTTACATGCGTATGGAGATGGAAAAGAGTTGTAAAAGGAAAAGAAGAACTCGAGAGAATAAGTGAGAATAACAGAACAGAAAATAACCGAAAGAGAGACAGCAATATATGGAAAAAAGAAAAAGCGGAATAAACCATGAAAAAAGTTCATCTGGAAAAGCAGCTGGGAGTGCGGACAATATCAGTTTCATTTGAATTAAAATCAGCTGTAAATGAATCAGCTGTGAATTTAACCAGCAGAATTATGAAAAACACGCGCTCAAGAAGGGTTTCCAAAGCCTGACTTTGCAATTACCTTGAATTTTTGTCAATTTTCTGATTTTCAATGACTTTGGATGAGTTTTGGATCTTACCTTTTTTGTTTTCATAGTTTTTTCATATTTTTATTATTACTGGTTTTCAATTAAGTATTTGCTGAATTCGCTTTGGAAGATAATCGCAAAATTCGTACTCAAGAAAGACAGTCTCAATTAGATGTCTCTTTTTGTAACTAGGGTTTCAATCAAAACGTTATATGTAGTGGATAAGGCATGGATGCTGCACTTTTTTAATAACGAGTTAAAAACGTATTGATGGGTTTTTGACTTGATTTTTACGTTCTATAAAAAATACTTGACCAAAAAGGAGTAGATATAGTTCTCAGTGTAGTGTTGTTTCTGATACTATTAGAGAAGGACGATCGTAATAAAGATAAGTGATTGAATCGAAAAAGAATTTTGATACAAAAAAATGAACTTCTTCTACCGTAGTCTTAGCGAGTTAATTGGAAACGGAAAGGAAAGCCATTTCGTGGAAAACATTCCGAAATAGATATGAGTTCATGAATGTTTCTTTTGAGACCACCCACAAACTCGTACTTTCGCCATGATTCTTCATCTCTCCCCTATACCTGTAGCTGGCTTTTTCCGATACCTTTCTCATTCTGAATATTTACTACCCTCGAATTCCTAAGCTCTCTTTTTTCATTTTTCTCCCTTCATTCCTCTCTCTTTCTTTCTCTCTCTCTCTTTTCTCTCTCTCTCTTTTCTCTCTCTCTCTCTCTTTCTCTCTCTTTCTCGACCTCTTCTTCCGTATAATGCTCGGCATTGTCTTCCAGCCATTTCTCATGAGAGAAATATTGAGGGAAAACGTTGAGTTTCCTTGAAAGCCTCGTAGACCCTAGCCGCCTGCGAACGAGCGAAGTAATATACTTTTCAAGGAAAACAACCGGGGGAAAACTTGAGTGTGGAAACTTGAGTAAAATAGCTTTTACAAGCGTGAATTTATGCTCATATAACTAACAACAGTGTTGTTGTAATGTATTTATTCACGGAGTTGGGTCGCCTCTTTCGAAAAATTCACTCAACGATGCACGACACAATAAATTAACTGATTATCTACTGTATACTTCCCTTGAACGTTCAACTCAGGACAACTAACACATTTATGTACTTTCTCACTGACTCCTTAGACTGAAATATTTGTTATGATGGCGGGAGATCTCATTTTCTCTAATGAGATTGCTTGGTTTGGTTGCATCTCTTCACCTACCTATATGCTTACAATCGCAACTCGAGTAAACATAAATAGTATTTCAACATTGTTTGACATTCTTTACTCCTACTTACAACTCAAATTTGTTTAAAACTTCGTTAGAGTAAAACCCATAACATATAATATGAGTTTTTTTGAGCGTGACTTCGTCGTCAGCAACTAGTTTTCGGTGATTCCGCACTGCCCCGTTAACGTTTTAGCTCCAGCATTATTCCACGACGGCTCCGGGAGCTATTTTTTTTTGAACTTTTCATAACACAGTCCGTAAGAATGCAGGAACAATAAAATATTTTTTTCAAAATAAAGTCACACATGACACCCGCTGACATATACTGAGCTTCTTCTAGATGCAGGTTTTATCAGAAACACATTCTCCGTTTTTTTTCTCAGTTATTTTCACATGTTCTCTTCATCTTTAAAAATTAACTAGCCGAAACTTTATTTCCTATTCTTTATTCAGTTATTTTCACATGTTCTCAAGATGAAGAGAACATGTGAAAAAAGGTGAAGAAATGGCGAAAAAGTAAGAAGTTATTTAACTGAATGTTAAATAACTTCTTACTTTTTCGCCATTTCTTCACCTTTTTTCAGCACAATGCATTAGTAAATATATTTCCCATGCCTTTTTTCAAAGTTTCAGTTAAAAGTCTCCGCGTTATTTCTCAACCCTGAACCCTACCTTAGTATGTCTCTCTGCCGACGTTTCATCCATCCTTCTCTGTTTATTTTGCAACTTAGTTAAGTATTAACTCCTTTCATCTGTGAACCTTTCTTATCGTCACTCTTAACGTTGAAAAAACATTGTTTCTAGACTTTGTCTTGTATCCCCAAAGAAACGAATGCTGTCTCTCCTTCCTTCTACGTGTCACTCTTGAAGCATCAACTCTGAGAGATGCATTCTGCATGATGAAGGCATGTCAAAATCCGTCTTTCGTGAATGTTTTTCTTTTCTTTTCAACATGATTTTCTATGCTTTTTTCCGAAGGATCTCTCGAATCTCAGTTCACTGTTTCCGTGTCTAAAAAAGGCTTTCAAGAAAAATACTTGAATAAAATGAGGCTGATCTAATGCAGCATGTAGAATAAAGTTGAAGAAAAACAAACTACAAAACGAAAAAGAATTGCAGCTGTCAAACTTCTGTCTACAAACTCTCCATTAGCCAAGCGTGAGTTTCTGTTTAATAAGAGTACATGAGTTTGTTGACACATTTTTATGTGAGACATCTTTCAGACGCATGGAAATCCCATCCGCACGTTCAATCTACATGAGGTGACCTCAATAGTCACCTCAGAACAAAAGTTCGTAGTAACAGTTTGAAAATCGTCGACCTGAGAGTCCTACACAGATTTTCCTCTGATCAGTTTGGTGTCAGACGAAAATTCTGCCATTGTCAAAGGGAGGACAAAGAAAGAAGTCGAAAGGCCGTTTGTTATTTTTACCAAACAAGCAACACAATTGAAACACACTTTTACTCTTTATCACTATGGACAACACTATCAGTGTTAATGGCAGCTATATTGAAAAAATACTGTGTTATAACTTATAAGTGTGTTGCTTGTTTGGTACAAATATCAAACGGCCTTTTGACTTATTTTACCATTGTACGAAATGCTAATAATAACGGACTATTAACACATTGTACATTAATTGGTATAGAAGAAGGCTAGCATATCAAATCTCTACTTCTCAGACTTAATGGTCTGTTTTTCATTCTCCCACACCGCTCGTTGTTTACGTCGTAGTTTTAAAGAAAGTTCGTAAACGAAACAATGAGCTCACGCACGCTCTCTTATGTGACCTTCCAATGTTTTCTGTGTTACTAACACTGAGAAAACAAACCTGTTTCAGACAACGAGCTTAGTGGCCGGTCCACGACCGGTCACCTAGTTAAAACAGAGATTGAACGTGCGGCAGTGGCCGGTCCACGACCGGTCACCTAGTTAAAACAGAGATTGAACGTGCGGCAAACAGAGATTGAACGTGCGGCAGTTGTTCCGGAGCGTTTGAAGAAAAAAGTTCGCATTATATGAATGTTAATCATGAAAAAACAGCTTCATAGTGTTCCAAGCTTAAAGTTCATAGACACTTTCCTCAATCGCTCAGTTTTAAAAAAAAATTGTTTTTTTCATAATTGAAACTGTTATACATAAAGTAACTCGACAAAAGGAAAACAAAGAAAGCTTAAAACAAGCAAATAACGAACTTATTCAGAATTTTCCCCTTGTTTTTTAGCCGCTGTGCAACTTGATGAAAAACCCATGAGAACAACAGAAAAAAGTTTAGTTTATTCAGAATTTTGTTCTTTTCAAAAAGCACTTGAAATTAACATACGTGATTTGAAGTAATAAAAGTTAAAAATTCGTGATTTGATGCACCATAAATACAATACAGTCTCAAATACACAAATATATATGTTGAAACAGACTGTTTATATATATCGCATCGCGACTTGGCGACGAATGAGAGAAAAAAGCACAAACTCGAGTATTGAGTGCACATTCTTGATGTATCTGTATGTAAACATGCATTCGTATACAAAATCTTTTCTGGAAAAGTATCCAATTCTCATGCAACCCTTTCAATCATTCTGCGTTTTCCCATGTGAGATATAGAAATGTTTCTCTGATCGATGACCAGAAAACCCAAAATCATCCTAATGAACAGAAAAGAGTTTTTATGATTTATTCCCACGTTTTGACTTCTTGGTAACAATAAAACCAACAATAATTAAAAATACTCCTTCACAATAATTAACAAAAATGTTTTCATTTACAATAACTCTAACAATATCTTAAAGTCGAAATAATAAGTGAGGGAATAAGTGTGTGGTAATAAATGACCGCAAACCCTCCCTCTAGGGGAGGGCAGTCAGTTCCTTCTCAGCGCTTTGCATATGTAACCCCACTAAGTGACTCTACTCGGAACTTAACATCAGATAAAACTGCATGGAATAACCCATTTTGTTTGGACTCACATAACATCACTTGTCTGCTCATCAACATTCGATCGGTTTCTTATAAAATTAACATACTAGAAGACTTGGTCTCACAATTCGAAGCCAGTATTGTTGCATTAACAGAAACCTGGGCTAACTCTTTAATCGTTCATGACTCTATGCTTTCTATGCTTTCTCTCAATCATACTTACTCAGTGTTTCGCTGCGATAGAGATGAGGCTTTGACAGGTGGAGGCGTCGCTCTTCTTGTCCACACGTCCATCAACTCCTCACTTTTCTTGTCCCTAAGCTTTTCTGTTTTCTGTCAGCTAGTTTGAGTTAAACT
The DNA here is from genome assembly GCA_964056735.1 of Allodiplogaster pararmata. Taxonomy (NCBI): domain Eukaryota; kingdom Metazoa; phylum Nematoda; class Chromadorea; order Rhabditida; family Diplogasteridae; genus Allodiplogaster; species Allodiplogaster pararmata. The sequence continues at coordinate 34,880,662 of OZ057404.1, read as the reverse complement.
TCACATGACGAATGGAGTGGAAACACTCCTGCACTGCTTTTACCGGAGTCCAAGAGCTGAGAATGCCGCCTTCAAAGAAGCGCTTTCTTACCTCCAGCAATTCATGTTAACAAAAACCTGCGATCACGTACTCGTAGGAGATTTCAACTCACCCGAAGTTGCATGGCCTAATGGCACCGTTTCTCACTCACTATCTTTAGACCATCATTCTTGTCTTCTTTCTAACTTCACTAACTTCCTGTCTCTAAGTCAGCATGTTTCGGCCCCTACAAGGCTGAATAACACACTGGATCTGGTTCTATCTTCTCGACCGTGTCTTGTTACCAATTGCCTGGTAGCTCCACCACCAACTTCTTGCGATCATAACTTGGTCTCTTTCAACATCTCTTGTCCCGGAAGGGTAACGAAGGAAAGAAAGTACATGTATAATTTCAAGGAGCCTAACGAAGCATTAGCTAATTCTCTGCTATCTTCAATCGACTGGCCATCTCTCCTTGCTGCGACTCTAAATGTAGATGACACGTATGAAATCTTACTCATCTACGGTTCGTGGTGTGATTGAACAATGCGTTCCTCTAACTACATTGTCGAAACTAACCAAAAAGTCACCTGGGAAGGTTACTCAAATCAAGCGAAGATGTGCACGTCTTTACAAGAAAAGAGCTGTTATTGGAATATCTCCATTTGTTAGAATGAACCGCAAACTTCGGAAAGCACTTGACAGCCACCGTCGAAACATGGAGAAGACTCTTTTGAAGAGTAAAAATTTGTCAAAACTGTATCGTTTCACTAACTCTTACCTCAAAGATGATCCACTAATAGGCCCAATTGTCAATTGCGTGGGTGAGATAACTAATGAAGACTCTGGAAAGGCAATGATATTCGCTCAGCACTTCGAATCTCTTTACTAAACTGACACTACTGACCTAACAGTGCTGGATGGCATGTCAATTTCTGCTAATGCATGCAATATCGACTTCATATGCATGCCCGCTCATGTGGTTTATTCATATCTCAAGCGTCTCTCATCCAAAAATAACACTTCTCCGGATTGCATCCCTAACATCTTTCTTAAACAGGTCGCTCTTTCTTTGGCTCTTCCACTATCAATAGTTTTTGATAAATGTCTACTTAACGGTAAATGTCCACAAAAATGTATGGCGTACTGCTATCGTCAAGCCGATTTTCAAACGGAAAGGGAAGCGCACTGACTTCAGGAACTATATGCCCATAAGTCCAACTCCTTCCATACCCAAAGTTATGGAGCGCATAATTAGTCGTGAGGTGTTCAAATATCTCCAAGAGCACAATCTAATCAGTTCCCTCCAATTTGGTTTCAGGCCGCGACATTCATGCGAGCTTGCTCTTCTCAAGTCCCTTACTAATTTGCGTGTACAACTGGATCGAAAGAGCTTCATCAGCTGTGCTCTCATAGACTTCACACGAGCCTTTGATGCAGTTCCACTCACTCTACTCATACAGAAGCTCGTGCGATTCGGAATATCCAGCTGTCTTTTAAATTTCTTGAAAAGCTTTCTGGAAAATCGTGAGCAAAGTGTACAGGTAGGTGAAGCGCGATCCTATTCCTATGCAACTCCATCTGGAGTTCCTCAAGGGAGCTGCCTTGGACCTTTGCATTTCCTTCTTTACAGGGTGGGCCATGTATTCGGCAACGCGTTTACAAACGTGTATCTCAGTGCGTAAGGAAGCAAGAGTGTTCAAATTTGTACATTAATTAGCCCACAATAATAAAAACATTGGGTCAAAAATCATTAGATTCGGTCTCCTTTGGCACGAACGACAGCTCGGAGTCGCTTTGGGAACGCTTCGATCACTGGACGAAGGTACTTGTCGTCGATCTTCGACCACTCCTCCTGAAGGGATTTTTTTAGAGACTCCAGATTCAAGTGAGGATGACCATTGACTTTGCTCTCAAGGTAGGACCACACGGAATAGTTCAGCGGATTGAGGACAAGCGATGAGGAGGGCCATTCTGCGCTGGAGATGAAGTCGGTAAAATGAGCCTTGCACCATGCCTGTGTTCCGATAGCCTTGTGAGCAGGCGCAGAATCTTGCTGGAAGACCCAAGGTGTATTAGGGTAGTGGGAAGCAGACCAAGGAAGCAATACTTTTGAAGAATATACTGGCGGTAGTATTTCTGGTTGATTTTGACTCCTGGTTCGACGAATACAAGGGGAGTTTCGCCGGTGGCGGACACTCCGGCCCAAACCATGACTTGTACAGGATGGGAAGCTCTATGAACGAATCTATCGGTATCATTAGCTGCCTGTGAGTACCGAGCAAGCACTCGCACATTTTGAGGGTTGTAGGCCTCTTCCACAGTGAACAGCTTCTCATCCGAGAAGACTGTCCTAAGGTGAGCACTGTCGCGCGTCCAGAGGATTACGGCGCGGCACCTTTTGAGTCTTTTCTCCTTGTTCTTCAGAGTTAGGATGGCAGCCTTTTTAGTATGATATGGGGAAGACTCAAGTCCTCTTCAACGATTCTTTGAAGAGTCTTGCGTGATAAGTTCATCTCGGAGGCCATTTTTTTTCATACTATGCCTAGCATTTCGACCGACTCGCTTCCTAACGGCCTCAGTCTTGTTAGGGGTGCGCACTAATCGAATATCACCTCTTCGGGGCAAGTCAGCAAGTATACCGATCTGTTCAAACCGTTTGATTGCTTTTCAGACAAGATTGCGAAAGGCGTTGAGATTCTTAGCGATGCGCGTATTTGATCGACCAAGTTTGTGCAAGTCCACAATGATTGAACGTGCTCTATGAGAGGTCACCATTCTTTTGAGAATTGATCAAATGATAGGAAATTTAAACCATGTAATAAAAACACATGTGAGAAAAACATATGTGAAAATTGGAGCTCAGTGCACACTAAAAATTGAATTATAAACGCCGAAAGATTGGTTGCCGAATACATGGGCCACCCTGTAAATTAATGACTTACCAGACGCTTTACCTGAAGGATGCAGCGTGACCATGTATGCCGATGACGTTAAATTAACCACTACTAATGATGTAAAAAGTTTGCAACTCGATTGTGTAGCTGAGTGGGAAACTAAATGGGGACTAACAATATCCGAATCTAAAACACTCGTTATGCGGATGGGTAAGAATCACCCAGAAGTAGAATTTTCTCAATGGGAAAGTTCTCAGCGAAGCAGACCATATACGAGATTTAAGATTGTGTACTCTAACACTCTGGACTACTCGCAACATATTCAGGATATGTGTCGTAAGGCTAACATGAGGTGCGGGTATATTTTAAGTTCCTTCAAGTCGAAAGATATCAGGCTGTATAAGCAAGTGTTCACGACATATGTTCGACCTATAATTGAATACTGCTCAGTCGTGAGGTCTTCTTACTTGAAAAAGGACATAGAAATGATTGAACAAGTTCAACGTCACTTCACGAAACAAGTTTGCAGGAGAGCCGGGCTACTGTTGAGTTACGAAGAAAGAATGCAGCTCTTGAATCTCCCGAAACTGCATTCACGGCGAAAGGCTGCAGGCTTACTAGCGACGTTCAAGATTCTCAACAATTTCACTTCAATTGACCCAAACTCCATGTTTCATTTCAACAGCCATAACTATGGTACTAGATCTAACCCAAATGTACTCATAAAACCATTAACACGATCAGCTTTGCATTCTAATATATTATCATCCCGAGTAGTTGAGAGTTAGAACGACATACCGAATAAGGTCAGGGCATGTCCTACTGTCAGCTTTTTCAGAGAGCACATGAAAAGTTTTTGTATAATTTATATCATTTCTCTGTAACATTTTCTTTGTAACATTTTCAATTGCCTATCTATCAAGTTTGAAAGAAAACTTTCAAGCACTTTCTACTGTGAAATATATTATTTTTTCTCAAACACTAATTTTTCTCACTTTTTTTATTGGAAAAGTGAAATGCTTGTGTAATTTTTTTAAATTGTGATCAATAACTTACTTTTGTGAATACGCTACTCGCACTGTGCAATAAAGTATTCAATGTGCAATCCGCAACGTGAATAAACTTTATCAGAATTTTTTTTAAGTTTGAAAAATGAATGACCTTATTCTGGCAAAAACTACGAAAAACTCCTAAAATTATTGGGAAAAACGAGCCCTAACGCCCGACACTAGTTAAAATCTCGTCAGTAGTTTAAATCTCGTCAGTAATTTAAATCTCGTCAGTAGTTTAAATCTCGTCAGTAGTTTAAATCTCGTCACTAGTTTAAATCTCGTCAGTAGCAATTGTTCAAAGACGCATGAAGAGGTTGATTCTACAAGTTACTCTTCTAGACTGTTGGCAAAATAGGTTGGTACAATACTGAACAAGAGTGAAAAGTGTTGTAATTGGATGCCTGAAGAGGAATCGACCTTACTAGACACCGATAGCGACCACACCAAACTGCAAATGGTTCTAGTTTGTGAAATAACGGCTGCCTACGGGACCAAAACTTTTCCGAGGAAAACCAGGAAGAAGATGGAAACGCGGGTTTATGCAGTGCGTTTCAGCTATTTTAGCATTCGAGCTGTGAAAAAAGAACAAAAAAATTAGACAAAAAAGGAGGTATTTGATGTTCCAAAATACACTAACTAATAAAACCATTCGGCAGCATGCTTATAACAGAATGAAAGAAGTCAATAATGAGTACACAAGTTAATTTACAACCGATTACTTATCCATTGGGGCCCAAACAACCCGAATAAGTGTATCCATGGCGCTTTCCAATTAGATTTTTCTTCTTTGCTCAATTTAGATTTTTCTTAGAATTAGATTTTACTTCAAAATTTAAAAATAGATTTTTCTTCATAATTACTCCTTCACTATCAGATCACTTTGCCATATGAACAACACGATTTGCATACAACCTGTTTATCTCGAGTAACAGATGTTTGGAATAGCTTACCTGATTCGGTTGTTCAATCCTCGAATTCTAAGCTACATAATTTAAAGGCAGTGACGCCTGGTTGAAATAAAAATGATTGCACTATCGCACAGAAATAATCTAGTCCACCGGGCGGGATCGAACCCAGCAATCTCGTCTCAAACCAGGAGCGCGCGTTACCATTAAAATTCAATTGTTGTTTTAACTTCATCATATAAGTTCAAGAGTGCTATTCTTTCTCTTTTAAATACATGAAATGATCATGCAAGATTTCAAATTCTTCCATAATTCATGAAATATGAATGAATGAGTATGAAGTCACTCAATACTGACTTGGTATACAATATTATCCATATCATAATATCGACTTGTACATTTTCATTAGTTTTAACTGTAAGTTTTTCTGAGTGATTTATATTTTTATATTTTGCTAGACAAAACGCAATTTTGTTGACGTGAAATATTTATTATACTTCATTGCGAAATCAATCAATTGGCTAAGTTCGACATTGGTCGGCTGCACACACGTTTTGTTCACGTGAACAACGCAGTGTTCCCGTGATCAAAAAAATTCAAAACGATCAAGACGCGCGTGAGTAGATCAGTGCTCCCGCGCGTTTGATCGAATTCATGAGACTTGTCTCTCTCTCTCCCTCTTCAGTGTTTGTAGTGTGTGAGGTGTAACAGAACAAACTTTATCGTTAAAGACAAGAAGAAATGCATTATTTCTTAGCTTTCATTTTGCCCGCGGTTGGGGCTTCATTCGAGGGGTATTTCTTCTTGTGGTTTCCGTCCCTGGAGTATTTCTCCTTCGAGGCGGGCCTCTTCTTATTGTTCGCTTTCCTGTACTCGGGAGCCTTGGAGAACGGCTTCTGTCTGCAGAGATCAGGATCAATAATGGGAGGGTGTGGTGGGCACTTGATTGATTTCGCAATGAAGTATAATAAATATTTTACGTCAACAAAACTGCGTTTTGTCTAGCAAAATATAAAATTATGTCTCATTGCTCAATCAATCAATTGGCTGGTTTAAAGATGCTTTTGATCCCAACACTGCAGTTTGGAATGCGCTCTTTTCATCTCCTTTGTAATAGAAGCGTTCAAATGTGGTGCTATTAGGCGACCAATTTGCCGCTTCTAAAATTTGATTAGAAGACAGACCAGCTAATTTTGCGCGAGTAGTAGAAACTGCTCGCGTTGAATGTGCACCAAATGCCTCATAACCTGCCTTGCATAACACGCATCTTATCCACCTAGCAACCGTTTGTGAGCTAATAGGGTGATGTGGCTTCGTGTATGAAAGGAGTAGTTTATCAGAACGATTTTCGAGTTTCGTTTGTTCTAAATATTTCTCGATCAAGGTTATTGGGCATAACTCAGGATTTTCAGGGAACTTTAAAAACTTCGCCGTATGCGTTTTCTGTCCCTGTTTCCTATTTTTTGTCATCTCTAGGTGAAAAATCAAAAAGTTTGTCCCTTTTTGAGATGTTTTAAAATTCAGCTGACTCAACTCTGATACTCTTTTCGCAGAAGTTAGAGCTAGTATCATAGTAAGTTTTAAAGTGAGCTGTTTTAGGGTTAAACTCTCAGTAGTTCCCCAAGAAGTTAATATTTCTAAAACTTTCTCGACTTCCCATACTTCAGCGTATTTTGCGCAAGGGGGAGCAGACCGGAAGATACCTTTGATAAATCGCTCTAATAATGGCATTTCTGTTGTTTCTTGCCTCGCTCCAAAATGAGAAAGAATTGCTGCTTTATGCACTGTTATAGTGTTATAGGATTTGCCTTCATCTCTCATTTGAGCAAGATAATTTATCAAAGATTCTTGGGTGGGAATCTGATCGCATTTCTTTTTTGCGCAGTGATCAACCCAATGTCTCAACGTAGAATCGTATTGTTTTCTCGTTGAGGGAGCCCAGCTATTTAGCATGTACTCTGAGGCAGATGCAGAGAAACCCCTGCTCACCCATAGATTGGGAAGATTCTCCATACGCGGAGCTTGAAGCGGGGGGACAAGCAACATGGATGAATTTCGTATTTTGGATTTTTCATGAGGGGAGCGGGTTGGTTCTCTAGCGTTAGACTGTCCTTCCATGCCGCTTCTGGAATGAGGGGATAATAGAGCTGTGACTTCCAGTCAGGAGCTACTAGAATAAGGGATTCGATACCATCCCTTAATGCCTTTCTGATGGTTTTCGCTACCAAGTTGAATGGAGGGAAAGCGTACGCGCTAAGACCCTTCCAATTCTGAGCGAATGCGTCAACTGCGAGTGACCCGGGGTCTGGTCGATAAGAAAAATATGCTGCGCATTTACAGTTATTTCTGCTCGCAAAGAGGTCGATACTGGGCTCCCCAAATTTATTAAAAATTTGATTGCAAGCCTCCCAATTTAAAGACCATTCTTCATGAAGGAACTTACGGGATTCTTCATCAGCCTCAGTGTTGAGTACCCCTGGGATATGGGTTGCTATGAGGTCTGACCCTTTTTTCAGCGCCCACTCCCATATTAGGCGAGCTATTTTCAAAAGACCTTGGCTTCTAGTGCCCCCTTTCTTATTGATGAAGGCAATAGCTGTAGTATTGTCCAACTGTAGTTTGATAGCTTTCCTTATCAGTATGTCTTGAAAGGACAAAATCCCGAGCCAACAGGCTAGAAGCTCTTTTTCATTAATGTGAAATGCTCTTTCTTCTATTCCCCATTGACCTCCCGTACGCCTATTTTTGCAAACGGCACCCCATCCCATATTTGAAGCATCAGTGGTTAGGGTGATTTCTGGAGTTTTTTCCTCGATATTAGAAGAGCAGTGGTGTTCTATATGACTCTTCTAACTCTTCAATGCTGGACTGGTTCAGGGTAATTATGCGGTCATAATCTTGCAAACGTGTAACCTCTCCCACTTCCCTTTGTAAATAGCGCAAGTATAGAGGAGAAATAGGAGCAGCTATTTGAAGAGAGTTTGCACGTCCCAGAAATGCTGCTAATTCTCGTCCAGATAATGTACCCCTTTTTTGCAATCTAGCTGCTTCCAATTTTATGTTTTGCAGCTTTTTAGGGGGCACGAAAAACTCCATTGACATTGAATTGATTCCGATTCCGAGAAACTCAAGTGTGGTCATAGGACTCAATTGTGACTTTTCCAAGTTCAATTGAAATCCTAGAGTTTCAAGAAAAGAGCCTGCAAACTTGACGTCGTTTACAAGTTTTTCTTTGGAATCGGAGACAATCAAAATGTCATCCAAATAAATCAGGCAGCGAATTTTGTTCGATCTTATGTGTTCAATTACTGGTCTCATCATCTTAGTGAACACCCATGGGGCTGTACTGAGACCGAAAGGCATTTTTGTGTATTGGTACACTACCTGATTTACTCGAAAACAAAGAAACTTTTGATGATCTGGATGGATAGTTATGCTAAAGTAAGCATCTTTCAAATCCAGCTTAGCACAAAAGTCTCCTTGTTTCAGGACATCCCGAACCATATCAATTCTTTCCGTTTTGAAATGCTCAACTTTCAAGAATTGGTTGAGAGGTCTCAAATTGATAATGGTTCGTTTTTCGCCATTCTTTTTTGGGATTATGAAGATTCTAGAAATCCAGCATTCTCTGGGGTCTTCTATCTTTTCTATTGCTCCCTTTTCTAGCAATTTGCGCACTTCCTCTTCATAAGATGCTATCACAGAAGCGCTCGCCTTTTCCCTACTAATATCCCGATTACATTTTGGTTCGGATATAAAGGGTAATTTATAACCCGCTAGGGTCGCTAGAACAAATGGGTCATCTGTTATCTTTTGCCATTCCTTGGTGTTCAGATTTCCCGAAAGTATTCTTTCAAAAGAAACCGACCTTTGCGGTTTGCTTCTGATGGCGGAAAGGGAGTCCATGGCCTTCATGAGGTCATTATCCGGACTCAGGGTGCGGATCTCGGCCAGCAAATCCGATCCGAATAGAGGCGGTCGGACATCGTCCATCGACCATCTGGGGGCGATCCCTTCTCCCTGAACGGGGGCATGGCGCGAGGCAGAGATGGCTCGGTTGTCGATCTTCATCGCTCTGTGACAAAAACTTACCATTATTTTGCAGTTTTCGTTTTTTTGTTTTCCCGATTATAGGAAAAAACAATAAGTGAAACCGGAACTTTAATGAAAAATTTTAGAGCTTTTTGGTTATTGTCGCTCATAAATTTTTAAAAAAGTGTAATCTTACTTGAGTACCCGTTCCCTTCTCATGGCAACGAGGTCCTGATGTAGAATAGAGGAGAATCGAGCCGCCAGACGGAGGTAGCCGTGCACACTCTCTTGGTCGCCTTGACTCATCGCTTTCTTGGTGAGGGCGATGCAGTTGAGAGAGCTGAGCGCCATCTCGCCCAGCGCCGTCAACACCATGTCGTGCACTGGGAGGTGGAATGTAGGATTCGCTCCTACAAATTTTTTTTAATTCATTGATTGTATTTTGTTTGTAAAATAAATCTTCAATTATTATAGTTTCATATATCATTTGTTCGAATCTTGGTTATGCGCTTTTTGCATTATTTGAACTTTAGAAGAAACAAAAATGAAAAGAAACTTACTTGATCTTAGACTATCGTCTATGGTAGGTGTCAAAGACAGGGCTGAAGCGATGAGGGGCACTGGGGCGAGGAGAGATTCCCTCTCCGAAAACGGTGTGTAGCTCCCAGCTGCCGTCTCCTCAAAGTCCCTCTGAAGATCTTCGGGCAATGTGACCCTTTTCCGCGTAGTCTTCACTGGTATGGGCGGAGGTGGTGGTAGATCACTCGCTTCAAAAAGAAAAGTTTTTGTAATTATCGACTTCTTTTTTGAGTAGTTAAGTATAAAACTTTCAATCATAGAAAAAATCATCAAGGAAATGTTACATATCTTCATCGATAGAATTTTAAAAGAAGAAAAGAACTCACTAGCATTGGGGAAGTTCGTCATCTTCGGAATCCGAAATTCCAGTAGTGATTTCCGCTCCAGCGGATCTTCTCCTCGGTTGAGATCGCGGTCCTCCTCTTCTTCCGAGTCTCTCTCCTCCTGCTCGTCTTCTGATGAGCTTGAAGAATAGTTCATGTTGCCCGTTAACACGGGAATTCGCTTAGGGTCTCCTTCGAGCCCAAGCTCAGATTCCATCAGAAATCTGAAGGAACAGTATTTAATTTTAAAATTAAAATTGTTCCATTCACGTAAGAATACGTTTAGCTAAATTAATAGCAACAGAAGGCACCTTGCCTTCTATTTCGCTCCAATAAAATAAATTTTATTAGAGCGAATGAGTGTAGTACCTGTGCAGCCGAGCACACGAAGAACACTGAAGAGGGAGAGAGAGAGACAAGTCTCATGAATTCGATCAAACGCGCGGGAGCACTGATCTACTCACGCGCGTCTTGATCGTTTTGAATTTTCTGTTCACGGGAACACTGCGTTGTTCACGTGAACAAAACGTGTGTGCAGCCGACCAATGTCGAACTTAGCCAATTGATTGATTGAGCAATGAGATATAACACTACATTGACAGTTATCCGTTGTACTCCATCCATTTGCAAATGAATGAACGAGTCGAAATGAACTGATTTCCTTTTTTGTTGATCGAATCGCCTTAAAAATGCGATTTAATAATAATAATCCATGGAGTTCCTGCATCCGAGCGGGAATTGCCAATGTTCAGTCCTTCCTCCTACGTTTTCCAGACAGTCTCACTTACAACACATGTGCAAAATAAGAGAAAATTTCGCGTTTTCTAACTATTTTAAAATAATGGAAAAATAGCACATTAACATACGACCCAGTGCTTTAAATATTACAATCATCATCAACATCCTTATTCAAATATACTTTTTTAATTAAAAAAATTCGTCACAGTAGATTATCTTTACTCTCTCTCTCTTTCTATCTCTGTATATCTTTATTTTCTTACTTTGTTTTTTCTGTAGCTTTTTTCCTTGCTCTCTCTTACTTTCCCTCCTTTTCTTCTTCTATTTTTCTATCTCTCTCTATTTTTGTTGCCTTCATTGTCAATATTTTTTTCATTTTTGCTCTCTATCACCTTCTCTTGTCTATCTCCCTCTCTTTTTGTATTTCGAGTTCTTCCTTGTTCTGAATCACTCTATTTCGTCTCCAGTTTCAACTATCTCTCGAGTTGTATAATTCTTTCTACTATCAATTCCGCTCTTGTTTTTAGATTTGGAAGAAAAAACATCCTAACCTATTAAACGTCTCGATTTCTATTCAACGGAGATGTTATATCCTTTCTTCTGCCTTTCACCGTTCAATTACATAGTTTACGACCCTTTCGTTTCCTATTTCACTCTGCCACCTAAAACTTTTACCGCGACCTTCTATGTAATTGCATTGATAATTGCAATCATAATGCAATCATAATTGAAAACTCAGTTAGGGTTGCTTTGAATGATTGGTTCTATTGCCATCTGTTTTAGAATCATAATCGTATGTGTTTGTTCTTCCGCATATTTTTCTAGTTGAAAAAACTTGTGCATATTTTTTTGGTCGTTCGCAGTCCGACTCAATGGTAAAAATCTAAATTCAAGCTTTGATCAGATCGAACTTTTCAACATTTACTCAAGTTTTATTATCTGAACAATTGTCTTTTGTTAGCAATTTAGATCCTGGTTTACCGGGTTAAAATTGGATCGAATGAGATTCGATCATCTTATCGTATCGAACAGTTTGTAATTTCTTATTTGCTTTGAAATAAAAACTAGGTTTTTTAGAGTTTTCATTTTACTGAATGCTAATTGATTTGCTTTTTTAAGAAATTTGTGTAAACAAACTAACTGCTCACATTTTTCGCTCAAATTTATTCAACTCGCATACTTTTTTTTGTTTGTAGTATTCTCTAAGATAGTGATTTTTTCAAATAATTTGTTTAGTTTTATATGGGGTGTACCATGAGTACACCAATGAGTTCAATCGCTTACATATATCTTGGCGATCAGTAGAGCGGTGAACTCAATATTGTTATATTTGGTTCTTTTTTACTTGGTGGGGCGCGTTTTACTTGGGGGGGGGTTAAAAATAACTTTTTTGAAGAATATTTTTACATTGAAAAACGCTTAGGCTTAGGAAAAAGTTAACGCTAACGAGGAAGTACGGCTTATGAAATCGAGACCGCATAAGAAAATTCACATTTTTTTGTATTTTTTTAAAAAAACATTTTTTGAACGCACGGAAAAGAGCCCCATCCCCACTAAAGCGGAGCCCCTTCCCAAGTTAAATTGTGCCTTATATTTATTAGGTGCGAGTAGTTGGAACATTGGGGTAAAATTCCATTCGACTTTGCGTCCTTTTGCCTCAACTACAGCGCGAGTCTGCTTGATAAACGTTGCAGTCACCCGACGTAGATAGCCCCTGTATATTTTCGCTCCATCTCCTTTAAAGCGAAGTCTTCAGAGAACTAAACTTTTATCGGGATAAGCAATCATCTCGCTCTCAAGGTAAGACAACATAGAATAAAGAAGGAATTCAGATCTGGGGCCGTATTCAGAGACAAAACTTTATACTAAGTTTTAGTTTCGCCAAAATGAAAAAGAGAGAGAAGACTTTGGGGTAAACTTTATACTAAAGTTTAGTAGGAAAGCTGAGACGCTCTCACCCGTCTCAGCCTTTTATAAAACATTCTACATATTTCATCTTGTTCGCCAATCATTCTTGAATAGGAACGAAAACGAAAATAAATTCGGGCTCTTATATACTCATGGGCATACTAGACGCCAGACAGTGCAAAGTGACGTTTTTTTGTGATACGGCCTCGTTAGCGTAAACTTTTACTAAGCCTAAGCGTTTTTTTAATGTAAAAATAATTTTTTGATGTAAATATTTTTTGTGTAAAATTTTTTTTACGAATCGGAGACTGATGCTATGAAAAAACTTTTCGAAATCGTAGCGTTCAAAGCCAATTTTTTGTCTCGTATTCCAATGTCTGCAAGACAAGACGCAGGGTATGCCCGTGAGTATATAAGAGCCGAAATTCGAATAGGAACTAGAACGAAAACATTGCTACGTTAAACCGAACTTGAATATGATAAATTCGAATATTGATAGCAATTCAATGAATATAAAAAATTTACAGCAATTCGAATATTTTAGTACATAATTTCGAATATTTAAGCAACTCCCTCGCGAGAAATCATACATAACAAAGCTCATTCATTATCGCAATCAAATCATTGTTCATCATCAGAATTCTTCATCATGAGCTGACAAGCAAGAGAGTCATTCTAAGATCGACAAGGAGTCCGAAATGAGTTTTAGAACGTGCATGTGTTATTTTTGCTTTGTAAACGAGAGCAGAATTCTCTTGAAACATCATTCAGCTGAGTTGGTATCACAGAAGCGGTAGGTCTTCGATTATCTTTTGACGATAATAAAACTTGTCGTTGTCCGGTGTCTCAATAAATACAAGAGGACTCGGAGCAGCGGCGCACATGTCCGCCTAACTAAAAATTTTAATTTTCTGATTCCGAATACACTTTGCAAAATGCATTGGCGTATTTATGGAACACCATTTACACTACACGTGACGAGTTTAAACTTATGCTCTTACCTCCCTTAGAAACATATTGTAAATTTTATCAGAATCACTGTCTTTCCACTCACATACATAGGTGTTTTTACAGCGAAAAAGGTCATAAAAGTAAGAGGTTCAAGGTTTATTCAATTACTGTGCTGTGAAATTGTTGAGATCCTATCGAGAAAAAAGAAGCAAAACGAAAGAATGCAAAAATTTCAGTTCTCTTGTCTCTTGCAAAAGATATACGATCAAGTTCAATGGCTTTAAAATACACATTAGAAAAAAGATAAGCATAAGAAGCAACTCGAAAGAGAATTGAAGAATATGTAGTAAATTACTTATTCAGTTAAGTACTATAAGAGTAAATTAGCGAGAAGAACGCTTGACTTTCTCAATTCTCGAGTTTTCTCTCCTCCTGCCAACCGGATCAACTCGTAAATATTGGGTCATCGGATTTCACTACTCTTCCTTCCGCATGTCTGCATACTTAACTTTTGCTTTGTATTGTTGAATATTGTTCTTTGATGTTGGCCACATCTCTCTCTCTCTCTCTTTGCCTTTCTCTCTCTCTATTTCTCTGCCTTTCTCCCTCTCTCCCTTTCTCTCTATATATATCTCTTTTCTCTTCATTTTTGAGTTTCTCTCGCTCTTTAATGTTCTTTCTCTGACTTTCTGTATCTCTTTGTCTCTTTCTCCCTCTCTTTTTTGATAAATCTTTCTTCTGAATCAGCATTTTCTATTCTTTTCTACTTATATCTCTCATTTTCTCTCTATCGTACCCACTTACTTCGTCTTGCTGTTATCGCCCTCTTTGCCTAATAGTCTCTCCCTCAGTAATGTTTTCTTTGAAAACTGAGAATCTTCGTTTTATCTACTTAGTAAGCTCATTAACCATGACTTCCTTAGCCATTGACTCGCAGCCGACAACCAACTCTCCATGTGCATACAATGCCCAACTTTTATTCTTTCTCTTTCGTTTCTTCCATTCGTAGTACTTAATTCCTATCAGATTTCCTCAGTGTTTCTCTTCCTTCTTTCTCTTCTCTCTCTCCCTTAACTGCAGCTCTAGTACTCTCTTTCTCTTACTCTTTCCCACTCTTACTTACTCTAACGTTCTAACTTTCCTCTCTCTCTCTCTCTCTCTCTCTCTCTCTCTCTCTCTCTCTCTCTGTCTCTCTTTCTCTCCGCCTATCTCATGCTATCAATAAGAAAAGCGACAGTTGCCCTCTGGGCGCACGGTGCTACAGACCCCACGGCACAGACCGGTTCACGGCCCTTCAACTTTTTTCGTCTCTCTGTTGTTTCTCTTTCTTTTTTCTCTTCCTAATTCTGATTCTTTCCGCTCTTTTTCTTTACTCTCTATTTCTCTCTCGCTCTTTCTCTCTTTCTCTAATTATCTCTCTACATCTCTCTCTCTCTCTCTCTCTCTCTCTCTCTCTCTCTCTCTCTCTCTCTCTCTCTCTCTCTCTCAGGGTGTTCGATCTCTCTTGCATCATTTCCTTGTCTCTCTAGTACAATATCTCTTCCCTCAAGACAAACGATGAATTCAACCAGCTTCATACACGAGGATTTCATTCTCATTGTTCCATCATAAATCTTTCTCTTATCCTCTCTCTTCTCTCAAACTCTCTATATCTCTCTCCAACCTCTCAATTCCTCATTTTACTAACCATTTCTGTCTTCAACAGTATACTATTCATTGCTTAAATTGATCTTTTTTCCTATGACCTTATTGTGTCGATTGTGATCTCAAGATACGCCTAGAGTGCCTAGAACTGGCAATAAAATTTAATTTTATGCTCAGCTAATCTAAATACAATTTACGTGTCAAATCGATGTCCGGTGATGGGATCGATGCGTACCATATTCGGTTCAATTTTACTTTAGCCCCCTGCACGGGAAAAATGCACTGAGACATTTCTGTGATACTTTAGCCCCCTCCCTCTCTTAAACCCGGGCGTTATAGGATGTTGTATCACCATATATTGGAGGTTATTGTATCACTGGGAGATTAAAAGTGCAAGGGGGGAGGGGGGCTAAAGTAAAATTTAACCCCACAAAATTTTTGTTTTCTTTAGGATTTTTCTTTGTTCAGCGGCCTTTTACGTTTGGTTTTTTTCCTCGAATTTTGTCTGATATAATTAATGGATGTTTTTTTAAAACTGTTTGTTGCAAATTCTTGAGTTGACTCTTGATTCCTGAACTTTTTACATCCTAACTTTGTTCAATATTCTTTAAATTATGGAAATCTTCAGTTTTTCGAATTTCAGTATCAACTTGATTTTTGTTGTTGAGAAAGTCACAAATCGGAAATTCTGAATAAGAAAAATATATAGCAAAAGCAAGGTTCCTTTGTATTCACACAAAGAAAAAGACGGCTAAAGATTTTACGGAAGTGTATGGAGACGGCTAAAGGGAGCTATTCTAAAACTAGTTTTTCTTTAGGCTTTAAAAGGAATATTTCTCGTATTGGAGCTATAGAAATCAGATGTTTATGTTAATTCTATATTTATAATTGAACGAGTTTTGAGTTTCTGGTCGTTTTATTCTCATTAATTTATGGTCGTTTTATTCTCATTAATTTATGGTCGTTTTATTCTCATTAATTTATGGTCGTTTTATTCTCATTAATTTATGGTCGTTTTATTCTCATTAATTTATGGTCGTTTTATTCTCATTAATTTATGGTCGTTTTATTCTCATTAATTTATGGTCGTTTTATTCTCATTAATTTATGGTCGTTTTATTCTCATTAATTTATGGTCGTTTTATTTTCATTAATTTATGGTCGTTTTATTCTCATTAATTTATGGTCGTTTTATTCTCATTAATTTTTCTCGGTTCTGAGGCCGGTTTCAAGAACATCTTTTGTACGTACAAAAGTTTGCTGCTTTTTCGTTTTTCCAGTTGAAAGAAACTTTTGTTTTACTAACTTTTGTTTTTCAAACCCATTTATAGTACAAAAATGTTCTTCTAAAGTACCCCAGTAAAACGTTCGGTAAAACAAGTTTTACTCACAATAGGAAGCACATTTTCTATTATTTTTCATCGTTTTCAACAGTTTTTCAGGTTTATTGTTAAATTCTTCCGTCCTTTTTATGTTTTCTTTCAAACTCTAGTAAAATTATTAATTTTTAGAAATGAATGGGAGCTATTGACCGGGACCTCCGAGAATTTTGGATAAGAGGCTCGGTTCAGCGAATATTCCGTACAGACGTCTTGTCGGACGCAGAATTCCGTAGGAAGTACCGTTTTTCACATAAAGCATTCTTTGAGCTTCTCGAAACGTTCAAACATCAGCTAAGCAAGCCAACAAATAGAGGAAAGGCGCTTTTACCGGTTCAGCGTTTGGTCTTCATTCGATATAATTCATTCGATACATTCTGACTGTATTCTTAGCACCAAAAATTATGAAAAGTTTGCCCTTTTTCAAGAAGCATGAACTCGTGAGGTCAAAACTAAATTGAATCTCGTAAGAATACTGTAAAAAAGAAAATTTTGAAAGCTAAGTTGAATTTTTTAACACTTTGATAAAATTATTATTTTTGCTCACACTATATTTAAACAACTAACTGTTTCTTTTTTTCAAATCATAAATTTTTTCTCTGAATGTTTTATCTTTAAATTTTTTGAATCGTTCTTCATTCGATATCATTCATTCCAACCTTTACTTACAGAAAATAATAAATCGTTCAAAGTCATCACAAATACCTTCAATGAATAAAATGTTTATAAGCTATTGCTGCTCTGGCCTGACTGGGTAACGTGATATTTTAGCATTCAACCTCAAAATAAAGAATATTTCACAGGATTTTAAAATTGAGTGTGATTTGTCGTAAAAGAAAACAAGCGTCATTTTGAGAAAGAATGATTCATTGTGAATGGAGCTAAAAAGATATGTATGGAATTTCCTTTAGAAAGTTCATTTCTACAAATACTCTGATTCTGACTATCTTCTTATTTTCCTTAGCGTTGTCCCGCCCGGCTTTGTGAATTTCTGATTCAGAAAATGCAAAAGACATATATTTTTCGTTTGTGTCAGCGAGAGATTCCGGAACTTACATTAAAACAGAGTTTCTGCTATTAGTCTACTGATTGCTTCTTCCACTAGCTAAAGTTATTCACTGGGCTCGAAACCTGAAGCCGCGATATTTTCTATACGTTGAGCTGTTGGTTGCTTTCAAAAAGAAGAAGAAACATTCTAAAACTTGCGATAAAGCAATTCATTGCTCTCTCATTCACAGGTATCGTAGAAATTCGTTATTTGTTGTAGCTAATCATTTCAAAGATCAAAGCACTAATAAATTGTGTATCAAGTTGCAAGCTCGTTCAAACGTGAGACTTAATTGGTTCATCCTACGTGTTGGCTTGGCTTCCGCTTGTGATTCCCTCTCGAACTGTTTATAATGCTTTTCTCAACGGTTAGATAGTAAGACTTTTCCTCGCACAACACAGTGTTTGTTTGCTGTTTGAATCAGCAGTTTCCTTTTAGCCTGAAGGCAGCATCAAATCGGTTGCTCCTTGAGCTCAAATTTCATTCTCTTCTATTTTTTCTATTCTTCAAGATTCATTCTGATTTTTATCTGTCATCGAAACTTGAATATTTTTCTTAACACGTTTCAATTTCTAAAAGTTCGTGATAATGTTCAGTCTGATGGTTTTTGACATTGACATCCCATCTTCCAAATAGGTATGTGTGTTCAATTCCGAGCAGTTGCTCCAATGCTTCAACCTTGCTTCAACCTGTTGTTAGTAAACTGAATCGGCTGAGCAATGCTATTTTTTGGTTTCTTGCTCCCAGTATTTTTCAGTAATCAAACTTACTTATGTTATGCATTTCAATACTATCAAATCATTAAATTAAGGACTTTCTGGTTCTCAATTTATTGGTTGACAACCGCAGAAAAGTTTCATTTTTTCGGGAAAAGTACAGCTTGCGGGCGCTGTGAGTATGAATCTACCACAGCGATAATGTAATTGTTGTCCATCTCGTCTCACGCTCTTCGAAGGCCAGCCCGGAGTGAATACAATTTTTTGAGTTTTCGAGCAGGCCAGATTATGCCTATTTAGAATGGTCAAGAGGATTCGGATCTAGGCTGTAGAGTGGCCATTCTTTGGTCGAAATACGGGAATACATTCGAAGCCAGTCTTAAGTAGTCTTCGTTTTGTGAGGCGATGCTGAATTCTGTTGAAAAGTCTAATACGGGTTTTTGTAGTATATTTCGGGAAAAGGGTTTATCTCCTTATGAATCATGATTTTTGTAATAATTGGCTTTCATCTCGACGCCGAGCTCGACAAAAACGTGCTCGGTCTTCCCAGTTGAGCTCGACAAAAACGAGCTCGGTCTTCCCAGTTGAGCTCGACAAAAACGAGCTCCGTCTTCCCAGTTGAGCTCGACAAAAACGAGCTCGGTCTTCCCAGTTGAGCTCGACAAAAACGAGCTCGGTCTTCCCAGTTGAGCTCTACAAAAACGAGCTCGTTCTTCCCAGTTGAGCTCGACAAAAACGAGCTCGGTCTTCCCAGTTGCACATATCGCCGCCACAACCGTCACCGACGACGGATGTTCAGACCGATTGACCACCTCTGGAGAGATTTGACAGCCTTCGGAGTGTCTGGATAGTGAAGAGCTTTTCTCCCATGAACATTGGCATACCCCAAGCGTCCAAAGACCGCATTCAAGGTCACTCTTCTATTTTACTCGGTGTGACATGGTCGTTTCTTCCCTCGTGTCTTTAGACTTCGACCCTTCTCTCAACATTCACTACAATACCCGAGAGAAAACTCGATAAATCTCATGAATTTGTCTGTTTACAACCAGGAATGACTACAATGAAGACATGTCGACCAACTCCCCCTGTCCCCCCACTCCTTAATTCTTTCTTTTCTGAGAACTCGATGAGGCCCATGTGATGTACGTCACGTAATAAACAGTCAAAAGGGATCATACCCTTCACTTTTTGTGAGAGAGAAGTTTGATAAAGGTCATGCTAGAAAAAGTTTGTTTGCTTCCGTTTTGATTAAGATGAACATTCAAATCCGTGATTCCCTACTTTTGCCGCGCTATTCGATTTGATTTGATTTGATTTATGACGTGAAAACATTCAGGCTTACAGCAAAAATGTGTGTCCCGTAAAAGTGATTGAGTGGAAACGAACGAAGAAATATTACAACAAAACGCCAAAAAACGAGTGCTCGCTTCTCATGTGTTTTGTAATATGGAGTACATAAGAAGAAATCGTTCTCATGGTTGAGATTCGGTGTCCTGCCTATCTAAATCAGTAAATAAACGAGTTGAGGGGACAAAAAAAGAGTGCATACGGCATATAGTTCCAGGGGAGGGACTATTTTGAAGTAGCTTCCTCGGGTATTGGAAGCTCTTAACTTGAAGGAATGTGGTCTTCTTTTAAAAAGAACACATTGGAAGCTGTATTACTGCTACATATTAATTGCAGGAGAAGCTTCAAATCATTGGATTATCTCTTAAACACAAGAAGAGATAGGCCCAATCTGCTATTTCTTACTTGATTACTGGGCTCATTGCGATAATCAGTGCCAAAACAACGGTGTAAATAATTCTGGACTTTCTCTATGTATTACTGCTATGTTCTTAGCAAAATGGAGAGAATATACCGTCGTGCAATGTTCTAATATATATTTAATGTAATTCTTGTATGCTTTGACGAGCACGTTGGGGTTTCTACTCTTGAGGACTCTCAGTATGAGACGGCACTTATATTTTGCTTTTTGGGCAATCGTAGAACAATGATTGGAAAATGTTAGCCTGTTGTCTACTATAAACCCTAAGTCACGAACTTCTTTGCGGTAAGGAAGGGTCTTACTCTCTGTTGAGTATGGGAAATTAGTAGCTGGGAACTAATCCGTAAAACACGTTATTTTGGGAGAGAAATGGTGAGTGTCCAAGTTTATACACCTGTCTTCTACCAAGTTAATACAATCTTGTATTAAGGAGTGAGAATCTCCTTTAGAGTGAGAACCTTAATTTGACAATGAGAGTGTGAAATCTGATTAACAATGTCAGCGGTAAATCATAACAGAAATGGACCTAAAACACTTTTTTGTGAGACTCCCCTGGACACCGGAAAAATCGAGATAAGGACTGGTTAAATCGTACTTGGTAGGTTCTACGTATTTCTTAAATGAGATTCGACCCAAGAGACAATTTTAGGGTAAAGGTTTAAAGAATTTGATTTAAAAATTAGTTTTGGATCAGAAACCTTATCGAAGGCTTTTTCGAAATCAAAGTAAATGATATCGGTAAATCTTTTTTTCTGTCTACGGCGGCTCCGGAACAGTCTTCAAGAAAAAGTAGCATCAAGTGCTTATTCGATATTTTATGTAGAAATCCGAACTCCGGTAAGATATTAAATTTCTCACAATGATTTTCTATTTATTTAGCTAGAAATTTCTCGAAAATTCAAAAGAAAAGCAATGTTATACTGATAAGACGATAATGTGAAAAGTTGCTGAAGGGCAGTTTCTTCTTGAAGGGAGTCGCGATCGAGTGTTTTCATCTGCTCAGCACTTCGGAGTTCAGGAGAGAGTGGTTGAAGATGATCTCCAGAGGTATGGATAGAGGAACAGCAAATTCCTTTATGAGAGCATATTGACATGGTCAAGAGTACGAATAATTTTCAATGATACGGCAGATTTCATGACGAGGAAAAAATGGTAATTCTAGAGTAGAAATATTCGAGATAGAACTATCGCGACAAATAGGAATCTTATTATTGTCATTGGTGAATGATTTTTGGAATGTTTCACCAAGCAGATTCGTCTTTTCTAAATCCTTGGAAACAGAAATACCTAGTCCATTTACCAAAGTGTATACACCACCCTGCTTATGAGAGGTGTTACATCTGATATATCTGAAAAAAACAAACTCTTATTCTCACTATCAACAATCGTCTTCTCTATATTCAAATTCATAGTCGTCACTGCTACCACTAGAAACATACTTGCTCCAAAGTAGATAGCATTTCTTTTGAGCTCTTCAATATGGGAAGGTAAGGTCACATGCGTGGTTAAAGACAAATTCTGGATAGGTGCGAATTTATCAGCGAAATCTTCTAATATGACTTACAACAATTCATATATGAAATCAGTGCTCTTGATGGGAGGGAGTAATGAGTGCCAATCGATACTGCATAGTGAAGAGAGTAGCGATGGATAATCTATTTTACCAAACACACGGCGATACGTATAGAGAGGTATATCGTGAAAAAGAGAAAGTTTGAAAGAGATATATTTGTGAAAAAAGGGAGTTACAGAAGAATTTTGTAACAAATGATCACTATTAGATAATAGCAGATCCAAAACACGGGGTCCTCTTGTAGGTTTTCGAATGAATTGATTTGTTAGAGTCGATGAGCAAAACTCGAGAAAGGCTTTGAATGGTAAATGGGGTGAAGACAGCGTGGACTTGTTCCAATCAATTTCAGGACGTTGAAATCTCTCATTACATTTAGCTAATGAATTACGGAATCTATCTTAAACGACTACATATGTACATGCGATAAATCATTTGCTTTCCTAACTACTCAAAACATGAATTAGATACGTTTAGCGAGACATTAACCCTACGGCGTATGTACATAGGGCCTCTTTTGCAGGCCAATGGGAAACTTGATGGCTTTGTCATCGTTGACCAAAGAGGGAATTAAGCTAGTAAGCGTCGCGGTTAGTTGTGGGAATTGGGCAGCCCACATCCTAGCTCGCTTGTTATCTTACTAGCCTAAAGGATAGGACCAAGAGGCATGTACAATAAATAACCTCTAGCCTACACAGCCCAAAACCTCGGGTTGTGTGGCCCAAAGGGTCGTAAACGAACGTCAGGCTAAACTATTGACTTGGATGTTCGTGCGACGAGCCGGTCTTTGAAGGAATGTACTTCCAAAACCCAAGATCCAAAAGTAACACCCCAAGGTGTACTTCCAAAAACCCACCTTTGCTAGGGCGTCCCCTTTAAGCGACGCGCATCTGATTCTGATTGACGTGAGAAGTATGCGAGGGCTTTCGAGGAATAATAGGCCGCGTTCTTGATGTATTGAAATAGCAGCGCCTGCCAGTCTCCGTCTGACAACCCTCAGGGCGGAAGCTTCAATTAGAACACGATGGAACTATGCGACATGTTCACCAATAGAAACATTTAGATTACATGCCTGCAAAAGAAGAAATGGAAGAGATCCAGAGCGAAGTTGATCAGAGAGAATTACAAATTGTGGTACTCCGGAAACAGCACCACTGCACGGAACGGCGTAGGAATAATTGCCGACACCAACCTTCTGTCATCCATTACAGAAGTTTGCCGAATTTAAGAGCGACTTTTTTCATATCCGTGGACTGGAAAGGTAATCTTCTCAAAATCATTAGTGCTTATGAACCACCATCGGGATGCAGCTAAGCGGAGAAAGAGCAATTCTGGGAGGCTTCGGACGACATCACGAGGCAGAGCCCGCCGAAAGTGACAATCTTCATAGGTGGTGGACCTTAAAGGACATTTTGGAAAGAGCACCATTCTGCACAAGAGAGCGCACGGTGGCAATGGATACGGCCTAGCCAAAGAGGACGGAGAGAGAATAATCCGCTTCGCCGAGGGACACGATCTCTCCATATGCAATACGTTTTCCCCAAAAAGAGATTAGCATCTCATCATTTTTAGTACTGGAGGTAGGCGCACTCAAATCGACTTTTATATTAATCAGAGAAACCATCTCAAGGTCGTTACCAATTGCAAAGTTATCTCGAGCACAAAAAATCACCTCGCAGCTTCTCCCAATGGTTATTGACTTACGCTTAACTCAACAGTTGTGAGGTGTCGAGCCCGTAAAAGAAGTTACCCGGATAAATTGGTCGAAAATCTATGAAAAGAAGATTCAATTCATGCGACGACTTCTTCCTGGACTCAACACCACCACTCTCGACGGAGCCGTTTTTAGACGCTACAGAAGAACATTGAAATTTCCTCAATGAGAAAATAAAGAAGATTCTAGGCAGGACTAAGCCAGGACGCAAGCGTATAGTGGATAAGGAGAATTGGTGGTGTAATTAGGATGTCCAAGCCACAGTCAATAGGAAGAAAGCTGCTCTGAAACTGTGGAAGGCATCCATGTCAGGCATAGACCGTACCCAATACGTCTTTGCTAAGAGAGAAGCCAAAAGAAGTGTTGCGAAAGCGCGCTCTTCTGCAACGAATTATATGTACAACAAGGTTGACACCCGCGAATTGAAGAAAAAAAATTCTCTGCAAAGCAAGAGCTTCCGCAGCTGAAGACTTCTCGATAACCAATCAGGACAGCTTCTCCGGTCGAATGCGGTTTCTTTAAGGATTTGGAACTACTGATGCTATATTTGCCATCCGTCTGTACCTGGAAAAGCATAGAGAAAAAGCGAAGTCTGTCCGCTGCGTTTACCTTGACTTGGAGAAGGCTTTTGACAGTCTCCATGATCTGATCTGACAGAGTCTCCATGATCTGATCTGACAGAGTCTCCATGATCTGATCTGACAGAGTCTCCATGATCTGATCTGACAGAGTCTCCATGATCTGATCTGACAGAGTCTCCATGATCTGATCTGACAGAGTCTCCATGATCTGATCTGACAGAGTCTCCATGATCTGATCTGGTACTCCCTGAGAGATCACTCAGTTGTCTCCATGATGATAGATGGCAGAGCACCATTCTCCGGAAAATTTATAGCTTGAAGTAATTAGGATCCTTCATCTCCTCAGATGGGGATCTCAAAGCTGCAGTAAATGCGAGAATAAGTGCTGCAAAAGTGAAGAGAACTCACTGGCATACTATGCGACAAACACATGCCTGAACGACTGAAAGGTAAACATACCTATAATTTGTTCGAACCGTTGCGCTATATGGCCTCGAATGAGCTCCAACAACTGAGAAAACCGAGCTTCACGTTATGGGAATGAAGATGTTGAGATGGAGCCTTGAACTAACCCGTTTGGACAAGGTGCGAAAAGGAGATGTGAGAGCTCAACTTGGAATTACGTTCATTTCCAAGAAGTGGAGAGAAAGAAGGCTGAGATGGTACGGCCACGTTCTAAGAACTGACCCTGAATCCATCTCAAAATCAAAATTGAACTCACATGTCCAGGGTAAGAGACCCAGAGGTAGATCAAAAACTAGATTGCGAGACAACATTGAAGTGTCGGACTTGGAAGTGAAGAAGCTGCAAATCGGGTGAAATGGAGAAGTGTCATCTATAGAGCGGACCGTGTTCTCGGACGGGACAAACGCTGAGAAGAAGAAGAAGATGATGAGTTTAGCGGGACTAGCAGAACAGACTTCAATGGGAATGAGACTATCTAATCAAATAAAAATCAGAAAAATTTTAATATAATACGCCCTTTCACAATTCACAGCCACTCGGCTGCTCTGCTCATTAATTGAGTCTGGCCGAACATAGAGCGCATGGACCTTTTCGGTTTTATAATACTCGCGAGAAAGGGCTTGTGTAAAAAAAAGCAAAAATGTAACATTAAATAATTGTTCAACAGAGAAAAAACACTGATTATTCGCTCCTCGACTAAACTTCCGGGAAAATTGTGCTCGAAATATCGTGGAACAGAGAGTGATTCTACGAGAAGGAAGAAGAAAGAATTGAAGCGAACATTAGCAGTTGATGGATTGTTGATGATGATGTGCAATTAACATACATCGTTATGGTGCAAAGGGTTAGAAAACAGGAAAGATTTTTATCAACGTTCATTTCTCAAAGTGATCGATTATGATCGTGCTTGAATACTTTCTCCCTTCTATCTCTTCAATCAATTTTCATAATATCTATGAAACCTACCCAGCTAAGGAATACTAAGGAAATAAAACTGGATTACTAGTTTAGAAAATACGAGTCAGTACTTCATTAGATATTAGGTTTTGTATTCATCATTAATATTGTACGGATGGAACTTTTGTGATCATATATTCGAATTTTTACGATCTTCTTTCCTAAAAACGATAGATCGATAACCATGTATACATATAAGTACTTTGTTTCTTTGATAGGTTTTCCGAGACGAAATCGACAATTTTTGTGTCAAACAAAGAGAAAATTTTTCTAAATCAGTTAAGTTTTTTTTCTAAAATGTTTTTAATGCTGTTTTGTATACCAATTTTTTTCAAAATTAGGTTTTCATTTATTCTGACAAAAAAAACGCTTCAGATCCAGGTCAAGATCTAAAAACTGATTTTCTGGTACGAACAAGCTCAGTCTTTCAATGCATTCTGTACTTGATCAATGAATCCGGCTGCTGCTGGGAACTTGCTGTCGAGCTGCTCCATCAGTTTCTCCAAAACAACCTTCTTCACAGCCTCGAGAGTCTCGGGATCGACCTTGGCTACCAGATCTTTAACTCTGGATCCGAATTCTCCAATTCCGCGAGTTTCACGATTCTTCAAAAATTCCTGAACTTTGTCTACTAATCCAGCGGCAGCTGGTAGCTTGTTGTCAATGGAGTCGTGGACGATCTTCTTGATTGCTTCCAGCACTTGCGGGTCAATGTTCTTGTACAAGTCCTGAATTTTCGAACCAAATTCTTTCAGAGAGCGGCCGGTTCTTCGGTTCATGAAGGATGTGAAAGCGTCACCGAGCTGAGGGAAGTTCTCTTTGAGCTGTTCGGCGACTTCATTGCGGATCGCATCCTTCATCTGGTCTTTGATGTAACTTTCAAGTTTGTTCTCCGGGTCCAGTTTTTTGTAGAGGACTGCTCCGAGTTGTTCAATGTTGTCTTCGATTCCGTCTGGGAGATTGAACTTGTCCAGGAGGCCACTGCCGATGCTGCCAATCGACAGAGCCGAGGCGACGGAAATTAGGCATGCCAGAGTGAAGAACCGCATCTACAAGAGAATCCTTTATCATATCTGAAACTTTTTTCAAAATGCATTCTAGAAAGTAGAAGAGCCCTTAGAAAAGTTTTCATTACTAAGAACAAAACTTAGGCCCCGAAAAAATTTTGCAAGCTCTTTCGCAAAACGCCATAATCAGAAATAACAGCGAATTCGCAGATGGGTTAAGCAACGTTAGATTTTTCAAGGTTTTTAGTACGGAAGATCAATAATTACCTTGAAGAAAACGTTTGTCAAAATCTAGATAATTTTCACTCTCCGGCCACATCAGCTGAGCTAACGCTAAGCAACTACATATGTACCTACACATATAAATAGGCTTTTGGTAGAATGAACTTGTGCTGAAAATAATGAAAACTTTAGAATGAAATCATATCGAAAGCTTGAGTGAAAAACGGACCGCTGACTGCGTAGATCACCGAGTCTGCTGTGAATGGTGAAGGTGCTGCGAGTCTTCATTATATACTACTCTACGGTGTAGTTTATGTAGACAACTGAGCAAATAATAGCGCCATACTCGAGTTCTCCTTCAAACTGAGGTCTTTCGATGTGTATTCTGTCATCTTTATTTCAATTTGTAACAGAAATGGCTGAACACACATATCATTTGTCAGAGGATCAATGCATGTTATGTTCCCCTACCAAATACACTGATCTGGAATCACAAAATATGAGAATACGTCTGTTTAGTACATCCAGAGATAGGAGATGTCGCGAGTTGGAATCCTTTAGCAATTTTAGTTACTAGTTTTTTTTTTATAAGTTGAAAACTTTTTACGAATGAATTTTCCTGAGACTGAAAGATACTCACTCAACGACGCTCTAGAAGATTAACGGGCGTGCACTACACAATAATAACGATCATTAACGGATATGATGGGCGATAATTGTTAATAGACGTCTTCGGATTGTCTTTTTACAAAGATTTCAAAGCTGAGTGTCTAGAGACCGACTTCCGAGTTCAACATCTTGTTTTTTTGTGTTGTTGCCGATGATTTACAGAAAGCATTGTTCTCAGGAAGGAATCCCAATATCTTTGTACTCACTGGTTCCATTTTGCATATTGAAACTAAAATTGATCGCCGTAGAATTATTGAGGCGTTGCTGATTGATACTCACAAACCTGACCCTAACAACAAAAGCGAAATGGCAGAAGAGCTCTCTCATCTCTCCCTCCTTCCTCTTCCTTAGGATCATCTCGTTTGTTTTGATCCCTATCGTACTTCTGTTGTTTCTCTTTTTTTCGGTGGTTTTTGAACTGTGTGCCATATCACAGCCAACTCTTCTGGCTGTATCACCATTTCTTGGTTCGTCATTTTGCTTTGTATGTATTTGTTATTCTTATCCTTATTTATACATATTTCTGCTGTGCTCAACATTGTGTTTAGGTGATACCATTCGCTGAAGATGCTTTTATAAAGCGAAACTCGCTCTTCCTAACAACGCATCAACAAGGCAAGACACAGATCAAAGTGTGTCGTCTTCCGGATTCTCAATCCAATTCCTTTAACTCAGCACAAATTGTTCAATCAATCGCCAGTTTTGGTAATTTAATGGCTACTTAGAAAACATGTTTTTTCTTGTTTTACCTGACTTCTACTACACGTTATAAAGTTATCGAAGTTCTGCTAGAAACCAACTTTTGAATATGATGTTTACGATTAGAGAAATTTGTCTTGGTTCTTTGTCTTTTATAATTTCTTAATGAAAGGAGGGAGAGGCTTTCTAGGTAAAGAAAATTCTGACCAGATATGCATAGAGAACGGGTGGGAGAGGCAATTGGTGAACTGGTAGGGATATGTTCAGGATTATGAGGGGCTCAGTGTAATAGACTAGGATGAGAGGCAACTTTTCCTCTCTTGTTTTCAATTTCCTTCTCCCAGTTGAGCATCCGGTTGGATACAATTCTTTCACTCGTCATCCATTCATTCTCAACTAGAAGTAAATCACGCGCAGATGAAGAATGGCATATAATTTAGCTTCTCTTCGCCTCTAGTCTTTTTTTATTCCCCACCTTCGCTCTGTCTGCCCTCATAAATTCCTCCTTTTCATTTTTTTTAAAACTCATTCTCCATAGTGAATTTTTTTTCTCTCATCCTTTCTATCAGAATCTCATGCTCTCTCTTCAACTCGCGGATAGCAACAAACTGAAATCTTTTGTGGGTTGCTTCTGGAATGAGAGGCCGTACCAAGCGGTCTTCAAAACCTGTTGACTTCCATTGAAACCTCCGCACTTTGCTTCACTTTCCTTCTCCTTAGATTGCTCGGTACCATGAAAAAACCTAATTATTAACTAATCAAGGCTTTTGAAGAAAAACTCAACAAAAAAATACTTGCGCAACCCTCTAAATATTATATTGCTCCCAGCTAGTATATATTTGTTGTTTTTAATGAGAAAGTAGAACTCCGACCGTGTAATTTTCCACGTGGTTCGGGCTGTACGCTCTCAAAAGGTCTGAACTCCATGAGATTAGCTGAGTCTATACCACATTAGTTCTGAATTTTAAACCAATAGAATTCCTTTTACCGTTCTTCTTTCGTGTTTTAATCTCCTTACGGCTAATTGCTTTCTCTGTTCCAAAGTCCTACAGCATAGCAGATAATCATTGATAGAAAGGATAGAAAGTATTATATATATTTGTATATATAATATATATTAGTATTATATATATATTATATATATATATATATATATATATATATATATATATATATATATATATATATATATATATATATATATATATATTAGTATTATATACATAGAAAGTATTTGAGACAGAATAGAAGATTAGAATTAGAGAGCAGCTGACAAGGCGAAGAGAAACAGAAAATAAAATGGGAAAAGAGTAATGGAGCGTTAGAATTCAACTTTTCACTTTGTCACAGTAATCTCTGCCAAATAATCTCGTTGAACACTCCAATTGCCGTGAGAAGGAAAATTATCTACGGTATTTTTGATATAATAACGTCTACCGTTGGATGTAATTTTATATGAATATCAAAATACCGTAGATCATTCTCATTCTCACGGCAGTTCGTTGTGAGACATTCGAGCATTCAACGAGATCACTTTGCAGAGATTACTTTAACAAACTGAAAAGTTGAATTCTAACGCTCCATAAGAGTGAATAGTTTGAAAGTTCAGATGAAAAGAAAGTTTAATGGGGAAATAGAAAGGAAAAACAAAAACACAGAAGAAAAAGAGAAAACATGAGATATTTAGAAGAACCGAATGAACTGATGATTATGTATTAAGTGGGACAAGAAATAAGAGAGAAAGAATGGTAAGAAAAGAGAAAGTTTCACAAATGGGATTGATATTCCGTGCTGTACTTTCCCTTCATCCTGTTGTTCTCTATCTCTGCCTCTCAGTTCGTTTCCTCTGCTCAATGTTATATCCCCGTGCATCCTCTTATCTACATCACGACTTTTCTAAACTACCTCTATTTATTTTTGAGGTTCTGTTCTCTTCTCTCTATCTTTCTGTACTTCTTTGTCTTCCCGTCTCTCTCTCTCTCTCTCTCTCTCTCTCTCTCTCTCTCTCTCTCTGTTTTCTAAAATCTCTCTGTCTCGCTTTCTCTAACTTTCTCTCTCGCTCTCTTCTTTCGAAGCCCGTGGCTCTATAGGTTCTATTCATGACATTACCATCGCTATCTCCCCTCTCTCAATACCGTTCACTCTCACATGCTCTCTCTCTCTTTTTAGTGGTCACCTGTGCGTTTTGGAGAGGGCCCCGCCCACGAATTGGAAATGGGTCAGCCCCGGTCGACGAGGAAGCCGCATCCTGCCGCGCAGCCGGGAGCTCTCCGCTCGCCCAGTCTGAGCTCGGCGAACTCGCCCCGCCTCCCCCTGCCAGTTACAGGTTAATTGCTCTGCTACTCTTCGCTTATTACTCGGCTCCCTCTTCCATGACTGCTCTAATGCTACTTTTATGTTGACAATAAACAAGTTTCTTTTTTATGTTGACAATAAACAAGTTTCTTTTTTATTTTGACAATAAACAAGCTGAATTGGATGCGATCAGAGATTTTCGCTGTTCTTGGGGTTTTAGAGTGAAAAACTTCCATTGTTCCTTTTCAAATGCTGAACTTTGTTACTAGGAAATCTAGAAGATAGAGCGATCTCTTAAGAGTTTGAATAAGCAGCAGCTATTCAATTTAGAAAACAAGTTAGAAAAGATGTCCACTAGAGCAATTCCAGACAAATTTTTTTCATAATGGCTTTATCGACGTAGGTTACTGCCGCAAGATTACTCGTCTCACAGAAAGACGGTCATTTTGGACATGAATTGCACGTTACAGTCTCGATATTTGAATTTTGTTTTGACATTCAAAAATTTCAACCATGCGGACAAGTGGTGAAGCTACATAAACTCGAAATGTAGGAATTGAATTTCTTTTCAGATGAAAACATGCAAACGGAACTTGTTCTGATCTTATTGATAATCATGTGCTTTACGAAGCAGTTAGGTTTTATAACTACCGATTCTCAAACTGTTTTCGCAAATTGGGCTGCAATATTTTCATAATCTTTTGTTCAAGCAATCCAAATCCAGCCAATTTATTTTAAAATGAAAAAAGCATACTTATTCTATAATAAGGATGATTGGTACGAACTGAGAAAGATTTTATCTGAAGATTTTTCTTATCTGCTCTGCAAGCTTTTGGTTTCCATGTATATAATGTGCATAGTTTAAACTTTCCTATACTTGTGAAGATTTCAGCAGATCTTTTGTTTCTGAACATCTGGCTGTGATGGAATGTATGTAGTTATGAAGAAGGGACGATATGAGAACACTTGAAGGACTACCGAAGACGCCGTCCACTGGGAGCAGACTAACTTCGACGCAGCTGGCACTCGCTGCTGAGGTTATGAAGAAGCGGAAGAACATTCGCATCCTCCTTCTTCAGCAGTCGCCCGTAAGGGCATCTGAGGTGAGTCTCCAATACCTCCAGCCTCTAACTCTTCATCCCGGGCCGAAAAAACCCGCTTAGTATCCCCCCTTCTCGAAAGAAAAATAACCACTCAATAACCCTTTAACCGAACGACAATCACCCACTCAGAATCCCCCCTCCCTTCCTGGATATGGGTCATATCTTCTCTGTTCCATTCTAATCGGAAAACTTCTTTTCAATCTACGCTTTGTTCTCTATTTGTTTTGCGTGTAATACTTTTTTCTCTTTTCACTTTTTCCATGATCGTTCTAATTTGGATTTTTAAAGTATTTTTTTCTATATTACTTTTCTTCTTTTTCTTTGTTCTTGTATCACTCTATTTTTTTCTCTTTGGGCCGTATTCGTGTATTTTTATTTTATTTAATTTCATTTATTGTTCCATGCAACAATATATATATATATATATATATATATATATATATATATATATATATATATATATATATATATATATATAACGTAGTTAATAAAACAAATCAGAGCATCGACTATGATATATAAACTAACAGAAAAGGAACATCGTCTAAACACTTATGCTGGAGATAATCTACTTACAAAAAAAAAGTTAAAAACCAATGTTCTATTGTTAGAAGGCTACAGATGAACCAAGGTGTTTAAGGAAAGAAGTGAAGTATCGATGTGTTCAATTTTTTTCTTTAAATATAGCAGAGCTTTGAAATGACTTGTATTCACTAGGAAGATAATCCCATATAGAAATCGATTTTGATACAAAAGTAGACAATCTAGCGGAATAGAGAACGGGGAGTCTAATGTATAATTGGTAACCATGCCGTGTATTGTGCTGGTGTGGATTAAGTATATACAAATGGGAAGAGTCGATGGATAAATTTGAATGAAACTCTTATGAATAAAACATAGATCTCTCATAGTACGACGAAGTTCAAGTGATTCAGTACCAAGAAAGTTCAATCTTTTGGAGTAGAAAGCATTGACGAGGTCACATCTATAAAAAAAATCTTCTAGTGTAATTACGCTGCACATATTCATTTACTAGTTGTTTGGAGACAGGTGAATAAATTTCTGTACCATATTTGGGTATTGGACGAACATAAACATTGAAAGACTGCATGAGGAGCGTATGAGATTTAGATTTGAATGCTCTGAGGATCATATTAGCTGATGAAGATGCTTTTTTGCAAATAATCTCTATATGAAGTTTGTAGCTCATATTACCATCAATCGTTACACTCAAATCTTTAACAGAAGAAGATTTGCTCAGGATAGAATTATTGATTGTATAATCAAGCTCAACAGGTTGTTTATCAAGGTGCAAAACAGTACATTTGGCAGAGGACATAGTAAAGTTTCATTCTATACACCAGTCGCAAATGTTGTTTATGGCTAACTGCAATTCACTGTGACGTAATGGGAATTCTGAAAACAACTTAAGGTCGTCGGCGAAAATGCTATATCGAATCGTCGTAGGAAAAACTTTAGTAATATCGTCAATAAGAACCGGTGAACCGGTCATTTTATAAAGAGATTTTATGAATTGAACGCCTGATTAGGCACGAATTTGAAAGTATGTATACGTATATTCCGTCAGGTTTTTGGATTAGCTCTTTCCTGAAAATTTTTCTTCCATCCAGTTTCCCAGTTTTTGATAAGAAGTTTTCAATCTCCGAAAGGGAACTTCGATTTTGATTGATACTAAGAGATTCACAATAGCAGCTCGCCCCGATTTCTCCTTTTGCTTGCTATGTAATAGAGTTTTTTTCATCGATAGTTATCTTTCTTTTTGCTTTCCACTGAAACAATCAGCTTCTTTTTTTGTCTCTCATGTTCATTTTTATAGCAAAACCTTATTTATGATTACCAATTTCATTTCTATTGTAATAAATCTTTTTATTATTTTCTACTTTTTATTTTTTATAAAAAATTGAATTCTATGTCTCTCTTTCCTTGTTTGAGTGTCAGCAAATGTTTCGAAAAAGTCAGCTAACATTTTAAGTATAAATTAGAACGGTTAGTCAACGTGG
Organism: Allodiplogaster pararmata; assembly: GCA_964056735.1. Lineage (NCBI taxonomy): Eukaryota > Metazoa > Nematoda > Chromadorea > Rhabditida > Diplogasteridae > Allodiplogaster > Allodiplogaster pararmata. Next base: position 34,847,400 of record OZ057404.1, on the reverse strand, counting down.
GAATTCAAGAAAAAGTTTGTGTGATAGTGTCAAGTCACCCCTACTCTATGCGCGCTTCCCCTTCACTAGTGAGAACCTCTTTATCTTTTGAACTCTCTATCTCTTTCCTTCTCCCCTTTCATTTTTTTGACTTTCTTACTTTCTCCCCATCTGTCTGTTTCTCCCTTCCTTCAATTCCACCTATACTTTCTCTAACTCGTTCTATTCCTCTCTTTTTCTTTCTCTCGTTCTATTCCTCTCCCTTTTTCTCTCTCTCATCTTTTATCTCTCCCTCTCTTTTTCTCTATATGTTTCTCTCTCTATTTCTCTTTTTTTATCGATTTCTCTCTAATTGTTTGGTCAGTTTGCGCAATGAAAATTGATCTTTTGCGATGAAAAGATCTTTTGCGATCTCTTCATGAAAAGTGACCGTACACGCGAGCAACAACATGAATCAAAACTTTCAAAATTCAACGAGCTTGGTTTATAAAAAAATATGGGATGTATGTAGTTAGAGATCCAACGAGGCGCAAACATATTTGTGAGTACAGGATAACTCAAGAAGTCGAAGGTTATTGGGAGAGAAAAACAGAAAGTATTCTGATTGTGATGAGATTGATAGATTAGGAAACGTAAAATCATTTAATTCGTAACTATATATTTAGAAAACACAGTCGGTAGTTGAAAAATATCCATGTTAGTTGAAAAACGCTCTCTTTTTAATCATAATGCATTACAGTTACCGGAAATACGTACTTTCATTATTGATCCAGTTACTTAATTTCTTGATAGGTTTTAATTTTTAACTTAAAGTGTAATCGAATACGCAGAAGCAACTTCGCTAAACTAAAACTATAAGTCTTATTTGGCTTATAATCGACCTTTGTATTTTTAAGATGTTGAACATCATAACTTAATGCAGAATTACCAATTGTAGAGCATTTTGAATATCTTGAAGCAAACTTTTAAGACTCGGGAAATCAGTGAGAATACAAACGGGAAAGTCAGGTTTTGATCGGATGTTTTTATTAAATGATTTTGATCGGGTGTTTTATTGAAGACTGTTGGTTCAATACTCTAGACGATGATTGAAAGGTCACTTTTGAATTTTTTTTTTCCAATTTTTCGCCGGTTCAGTGTCATTTATATGTATTGCTCAATGTGTTCTTCCTCTATTACATATTAATGAAAGAATCAGTTTGCACATACCAAATAAAGTGGGAGTTTATCGGTGAACAATCTCTTAAGTGTTCATATTATTTATTGGCAAGGGAGTCTACCCTGTTATGGTCCGGTTTTTCGCTTCCTCCTTTTCAATATCTCTCTAACTATGAACTGTTCTTCTTTTCTCTCTTTCACTTTCTCTTTCCTCTGAAACATTCCTAGTGTTACCATCGCTTTTTATCTTCTACCAATCTTTCCGTCTCCGCCTTCTACTCACAATAATTCACTCTCCATGCCCATAACGAACACTGTTAATAACCGCTTCATGGATAATGCTCAAAAAAGTTTATAAACAAGCTCGCAAACTCAAAACTTTCAGAGGTGGAATAACAGAGAGTATAAGAAGGTGAGCGTATACTTAGATATAGACAGCTGAATCGTCTGGAATCGTATAATGAACTCATTCCGACTCGATTTCTAATCAGTTTTGAAAGCTAAGAACGATAATGTTTAATTCTTGAAGCTCAGAAGTTTACGCTTTGGCTATCAAAACAAATCTCCAGTTTCAATTTGTTTAGGTGGCAGATACATGTTGTATGGGCCTTAAAAATGTGCATCATCATGTGTGCGTGTGTAGCTCAGTGGGGAGAGCATTCGCCCGGAACGCGAAAGGTCACGGGTTCGGTTCCCGTCACACCACACGATTTTTGCACAAGTTTCTGCGAACAATCCGCTCCTCTGCTCGGTATAAAAATCCGTTGCTTGAGATCAACGAGGAGTAGGGAATACTCTTATTTACATACAGAGAAAGAGTAAGTTATAAATATAGTATATTAAAAAGAGAGAGGGTAGAGAAAGGAAAAAAAGTTAGTAATTTAGAGATAAAAAATATAGATGAAGTCAGAGATTATAAAAGAAAGAAATACAGAAAGAGCGAATCAAAGAGGCAGAAAGAGAGAGGGAGATAGAAAAAGAGAGGAGTGTAAAAGAGAGAGAGTGAATGAGAGAGGCAATGAGCACTGTTTTAGCCCTCACTCAAGTGATTACATACATCCGACTTATTCCCAACCTTGAAAATTTTCATTTCCCGTACCACATAAATCTGTAAATCTCTCTCTTCTTCTCTGTACTAGCATCCTTTTGCGTCACTTCAAGTACACTTTTCTCAATTTTCTCAGTCAACCTTACCTTCAGAACTATGTACATTCAGCCGCGACATTAATATCTGAACGATGAGATCATCGGTGCGATGACCTCATGTCATTCAAATTAGGCGAAAAATTTGAAAAATGTTGGAAGAAAAAAGTGGTAACAAGAAGAAAAAATGTTGGGTACAAAGTTTCGGGGTACGAAATGTCGCGGTACGAAGTGTCGAGAATACAACAAAAAAACAAAAATTTTAATGAAATGTTCTACAAAAAAAAGTGAAAGGATTTTTAAGTACGGAAACAAATTAGATTGCGATTGGTTAGTATTTTGAGATTCATTTGGAGAGCAAGACGACATGTGAAATCTCATTTTCTCGTACTTTACGATGTTATTTCGCGTGCTCTCGCAAGATCATCTCATACCTCACTGATCCAAAAATTTTTTGCCTAAAAAGTGCGAGAGCCATGATCTCATCGTGAAAAATTTCAGTTGTATTAACACTGACTCGATGATCTCATTCATCGAGCAATGATGTCATCTTTACAGATACATCGTCGATCACTCAACTTTTTTCGAGAGATTAATGTCGCGGCAGTTCTTTTCTTTTCTTTTCTTTTCTTTTCTTTTCTTTTCTTTTCTTTTCTTTTCTTTTCTTTTCTTTTCTTTTCTTTTCTTTTCTTTTCTTTTCTTTTCTTTTCTTTTCTTTTCTTTTCTTTTCTTTTCTTTTCTTTTCTTTTCTTTTCTTTTCTTTTCTTTTCTTTTCTTTTCTTTTCTTTTCTTTTCTTTTCTTTTCTTTTCTTTTCTTTTCTTTTCTTTTCTTTTCTTTTCTTTTCTTTTCTTTTCTTTTCTTTTCTTTTCTTTTCTTTTCTTTTCTTTTCTTTTCTTTTCTTTTCTTTTCTTTTCTTCTTTTTTTTCTTTTCTTTTCTTTTCTTCTTTTTTTTCTTTTCTTCTTTTTTTTTTCTCTTTTTCTTCTTTTCTCTTTATCTCTCTTCATATCTTGCACTATTTACTTCTCTTTCTTCTTTCTTTGCATCCCAATTCCCTCCGAGCCGATCTCCTCAACCTTTCGATCCAATGGATGACCTTTATAAGCCCGATCTCATTTCACTCGAATGCTTTTCTTTTTCTTGTTCCCAGCAGAGGTTTTTTGCTGCAAGCATAAATATCTTTTTTTCTCGCACCCCAACTCAACATGTTCGAGGTATTCCTTCTGAGGAGTTCTTTTCCTTTTCTTAATTCTCTCTCTAATTCTTCTTCCATATCTCTCCATTCATTCTTTATGTCCATGCAATTATCAGATTACTCAACAACAATATTAACAACCATGAACTGAGTGATGGAGTATTGGTCCTGGTCACAATCATGAACTGAGTGATGGAGTAGTGGTCCTGGTCACAATCATGAACTGAGTGATGGAGTAGTGGTCCTGGTCACAATAATGAACTGAGTGATGGAGTAGTGGTCCTGGTCACAATCATGAACTGAGTGATGGAGTAGTGGTCCTGGTCACAATCATGAACTGAGTGATGGAGTAGTGGTCCTGGTCACAATCATGAACTGAGTGATGGAGTATTGGTCCTGGTCACAATCATGAACTGAGTGATGGAGTAGTGGTCCTGGTCACAATCATGAACTGAGTGATGGAGTAGTGGTCCTGGTCACAATCATGAACTGAGTGATGGAGTAGTGGTCCTGGTCACAATCATGAACTGAGTGATGGAGTAGTGGTCCTGGTCACAATCATGAACTGAGTGATGGAGTAGTGGTCCTGGTCACAATCATGAACTGAGTGATGGAGTAGTGGTCCTGGTCACAATCATGAACTGAGTGATGGAGTAGTGGTCCTGGTCACAATCATGAACTGAGTGATGGAGTAGTGGTCCTGGTCACAATCATGAACTGAGTGATGGAGTATTGGTCCTGGTCACAATCATGAACTGAGTGATGGAGTAGTGGTCCTGGTCACAATCATGAACTGAGTGATGGAGTAGTGGTCCTTGTCACAATCATGAACTGAGTGATGGAGTAGTGGTCCTGGTCACAATCATGAACTGAGTGATGGAGTAGTGGTCCTGGTCACAATCATGAACTGAGTGATGGAGTAGTGGTCCTGGTCACAATCATGAACTGAGTGATGAAGTAGTGGTCCTGGTCACAATCATGAACTGAGTGATGGAGTATTGGTCCTGGTCACAATCATGAACTGAGTGATGGAATAGTGGTCCTGGTCACAATCATGAACTGAGTGATGGAGTATTGGTCCTGGTCACAATCATGAACTGAGTGATGGAGTAGTGGTCCTGGTCACAATCATGAACTGAGTGATGGAGTAGTGGTCCTGGTCACAATCATGAACTGAGTGATGGAGTAGTGGTTCTGGTCACAATCATGAACTGAGTGATGGAGTAGTGGTCCTGGTCACAATCATGAACTGAGTGATGGAGTATTGGTCCTGGTCACAATCATGAACTGAGTGATGGAGTATTGGTCCTGGTCACAATCATGAACTGAGTGATGGAGTAGTGGTCCTGGTCACAATCATGAACTGAGTGATGGAGTATTGGTCCTGGTCACAATCATGAACTGAGTGATGGAGTAGTGGTCTTGGTCACAATCATGAACTGAGTGATGGAGTAGTGGTCCTGGTCACAATCATGAACTGAGTGATGGAGTATTGGTCCTGGTCACAATCATGAACTGAGTGATGGAGTAGTGGTCCTGGTCACAATCATGAACTGAGTGATGGAGTAGTGGTCCTGGTCACAATCATGAACTGAGTGATGGAGTAGTGGTCCTGGTCACAATCATGAACTGAGTGATGGAGTAGTGGTCCTGGTCACAATCATGAACTGAGTGATGGAGTAGTGGTCCTGGTCACAATCATGAACTGAGTGATGGAGTAGTGGTCCTGGTCACAATCATGAACTGAGTGATGGAGTATTGGTCCTGGTCACAATCATGAACTGAGTGATGGAGTAGTGGTCCTGGTCAAAATCATGAACTGAGTGATGGAGTAGTGGTCCTGGTCACAATCATGAACTGAGTGATGGAGTAGTGGTCCTGGTCACAATCATGAACTGAGTGATGGAGTAGTGGTCCTGGTCACAATCATGAACTGAGTGATGGAGTATTGGTCCTGGTCACAATCATGAACTGAGTGATGGAGTATTGGTCCTGGTCACAATCATGAACTGAGTGATGGAGTAGTGGTCCTGGTCACAATCATGAACTGAGTGATGGAGTATTGGTCCTGTCACAATCATGAACTGAGTGATGGAGTAGTGGTCCTGGTCACAATCATGAACTGAGTGATGGAGTAGTGGTCCTGGTCACAATCATGAACTGAGTGATGGAGTAGTGGTCCTGGTCACAATCATGAACTGAGTGATGGAGTAGTGGTCCTGGTCACAATCATGAACTGAGTGATGGAGTATTGGTCCTGGTCACAATCATGAACTGAGTGATGGAGTAGTGGTCCTGGTCACAATCATGAACTGAGTGATGGAGTAGTGGTCCTGGTCACAATCATGAACTGAGTGATGGAGTAGTGGTCCTGGTCACAATCATGAACTGAGTGATGGAGTAGTGGTCCTGGTCACAATCATGAACTGAGTGATGGAGTATTGGTCCTGGTCACAATCATGAACTGAGTGATGGAGTATTGGTCCTGGTCACAATCATGAACTGAGTGATGGAGTAGTGGTCCTGGTCACAATCATGAACTGAGTGATGGAGTATTGGTCCTGTCACAATCATGAACTGAGTGATGGAGTAGTGGTCCTGGTCACAATCATGAACTGAGTGATGGAGTAGTGGTCTGCAGTGAGTAGTAGTCTGCAGTGAAACTCTTTGAAAAAGAGTTTTTGGAAAAATAAAAATTTGGAATAAATGTACGAATTTTTTAACTAATACTAAATTTCTGTTGTCCAGTATAATCAAACTTAATAGATGCTTTTTAAAAGATTTCTCAACATAAACCAATACCCACCACTTTATTCACTATTGGTCTATCGGACACTGATTCAGATACATTTGAAATTGAAAAGAAAAGAATTCTCATGGTTATTCCGTTTTCAAGAGCATTTCCCTGGACATCCAAGTGCGCCTTCCATGTGAAAGTGTCCTTTTGGAGATAGAAGCCTTTGTGGAAGGAAGGTGCCGTGCTACATTCGACGGTCAGTTACCTCATTTAATCTTGTTCTGAGAGCATCACACTGGAAATTTCTTTCTCCTTCTGTCTCGATTTCCTTTTTTTCTTATATTTCACTTTTTTAAGTGTTCTCTCTGTTCTACTTCTTTTTCGTTCTCTCTCTTTTTCTCAAATTTTTCTGTTTTTTTCTCTCACCTACTTCATAAATTATTTGTTTCATAATTTTATTTGCAGTACACGCACAAAGTTTTGTTTCGTGAAAAAGACGTTAATTACTCTAAAATGTTCAATTCAATTCAATTCAATTCACTTTATTCGCCAAAGGTATGCTTGTTGTCGCATACACTTATAAGGTAGACATTAAACAACAAAAACGAGAAGAAAAAAAATTTAAGATTAAAAATTTAAAAAAAGGGTTAACCGTTTAATCTAGACTTGTTCTCGCCTCAGGGCATGACAATGTGCAGACCATCGCCAGCCTCCCTCTGGACTTCCGCCCTCTCAGCAATTACGTCCAGAAGCCTCCAGGTTACATCATATGAACTTCGATTCATATTTCACATTTCCTATACATTTCAGCATGCATAGAGATTAAACAAGTCTGTATGGACTTTGCTGAAATGACGTGCTGAATCATTGGCTGCATTGTATTTTTAAGGATTTTTTTGAAGTTTCTTTTTCACATTAAAAAAAAGCGAATAGTACTCGAATTTTTCTGAGGCTTTTTTTGCAAGCTTCAGTACGTCCCATGACTTAGCGGACTTCTCGAATGTTGAACGCAAGTAGAGAATATGTGATGAAAAAGTACAGAGAACATTCTATTAATATTGATGTATTATTATATGAAACAAGGAAATGAGAAATTCAGCGCAATTTAATCTAGAGCTCGCAATTTTTTCACGTTTATTCACAAAAGTTTGTTCCGCCGCTTCTAAAACAGACCTTTGTGCGCTGTGGGAGAAGCTCTTCAGTGAGTGCCCAGTAAGTACATGCAGTTACGATTAATTTCAAGGGTAACCAAGTATATATATACAGTAACAACAACAAAATATACTGCAAAATTCAAAAGATAAATTAAAAAATGAGTCAATTTCTATAAAAGTTATCGACCTAGTGTTATAACATACGACAACATACGTAGTTATGTTTGACAAAACGGGCATAAAACTAAAATATTTGAATTATTCTATGTAATATTGATACTTTTGATTTTGTATTTAGTTTAAAATTTCGGAAAGAGTTTTCATGATTCTGTTGATAATTATAAAATTACGAAAACTATTTTTTAACGATATTTCGAGTGTAGAGGTTGTTCTATCAAAGTATTCGAAACAAGAGCACTTATATGCAATTATAAATGGAAAAAAATATGTTGAAAGGGTAATGGGAACATATTTGATGATTCTGAAGTTGAAGGTATCCGTTCTATTGTTTAGTTTCATCAAGCTTTGAAGGTGAGGTTAATATTGGCTCTGAAGAAATGAAATATTGCAAGGTGGTAAAGAAAATCTCAGCTTGAACAGCGTTTTTTTTATATAAATAATACGAGTTACCCTAATATAACTGACTAATTATCTAACGGAAACATAAAGTTCGCATTGAAAAGTATCAAACAGGAAGTTAAAGAGGCAGAGCAACCAACTAACAAAGAAGATAAATAATGAATGAATGAGGATGCAGATTTGAGAGAGTGAGTGAGTTGCAGGTAAGGCGAAAGATGCGGAGCGAGCACCGAATCCCGCGTTGATCCTTCCCGCTGGAATCCACCGAGTGATCAGTCACCTCCGGCTTCCCTCCAATCTTCCTGGCACATTCAAAGGTCGAAATGGGGCCATTGGATACAGAGCCATCATTAAGGCAAGTTTAGCATAATATCAATTTATTTTATGGCAGCCGTTCTTGTATGCCAGGTCTGAAGCGTAGAAATTCGTAGATTTTATTTCTCTTCTTAGTTTTTGATTGATCAGACTAACCCAATTGTTTAACAGAATCGATTCAGTTATTTTCATCATTTGAAGATTTATCATCCATCTTCCATATCTCTCTTCATAATCATGCTCCATTCAAGAAGCTTCTTCTTCATGAGAAGGCGTGACTACGAGAGCATTTAGTATTTCACATAGCACAATGGAACGGAATAGCAATGTGTCACCGTGGTTTAATCGTAACGCGCTTGCTCCTTGCCTGAGAAAAGGTGGCTGGGTTCGATTCCGCCCGTTACACTAGAAAAGGTGGCTGGGTTCGATTCCGCCCGTTACACTAGAAAAGGTGGCTGGGTTCGATTCCGCCCGTTACACTAGAAAAGGTGGCTGGGTTCGATTCCGCCCGTTACACTAGAAAAGGTGGCTGGGTTCGATTCCGCCCGTTACACTAGCTTTTTTCGTGCGATGGTTCAATAAATTTTCGTTCTAACCAGGCTTCATAAACTGTGTAACTGACCATTTGAAGATTGATCAAATTGTATAAGAATGACAATGCTTTCAGGTTAAAGTCGCTAGTCAACCAAGAGGAGATGAGTTACTCCTAGAGGGAGAGAAGACTATCGACGTTCTGGGAGCAGTACCCCTCGACTCTTTCCATGGTTTCTAAAGTTGAATAAAACAACTCTTGTCAAAAATTATTCAAGTAGAAGTGAAAAGAGCAATATTTACACAGGACACGACAAGCCAATTTTGATAGATCAACACTTCACGAAGAACTTTCTCTGCTTCTCTCGTCTAGATGTCAAAATAAACGCAGAACTTGAGAGAGCTGCTTACAGAACAGGCCAGTCCTCTTTCATGTTTACGTCTGGTCCGATCACACTGAATAGTCATATCACATTGAATAATTAGATTTTCCTGAATAGTCAGATCACACTGAATAGTCACACTGAATAGTCATATAAAATTCAGCTATTTTAGTAAAAACTTTATGTGTTCATTGAACTGTTTCATTCATTTCACAGAAAGAGAATCATGAGATAATGATCTCTGCTACTGGTTCACAAATTACCGCTTGCGTTAAAGAATGTGTTCTTTTTTTCAAAACAAGAGACTACTGCTACCTTCCAAAAGTCTTAACTCGTAGGGATCCGTCCAGTTGTTTGAAGTTTTACAAGAAACTAAAAAAAGTTTTTTTTCAAATTTCCTAAAACAAGTTTTTTTATAATAGTATGATATCTTGAATTTCTCCGGTTCTAAATAATGTGATACACACATAAACTTTTAGCAAAGTACTTTTAGACGAGTCAGTGTTGAACTTAGTTTTTTTAAAAAGATCTGTATAAATGTTGATGTATAATAGGGGAACTGAGTGAGCTAGATATTTACATATGTTTTTTTGTAAATTTACAGATCTATTCTGTATTCACAACACATTCAGATGAAAAATTTGTTCATTTACAGAAAGAAAACCATGAGTATTCAAATGATCTGTTTTTTTACCGCCCCGAAAAGTTTTGGCCGTTTTTATCTTGTCAACTGAGATAAATTACACGCAAAACCCCGATTAAAAAGATTTTAACCATTAAAAAAACCAGCATGTATTTACTTTTTAAGTGAAATCCTCATTAGCACCCCAATATGAATGTATGAGAATGAGTGTTCATGTGGAAAGTATTATAACTCCCTCCTCATACTTCTGCGGTCTGGTTATGCCTTAACTAAAAGCGAAGGTTCGAATGAAGACTGCTTCAGGCGAACACATCCTGGTGGCGGGCTCAGTAGAGAACGGTGCTCATTCCACCGCCCTCAAGAGTATCAACATTGAGCTGCGTCAGATCACGCAGTACCTCAATGGAACCACCAAAAAAAATGAGTCAGTTATACTGACTCGGTAACTCTTTATTTGATAACTAACGTCATTATCATCATCTTCATGATATGATAATAGACATACATATTTACATCTATCAATTCGTAGTATATATGTAGTATGTATTATTTTTCACACCTTCCCACACTTCCTTAAAGACTTCCAAGTTTTCAATATAGCATATGTAGTAGATGGTGAATTTTAAAGATTTTCTCCGTTTTTGTGAACTTTTAGTAGTTATTGAAAGCCTTGAGGGATTTTTCGAAGTCAGTATTGTTTCATTCATTTACTTTTTTTATTTATTCATACATCAGTGAGTTTGTGAAAATAATTTGAAAAACAAACAAATTTGTTAAGGAACCGATTACAGATGGATAGGTTGTTATTTTATTGAAGACTTTAAATTTTGTAAATTTAGCAGTTCCAAAATTAAGTTCCTCATATCCATAAATTTACTTTTCCAACAGTCGTCACATTTCAAACACTGACCGAATAAATGAATAAATTGAAAAAAACATTAAAAAAACTCAAGGTTCCCACTGAATAGCCATAAATAATGGAGAAAGTCTTAAATTCGACCATCTGCAAAAAAGTCTTGTTATTTTTGAAGGGGGTAAGGAAGCGCTGAAAGGCTTAAAAGATTCAATCAGTTATAATTTCCAACTGAATTCAAATCTAATTCAGTACGCGATTGATCACGACCATTCCGTGTGGTTGTTGTGAAGTGCAGTCGGCACTAACCCTTCACCATTCACTACAGATCCCCGCCAATGCATATCCCTCACTCGTCAACCCCAATTCGGCTGTGCAGGTAGGACAGTTTACTGTTTTAGATTCATAGAATTCGATTCAGTTCCTATGTATTAGACAAACAATGGATTAGTGTAAGCTAATTCGAATGACATTGAGCCGCTATAGGTTTTCTTGCCTTTTTTCGTGATCTTGATCAACTTATTTGAGTATTGCTCATCCGAATCGTTCCCATTTGATGCAAAATAAAACCACTGCACAGAGAAATCATTTTCAAAGCAGTCTCTAGCACCTTACCTATGCAAAAAAATTATTAGATATATTTTTAACACCTTATAAACTTTGCTATAAAATTCTCAAATCACTCGATTTTGCTCTCAATACATTTGTTCCATGTTAAATATTGTCTCCTGGTAGTAACAGGTACGAGATCAATCATTGAATCCGCATTCACACAGAGTAAGGTTGCTTTTTAAAAAAAGAGAACAACCCGTTTTGTCATAGAAAAATCTCGGATCCTTCTTTGCATTACACTGGAACTTTCTTTTTATATCTGGAAGAGTAAGAAGCTTACAGTGATCTAGATAAAGAGTAAATTACTTGATCGACCTAAAAGAAATCGCTCAGGTCTTCTATGAACTCCACATCACCGGAGGCGGCGATCGCTTCAGAGTCGAGGTTTGTCCCTGAAACTGGGACGCTCTTTCATTTTCTGCTACCGTCATTTTCCGATTGTTCAGTTTTGTTCTCAATCCTCGATCTTACTATCTTTTCTCTTCTAGTTATCCCCTCCCTAGTTCTCTCTCTCTCTCTCTCTCTCTCTCTCTCTCTGTCTCTCTCTCTCTATCCCTCTCTCTCCCTCTCTCTCTCTCTCTCTCTCTCTCTCTCTCTCTCTCTCTCTCTCTCTCTCTGCGTGTGTGTCTTCTTCGCTCTTTGTTTGTTCTTGTATGTTTTGAAGCCTTATTCGTGGACATGTATAAAAACTGGTTACTGTTGATGAATGTTTTCGGTAGTCTTCAGAAAACATAGAAAAGGTTCTGAGTTCTATGTATATGTAGTTAATTCCTAAATTCAAACGGTTTTTTTATTGCATTCATGACCCAATTCAATTGCTCATCAAAATTGGGTTAAAACTGGGTTAGAATTTAAAGATTTATCATACATCTTGTACATCTTCCATCTCTCTTCTGTCTTAATCGTGAACTCTGGAGTAACGCTCCATTCATGACGCAATCGCTTGACAAGCATGCGTGTCTAAGAGAACAAGGCATATGAGCCTTTCATATAACACTATCGCACGGAATAGCAATGTGTCCCCGTGGTGTAATGGTAACACGCGCTCCCGGTTTGAGTCGAGATGGTCTGGGTTCGATCCCGCCCGGCGGACTAGCTTTTTTCTGTGTGATAGTTCAATCATTCGTCATCTTAACCAGGTGTCACTGCCTTTAAACTGTGTAACTTAGAATTTGAAGATTTATCATCCATCTTCCATCTCTCCTCTGTCTTAATCCTGAACTCTGGAGTAACGCTCCATTCATGACGCAATCGCTTGATAAGCATGCGTGACTAAGAGAACAAGGCATATGAGCCTTTCATATAACACTATCGCATGGAATAGCAATGTGTCCCCGTGGTGTAATGGTAACACGCGCTCCTGGTTTGAGTCGAGATGGTCCTGGTTCGATCCCGGCCAGCGGACTAGCTTTTTTCTGTGTGATAGTTCAATCATTCGTCATCTTAACCAGGTGTCACTGCCTTTAAACTGTGTAACTTAGAATTTGAAGATTTATCATCCATCTTCCATCTCTCTCTTCTGTCTTAATCGTGAACTCTGGAGTTACGCTCCATTCGTGACGCAATCGCTTGATAAGCATGCGTAACTAAGAGAATAAGGCATATGAGCCTTTCATATAACACTATCGCACGGAATAGCAATGTGTCCCCGTGGTGATAATGATAACACGCGCTCCCGGTTTGAGTCGAGATGGTCTGGGTTCGATCCCGCCCGGCGGACTAGCTTTTTTCTGTGTGATAGTTCAATCATTTGTCAACTATGCTGTTCCTTTTTGCTTGTGTAAACCCTATGAAATGTATGTTTAGGTACCCCTGTTTGTCGGCAACTACCTATGCTCTTCTTCTCCCTCCTCTTCAAAGGTGAACGCGGCAAAGACGCGGCCGAAGTCCGCCTCGTACTCTTCCTCCTGCACAGACACAACTTTTTCAGCGGGAAGCGATGAGACAATTGGTTTGTCGCATTTCAGTACATATATATGTTTTGAGTACCGCAGGGACAAACATCTTTTTCACGGGACTTGATCGATCCCATTTTTCTCTCTTGCTCTTACAGGGAATGAGTGTGTCTTACCCCTGAACTTGCTAATGTGTGAAAGAGACGGAGGAAAATGCTTAATAAGAATGTAGTTTGCGAGACATCAGATTCAATCGGGATTTATTCACTGAACAACTTCACTGAAAAGAAAGAAACTGTGAAGGTGCCATTTGAAGTCGATTAGAGATAGTGAGAGTTTTTTCACTTCTTAAAGATTAAAAAAAATTTTTTAATGTCACTCAGGAAAAAAGTAGACATTGTGAACAGGCTTGCTCGAAAAAAAGTCTAAAACTTTTTTGACTTTTTAGGAAAATTTCGATAAAACCAGAAAAACCAACAGAAAAAAAATTGGAAAAACCAAAAAAATTGAAAAAATTTCGACTTCTTTCGGAAATTGTTGAAAAAACCGGAAAAACGAAAAACGAAAATGTGCAACCCTGATTGTGAACACGAAATTCTTCTACAACATAACAGTGTAAATTTCTGTTATATAATGAACCTTTGGAAATGAAGTTGACACTACATTTCTTTTTTTGTTGTTGTTCATTAAACACATTATCTGACTGTCTACCAAAACTCTTCATGCACACACAAACGTGCATGAAGAGTTCATACATTAAAAATGTTTTTATATGATTAATGAAACCCAATTGAAACGCAAATTTCGAAATTCTGCCTTTTTGTGGTTCATGTTCCCTAACAGCGAGAACGTACAAGAAAGAGAATGTATATGATAAGGTTGGGACGGTTTGGTCTCAACGTATCCAATATTGGACGGCAATCGGATCAAATTTAGCTGATGGGTGGAAGAATCAGGGGTTTTAGGGTGAGTAACGACTGCTTTTTCCAGGTCGAAATAGGAGATGAGTAAGGGAATAAGTGATTAATGGAGCGTTAGAATTCCACTTTTCATTTTGTCAAAGTAATCTCTTCAAAGTAGTTGAACGCTCCAATATCTCAACACGAATTGCAGTGAGAAAGAAAATGGGCTACGGTCTTTTTTATATAATAAGTTTTACTGTTGGACGTAACTTTATATGAATGTAAAAGTACCGTAGATCATTTTCCTTCTCACGGCAATTCGTGGTGAGACATTGGAGCGTTCAACAAAATTACTTTGCAGAGATTTCTTTAACAAAGTGAAAAGTTGAATTCTAACGCTCCATAAGACTAAATGTATAATGCTCCACCGTTCGAGCTTTCCAGGGACTTATTTTGCTGTTTTGTTGAAAATTGGTACTTGTTTACAGAGAGTCGCAGCGAGGATTTCGTGCGCATCCATCATCCATTCATGCCTGTGTTCGGAATGCGACAGATGCCTCCGTTCGGGATGCCCCCGCCGCCTCTTTTTCCTCATCTTCATGGGTTCCATCCTCACCCACCTCCCAGGTTACTTTAGCTCTCAGTACCGTTTAGTTCTCACTATGCGGAGCCTTGGGAACACTTCGCTATAGGATACCCGTGAGCTTATGACTATGAATATTTTCCCTTTATCATTAGGTTTCCAAATGAGAAAGTTTACAGCATGGTTCCGGCACGACTTTTCTGATCAGTTAGAGCATAACAATCCTCAAAACACAATTTAAAAAAGACTTTTATCTCAAAAAAGAACTTCTGAGTATATATGATTTTTTTCACAAAAGTTATTAAAAAAAACATTCAGAACCTTTTAGTGGATGAATCATCCACCAGACATGAAACTGTAATTCAATTCAATTCAATTCAATTCATTTATTCCATGCAAGAACAACAACTTGTAATACAACTATGAATGGTAGTTCCAATTAGCATGGACGCGTAGGATAGGGAGACAAAAAACAATCAATAATCAAATTTTTTATATTATAAAGTTTGAGAAGTTTTTGGACTTGTCCAGGTGTGGTATGATGGTATTGTGTTCAATTGCTATGCGATATGTCTAACCTGTCCAGGTGGGGTATGATGATGTTGTGTTCAATTGCTATGCGATATGTCTAACCTCAAACAGTTTCGCACAAACTAGCCGTGACCTAGGAGCAGCCACTAGTTCTTCCAGGTCAGGTGTGTATCTCGTATCAAGAGAATTCCTACCTTGCCAAGAGGACGATGTTCCCTCACAGTGGAAATCAATGTTTTCTTTTCACAACTCATGTACTTTCAGATACGAACCACCCCAGAATTACGAGCCCTTCTTGAAAATTGAAGAAATCACGGAAGACGAGTGAAGTATTATGATCTTATAGATGATTTTATCATTTTTAGAGGTTTGAAATATAATTATTGATGATTGCTTACCAATCGAAAGCTGCGTTCAAATGATAAATCATATATGAACATATAAAAACGAGTTAATTCAGAAACAATACGTATGTTACAAGTGAGGAAGGGGTCTTACAGAATATACAATATATGAAACATGAGGACGATTATAAAAATAAGAAATAACACATGTTTGGTATATCGGAAGGGAAGATATCAAAAGCGATTGTTAGTTATATCACTTATTACGTGATTCATTATGAACAGAAAAATTTTTTTAAAATTTTCATGAAAAACTGAATACTAAGTAGCAAGTAATGATTTGAAGCAAGAATCTGAAAGTTTCGGAAAAGTATCAAACATTTAAGTGAATCTTTACAATCAGTTTGTTCGTTTACAAATTTGTAATTATGCATGCTATCTTGAAGCAAAATTCTCGGTAAAATTTCTATTGTTTTGATGGCTTCAGTTTCTCATAAACAAAGTTTTTTAATAGTTCTAAAATGAAAAGAACATTTTCTAATTTGAAAAATGAAAAAAATCTCTTTTTCATTAAATTTCTGTGTTGAGGTACTAGCTAGCGGAATAGAAAAAAATTCCTCAGTCATAATGTTTCCCCCTGAAACTTTCAATGTTTCAATGTTCCGTTTTTCAGGATACGGCATATCTTACCCCGTGATCTTAAGAACTCCATTCGAAAAAGTTCTTCTCGTTTCATTAATCAGGCCTCTCAAGTATTCATAATCGTACATCGTCAAACCTATTCAAATATCCGTTCGCTTGCATACTTAATGTTCAAGTTGCTCATCAATGTATCGTCATCTAAAAAGCTACTTGATAACTCTGTCTGCTTAACTTTTTTGTGATTTGCATGATGTAATGGAAACCCGGTATTTTCAATTTTGCCCATCTTAATGAAATACCTTACTCAAAAACTAAATACTGGTTCGACGTACTCGATTCAATACTGTCATGCAAATAAAACGGTTTACTCTATTTTCTTCTTCTCACACAACAAAAGAAAACAAAAGTCTTAAGAGGCTTTCAGCTGAAAAGCCAATCGCTGGCAGAGCTCTCTTCCTTGCTGAGTTTGCTTGATTCACAGTCTTCTGTGCAGCATGAAACAATTACCTAATGGTTAGCATTAACGAAAAAAACCACGACGACTTCGAGGCTTTCCCGAAATCCTTGTTCCGGGTCTTGCGAAACCCTCAGTTAAAAGTTGAAGAAAACTCAAGCAATTATCAAGCACTGCCATTTTTTAAAAAATTTTCATTGGTTGTGCACTCACAAAAAAAGAGCATAACTACTGGGAAGTATGCTAAAAAGAATAAAGGCATTTCATGAATAAAAATACTTCGAAAGTATTCCTGGTAGCGAAAATGCGATATCCCTTCAACAATATCAAAGTATGCTAAAGAGGCATACTTTGAAATTTTTAATACAATACTTGTGAAAGTATGCCTCATCGTAAAAATCAAAAGCGTGACCCGAAGTAACGTTAAAACTCAAGTACTGTATCAAAAAATTCTTCTTTTTCAAAGTTGACACCGTTGAACTTTAACCTGTGTCTTGCATGGGGTCACACTCATGCTTTTATGGTGGAATTTTACAGAACTTTTGCACTTTAGGGCCGAGGAGGGATTCTGGATGAGCAGCCGGAATGTGAAGCTGAATATTCTGGATGAGCAGCCGGAATGTGAAGCTGAACATTCTGGATGAGCAGCCAGAATGTGAAGCTGAACATTCTGGATGAGCAGCCGGAATGGGAAGCTGAACACTCTGGATGAGCAGTCAGAATGTGAAGCTGAACATTCTGGATGAGCAGCCGGAATGTGAAGCTGAATATTCTGGATGAGCAGCCGGAATGTGAAGCTGAATATTCTGGATGAGCAGCGGGAATGTGAAGCTGAATATTCTGGATGAGCAGCCAGAATGTGAAGCTGAATATTCTGGATGAGCAGCCAGAATGTGAAGCTGAATATTCTGGATGAGCAGCCAGAATGTGAAGCTGAACACTCTGGATGAGCAGCCAGAATGTGAAGCTGAATATTCTGGATGAGCAGCCGGAATGTGAAGCTGAACATTCTGGATGAGCAGCCAGAATGTGAAGCTGAACATTCTGGATGAGCAGCCAGAATGTGAAGCTGAATATTCTGGATGAGCAGCCGGAATGTGAAGCTGAATATTCTGGATGAGCAGCCGGAATGTGAAGCTGAACATTCTGGATGAGCAGCCAGAATGTGAAGCTGAATATTCTGGATGAGCAGCCGGAATGTGAAGCTGAACATTCTGGATGAGCAGCCAGAATGTGAAGCTGAACATTCTGGATGAGCAGCCGGAATGGGAAGCTGAACACTCTGGATGAGCAGTCAGAATGTGAAGCTGAACATTCTGGATGAGCAGCTGGAATGTGAAGCTGAATATTCTGGATGAGCAGCCGGAACGTGAAGCTGAACATTCTGGATGAGCAGCCAGAATGTGAAGCTGAACATTCTGGATGAGCAGCCGGAATGGGAAGCTGAACACTCTGGATGAGCAGTCAGAATGTGAAGCTGAACATTCTGGATGAGCAGCCGGAATGTGAAGCTGAATATTCTGGATGAGCAGCCGGAACGTGAAGCTGAACATTCTGGATGAGCAGCCAGAATGTGAAGCTAAACATTCTGGATGAGCAGCCAGAATGTGAAGCTGAACATTCTGGATGAGCAGCCGGAATGTGAAGCTGAACATTCTGGATGAGCAGCCGGAATGTGAAGCTGAATATTCTGGATGAGCAGCCGGAACGTGAAGCTGAACATTCTGGATGAGCAGCCAGAATGTGAAGCTGAACATTCTGGATGAGCAGCCAGAATGTGAAGCTGAACATTCTGGATGAGCAGCCAGAATGTGAAGCTGAACATTCTGGATGAGCAGCCGGAATGTGAAGCTGAATATTCTGGATGAGCAGCCGGAACGTGAAGCTGAACATTCTGGATGAGCAGCCAGAATGTGAAGCTGAACATTCTGGATGAGCAGCCAGAATGTGAAGCTGAACATTCTGGATGAGCAGCGGGAATGGGAAGCTGAACACTCTGGATGAGCAGCCAGAATGTGAAGCTGAACATTCTGGATGAGCAGCCGGAATGTGAAGCTGAACATTCTGGATGAGCAGCCAGAATGTGAAGGTGAACATTCTGGATGAGCAGCGGGAATGTGAAGCTGAACGTTCTGGATGAGCAGCGAGAATGTGAAGCTTAACATTCTGGATGAGCAGCCAGAATGTGAAGGTGAACATTCTGGATGAGCAGCCAGAATGTGAAGCTGAACATTCTGGATGAGCAGCCAGAATGTGAAGCTGAACATTCTGGATGAGCAGCCGGAATGTGAAGCTGAATATTCTGGATGAGCAGCCGGAACGTGAAGCTGAACATTCTGGATGAGCAGCGGGAATGGGAAGCTGAACACTCTGGATGAGCAGCCAGAATGTGAAGGTGAACATTCTGGATGAGCAGCGAGAATGTCAAGCTGAACATTCTGGATGAGCAGCCAGAATGTGAAGCTGAACATTCTGGATGAGCAGCCAGAATGTGAAGGTGAACATTCTGGATGAGCAGCGGGAATGTGAAGCTGAACGTTCTGGATGAGCAGCGAGAATGTGAAGCTTAACATTCTGGATGAGCAGCCAGAATGTGAAGGTGAACATTCTGGATGAGCAGCCGGAATGTGAAGCTGAACATTCTGGATGAGCAGCCAGAATGTGAAGGTGAACATTCTGGATGAGCAGCGAGAATGTCAAGCTGAACATTCTGGATGAGCAGCCAGAATGTGAAGCTGAACATTCTGGATGAGCAGCCGGAATGTGAAGCTGAATATTCTGGATGAGCAGCCGGAACGTGAAGCTGAACATTCTGGATGAGCAGCCAGAATGTGAAGCTGAACATTCTGGATGAGCAGCCAGAATGTGAAGCTGAACATTCTGGATGAGCAGCGGGAATGGGAAGCTGAACACTCTGGATGAGCAGCCAGAATGTGAAGCTGAACATTCTGGATGAGCAGCCGGAATGTGAAGCTGAACTTTCTGGATGAGCAGCCAGAATGTGAAGGTGAACATTCTGGATGAGCAGCGGGAATGTGAAGCTGAACGTTCTGGATGAGCAGCGAGAATGTGAAGCTTAACATTCTGGATGAGCAGCCAGAATGTGAAGGTGAACATTCTGGATGAGCAGCCGGAATGTGAAGCTGAACATTCTGGATGAGCAGCCAGAATGTGAAGGTGAACATTCTGGATGAGCAGCGGGAATGTGAAGCTGAACGTTCTGGATGAGCAGCGAGAATGTGAAGCTTAACATTCTGGATGAGCAGCCAGAATGTGAAGCTGAACATTCTGGATGAGCAGCCGGAATGTGAAGCTGAACATTCTGGATGAGCAGCCGGAACGTGAAGCTGAACATTCTGGATGAGCAGCCAGAATGTGAAGCTGAACATTCTGGATGAGCAGCCAGAATGTGAAGGTGAACATTCTGGATGAGCAGCGAGAATGTCAAGCTGAACATTCTGGATGAGTAGCCGGAATCTGAAGCTGAACATTCTGGATGAGCAGCGGAAATGTGAAGCTTAACATTCTGGATGAGCAGCCGGAATGTCAAGCTTAACATTCTGGGTAGGTCAAATCTCTCTTCTTTTTTTTCGCTGCGACGAGGAGGACGCAGGCTCCGCCCCCTTGCGCTTTTTTTCTTCTCCACACAAGAGAAGTAAAAAAGTACCCAAGTTATCTAATTACTATGCATTCAGTTGTAAGAAAATTATATCATTCTATGAACGACAGAATGAATACCACTCACCAGAACCTGAATGCATATCAACACATTACATCTATCAACAACATTTATATTATCAAAAATTAACTGTAACAAACTAAATAATAAAAAAAGTCCGCGTAACACAACAGAACAACATACAGTCTCTCAAGTTTGTGGTATCCCTAAAATGCATGAAACTCCTACAAAGTTAAGATTTGTAGCTTCAAAAAGCAGTCTCAAACCTATATCCATTTAGTTGAAACTCATGCTAAAACATCTATCAAACCATTTAAAAAGTTATTACATGCAAAAAAGTAAGTCAAAGAAACAGGCACCAATCATCTTTTCGAACCCTTACTAGAAAAAGTTGAAGGACTGCCTCAGACAGCCTCACTGCCTTCGTTTTCCTGCTTCTAATTATTTTCCTGCCTCAGGCAGCTTCGTTGCCTTCGTTCTACCACTTTTAAATTTCTCCCTCAGGCAGCTGCGCTGCCTTCGTTCTACTCCTCCTGCCTCAGATAGCTTCGCTGCCTTCATTTTTCTGCTTCTTCTTGTCTCCCTGCCTCAGGCAGCTTCGCTGCCTTTGTTCTCCCATTTTTATTTGTCTCCCTCCTTCGTTCTTCTCCTTCTCCTCCTGCCTCAGACAGCTTCTCTGCCTTCGCTCACAAATAGTTCTCCTTCCTTTCTATGGATCAGATAGCTTCGCTGCCTTTGTTTTTCTCCTTTTTCTCTTCTCTCGGCTCAGGTACTCCTGAGTCAGGCAGCTTCGCTGCCTTCGTTACCATACTTTTTTCAAATCTTCGTTTCCATACTACTCCTTTCGCCTCCTTTTCCATTCTCATCCTCTTCCCTTACTCAGCTTCGCTGCGTTCGTTATTCCTCTTTTCTTTTCGCTGTCTTTTTTCATGATCTTCATTCACTGAATTAGTTTGATTTTTCTCTTCTCCCTGTCTCGGGAAGCTTCAATACTTCTCTTTCCCTACTCGTCTTCTCCTTGTCTCAGACAGCTTCGCTGCCTCTGTTTTTAAACTCCTCTCTGGATTCGCTGCCTTCATTTCCTACCCCTTCTCTTTTCTGAGGCTCAGGCAGCTTTCTTGCCTTATTTCCCTAATTGTTCTCTGATCCCTCCTCCACGCAGCTCAGGCAGCTTCGCTGCCTTTAATACTACAATCTCTTATTTTCCTGGCTCGAAAGGCTTTGCTGCTTGGTCCCCATATAACCCTCCCTTTGTTTCTGACATATACACTCCGCTGTCTTCATTCCACCTCCCATTCTTCCTCTCCTCCTTCGTTCAGGTAGCTTCTTCGCTTTTATCCCACTCTTTCATCAAAATGAATAACTTGGATCTTTTACCAAAAAAAGATAACAAGAGAAAAACAAATAACTCAGCTCATATCTGAAACTTGAAAACCGCTAAAGCATGCACAAAATTTGATTTAACTCCTGAAAAATCTCGAGAAAATTCGATTACCTTTCTGGTTCGCTGAGTTTATAGAAATGAATGACTTAAATTCTAATTAGTTGGTGAAACTGGAACACACGACCAGTTTCATTTGATCACTCACATCGAGAAGAATTAAACTAACGAATAAGAGTTTCACAAAATCGTATACAAATAAATTTCCGAGAAAAGTTCTCTAAACTAATCAAGTTTATTTTTGCTCTTTTAACCAATGATAATGTGTTCTCCTACCTTTTTAAACTTTTCTATCATGCCACCGGAGTCTCTGTTAGAAAATTCTCCCGCTTTCAGCTGGCCTATGTGTTCTTCTCGCAAGCATAAAATTCCTGGTACCATTAATATCAAAAACTTATTTATGAATTAATTAAACGTGATAAGATTGAGAAAAAAAACAAGTTATGATAAGGAAAGTAAATTCATGTGAAAAATACTAACAAATACTTTTCATAAAAAAAAGATAATGGATACCAGGAACATTTGAAATTGTGCATCACAGACCAATTGGCAAGCCTCTAGTAGACCAAGTTTCTGAAAACACACAAGGTTTTTTCAATAATTCATTATATCCCGAAAACCCTTACTCAAAACGAAAAAATTAGAAAACACCCCAATAGAGTTGCCCCCTTAAAGTCGAAAAGAGCCAAAATGATACATGAGAAAGAGTTCTTTAATGAGACAAAGTGTTTTTTTTTCTCCAACCTCAGAAAAAATTTTTTATAGCGAGCGTTACAAAAAAGGTAAATATATAAGTAAGAAACTCTATAACATTGCACAAATATTCTCTTCCTTTTAAAACAAGCTTACCCTGTAATTTTATAAAAAGAAAAAAAACAATTCTGAGAATAAAGTTTTGGAAATGATGTAGAGAGGAATCTTACCTATGATAGAAAATAACATGATAGAAAATTGAAGCATTAAAAAATGTTTTTGTCTTTTTTCTGTGTTCTGAAAAGGGGCCGGAGAATATTATAAGCAAGTTTACTGGAAAGCACTAATATCTTCGATCGAGAGTGATCGTCTCAACTGCCTTCTTGTAAAAAAATCAAATCTGCCCAAATTGAAGATAGAGTCATGGAATGATAAGAAATGAACTCATATTGAAACAAATCATCCTAAACAAATCAAAGAACAATCATCCTGTAACAACTTACGAGATTGGTTCACAGAAAACTGTGTAAAATGGTATCAAAGTTATTTAAGGGCTCAGACTAATTATTGGAAACAGCTCAGTTTATACTCGTTGGGTGAACCAATTAAGAATTTTCGGATTCTCCATGTTCGATTACCAAATAGGAGAACGAAAAAGTCCCGAAAAACTTCAAAAAACCTTCTTTAAAATTATGTAAACTTGATTCTCTCGAGAATTGAGTCACATTGATCACCAAATGCGGTCAGATTTTCCTGGTAAAAACCACTACGAAACTCAAAACTGGAACTTGAAACTTTTACCATTGAATTCCCTACACTCGAAACTATTAAAAGAGATATAGTCACCTCGAAAAATATGAAAAACCTTTAAGAACAATTGAATAATTTGACAAAAAACTCTTCAAAAAACAAAGTTCAACTGAAATAGTGTCAAGAAAATGATTATATCTCGGTTCAAACTGAGAATCACGAAACCAGACCCAATTTTTCAGAATCAGCTTACCAAGGAGCACCTTACATGACAAAATCATCTCTTATGGTTCCCATGTGGCGAATTGCATTGACAAAAACCTTATTGATTGTTAAAGATACAATTTAGGGAATCTTCCCTTCGACTTTGCCTGCCACGCGGTATTTCAGAAGTTTCTTTATTGGCTCAAGAAACACGAAGAAATTACGAGAAAGAAACCTATTAAGAAACAACACACAAAGAAACCAGAATAAGTTAACTAACTGAGTTAAAGTGAATAACTGAGTTTAACGGACTGAGCTAAACTAAATAACTAAATGAGTTAAAGAACTAACAACAATTTGTAGGCTGCCGTGAAGAGGGAGAACTGACGTTTTGATATGCTCACTTGAGCAGAAAATCTCCGAGCAAAAGGAATATACTAAGGAAAGAAGAAAGCACTGGCCTAAAATTACGCAACTACTCAAATATTTAGAAACTACAGTAAGATTAATTTCGTTACGAGTTCACCAAATTATTCGAAACAAGGTAGCTCTAGCTACACTGGGGCCGCGGAGATTACGGCATGGAAATAGCCGGGTTGTTGTTACACGCCGCGCCGTGGTGACTTCCACCACAGAATGGGCATCTAGACGAGTTGCATGGGCGCGCCCCATGCAGGAAGCACAAGCATGTGCAGCACCTCCCAGAGTTTCTGATGATGTTCATCCGGACCTGGAGGGATTTGACTGCCCTGTACCCTAAAGCTAGGTGTGCATCGTCTCCGCAGAACAAGCAACCTGTTTTCTTTCGCTTGGGAGGTTGAATTTCAACCTTTGGCTTCGTACGGTTGAATGTGCGTTTGTGAGGCTGCCGATTAAACGGTACCGGTTCACGTGCTGCCTTGGGTACGGGCACCACTGCTAGCTGTTCGTGAGTCCGGACAGTCTGTCCGGGATCCTCTGCTAGGCGCAGCAGAATGCGGTCTACCTTGCTAGACAAACTGTCCAAAGTTGCTTGAAATGTCTCCAGTATTGTGCCAATGTCGAGTCTCTCGAAAGGAGGGGCCTCCTGGAAGAATACCCAATAGTTCCCAAGGCTGAACCAAGAAAATGGATACTCCTAAGCCAGAGAAACCTCTGTATCGAATTATAAAAGCAGAGTCACACAAAGTCCTATGACTATCGGACCACTTGCCAGCTCTTTCGGAAAACTCCCTTTTTTCGCGGGTTGGGTATTCAGTTCCACTGTTTGTCTCCTTCGCAACATTTACTGCTTGCTTTGGATAAGACCGAGCCTTCTGTGAAGAGTGACCGTCCATTTCCATCACGAAAATTTCTTCTTTGACCATGAACTCGGCCTTCTCGAGAATACTCTTGACACTCACTGACTCAGAATTGTACACATGGCGAAACAAATTGTTTCGTATACACAATGGGAACTTTTTGAGTAACACTTGTTGCAAGACAATGTCATCTTGGATGGATGACTGCAGCTTGCCGAGTCTTGTGACAATTGCCTTTAGACTCAATATCATGTGTAACTGGTCATGCCAAGCTTCGCTTAATGCGGTGACACTCTCGAGTTGACTTACTATTGCTCTTTCGTCACCCCTCTTACTTTCAAAGCAGTCTTTGACCAATGCTATCGCATCATTGTATGCAGCTGATGTTGTAGGGAACTGATTCAGGGTCAACTTTGCTGTACCCTTCAGAGATTGTCTCAAGAAGGCCATTTTTTCCACTCTTGATATGTCTTCTTTTGAATGAATCAGCTCATCAAACTGCTCCCACCACACTGCGAATTCTCCTGGCTTACCGTGAAACTCAGGTAAGACAGGTGCAGGTAGCTGAGGAAGGCGTGGTCTGCTTTCCAAAATTCCATTTGGAGGTGACTGATATGTCATCGTTGGCAGAACTCTTGTCTCTGCAAGTTCTACCCCTGCTTGCGCTAATGACTGAATACCCGCACTTTCTGTTCGAAAAGAGCTTTGTTCTGACAAGGGCTTGGTTCCAATAGCTTGCACAGGTAAGGTACGGCTGCTAGAATTTTTGCTTTCTTCATAGTCTTCTATGAATAATTCCAACTTGGCTTGAGCTATTTCTACGGTTTTCTTCACTTTCGGAATGTTTCTGTTTACTGAGTCTTCTTTGACCCAAGCGTTGAATTCTGATTCTTTCAACAATCTTTCTTGCTTCGCTGCAATTTTGCTGATCGCTTTCTGCCAATCTTCAATTGACTTGCGAAAGTACTTCTCTTCCAATGACAACAAGCGCTTTTTTTCCTTTGCCTGACGTAATGCGGCAAAAATGTCACCGTGTTGTTCATCGAGAAATTGCGAAACAGAGACTAGGCAAGCTTGCAAGTCACTTGACAGCGCGCTAGCTGTGTCTTGTTCCATTGAAGACACACAGAAACTATCTTCGTGTTCTACCATGACAGCCGATGCACCATAAAGATACAATTTAGGGAATCTTCCCTTCGACTTTGCCTGCCACGCGGTATTTCAGAAGTTTCTTTATTGGCTCAAGAAACACGAAGAAATTACGAGAAAGAAACCTATTAAGAAACAACACACAAAGAAACCAGAATAAGTTAACTAACTGAGTTAAAGTGAATAACTGAGTTTAACGGACTGAGCTAAACTAAATAACTAAATGAGTTAAATAACTAACAACAATTTGTAGGCTGCCGTGAAGAGGGAGAACTGACGTTTTGATATGCTCACTTGAGCAGAAAATCTCCGAGCAAAAGGAATATACTAAGGAAAGAAGAAAGCACTGGCCTAAAATTACGCAACTACTCAAATATTTAGAAACTACAGTAAGATTAATTTCGTTACGAGTTCACCAAATTATTCGAAACAAGGTAGCTCTAGCTACAATTGTACTCACCTTGTAACCCTATTAGATATTCACAACATAATACGCAAGATGCAGCCTAAAATTAACAATTCGCCTGATTGTATTCCTAACCGTCAAGATTCCCTAACCATTCCACTATCAATAATTTTTACTAATCGCATTAACACTGGATACTATCCCTCGAAATGGAGAGAAGGGATCATCATACCCATTCATAAAAAAGGTAGTAGCTCGAATGTTGACAATTTTAGGCCCATAACTCTCGTTTGTTCAATGTCCAAGTTATTTGAAAAACTTATGCATGACATCATTTACAATTACTTGGAAGACAATAAGCTGTTGAATTGTTGCCAATCAGGGTTCAGACGAAAACGTTCTACAGTTACCTCTCTAGTACAAGCTCACAGTCTATACCTTACACTCACAGCACGAAAGAAGCCATTTGACATATGTCTGAAAGACTTCTCAAAAGCCTTTGATTGTATTAACCATAGATTTCTAATGCACAAACTAGCAACATTAGGTATTAACTCCTCCTTTCTTAGATTAATCGGATCGTTTCTTACTAACAGAACATGTCGAGTACGAGCCGGCTCTTCTTTATCTGAAAGTAGGTCTTACCCTTGCGGTGTTCCCCAAGGAAGTCCCTAGGGCCCTTGTTCTTCTCGATGTTGATTAACGATATTGTAGATGTAATACCCATAGGCGTCCATTGTTTTCTTTATGCTGACGATGTCAAGTTATTCTCAGAATGTCCTCTCCTACTGCAAAGTGCTATTAACGCAATCGCTGACTATGCTCTCAATTGGTCGCTCACTATCTCCGTTACTAAATGCTTTGTCACTAATGTGGACCTCTTAACAACAATTCTACTTACTTTATTTATGACTTCATACTACCATCATCCGACATCGTCAAAGATCTAGGCATATTATTCAACCAGAACCTCAATTTTTCTAATCACATGAAATTAACCATCGAGAAATCTACGAATTGCATGAATCTTATTCTACGAGCTTTCAAAACTTGCTCATTGTCAGTATTATTAAGAGCTTACAAGTCGTATATTCTACCCCTGTTAGAATATGGATGTGAAATATGGTCTCCTGTCTCCATTGGCCTCGTTAATGCCCTTGAACGGGTTCAGAGAGCTTTCACACGTCGCTTACTAATGAGATCCGGTCTAAGTAACTTGAGCTATACTAATCGGCTTGCTATACTCAACCTTTCTACATTAGAATACAGGAGATCAATCGCTGACCTATGTTTTATTCATAAATGTATTCATCGTAACATTGATATCGATTACTCTTTTCTGTTCATTGTTCGTCCATCTCCCTATCAGAGTCGATCTTCACACTCTTTAAAAATTATTCTTCCTTTTAACTCGAAGCATTCTAACACCACGTGCGCCTCTCGAGTAATTGAAATTTGGAATAATTTGCCTGTTAACATTGTAACATTAACTTCATCTAACACGTTCAAAAAAGCTATTTCAAGTTTGCCTGCGGAAATTGTCGTTCCCAGATCAGTTATGCAAATAGAGCATCAAGTTAACAGATTTACTCTTTTCTGTGAATATTTTCTTATTTTCATGTTTTCGGTTCTGACCATTGTACTGAACTACTGTTTTCTTTTAAACACTGATCCCACATCCGTGGCAGTCATCCATTGTCATAACTTCTACATGTACAACTGGAATAAAGAATTGAATTGAATTGAAGTGAATTGAGAAACCTTTGTTTTTGGTAATTTTTTGCGAGAGATCATGTAAAGCCACATAAAGTGAGAGACTCCAGAGAAAAAAGTGTGTCAGAGGAAAAGTTCCTCACTAGTCTAAATAGAGAGGAATTGAAATTTGGAAAAAAACAGATTGTCACTTCAAAAAAAATTTGAGGAAATTGTGTGAAAAAATACAGCAGTTCAAATACACTAAAAACATAAACCCCCCTAAATAAAGTGCTGCCCCCCTCAAGTAAAGTGCGTTCCCCAAGTAAAAGTCTGCCTAATACTCAATAATATCATTGAAACACAATCTAAAACATAAAACTTCAATTTGAATACATCAATAACTTTTATATCATAAATGTGCTCCCTTATGGGCATACCCTGCGTCCTGTCTTGCAGACATTGGCACGATGCCTTTTTTTACATTTTTTGATACGGTCTTGCCGTACGGCCTCGTTAGCGTAAACTTTTACTGAGCCTAAGCGTTTTTAATGTAATATAAATTTTGTATGTAAAAAATCATTTTTAATGTAAAACCGGAGTCCCTGATGCTCAAAATGATCACCTCTGAAGAAAATTTTCCGTAGCGTTTAATTTTTCGTCTAGTATTCGAATGTCGGCAAGACAAGACGCAGGGTATGCCCATCAGGGAATAAGAGCCCATAAATGAGATGATACAACAATTTTCGAATAAATTGCCTTCATTAAATGAAATAAAAACCATTTAAAACTTTTTTGTTAATTTTTACCTATTCTTTTTTTTGTTCTTTTTTTATCTATTCTCTTTTTTGTTCTTTTTCTATTTTTTATCTATATAGTATTTTCAGTTATCACACTAACAATAAGTAGATCTTTTAAATTGAATAGATTATTTAGTCCCTTTACAATTGAACAGACAAACAAAAACATTCGTTTACACAATCTCTCCCGCGAATCAAATGTAATCTTTCAAACTTGTACATCAGTATTTATCAATATTGAACTTCATTCTTCCTTAAATTAATTATGTTTTTTACTGGTTTTTTTTTCTTCTTAACTTTTCTTGGCACAATTTTACTAAGCGGGCCGCACTTTACTCGGGGAAGCTTTTGTTTTTTTAATGGGTTCAAAAGGCTCTTATTCCCTGGTGAGCATACCCTAAGTCTTGTCTTCGAGACAATGGAATACTAGACGAAAAATTGGCTTTAAACGCTACGGTTTTGAAAATTTTCTTCATAGGTGATCATTTTGAGCAACACTGATTCCGGTTCTCTAAAAAAATTTTACAAAACAAAATTTTTTACCTAAGTCTAAGCGAAAAAATCAGTGAAAAGTGACCTGTTTTCAAGTAAAATGCACCCCGTCCCCGAGTAAAGTGTGGCCCCCTAACTAACAAAGTGACAATTTCTCCAACGGAAATACTTTTTCATCAGTCGCTTACTCTACATCTCTATTACCATACTTCTAAAATATTTTATTTGGCTCAACTCGGAACTTAGGTGTGGTCTGCATCTCAAACCTTTGACAAGATGCCAGAAACTGAAAACGCGCAAATATCGTCTTTCATAAGGTCTCGTTCCTAAGCCGTACGGCCTCGCTAGCAAAACCTTTGCCTAAGCCTAAACATAAAATATGAAAAGTACCTGAAAAACTTTTATTCCTAAGTTTGTGATTCAATTGTAACGCTGACTTGTAAAAAGCTTTCTGAATTATTTCATCAACAAAATAGCAGAAAGTCTTAAGAGAGTGTGAGGTGACAAGCAGAGTAAAATAAGGGTTTAGATATCACGAAAAGAAAGCAGAGAATCACATAAAACTCTGCAGTCTGACGCTGCACCACATCTAGGTTCCGAGCAGACCCAATCAGTTCTTTAGGCGCTACTGTATGTAGTTTAACTGGTAAGAATTAACAGCCAAACTACGCTTCTAAACTTCTTTTGGCACTTTTTTACTTATCTGGTCTGGAGAAACGTACCAATGAACGAGGGGAGAGCGAGTATCTCTCATTTTCCTTTCTCATCCCTCTCTCCCTCTCTCTCTCACCATATTACTGTATCATTACATCTCTCGCCGCAGAGAAAGAGAGACGTCTTCTCTCTGCGGCGAGAGACGAGAGGGAAGGTGATTGAATATCTGTTCATGTCATTGACTATCTAGGTCAAATCTCTCTTTTCCTCTGCCATGAAGCACAGTCTCGCCTTCGATGGCGCTACAGCCCACAATTTCACACCATCGCAAGGGACCGGTTCATCCTCACCGGTATCGAGCGCGTCCTCAGGTGGCGGATAGAGGGATGTCTCTTTGCACAAGTGCATTGGAGATAGCGGGCTTGCCCGTCGCGGATCAAAATTGGATAGTATAGTTCGTCAAAGGAGGGCGATGCCGGACTGGCCTGGGCATGCCACTGGATAAATCATCAGCCGATACTCCCCTATACTCTGTAATGGCGTGTCGAGGCGCCAGTAAAATAGCCTCTTGCCCTTCTCCGGTTAACGAATGGGTCTCGCGAAGAGGATCGCCGACTGCGGTGCGAGTGTAGACGGAGAAAATTTTTCCGGACTCAAAAGGATCCTCACCAAACTATCCCAAAGGACTCCCCTCGACAGGCCCTATGGGCAAAAACAACAACAGCATGAAGCACAGTGCTCAATTGGACTCTCTCGCCGCAGACATAAAGACATAGCTGTCTGTGATCAGCCATTCTTTCGCTTTTTGCGAGTGTTTAAATACATACACGTTGATCTCTCAAACTCAGAAAGACAAGGCATTATTCATGAAAACTCCCTTCCGCTCTTTTCTTCTTAGGGCCATTTTCCCCCCTTTAGGGCCCCCTTTCCTCCTCCCCCTCTCCCCCCCTAGGGCCCCATTTCCCCTTCCCCCCTTTTCTTAGGTAGGGCCCTCTTTTTTCCCCCTTTTCCCTTTAGGTCCCCCCTTCCAAAGTCCTGCTTAGGTAAACCCCCTCCCCTCCCCTCTTTCCTTTCCGCAATTTCTCATATTATCTCTCTCTCTCGCCATATCACTGTTTCACGATTAGAATCTCAAGCCGCAGAATTTCTAGCCTGTTTTGGTTGTTTATTTCATATTATTCAATAACTAACGCCATCACTGTGTTTGGCCGCCTCTCGCGTCTTATAATCTCTCGCCGCAGAGAAAAATTGAAAAAAGTTCTCTGTTTGTGTGATTGCTTATCTAGGTCAAATCTGTCTTTTTCTCTGGAGGACGCAGGCCCCGCTTCCTCGCGCTTTTTTTGTCTTCAGACCAGATAAGTGAAAAAGTACCCTTCTTTTTACGTGTTTTTGGACTTTACGTGACCTCAGAAAGCGACGGAGGATTTCAGTTTTTTTCAAACAAATTGTGTCTCCTCCAAACCTAGGTGTGGTGCAGCGTCGGACAGTGCAGAGTCGCTTGCTGTCTCTACGTAATATCTTAACTCGGCTCTGCTTGGAACCTAGTTTTACGCTGTACCACACCTAGATTTCGAGCACAGTCTTATTTTTTAATTTATTCGCTTTATTGTCAATGTCATAGACATGAAGCGTCATAATTCATCACAATTCTATTATTTATGACATTCCTGATAAAGTACGAGCGAGAACGTTGAACGTAGGGATGAGAGAATGTAGAATATGGTTTGGGCGATACGGTCTCAAGGTGTCCAAATCCTGCTAGAGACAGCTCAAACACGCAGATGAGTGGAGGAAGAAGAGTGCGGGTAGAGAAACAACCGCTTTTTACTGTCAGAATAGGAGCAGAACTCGTGAATTGAGAGCGCTCAGACTGATAGTCTTGGTCTATACCGATTAAGCCATAGCGGGCTCTTTTTATATTATAAATATGTATTCAATCTCATTTTTTTAACTAACAGCATTCATAAAGAACTATTTAAGTTTTTGCTGTATTTTGAAACTTTTTTTTAGTTTTCCGTGTATGTTTTTTACATTTAAAACATAACCTCCTTTGTACTCTCTGGGAAATCAGTGATGAACCGAGGGAGCAGTCTATCTTAGCAAGGGCAAAACAGTATCCGATTACTGTATTAAGATTCATAGGGCTTCCTATCAGTTTCTCTTCAAGGTGAGTCTACAGTTCATAAAGAACCTTTCATTGCAATGAACGCAGAAGACGGAAGCAATTACTGCTTAGACAACACTCCGTACTCGTTTGAACAAAATCTCGGCCAGGGAAGCTATGGATTCGTCTGTAAAGCGATCGATAAGGTCATTTACTATTTTTCATAAACTTTAGGAGGTTCCAAAGAGATTATTAATTTGCAGAGAGAGTCTGCAGACGATGCAGGCCATCGTAGAAACTTGAAATAGGACGAGAAACCGCTTAAGAACTTTGTTCAGTTGAAAAGAGAATGAATCATGTGGTTTACGTGGAATTAGTCAATCCAAAAAATTTTTTGGGAACGGAAGCTTAAAGAGCAAAGAAAACGACCTTCTTGATTCTACTTGTGCATAGGTTTTCCATGATTTCTCGAGTCGAGTTTTCTCGTGTTATCATTATTGTTATAAGTTTGAAGAAACAGGAATTCGTCTGTCAAAGTTTCCATAGTGACTTCTCTAAGAAATAAGAACGAGAATCCATAACTGATCTTCATATTCAAATCAGAAGTTTTTGAATATTCAGTCAAAAAAGATTTCATGTTTCGTATTATCAGAACAGGAATATAATTACAAACCTGTTTTGTACATCGATTATATTTGTCTTGAAAATATTTTATCTGAATCACTCGTTATCTTGTTCCAATGAATGAATTTTAATTATACTTTATGTAAACAAAATTTTTGTCTGTAAAACAGTAATGCTCACAACGAAAAACTCGATTTCATTTGTGGTGAAGAAAATCTTTTGAAATCCGTTTATTGGAACAGAATTACGAGCGATTCAATAAAAATTTCTATCTGAGACAAATAAAATTTATGTATAAAACAGCTGCTTTGTGATAAGAGTTTCCGTTTTGATCAGGGGTTAAATGGTTACCGGATCAGCTATGTTGGCGCATACATGTTCGTGCCGAGAATGATCTACATTCTCTTCTCCCGTTCTGTTTCACTTTTTCTCTACTTATCTTTTTCACTATTTTGCCTTTCCGCATTCCTTTTTCCATTCGCTTGGCGCGTACAAACATGCCTTAGACCGGCCTCGTTTAACGCCTGGTTCTGATAATACAAAACAGAAAATTGGAGACATTTCTGATTTGAATCAGAGGCTCATAAACGAATTTTCGTTCTTATTTTTAAGAGAAGTCACCACGGAACCATGGAAAGACGCATTGAATGCCAAGAAAGTTGGCTTAAACCAGACTGAAACATTAGAATCGTCGGATGTTCGTCCTGCTCATACGTATGAGAATGATGAAAGGCTGTGAGCAGTTTGATGAAACAACCGCTCGGACAAATGCTCGTATACAGGGCGGAATCGAACTCAGCCAAAAATTTCTCTTATACATTGTAAACAAGGATTTACTTACTACGCCGACTAGGATAAATGACTTCAAATGAAACATTAATTTCTCGCTTCTTCTTTTTACAACTTAAAGTTGAGTGAGAAAAGTTTTACTTCGGAAAGGAGCGAATAATCTACTTTTAGCTCAGAGGTTTAGCCGTTTTTTCTGACCTTTTTCTCTGTTTTTTGTCTTAGGCAGAGGCTATGGTTAAGCTATCAAAGTCGTAAGGATCAGGAATGAGACCTTACGGAAATATAAAGCATCATATTACTATTCAAACCAGCCTCAAAGACTTGTGTGTGCACTCTCTTTATAACATATATAGCCCTTTATAACTCTTTACAGAAAGTAGAGCGTCTTCTCGTTTCTTTCCATTTGATCCGCGACCCATCTTCAATATATATTTTCTCCTATTTTTCTTTACAAAAACAGTCTTTGCCTTTTTGTGAAGAGAGCGTAAAAAAACTTCTGGGAATTGTTTAACTAAAATCAAAATGTAATTCATGAGCTTCTTGGTTAGAGTGAAAGATTTGCTGCAGAGAACTGGGAAGGGGGTGGCAATTAAGAAGATTCCCAGCAAAAACCTCGTTCGAAAGGGCGTCAAAAAAAGTATGCGTGAGGTTAGATTTAACCATTTATGTAATCGAAAGTGTGAAGTAGAGAGGACGTAAACATTCGACAAAACTGGGCAGTAAGGCTAGTGTAGATCAGTCGAAATTTCCAAATAAGCTTAATGTTCAGTTGTTCAATAGTAGCAATTCATTAATTTCTTATTCGCTGCATTATTCAAAATCATATGTTAATGTAAACCTTGATAATTTTTGATTTTCTCTCCGTCCCTGTAGCTCTCTTTTTCTCTCTCTCTCTCTCTCTCTCTCTCTCTCTCTCTCTATCTCGCTCTCTCTCTCTCTTTTTTCATCTATCTCTTTTCTTTCTCCAGTTTCTTGTCGCTCCAATAATTTTTCGAACATACATACATACATATAACATCAATAAACATTCTGGAGCTATTCGTTGAACTGTGCAGTAGATTCAGTTGGACGGTATCCCGGTACTTGGCACTTCTCCAGTTTTGGTCAAACTAAAGCTTAAAAATTTCAAGGTTTTACGATTTTTTAACAGCCGCTTACCCGAAACGTGACCAAAGTTGATTGTTGAGGTGCGAATTCTCCGACTAGTTGAACATGAAAACATCGTCAAAGTGAGTGACGCATTCATGGAATCAGGCAACCAGCCTAACGTAAGACATTGTATTTCAGATAGGCAATTTTCTTACCTTATTTTATCGAATAAGAGTCAGCTCCGAACCTTTTGAGCTTTGAAAACTCTTCTTATAAAAGTATTTTCCTTGCAGTTTTGTCTGTGATGTGTTATAAGACAGGTTAAGACATTGTGATACTCATTTTCGTGATTACAGTTCCCAATCCACTAGCTCTGTATGCACTTTTACAGTAACCGTGTGATTTCTATATGGTCATGACTCTGATGATTGCCATCTCTATAATGACTTTTACAGTCATCGCGGGATTTCTATATGGTCATGACTCTAATGGAGCGCCATCTCTAAAATGACTTTTACAGTCACCGCGTGATTTCTATATGGTCATGCCTCTGATGGAGCGCCATCTCTATAATGACTTTTAAAGTCACGCGTGATTTCCATATGGTCATGACTCTGATGGATCGCCATCTCTATAATGACTTTTACAGTCACTGCGTGATTTCTATGTGGTCATGATTCTGATGGAGCGCCATCTCTATAATTAATAGTTTATCGCATTGAGTTCATTCATCAACATAAAGGCATATGTGGAATGAGTACACAAGCGTGACACTTTAACAACTAAAGTGAGAAAATAATTTTTCGAAAGAAGAAAAAGTTACTGAAACAGTGGAAGAAGAGAAAAAAACAATTCATGGACCGGGTATTTTATATTTAGAATAGCTATAGTTCTGAAATCATGACTCTAAAAGAGATAATGATTTTTACAGTCACCGCGTGATTTCTATATGGTCATGACTCTGATGGAGCGCCATCTCTATAATGACTTTTACAGTCACTCCGTGATTTCTATATGGTCATTACTCTGATGGATCGCCATCTCTATAATGACTTTTACAGTCACTGCGTGATTTCTATGTGGTCATGATTCTGATGGAGCGCCATCTCTATAATTAATAGTTTATCGCATTGAGTTCATTCATCAACATAAAGGCATATGTGGAATGAGTACACAAGCGTGACACTTTAACAACTAAAGTGAGAAAATAATTTTTCGAAAGAAGAAAAAGTTACTGAAACAGTGGAAGAAGAGAAAAAAACAATTCATGGACCGGGTATTTTATATTTAGAATAGCTATAGTTCTGAAATCATGACTCTAAAAGAGATAATGATTTTTACAGTCACCGCGTGATTTCTATATGGTCATGACTCTGATGGAGCGCCATCTCTATGACTTTTACAGTCACTCCGTGATTTCTATATGGTCATTACTCTGATGGAGCGCCATCTCTATAATCAATTTCACAGTCACCGCGTGATTTCTATATGGTCATGACTCTGATGGAGCGCCACATCCATTATGACTTTCAAAGTCCCCGCGTGATTTCTAAATGGTCATGATTCTGATGGATCGCCATCTCTACAATGATTTTTACAGTCACTGCGTGATTTCTATATGGTCATGACTCTGATGGAGCGCCATCTCTATAATAACTTTTACAGTCACCGCGTGATTTATATATGGTCATGACTCTGATGGAGCGCCATCTCTATAGTAACTTTTACAGTCACCGCATGATTTATATATGGTCATGACTCTGATGGAGCGCCATCTCTATAATGACTTTTACAGTCATCGCATGATTTCTATATGGTCATGACTCTGATGGAGCGCCATCTCTATAATGACTTTTACAGTCACCGTGTGATTTATATATGGTCATGACTCTGATGGAGCGCCATCTCTATAATAACTTTTACAGTCAACGCGTGATTTATATATGGTCATGACTCTGATGGAGAGCAATCTCCACATTGTTATGCGCACGAATAAACTCGATTCTGAGCGTCACCGATGGATTCTCCTTCAAATTTTACTCGGACTTAAGGTTAGAGATGGATTTGTTTTATTGTTTGGCTCTTTATTTGAAAGCTTACCCCCTATTAAAGCTCGAGCGAACTCGCAGATCGTTCATCGCATTTCACCCTTGACTTCCGATCACATTTTTCAGCATTTACAGCTGTTAGCATACTGTTTTTCATGAAACAGTACTACGAATATTGCATATTAATGAAATATTATTTCTGAAAACCCTGTTGTCTAACCACCTATCATTGAACTTACTTTCGACTGCAGCGCATAATCCATAGTATTTGTATGCTTACAGTACCTGCACTCTGCGCGGATCATACACCGTGATCTGTCACCTTCTAATATTCTCCTGGACAAGCAATCTAACGTCCGCATCTGTGACTTTGGAATGGCGCGCAGCATTGAAAGCGTAGCCCGACCCGAAGATCTCACGGTTTTGTTCTTTGGATCCTCTAGTTCTCAATCTAAATTGATTTCCAGACTTGAAAACGTTAATTTAAAACTAGAATGATGCTTTGCAAGCGATGGTGTCTTATGGTAGCTCAGTCGGAAGTGCATCGCCTGGAAAAGCAAAGACTTAGATTTAGTTCTCACTCCAGTTTCTGTTGCGAGCATTGTCTCAAAGCTTTTAAAAAAAGAATACAATTTGTGTATGTACTATGGCTTGAGATAGCAGCTGACGTCACTCCTCTGGCTCATCAAGCGCCGGAGATGTTGCTCCTCATGCCATACGATGAGAAGTTGGTCTTTCCTGTCAAAAACATCGAAAAATTGGGGTGTACAGGGTACATCTTCCATCTCCAAACACAATTCCAACCACTTATTCAAGCTAGGGTTACATAAAGAAAGCTCTTTTGAGTATGCACTTTGAAATATCATTTTAAGCAAAAAAAATAGTTCTACCGATCAGCCGAGTAGTGATTACTCAATAAATTTTCATTTTTTCTGAACGATACCAAGAAAAGGTTTCAAGGCTTGAGCGATGTACCCTGTATATATAAGAGGCTGAGTTTCCCTAACTTGACTAAATCTGTTTCAACGTCCACCTTTATCTAGAACAAAGAAGATAAAAAATGTACATGAGTTTTAAGAGTCGGGTATACTGACAAAACCCAGTTCCACGCCCTAATGTGGAACTGTAGAATTTGTTATAATTATAGAAAATGTTCAAATGCAGTTCCCATAACCTATTACTACACCTCGCATGAAGCACTCTGCCTTCTAGTCTGTAAAAAGCAGCAATGTTTCTATTGAAGCGTGTAATGCCACCTTTTCAATTTTTTTCAATGTTCCAATAGACATGAGAGTTGAATATACTGATCTTTTATGTCAATCCTTGTTCTATCCAACAAGTTCTCAGAGTAGACATCTGGGCTGCGGGTTGCATCCTCGGAGAGATGATGAAGATGAAATCACTCTTCTTAGCCAAGGAGTGCACACCCGAAGCACAGCTTACTCTGCTGCTCTCTCAACTTGGCTCTCTCGACGAAACGGTGTGCCACTACTCTCTTGTCCTGCAGAAAATCCTTGACCTTTCAGCCAGGAATTTCTATGCAATCTTCATTAGAATATACCGTACTGCTGAATAATATTCCATCGATTAATGGAGTGAACAATGAATACGGGGAAAAGTTCATATAATATGAGCGATGAGCGTTATTTGCCATTGAACTTCCACAGCTCGAAATACCAGGGTTCGTGGTCTTCAGCTATTACAACAAACTGCCTTAGCAAGTGATGAAGAGAACCTGAGACTCCTACCCAGAGTGTGTTTCATTCACTTTATAGGAGTAGGTCCTCCGTCCATAGAGACGCTGCTCTTTTTTCGTTTTTGTGAAATTTCGATTTTTTCCGACAAATGAATTTATTCATATGTCCTAGGCACTGTTTGAAACTTGAATTTTCCATGTGAACAAGGAGTGAAAAAGAGAATTTCTTCTCCGTTCTTAACCTCTAGCTCGCTTTTCATTATTCCATACTCCTGGGCTCAGAAGATGGTCGCTTTTAGTTGTTTTTTTCTCCATCAAACGCCAGCAAAGGACTTCTGTTAAACTATTTAATCATTCTTCGAGGAAAATTATATCCTGTACTATATTTTTAGACAAATAAGCATCTCCGAGAAAAAGTTGTTTCTCTTAACCTCTCCGTCCACTCTATCTTCTATGGCTTCTCGATAAGAGCTCCCTGTGGATGCTGGAAGTGCCTGTATGTATAGAACCACATGTCCGATTCATTTTTTTCTCTGGAATTTCAAGAATTCGCTTAAATATAGCCCAGTTATAGCTTCTTCTTTTTGTACTAATTTTCTCTAACCTTAAAGAGCGTGTAAACGAAGAGAGCGTGTAAAAACTGAGTCTCTCTTCTCTCAAAATAGTTTTTTTTTTTCGGTAGAAGGGCCTAGAATGGCTTACTTCTTTGGTAGAAAAGCATAGAATGGCGAGGGCTTAACCTGGCGAGGTCTCCACCCGGCGAGGTCTCCACCCAGCGAGGGCTTTACCCTGGCGAAGGCTGCGCCCTTTAAAAAGGCTTCAACCCGGCGAGGACTCCCCCCTGGCGAAGGCTACGCCCGGCAAGAGACATAGCCTTCAATACTCAGATTTCAATATAGAGAAGTTAAAACCTGAAATACGCAAGGTGTCCTAAATTAGGCATCACTCTAAATCGGCTCATCAACGTCCAAAAATACATTTTTCAAAACCAGTAAACAGAAAAGATTTAAACTGCGGTTATAGGGTTTTCGAAAGCGGAGAAAATTTTTTAAAGTTATATTTTTATTATAACGGTTCAAACGGCTGTAATTGTAGAATGACAGGGGTGTAATAACGTTATACATCGCACTGTATAACTTTATTTCTGAGACCACTTTATTTTAATTTTTTGGAAGTTTTTAGAGGTCTTTTCTTCTTCATAGTTACGAAAACAGCATGAAGTAATCCTGAAACATTGCAGAAAATTTTTCAGCCAGAAAAAACTATTTTTATTGCACTTTTTTTTGAGCAGCCCTGGTCCTGTGACCTTTTTTAGTGTTTTATTTTTTTAGTTTTGCAACATAGTTACGAGTTTTGAAGGATGAAAGAGCATTTTTCAACATCAGATAAACCTGAGTTTGGAAAAGTAGCATATAAAAAAATGTTGTGATAATGAAAAGTTTTTCCATGCTGCCCTTGAAACTCCCGTGCTGATCATAATTTGAATAGCCTTCTGTGTGATGCATGACCTAGGAGAGTTGAGATGATGAATGCGATAAAGGCGCCCGACCCAATCGCGTGGATCCGAAAGATCGGTAAGCGGAGAGCTTCGCCGTGGAGTTCTCTCATCCCGGGACTGGAAGAGGAACAAGCTGAAATATTTTCACTGGTTATTTAGTATAACTTTCTTCTGAAAAGCATTTGTTTACATCAAACTTGATAGCGGTTCGATCTCTCTGTTGAGATACATATGCTGTATATAATCGGTGTACAGAAGCTTAGTTTTTACAAACTAGCAGGATCAAGAAATTTTTGTTCTCAAGGTACCGATTTCAGAGATAACGAGTTAGAATAAATGGAAGTGCATAGCTTTTCTGTGAATATGGCCCCTGGAGACTTTCGGCGCATCATATTTTTAAGAGTGAGATGAAGCCTTTAGGTTTGATATGAACTTCTAGATGCTGGAACTGTCTCCTCTGCGAAGAGCTTCAGCGGCGTCGCTAGTGATCCACAAATACTTTCGGCAGTTATATTCGGAAAAGCAAGCTCTGGAGGCTCTCCCGGGTCTCGCTGAAGAGGTTCTCTTCTCAAGTAATTTTGAATCAACCGAGTCTTACTGTTCATCAAACTCTTTTTAAGCCTACAAAGCCTATTACTCCCCAGAATTTTCTAGAAGTTCGATTGTGCTGTGGTGGTACGTCGAAATAAAATTTGTACCGATTTCAGTGATTTAGGTGGCTGCTGTGGAAGCTCTTCGAGCCGATGAGTTACGAGCTGCACTAGAGAGGGAAGTGGCGCTTTTTATACAGAAATGAGTCTTTCAACTGAAATGGCTTCTCTCCCTTGTGAATCTTCCTCGCACTTCCAACACAACAAGAAACGCCAGGCTTTGAATCCTTCAGCGGTACTCAACTACCGGAATGCCAAACGTCTACAAAGCTATCGCTTATTTCAGCTACGGGAATTAGGATGCTTGTCTGATGCTATACTCAGAATTTGCCTCTAACCATATGAGTGTACAGAGTAGCGCATAAAAACTGCAATAGATTTCTTCAGTTTTTAGAAATTATCCAATAGGTACCTACAACTTTTCTCGCCCGATCTCGATTTGTTGGAAGATCATTACTTGACAAAGAAATATTGAGTTCATTTGCAAGTCTCTCAAGAAACCTCTGCAGAATGAGTTGACGGAAATCGGCGAAAAACCCTACGATTTTCATTCGCACTAAAGTAAATCAAATTAAGTGATGTAGCCACGACTTATTAACTTTTCTCGACTAATTATTATTATATTGAAAATAAAACCATCTTGACTAATTATTATTATATTGAAACATTAAAAAAAAACTTGGAATTTTTCGCTCAAGAAATTGTATTATTAATTCGCAACAATGTTTTTATCTCGCTTGCAATGGATGGTTCTTTCCTGCCTTATTCTCACCTCAGTATTTGTCATAGCGTACAAGACATTTCATGTATCATTCTTAATTTTATCCTAATTTTTCTCAGTTCAATAAAGAGTCACATAATTTTTTTCCTTGATGAAACAACACAAGAGTTTATGATTCTGAGGATGAAAACTGACCAGCTAAGAAAATTTACATGCAAGTAGAAAGGGCTGGAAGAATATGCAGGTTATTTTCAAACAAATGTGGTTTTTTTCTTGAGGTAGTTAACAATCTGCACGTTTCTGAACAAGCGTATAATATGCGTAGGTTCGAAAGTCCTATATCAACAGTATACAAGGCAGCGAACCGATTCAAAAACGATTCAAAAAAAAAGAAAAAAGTAACGTTTTTAACTTGTGAAATTTTGCTGGCTCGGCAGACTCGACTCTTTCGGCTGTGCCGGACTGCAAAATATCAGCCGGACTGCAAATTTGGTTTTAGTGTGTTCAAACTCTGTATTTATCACACCATTTCTTAATTTTTTGACAAATTTAGTCATTGAATTGACAAAAAAATAATAATATGAGAAATTTGCTTATGCGGTCTCGCTATCCTAAGCCGTACGGCCTCGTTAGCGTAAACTTTGGGGGAAGGAAAGGGGGAGGTGGAGGGGAGGGCCTAGGGCCTAAGCAGGACTTTGGAAGGGGGGCCTAATGGGGAAAGGGGGAGGAAGAGGGCCTTACCTAAGCGAAAAAGGGGTGGGAAAATGGGGTCCTGGGGGGGACTAAAGGGGGGAAAGGGCCCTAAGAAGAAAAGGGAAATGGGAGTTTTCATGAATAAAATCTCTTTCTGAAATAAAAAAACGTTGAAAAAAATGAATTCAACAACATACGTAATGCGCAAAAATAAATCAACTTGAGAGAATCCAAACTTTCGCCGAACTACTCACAGCTTAGCATTTTTACCCCTACACTACAGTGCCTGTTAGAAATGATGAACAAAGTAAAAGATATTGCACCAATTGTTTTCAGCTCGTAAAATTCAGCCGAAAAAGCCGAAGCAAAAAAATTTCACAAGTACGTTTTTATAGTCTCAGAAGGTTTCGTTCTGCACATGTCAGAAAGAGAAAAATCAATTGGAAGCGCATTTCAAGAACAGATGGCAATGTATCTCGTTCTCAGCGTTCCTCAGGGTTGGATCGTCGAAAATCGCCTTAGGGTGCAAGAATAAAAGCATTCAGAGTTTCGTCAGCTTCTCATACGAAGTCTACGATGCAATGTTCTGATACATAGATGCGCAAGCACCGGACACTATAACTCTAGACTATAACTCTGACGCAGAAATAAGTTCTCTTCGGTGACATTCTTAAACTTTGAGAATGCTTGTATGCTATGGTGAGCAAGCTACTCCTTCCGCGTCGATTCATCGTCGAGAAAAGCAGCTCACCGGAATACGCCGTGGTCTGAGGCGGGGGTAGCTCCAGTGCTCCAAGAACAGATCGCAATGTATCTCGTTCTCAGCGTTCCTCAGGGTTGGATCGTCGAAAATCGCCTTAGGGTGCAACAATAAAAGCATTCAGAGTTTCGTCAGCTTCTCATACGAAGTCTACGATGCAATGTTCTGATACATAGATGCGCAAGCACCGGACACTATAACTCTAGACTATAACTCTGACGCAGAAATAAGTTCTCTTCGGTGGCATTCTTAAACTTTGAGAATGCTGGTACGCTATGGTGAGCAGGCTACTCCTTCCACGTCGATTCATCGTCGAGAAGAGCAGCTCACCGGAATACGCCGTGGTCTGAGGCGGGGGTAGCTCCAGTGAGCTGATACTCGTCGATGTAGAGCTCATCACTTATTTCTACTCTTCAAACATTCTGGAAAACGTTGTCTAGAATAATTACTTCGTAATGGGTTTGACCTTGTGTTTAGACTCTTGTCAGCTCCTAAACTGTTAATTAGTCAACCCTAATAACACACCCAACATCATTAGTTCAGTAGTTGTATTCAAACTCACGAGACCGTAACTTGGTGAACTTCCGTGCTTTTGAAATCCAAAGTGGGAGCTCTCAAGTCTCTTTTTTTTTTTAATTTTTCTTGGAAATCGGACGTAACTGACGTTTAAAAACAGTGTCTTCTAGCCTCTGAATACGAAAGGCGTATATCATTCTACAATACGAAAGGCGTATATCATTCTACAATACGAAAGGCGTATATCATTCTACAATACGAAAGGCGTATATCATTCTACATTAGTTCTGGAGAAAGTCATTATACTACAACGCATTGAAATAAAGGTATTTGGTCCAAGATTCTCGCTACCATTTTTACAAATTACAAAATTGTTTACAAAGCAAAAGGTGATACAATTTACAACATCTACTTTTTGCGCACTCTGTGCCAGCAAATTTCTGCGCAAAATAAAGCAAGAAAATATTCAAAAGGAAACAAATGCGTTTGATGTTCGTAATTTTAAAATCGTTTGCAAAAAAAGTTTTTAGTGTTGAGTATGATAAGCTTATCTACACTCTCCACAAAATTGCATTTCCGAACTGAAAGATAACTCTAACCAGTGCTGCTGGAACCTTTCAATGGTACAACTCTCACAAGATTCATAGGGCTTCTTATCAGTTCATATTCAAGGCGAGGCCGAAGTTCATAAAGAACCCCTCATTGCAATGA
Organism: Allodiplogaster pararmata; assembly: GCA_964056735.1. Classification (NCBI taxonomy): domain Eukaryota; kingdom Metazoa; phylum Nematoda; class Chromadorea; order Rhabditida; family Diplogasteridae; genus Allodiplogaster; species Allodiplogaster pararmata. Next base: position 34,803,629 of record OZ057404.1, on the reverse strand, counting down.
AGGCAGATGAAGGCAGACGCTCTTTCTGCTTAGCCAACACTTCGTACTCGTTTGAAAGCTTTCTCGGCGAGGGAAGCTGGGGAACGGTTTGCCGAGCCATCAATACAGTCAGTTTCTATTTTTCAACGCTTTTAGGATGTTCTAAAGAGATTCGTCTTCTGACGTGGAGAGTGTAAAGACGATGAAAGGAATCGTAGATATTTTAAACCTTACAAAAAAGCTCAAGAACTTTGTTCGTTAAAAAGAGAATGAATTGTGTGGTTTACGTGTAATTGTTAAATACAAAAGATTCTTTGGGGACGGAAGTTTGAAGAGCAAAGAAAACGGCCTTTTTGATTCTTTTTGTGCAAAGATTTTTCATGATTTATCGAGTCGAGTTTTCTCGTGTGATCATTATGAATACGGAATTTGAGGGTAGGGTAGGTTAACCCCGGGTAGGCCTACCCTGGGTAGCCTACCCTTACCCAAGGACTATCGAGTTTTCTCGTGTGATCATTATTGTTCGCCATGACTGGAGTGGTCGACTTTTCATCCGCTCTCTGCTCTATTCATTTTGTATAGTGGACAAGATGCAATCCGGCTTCAACGAGAAATTGGACACCTTGAAGCTTTGAAGCTGTATCGTCCTAGTCCCTCACCGCCCTCCCACACAATGCTACCCCCGGAGCAGGACCGACCAATCACTCGCAAGTTTTTTCCGTAATCAAGGTGGACCCCTTCGACCTCCTATGTTATCAACTTCTTAGACCTCATGTTTCCCCTCACATGCAATCCCCTCTTCCTTATTCCTTACCACGCATTTCCATGCGTAATAAACTCCAAAACTCATTACTGTTATAAGTTTGAAGAAACAGGAATTCGTCTGCCAAAGTTTCCATAGTGACTTCTCTCAGAAATAAGAACGAGAATCCGTTACTAATCATCATATTCAAATCAGAGTTTCTAAAAAAAATCGATGTAATGCTTTGTGTTATCAGAAAATGATATTTATCACACTTAAACAAACTGTTTTTACATCAAATTTATTTCTCTCGAAAAGATTTTTCTTTTCTTTTTTCTCAAATCACTTGTATTTTTACAATAAAAAATTTTTAAATACATTTTCCTTAATCGAAAAAATTTCTTAAAGTTAATAACAGTAAAGCTTGCACTAAAAATTCAATTAGTTTTTGAGTGAAGAAAATATAGTATTTGAATTCGTTTATTGGTACAAAATTACGATCGTTTCAATGAAAAATTATCTTTCAGTCAAATAAAATTTATGTTCAATAACGGTTTTTGTGATAAAAATTTCTGTTCTGATGATAAAAACAAAAAAATTAATTAAAATTGTAATGTTTTTTTAAAGTCATTTCTGTTCTGAATCTGAAGCTCAGTAACAGATTTTCGTTCTTATTTCTAAAAGAAGTCACCGCGGGAACACTTAAAGATGCATTGAGTACCGAGCAGTCGGCTTAAACCAGAATAACACATTAGATTCGTCGGAAGTTCGTCTTTCTGCTACGTATAAGGTTAAAAGGCTGTGCACAGTTTGTTAAAACAACCGCTCGGAAAAATGCTCGTCTACAGAGCGGAATCGAACCTAGCCGTTTTTCTCTTCACCAGAGTAAGCACAGAACCACTACGCCAGCTAGGATGCATCACTTGAATATCATTATTCTCTCTTTTCTTTGTTACATTAAGGATTTATGTTATGTGGTAAAAAATTTCATGTTCTCAGTTTCAACTTTAAGTTGGCGGAATGATCTATGGTTTAGCTCAAAGGTTTAGCCGTTTTCTAGTCTTTTTCTCAGTTTTTTTTCGCGTTTTAGGCAGAGGACATGTTTGATCTACTAAGGTCACGAGGATCAGGAATGTGACCTTATGGTAAAATCAGGCATAATCTTACTATTCAAAGCCTAATAGACTGAGTGATGTTAGCCTGTCTTATAGACGGAAACTCAATTCAATTCAATTCAATTCAATTCATTTATTCCATGCAAGAACAACAACTTGTAATACAATTATGAATGGTAGTTCCAATTAGCATGGACGCGTAGGATAGGGAGACAAAGAAAAAAAAACAATCATTCATTCAAAAGTGCTGAATGGCATTCAACTAATCCAAATATCATCTAAGAAAAAAAAATGATATGAAATAGCGTCTATAGTTATTTATAATCAGAAGATTGTGTCCTATACATATGTATGTAAATACAAATAATCGTCAATCTGTTACACTCGGACAAGGAAGCACAACTTCAAATGGAATTTTTTTAGTCTTGTCGCAAAACTTGAAGAACTTTCGATTACAACGATATCTTCCGGAAGGGAGTTCCATATTGCTATTGATCTAGAGACAAACGTAGACAACCTAGCCGGGTAAACGATAGGCAGACGAATTCTGAGAGAGTGCGCTTGTCTTGTATTATACTTGGGGGGAGATAAAATGTATAGAAAGGAAAAATCGAGAGAGCATTTGTTATGTAAACATTTGTGCAAAAAACATAGATCTCTGAATGCTCGACGATATTCTAATGACTCAGTTTTGAGCAGTTTCAATCTCTGAGAATAAGGCAGGCTTACATTACCACATCTATATAACAGCCTTCTAGTAAAATTACGTTGTACATATTCTAAATCATTGATGAGGTATTTCGTGGTAGGGGACCAAATTTCAGTCCCGTATTCGAGAATCGGTCTAACGTATACATTAAAAGCAAGCATGAGCATTTCGCATGATTTGGTCTTGAAAGCCTTCAGAATAAGGTTTGCAGTAGAAGAGGCTTTTTTACAAATCTTCTCAATATGAGAATTGAAACGGAAATCATGAGTTAACAAAATCCCTAAATCTTTAACCTGGTTGGTAACAATCAATGGAATATGGTTGATAGAGTAGGGGTGAAACACCGATTGCTTGCCTATATGAAGAACAGTACATTTAGAAGTTGATAGAGTAAGGTTCCACTGAGTGCACCACTCAAATATATTGTTGACTGCTGTTTGTAAGTCATCTGAATATAAGGGTACTTGAGCTAGCAGCTTAACATCATCGGCAAAAATACTGAAGCGAATAGTAGCAGGGATAACTTTCTTGATGTCGTCAATGAACAGTAAAAACAACAACGGGCCTATTGAAGAACCTTGAGGAACACCACTTAAAACTGAAGCTGGTACTGAGTTGATACCATCGATGATCACTGATTGTTTACGGGAGTTGAGGAAAGAAGAGATAAATTTAAGTGCTGGCCCTAAAATACCAAGTGAATTCAATTTAAACAATAGAAATCGAATATCTACAGAATCAAAAGCTTTTGAGATGTCTAGGAAAATTACATCAATATCAATACTTGAACTCAGAGAGTGGGTTATGAAGGAATATGATTCGGCTAAAGAAGTGATTGTCGATCGATTAGGTCGAAAACCGGCTTGAAAAGGGGAGAGCAATGAACGCTCTTCAAGATACTTTGAAATAGAATTAACAATAACTTTTTCCATTACTTTAGAAATCGAGCAGGTTAAAGAAATGGGTCTGTAATTTGATAAGATAGGAGGTCCTTTGTTTTTGAGCAGAGGCTTTACAATAGCAAACTTCCACATATCGGGTACGATTCCAGTCATTAAACAGTTGTTGAATAAAATACGCAGAGGTTTCAACAACGCAAATTTACATTTTTTGATAAAAATGTTCGGAATGGAATCGGGTGAGGTATTACATTTATTCTCTAACTTAGAAACAGCCTCGATTATCATTTGATCATCAATTATTTCAAGAGAAAAGTGTTGATCGAAGGGAGCTAAAATAGGGACAGGAAGAACATTCTGAGACGGTTCAGAGAAAGTTGATGAGAACTGAGAAGAAAACATTTCAGCTTTTATGGAAGGGTCCGTCACTACCGTTCCACTACTGTCATACAAAACATAGGAATCGTTTTGAGATTTAATACGATTTGTACAATACGAGAAAAACTGTTTACGGTTGCCTTTAACAATCAGAGAAGATTCCTTAGATGTTTCAAAATCATAAAGCTCAGAAGAAAAATTTCTTGATAGATTTTTACAATATTCGGAGTAAGGAGCAGTAATTGAAACTTTCTGAAGCTTATTGAATAAGCGTTGAATACGCGCTGGATATCTATAGGAGGACGAATTAGGAACAACAGTTGGCACAAAGCGATCGATAAGGTCACATAGTAGATCAACGATATAGTTGTAAGCTTGATTAGGGTCAAGAGATGATAATGCCAAGGTCCAATCATGACAGTAAATAAAGTACTCAATCATATGCCAGTTTGCCTCAGAATAAAGTTTTATAGGCTTGATTATGTCATCGAATACTTTGGAGGTAATACAATCGAAACAAATAGAATTATGATCGCACTGGGATGTGAAGGGAGCAATAACACTAGAAGAAGAGATAATCGGATGATTGCATAAAAGAAGATCAAGAATGTTCTGACTTCGAGTCGGCATCAGAATGTACTGAGTGAAATGGTTATCACAACAGTAATTAAGAAATTGAGTAGAAGAATAGCTCTTAGAACACGTCAACTTGTCCCAATCAATACAAGGCAAATTCAAATCACCAACGATTATGAGAGGGACATTGGAAATGGTATTTAAAGAGAAGTATGCTAATAACTCATTCATGATATCGTCTGGGGCACTGGGAGATCGATAAACACACATTAATCTAACCCGAGAAAAATATGAATTTTTGTCACTACATTGTAACTCAACTGTAATAGCTTCACATTCTGAAACTGACATCGACGAAGTTGCTACTGGACTGAGTCTAGATTGCACTAAAATTGCTACTCCGCCACCTCTGTTACTGATATTAGAGTTTCTATCAGAACGAAAAACAGAATATGGTTTATTTGAATGTAAAATGACATCAGGTTCACTATCGTGTAACCAAGTTTCTGAAAAGCAAATAGCATTGTATTGCGTTAAAGATAATAAATGATTAAGATCGTACAATTTATTCCGTATAGAGCGACAATTACTATAGTAAAAACTAAAATTTCCTCTAATACTATGTTGGCTATTCCGTGTTAGACTGTCGAAATATTCATATTCATATCTTTATTGCCAAAGGATAGCATGTTCAGTGTTATCACTAACATGGTGCCAGATAGGGTTTAGGGGTTTAGAGGAAACTTGCGAAGAGGTATTAGCAACTGTGGCGTTGCACTGAAGAGTCCCAATCAGACCGTTCATCTTTTTAACCTCATTTTTTCGAAAAGCCCTCTAAATCAGAGTCGAAGTAGAAGACCAGTACATTTTTTAGTAGACGAGAATAGTTGGGTCAAAGGAATCGTGAGGGAACTTGCTTGGAGAAGGGAAGAATGGAGAAGGGAAGAATGGAGAAGGGAAGAATGGAGAAGAAAAGAATAGAGAATATATGTACATATGTATAATTCTACATAAAGTAGAGCATACCTTTTTTTTCTCCCCATGTAAAACACGTTCCATTCCACTGTTATTTAATTGTTTCTATTCTTCTTTTTTTACGACAGACGTGTCAGCCTTTTTGGGAAAAGGCCGTTTTTCGCATGGGAAAAACTTCTGTGAAGTGTTTGGCTGAAAAACCAAAATGGAAACCATGCTCTTTTTGGATATAGTAAAAGACTTTTTTGCAGAGAACTGATGAGAGGGTGGCCATTAAGAAGATTCCTGGCCGTTTCCTCGTCCAAGAGCACGGCAAGAAATGTTTGCGTGAAGTTCGATTCAGCAGTTGATATAATTGTAAAGAGTGTGCAGTAGAGTGGACGTAAATCATCAACGATGCTCTGCAGTAAAGTCCAAATGAATCCAAGCAATAATCCAAATAAGCTCTATGCTCTATGCAGTGAGATTGATAGGGACAATTCATTGTCTTTTATTCGCTGCATTATATGTTAATAAAGATCTTGATGGTTTTTTTAGTTTCTCTCCGTCTCTCTCTCTCTTTATCTTTCTATCTATCTCTCTGTTCCTCTATTTTTTTAGTTTCTCTCCGTCTCTCTCTCTCTTTATCTTTCTATCTATCTCTCTGTTCCTCTATTTTTTTAGTTTCTCTCCGTCTCTCTCTCTCTTTATCTTTCTATCTATCTCTCTGTTCCTCTATTTTTTTAGTTTCTCTCCGTCTCTCTCTCTCTTTATCTTTCTATCTATCTCTCTGTTCCTCTATTTTTTTAGTTTCTCTCCGTCTCTCTCTCTCTCTTTATCTTTCTATCTATCTCTCTGTTCCTCTATTTTTTTAGTTTCTCTCCGTCTCTCTCTCTCTTTATCTTTCTATCTATCTCTCTGTTCCTCTATTTTTTCTTTCTTTATTTTCTGGTCGTTAGAAGAATTTTTTGATCTTACATATAACATCAATAATGATTATGGAGCATTTCGATGAACTGTGCTGTAGAGCTGCTGTGCTGTAGATGAACTGTGCTGTAGAGCTGCTGTGCTGTAGATGAACTGTGCTGTAGAGCTGCTGTGCTGTAGATGAACTGTGCTGTAGAGCTGCTCTCCACTAGTGATTCGAAACGGGCCTAGAATTGATTGTTGAGGTGCGAATTCTACGACTAGTTGACCATAATAACATCATCAAAGTAAGTGATGCATTCGGGGCACCAGGCAACCATCAAAACGTTAGTCATTTCATTTCAGATAGGCAATTTTCCCCCTTATCTACTCGAATCAGAATCACCTTCGAACTTTTTGGAGATAAGTGCACACTTTTCGTTGATGTATAAATTTTGCCATTATGTGATGTGTTATTAGACAGGTTAAGACATTGAATCTAAGTGATGACAGTTCTCAATCCACAAGCTGTGTATGGACTTTTCCAGTCACCGCGTGATTTCTATATGGTCATGACTCTGATGGAACACTCTCTCTTCCAACTTATCAAGATGGATGCTTTAGATTCTGGGCATCCTCGTGTTTTTCTCTATCAAATTTTAAGCGCACTCAAGGTTAGTAATGAATTTATTTTATTGTTTGGCCCTTCATTTAAATACTCACTCACTACTACTGAACCGAGAACGAACTCATTCTTCGTTCTTCGCAATTTACGATATTCCTCAACTTCTGACCACAGTTTTCAGCCTTTACAGCAGTTCGTATACTGTTTTTTTATCGTACAGTACTACGAATATTGCAAACCGTTGATATGTTGTTTCTGAAAACTCTTTTTTCTAACCACCTATTATTAAACATATTTTCGATTGCAGCACATAATCCATATTATTTGTATGCTCACAGTACCTGCACTCTGCGCGAATCATACACCGTGATCTGTCACCATACAACATACTCGTGAACAGCAACAGTCATCTCCGCATTTGTGACTTTGGAATGGCGCGCAGCATTGAAAGCATAGTCCGACCCGATGATCTCACGGTTTTGTTCTTTGTATAATCTAGTTCTCAATCCAACTTAAATTTCAGCCTTAAAACGTTCATTAAAAACTGGAATAAGGCTTTTTAACTTGACTGTGTACTTTGGTAGCTCATTTCCTAGAAAGTTGAAGACTCGGGTTGAGTTCACATACAATGCTTTGGTTTCTTCTGCGAATCTTGTCTCAAAACTGAATAAAAGAACACAACTCATGTATGTACTATGGCTTGAGATAGCAGCGCACGTCACTCCTCTTTGTTATCAAGCGCCAGAGATGTTGCTCCTCATGCCTTACAATGAGAAGTTGGTCTTTCCTGTCATAAACGTCAAAAACTGTGTGTGTAAAGCGTACAGCTTTGATATCCAACACAGTTTTAAACCCTTGTTCAAGGTAGAATTACAGGGAAAAAACTGTTTCAAGTATGCACTTCTGAGAATTCATTTTGAGCTAAAAAGAGGCTCAACCTATGTGATTTAAGAGTGAAAATGTATTTTTCCAAGTCGACATCGTGAGAAAATTAAAAGGCTTCAGCGATGTAGCCTGTATATAAGTCGTTAAAATTCCCTAACTTGACAAAACCGGTTTCGAAGTGCGCCTTCGTCTAAAACAATGGAGAGAAAATATGTACATGAACTACGCCTTCGTCTAAAACAATGGAGAGAAAATATGTACATGAACTGCGCCTTCGTCTAAAAAAATGGAGAGAAAATATGTACATGAACTCTATGAGTCGGGTATAGTTGGGTATATATTATTTTCATTGACAATGTTTAAATAAAGTTACAACTACATAGTACTACATTCAGTATGGAGCACTGTGCCTTTGAGTTTGTATTCCACATCAATTTCTCTGCTAAAGAGTGTTTTTATTCGTTTATTAATATTTTTTTACTCATGAAAATTGAATATACTCTTCAAGCTGACATTTAATGTCAATCTTGATTCTATTCAGCAAGTTCTCAGGGTAGACATCTGGGCGGCGGGTTGCATCTTCGGGGAGATGATGAAGAAGCAGCCGCTTTTCCTCACAAGAGACATCCCAGCACAGCTGACTATGCTTCTCTCCCTGCTAGGCTCTCTCGACGAAATGGTATGCAGTGCACTCTTGCCCTGCAGAAAATCCTTGGCCTCAAGAAAAATTCTGACTTTACAAGAGTTTAATTTTATTTTTGGGTTTTTATTATTTTAGTTTTGCAATTTAATTAAGAGTTTTAAAGAATAAAAAAATGTTTTTAGAATCAGGTAATTGTGAGTGTTAAGAAGTTGTATATACAACAAAAAAATAAATGAATCTTTTCACGCTGCGACTGAAAAATCCCGCACTGATAAAAATTTGGATTGCCTTATACGCATGACCTAGGGGGATTGAGATGATGAATACGATAACTTCACCCGACCGAATCGCTTGGATCCGAAGGATCGGTCAGCAGGAAGCTTCGCCGTGGAGTTCTCTCATCCCGGAACTGAAAAAGGAACAGGCTGAAATAATTTCACTGGTTATTTATTATACCTTTCTTCTGAAAAGCAATTGTTCACTATTAAACTTGATAGCGGTACGATCTCTCAGTGCGCAAGAAAAAAGCCTCGGTTTTTTATTCTTTTTTTATTACCTATTTATTAGGTCAAACAAGAACCTCAATCAACAAAGTATGATCCATCGTGGTTGGGGTATATGTTGCTATCTCATGGGCAGATCGAGGATGCCCTTGTGGTATAACGACGGAGAAAGGGAGTCGAAGAAGTCTTGTGACCATGATTTTACCTCACCTTCGTTATCAATTTTTTTTTCTACGAGGTGGTTCTAAATGGACCGGAATAGGTGGTAATCAGAAGGTGCCATGTCGGGCGAGTACGGTGAGGCATCAAATCCCCTCCAACCTCCAACAGCTTCTGAACCTTTTTTTTCGCAATGAGTGGGCGCGCTATGTCATTTAGGAATCGAATATTGGCGCTCTACTCGCCTTGAGCCACCATATCTTGCTGGACCCTGTCGAGTTGTGCAGTAGACACCCTGTCGAGTTGCACAGTAGACATCTGTCATGCCGTTAAGTAGCAGCCACCAATATACACCGCGTGAGTTCCATGTGTCCAGCCACTCGTCTTTCTTTTTGTACATAGGAGAGAAGTTGTGAGGCGCCGCGACTCGTCGGTTCCTGTCGAGTGACCTCAGGTCGTGTTGCACCCCTTGCCCGAGCTTGTGTACTTTACCGAGCTCGTGAAGCCCGTTCTCGATGGTGGTGTGAGAGACCTTGAAATGCTCTGCAATCTCGTAGCAAGATCGTTTGGGATCGGCTGCGACAGAGGATCGAAGATCCTCAAGATCGAGCTCGCGAGGCCGTCCTGTACGGAGATCAAGCTTGCGAGGCCGTTCTGCACGGTCCCTGTTTTCCAGAGTGTGGTCTCCTTGCTTGAAACGACTAAACCAAGCCTGGCACTGAAGTTCACTGAGGCATCCTTGCCCGTATGCCTGACATAACTCTCGATTTGATGCGGCAGCGCTCTCGCCCAGCTTGAAGCAGAAGAGTAGAGACGACCGTAGTATATGTTTGTCGAGCTCGCACCGTTCAGCCATGTGAATAGCTGATAAAATGAGATGAGTGAGAAAAAAAATTAGAAAGTGAGAAATTCATATACCTTTACTGACAAAAGTTGTAAAAAAAACTCCGGAGAAAAATAATCGATTTTTTTAAACCGAGACAATTGTCTTGCGCACACAATACTAACCGAATCGTTGAAGTTTGGAAATGAAAACTGAGATTTTTTTAAAAATTTAAATGAGACGAGCACTCTCAACCTCGGCAAAATAGAAGAATCCTGAAAAAAGATAGAAGTCTAAAGTTTTTTAAATCTTAATTTGTTGCTTAGTACTCCTACGACCAAATCCACTTCTACTTTTCTCACTTCCAATACCTAACAATAAGACCATAAAAGTAGCCAGTTGGATATCCTATTCGGGTAGAGTACTCAGGTTACTCGTATTAATAGGCGCGTGTAGGGTACCACACACAGGGTTGACGAGTACCCCTACGAACCTTAGTCTCTGAAAAATTTCATGAGTAAGATATGTCAACCGCTGTTATCCTATACCCAGGTACCCTACCCCAACCCAGCGACTAGGATTACGGCCCCTAGAGATGTTTGCCTTCTGGCGCTTCATTTCTTTGACAGTGAGATAAAGCGTTTCAATCTAAATGAACTACAAGATGCTGGAATTGTCTCCTTGGCGAAGAGCGTCCGCGGCGTCGCTGGTGATCCACGACTACTTTCGGCAGTTTCATTCGGAAGAGTACGCTCCGGTGGCTCCCCCGGGTCTCGCTGCAGAGGTTCTTCTCATCTCAAGTCGTATTGAATCAGAAGAGTCTTACTGTTTATCAAACTCTTTTTAAGCCTATCAATCCCCAGAACTTTCTAGAAGTTCGATTGGGCTGTGGTGGTACGTCGAAATAAAATTTGTACCGATTTCAGTGATTTAGGTGGCTGCTGTGGAAGTTCTCCGAGTCTATGAGTTACAAGCTGCACTGGAGAGGGAAGCCGCACTTTTTTAGATGATTGAGTCTTCCAACTAAAATGGCTTCTCTCCCTTGTGAATCTTCCTCGCACTTCCAACACAACAAGAAACGCCAGGCTTTGAATCCTTCAGCGGTACTCAACTACCGGAATGCCAAACGTCTACAAAGCTATCGCTTATTTCAGCTACGCGAATTGGGATGCTAGTCTGATGCTATACTCAAAATTTGTCTCCAACCATGAGTGTACAGAGTAGAGTATAAAAACGGCGATAGCTTTCTTCAGTGTTTAGAAATTATCCAATAGGTACCTACAACTTTTCCCCACCCAACCTCGATTTGTCAGAAGATCCGGTTAGGCCATTACTTGACAAACAAGACAATTTTGATTTCATTTGCAAGTCTTTCAAGAAACCTCTTCAGAATGAGTTGACGGAAATCAGCGAAAAAAAATCAACGATTTTCATTCGCATCAAAGTAAATCAAATTAAATGATGTTTCCACGACTTATTAAACTTTCATGAATAGTTATTATTATATAGAAAATAAAACCATCTTGACTAATTATTATTGAAAAACTTTAAAAAATTTCAATTTTTCGCTCAAGAAATTTTATTATTCAAATGCAAAATTTTTTTCTGGCTTTTGTTATTCGGCAATTGACAAATGAAGGCAAGAAGCCGGGAGGCTTGAGGACGCCTTGAGTGAGGCCGCCTCGTTAGCTAAGCCGTACGGCCTCGTTATCGTAAACTTTTACTAAGCCTAAGCGTTTTTTTAATGTAAAAATATGTTTTAATGTAAAAATAAAACGCGCGACCTCACTCAAGGCGTCCTCATGCCTCCCGGCTTCTTGCCTTCATTTGTCAATTGCCTTGTTATTCGAGTAACGTAGCAATATTAGGAGGCGGAATTATTCGAGTAACGTAGCAATAAATTAGGAGGCGGAATTCGCTGCTTCGAAATTCACACATCTCATCTAAACCCTGAACTAGTCCGTCTAACCCCCCCCCCCGCTCTCTAAACCCTGAACTATTCCGTCTAACCCCCCCCCTCTAAACCCTGAAATATTCCGTCTAAACCCCCCCCCCCATCTCATCTAAACCCTGAGCTATTCCGTAATGTCACTTTGCAGCGCAGACGATTATCATGATGTTGCAATGGATGCTTCTTCCCTGCCTTGTTGTTACCTCAGTCTTCGCCATAGAGTACAATACATTTTATGTACCATTTATCATCATTTTCCTCAATTCAATAAAATATTATATAACCTCTTTTCCTTCGGTTAAACATTTCAAGAGCTTATGAATCTAAGAGTATGAAAACGGGCCAGCTCAAAAATTTACATGCGAGTAAAACGATTGAATCTACATATGTAAAGTTTAAATGTTTAATCTTTTAAACATTTCCTTTCTAACTAGCGTAAACATTAGTTTTTCATTCGATTTTCGCTATATCAATAGTTTTCATTTCAAGTCGTTTTAATTATTTAGCCGAGCTTGAAATGTCAATCTTCTAATTATTTTGGCCTTGAATTGTCCCTTCACCTCCAACATAATTACTATATGTATACGAAAACAATTTATTTTCAACATTATCATCACAGTTTCACAGAGTTTAAGGCATAATCAAAGTGGAATAATATGTATTAGTTAAACAATTGAAAATTTAACACAAAAATCTATTTCGGAAAATTGGCAAAGAGAAAAGGTAAGATTTCGAATTTTCTTCCAAGTAATTCCGAGTCCCGCCTATTGCACTCCTGAGAGATCATGAGACTCTTAGGGGATTATGAGACCCTCCAACGGTCACATCGTATTTCACAGCTCTCAATATAATCATAAGATTGTACGAATTTCTGATTAATATGCTGAATATTGACTCTTTATGTACAAGTTCCACCATTTGAAGATTTGCACATTTTCGATACAAATATGTACACAACAAACCGTTTTGAAACGTGCTTTAACGCGGTAACTATTATTATTGAAGGAAATACGATAAAATTCTTCAAAGTGTGATTGTTTTCGCTCTAGTCAATAAATACTTCTTCTGCTTCCACGTCGTGACTTATTATTATTTCGTCTTCGAACATAAGAATATGGTGAAAAACTATCAAAAGGAAGAATTATTTTGTGAACTTTTTAAAGCAAAAACCTTCGAATATCTTTCGACAAAACAAGTTAAACTTGAGCTAATTTTTGCGTTCATTAATAAAATAGTTTCAACTTTTATCTTGTGAACTGGCGTTGATTCTTCTGAAGAACAGACTTCGCACTTGAAAACTTGAATTTGAATGCTCTTGAGTATGATTTATTGGATAAAATAATGAATGAATGAATGAATAGAATATCTTAACTATAACATTTTATTCTTCGAGATGTTTACCATATTCACAGTATTACTACACGGCAATACCCGATAAAGCAGATAGCGCAACTTTAACGCTTTGAGATGAGGTTAAAAAGGAAGTCGGTGTACTGTCGACTGTCCTTGTGCTTCGCTGCGAACTCAACGATGGCAGAGCGTCTTTTCAGGTGACTCAGCTGATAGCTGCAAAGAGAAATGGCAAGATGGCAATATAGAAAGGAAGAGAAGAGTCAGAAAAAAAGATAAATACAATTTACAATCTTTTCGTTCATCCCGGAAAGCATTTCCCCAATTCTTTCTCGTTGAATTTCTCGTTGTTTTTTATCCCTTTTTTAATCCTTTATTTTTATTTTACATCCCTCAAATATGTTATAACAAATGATTCCAGCCATTCTTTCTAAGTGATACAGAATGCGTTCTTTTGAGTTTTCGTTAAATCTCTGAGGCTTTTCGTTAAATTTTAAATTATATAACAAAAACTAAATTTCCTAACGAAATTGAAACAGATTTTTTTGGCTAACGAGTGCGGTTTTTTCTTTGAAACTTTCAAGTTATGGGAGACAAAATAAAAACTCCGCTTCAATTTTTCAAAATTCCATTAACATACTCTTGAGCTGTCCGTCTGTTTCTTCGCACTTCCAATACAGCAAAAAGTGATAGCCCTAAGCTTTCATCTCTCGAGCCGTAATTGTTAACTATCGAAGTGCTAAGGACCCACTTCTCGACTTCTGCGCAGCTTCTCCTCGTGATATTAAGGAGTGTCAGTCTTAGCAGGGAGGACAGAGAACTCAGCGATACAACACAGCCCTCCAGAAGGGGACCACATCTACCGAATCTGCAACGATAAGAATAACGATTCTCTTTGTGACGCGTATTCCCACCTTCCGGCAGAGAACGCGCTCCTCTGAGATGAGTTACAGACCTAACCTGGATGAACCAGCGGCTACTCCTTACGTATCTGCTAGTATGTACGGTAACAGAGGATACAGTAGGAATTGTGCAAGCACTTTAAACATTATTAAGTGAATCTGTCCAATGTAAAAGTAAAACTTTAGACCCCAACTTTAGACCACATTCACGAGATCACACTAACTGTATGTAGAACCACAATATTTAAAAGAGAAAACCAACAACAATTTATAGCATGCTAACGTAGCCGTCAAATGCTTCTTAGAGAAAACTTCGAGTTTTTGAAAGGGACAGAACAGCTTTTTCAATGAAGGACCAAATATATTCCCCTATTCTTCCCAGTTGAGCTGAATTAAATCTTCGACGTAGTACTATACTGGTAGTACTATACCAAGACGTATTACTATACTGGGTACAGTATGCCTCACGAAGCTTTCAGAGCTCCGTATTCTTATCAGAGGAGACATTCCGCTGTGAATCACCGACCTCATTGCACTTGACCGTGTGCGGACTTGTACGAGACCGGGTTCCACTTGGTGGAGGAAGATGGCCATGAAAGGATGCGGCGGCGGTGGATGCGCGCTGCTTGGCGATCGCGTTGCAGCGGAAGTCGCTGTTGCTGGAGACGGCCGATCCCCGCCATCATCACACACAGCGAGCAGATCTTCTGCACACTTTCTCTATTTTCATCAATGTTCACTCGCAATTGTTTGAAAAACAATAATAATAATAATGAAAAATTATCCGGTCTTTTAGAGATAGATTCAAGTGTAATGAGCAGCGAACTAGACGCAAATTGCAGAGCAGGGAGAACTTCACACCATTCGAGACTAACTCGCTCTAAGAACGCTAGTTTTTCGGAATTCCTAACACTCCTGGGTGACCTATATCGATATAACAATAAAATAAGGACACATTTGATCCCGTGCCGTGTATTACTCCATGTCTGTGCGATACTTACAACAAAATAACCTATTACTGTCCGCCTTATTCTAGCGTTTTTTTTCTTGAATAGTGAACAGCTTACTTGGTATAAATATTTTATGTAAGCAGTTATACACTATTCTCTTTTGGCTCCTGTTATTTCATCCAAAACAACCGTGAGAATTTCTATTAAACATTTCATTCACATCATGTTACACGACATTAAATAACATGTTAAACTTACAACAACCAAAAAAAGCTATTTTATACCTGAAACCCACTTTAACCTTTCACTTGTAAGAAGAAGGAGAACTTTTATGAGAGAAACTGACCCAATGGGAAAGAATAGATGTCTTCCAGTTGCTCCAGCCACACAATCATCACACGCAAATCTGAAGTCGAGCGGCGTGTTGAGCCCGAGTTACCTGCACATCATCAAGCTCTTTTCAAATTTGCTTCTTCTAGACGGTCGCCATTAAACCGTTTACCCAACACAATTTTTCTATTTCATAATTTCTTTTCATCATTTTTTTCTCGTGAACTCAGATTTTAGCAACAGGAACAAAGGGCTTTTTCTATGGGTGATAGGGGGTGACACTGGAAGCATACGGAGCTGTATGGGAAGGGGTGAAGCGTACCAATGCTGGAGCCACCACCAGAGTACGGATGGATTGATCTGCCGTTGGAGGACACGAAGACGTCATCACAACTCAACACACAAATACATTATCATCCCTTCGACGGACATTAACTATTACCGTACATCTCATAAGACCAGGTTGGCGATAACTACTGATTTCTTCTTCTTCTTTTTTCCAGCGATCTTATTGGTGAAGATCGGGTGAACGGATGGATATCAACCGTCAAAACCGTTTATATCTCTAATTTTTGACCAAAAAATTGTGGAATTTCGAAAATCTTTTCTCTAGTACGACTCACTTGAAAGTATTTCAAGTTCACAGTAATCCCTTGCGGAAAATATAACACCATAACTGATTTGCTTGAAAATAATAATGGCCTGAAAAAGGTTTGAGACGAAAATCCTTGCAAGTCGCCTCCCAAACATTAAATGTTTTCACGAAGAGCTATCCACTTACTCCCAAACCTATAAACTTTCTGAGTTTCAAGAGCAATCTATAAAGTGTGCTTTGAAAGAATGATACCCCACCCTTTGAAAGAATGATACCCCACCCTTTGAAAGAATGATACCCCACCCTTTGAAAGAATGATACCCCACCCTTTGAAAGAATGATACCCCACCCTTTGAAAGATTGATACCCCACCCTTTGAAAGAATGATACCCCACCCTTTGAAAGAATGATACCCCACCCTTTGAAAGAATGATACCCCACCCTTTGAAAGAATGATACCCCACCCTTTGAAAGAATGATACCCCAACCTTTGAAAGAATGATACCCCACCCTTTGAAAGAATGATACCCCACCCTTTGAAAGAATGATACCCCACCCTTTGAAAGAATGATACCCCACCCTTTGAAAGAATGGTACCCCACCCTTTGAAAGAATGATACCCCACCCTTTGAAAGAATGATACCCCACCCTTTGAAAGAATGGTACCCCACCCTTTGAAAGAATGATACCCCACCCTTTGAAAGAATGATACCTCACCCTTTGAAAGAATGGTACCCCACCCTTTGAAAGAATGATACCCCACCCTTTGAAAGAATGATACCCCACCCTTTGAAAGAATGGTACCCCACCTTTTGAAAGAATGATACCCCACCCTTTGAAAGAATGATACCCCACCCTTTGAAAGAATGGTACCCCACCCTTTGAAAGAATGATACCTCACCCTTTGAAAGAATGGTACCCCACCCTTTGAAAGAATGATACCTCACCCTTTGAAAGAATGGTACCCCACCCTTTGAAAGAATGATACCCCACCCTTTGAAAGAATGATACCCCCCCTTTAAAAGAATGGTACCCCACCCTTTGAAAGAATGATACCCCACCCTTTGAAAGAATGGTACCCCACCCTTTGAAAGAATGATACCCCACCCTTTGAAAGAATGATACCCAACCCTTTGAAAGAATGATACCCCACCCTTTGAAAGAATGATACCCCATCCTTTGAAAGAATGATACCCCACCCTTTGAAAGAATGATACCCCACCCTTTGAAAGAATGATACCCCACCCTTTGAATGAATGATACCCCACCCTTTGAAAGAATGATACCCCACCCTTTGAAAGAATGATACCCCACCCTTTGAAAGAATGATACCCCACCCTTTGAAAGAATGGTACCCCACCCTTTGAAAGAATGGTACCCCACCCTTTGAAAGAATGATACCCCACCCTTTGAAAGAATGATACCCCACCCTTTGAAAGAATGGTACCCCACCTTTTGAAAGAATGATATCCCACCCTTTGAAAGAATGATACCCCACCCTTTGAAAGAATGGTACCCCACCTTTTGAAAGAATGATACCCCACCCTTTGAAAGAATGATACCCCACCCTTTGAAAGAATGATACCCCACCCTTTGAAAGATTGATACCCCAACCTTTGAAAGAATGATACCCCACCCTTTGAAAGAATGATACCCCACCCTTTGAAAGAATGATACCCCACCCTTTGAAAGAATGATACCCCACCCTTTGAAAGAATGGTACCCCACCCTTTGAAAGAATGATACCCCACCCTTTGAAAGATTGATACCCCACCCTTTGAAAGAATGATACCCCACCCTTTGAAAGATTGATAACCCCACCCTTTGAAAGATTGATACCCCACCCTTTGAAAGAATGATACCCCACCCTTTGAAAGAATGATACCCCACCCTTTGAAAGAATGGTACCCCACCCTTTGAAAGAATAATACCCCACCCTTTGAAAGAATGATACCCCACCCTTTGAAAGAATGGTACCCCACCTTTTGAAAGAATGATACCCCACCCTTTGAAAGAATGATACCCCACCCTTTGAAAGAATGGTACCCCACCTTTTGAAAGAATGATACCCCACCCTTTGAAAGAATGATACCCCACCCTTTGAAAGAATGATACCCCACCCTTTGAAAGAATGATACCCCACCCTTTGAAAGATTGATACCCCACCCTTTGAAAGAATGATACCCCACCCTTTGAAAGAATGATACCCCACCCTTTGAAAGAATGATACCCCAC
Source organism: Allodiplogaster pararmata (assembly GCA_964056735.1). Taxonomy (NCBI): domain Eukaryota; kingdom Metazoa; phylum Nematoda; class Chromadorea; order Rhabditida; family Diplogasteridae; genus Allodiplogaster; species Allodiplogaster pararmata. Next base: position 34,785,420 of record OZ057404.1, on the reverse strand, counting down.
CCTTTGAAAGAATGATACCCCACCCTTTGAAAGAATGATACCCCACCCTTTGAAAGAATGATACCCCACCCTTTGAAAGAATGATACCCCCCCCCTTTAAAAGAATGGTACCCCACCCTTTGAAAGAATGATACCCCACCCTTTGAAAGAATGGTACCCCACCCTTTGAAAGAATGATACCCCACCCTTTGAAAGAATGATACCCAACCCTTTGAAAGAATGATACCCCACCCTTTGAAAGAATGATACCCCACCCTTTGAAAGAATGATACCCCACCCTTTGAAAGAATGATACCCCACCCTTTGAAAGAATGATACCCCACCCTTTGAATGAATGATACCCCACCCTTTGAAAGAATGATACCCCACCCTTTGAAAGAATGGTACCCCACCTTTTGAAAGAATGATACCCCACCCTTTGAAAGAATGATACCCCACCCTTTGAAAGAATGATACCCCACCCTTTGAAAGATTGATACCCCAACCTTTGAAAGAATGATACCCCACCCTTTGAAAGAATGATACCCCACCCTTTGAAAGAATGATACCCCACCCTTTGAAAGAATGATACCCCACCCTTTGAAAGAATGGTACCCCACCCTTTGAAAGAATGATACCCCACCCTTTGAAAGATTGATACCCCACCCTTTGAAAGAATGATACCCCACCCTTTGAAAGATTGATAACCCCACCCTTTGAAAGATTGATACCCCACCCTTTGAAAGAATGATACCCCACCCTTTCAAAGAATGATACCCCACCCTTTGAAAGAATGGTACCCCACCCTTTGAAAGAATGATACCCCACCCTTTGAAAGAATGATACCCCACCCTTTGAAAGAATGGTACCCCACCTTTTGAAAGAATGATACCCCACCCTTTGAAAGAATGATACCCCACCCTTTGAAAGAATGGTACCCCACCTTTTGAAAGAATGATACCCCACCCTTTGAAAGAATGATACCCCACCCTTTGAAAGAATGATACCCCACCCTTTGAAAGAATGATACCCCACCCTTTGAAAGATTGATACCCCACCCTTTGAAAGAATGATACCCCACCCTTTGAAAGAATGATACCCCACCCTTTGAAAGAATGATACCCCACCCTTTGAAAGAATGATACCCCACCCTTTGAAAGAATGATACCCCACCCTTTGAAAGAATGATACCCCACCCTTTGAAAGAATGATACCCCACCCTTTGAAAGAATGATACTCCACCCTTTGAAAGAATGATACCCCACCCTTTGAAAGAATGGTACCCCACCCTTTGAAAGAATGATACCCCACCCTTTGAAAGAATGATACCCCACCCTTTGAAAGAATGGTACCCCACCCTTTGAAAGAATGATACCCCACCCTTTGAAAGAATGATACCCCACCCTTTGAAAGAATGGTACCCCACCTTTTGAAAGAATGATACCCCACCCTTTGAAAGAATGATACCCCACCCTTTGAAAGAATGGTACCCCACCCTTTGAAAGAATGATACCCCACCCTTTGAAAGAATGGTACCCCACCCTTTGAAAGAATGATACCCCACCCTTTGAAAGAATGATACCCCCCCTTTAAAAGAATGGTACCCCACCCTTTGAAAGAATGATACCCCACCCTTTGAAAGAATGGTACCCCACCCTTTGAAAGAATGATACCCCACCCTTTGAAAGAATGATACCCAACCCTTTGAAAGAATGATACCCCACCCTTTGAAAGAATGATACCCCACCCTTTGAAAGAATGATACCCCACCCTTTGAAAGAATGATACCCCACCCTTTGAAAGAATGATACCCCACCCTTTGAATGAATGATACCCCACCCTTTGAAAGAATGATACCCCACCCTTTGAAAGAATGATACCCCACCCTTTGAAAGAATGATACCCCACCCTTTGAAAGAATGGTACCCCACCCTTTGAAAGAATGGTACCCCACCCTTTGAAAGAATGATACCCCACCCTTTGAAAGAATGATACCCCACCCTTTGAAAGAATGGTACCCCACCTTTTGAAAGAATGATACCCCACCCTTTGAAAGAATGATACCCCACCCTTTGAAAGAATGGTACCCCACCTTTTGAAAGAATGATACCCCACCCTTTGAAAGAATGATACCCCACCCTTTGAAAGAATGATACCCCACCCTTTGAAAGATTGATACCCCAACCTTTGAAAGAATGATACCCCACCCTTTAAAAGAATGGTACCCCACCCTTTTTCTACTCAAGAATGTTTCAAACTTTTACAATTAAAACCTGATTTCTCGTTCCAATTGATGGCTTTCTTTGTTGACCAAATAATTTCCCGTGGAATCTGATCCGAGTGAAGAACGTAGAGGCTCTGGAAAAGCGAAATGATTAATTTTGGAAATAAATTTTCAAAAGACTCAAAACTAATTCATTTAGTTCGTCAACGCTGAGAGTAATCACCCCCAGGAGTTATTCAGTCATGTCCGGTCGCCTGTCGGCGGGCGTCTCTTTTATACCTTCACCGATTGTCTGTCTTCAAACTCATAAGGAGGGACCCTAATGTGAAATTTTTTTAATCTCATAAGTGTGAAAATTTTTCAAAAACTTTTCATCTCATAACATTGAAACATGGAGAGAGAAAAAATTTCAGTTGTAAGGCAAGTGTCTGTACACAAAAAAATCGCCTCCGGCGGGCGTCTGTAGGATTTTCGGACCAACTAAAAAACCCCTGATCACCCACCCCTCTTCTTTGGCGTTTGTTGCGTTTCTTTAAGGGAACTCCGTTTTTTTATTTTCACGTAAACCCACGTCAAATCTATAAAACATGTAGAAAGAGTAACTTTTGTTGGGAGGTAGCTGAGGTAGTTCTTGATGGAAGTAGACGATCGATCGAGTACTTGGGAGTACGAATGCCATTTCACATCCACCTTCACATCTTCAATCCAACGATTATTTTCACAACTTCCATCTATATTATTCACTCGATTTCTCCAATCTCCATTCATAACATTATGATCGAGGGATCAATGGAGATTAGCGACAAAGAACGAAGAAAACTTCTCCGCTCTTGAGGCCGTATGCATGGAAAACAGTTAATAATAATCTGGATTATTATAATCCAAGGATTACAAAATCCAAAAAAGTTTTAAAATTTTTGGATTATGGAAATCGGCATGGATGTCAGATTACTTAAACTTGGATTATTGTCAAAAAGGACGCGGAAAGACAAGCGTATGCATCAAAATGCACACTAAAATGCATCAAAATGCACTCTAAACACTATAACTGTCGAATACTGAATGCACTCTAAACACTATAATTATATTTCGATTATCTTTTTGGATTATTCAATAAACTACCTCCGGAGTAGGGTTACTGGTTTCGTCGGATTATCAGTAATCCAAAATTATTATAGCTTCCATGCATACCGGATTATTCAAATAAAGTTGGATAACTGATAATCCAAGCTCATAATACTTTTGGATTACTCCATGCATACGGCCTTTGATGAATTACACACAGCTTGAAATGTTCCAACCTGGACAGAACATGAGTAACACCGTCGAGTGTGTAATGATCCAACGGCTTCTCTTCTGAAGACTCTTCTGAAATTTCATTTTTGTCATCATATACGTTTGACCAACTTCTGAGGAGAAACAATGGCATTCTTAGCTGGTCAAAGCTTCGAGTAAAAAACAAGATATGTCCGATTTTCATCGCCATTCTCTCCAATTTTTCCTTAACAATCAGATTTTTTTTTAAAAAACTTTTTTTTGGGTTGGAATATTAACCCTGATAATTCTTTGCAACCAACTCTTTCTTCATAAAATTTCTCATCCTGTCTTAAGCCTCTGGCAACACCTTCAGCGTTCGGTTCGCCCTTCACTTCTAGCACATTGAAAACTTAGCTATCGTATTCAATCAGTAATAAGTAGTTGATCTACATAAGATAGAACAGGATTGTGCCCGACTTGTCTGAGTGGAGTAGGCGGTGGACCAGTGACCGGTCCATCCACCCAGCATCTCCACCTCTACTCCCTCTCCGAGATCATTCAGCACACCGCACAGTTCGGGGCACATCGACTGCAGGTTCATCTACAATCATCAAGAGAAAACGTTTTTGTTATGTCCGATGAAAAAGTTTTCAAAAACAGAGACCTTCCTTTCACGCAAAAGTTAACTTGATTCAGCTAAGTTATTTTAATTGTAGTTACTTTCTTATGAAACTTTCTTCTCATCACTATCTTTTAACTCTATCTCCGTCTCAGTCTCTCTTTCTCTTTGTTATCTCACTCTATTTCTTTATGTCTTTGATTGTCTCTTCTGGAACTGACAGCGTTCTCGAGAATGTCGACAGGGGTCCTCTGTCCACTCCTCACATAGAAAATGTAAGCTGTGAGAAGAGCGGAAGCAGGGCAGCTGTCCACCATTTCGTGCAGCTCACTGTAGAAACTAGCGCTGCAACTAGGAACTCTATTGAAGATTTCAAAACATTCGTCTAATTTGAAAAAAACAACGAGGGCAACGATCTGAGCTAGACGAGGGCAACGATCTGAGCTAGGCGAGGGCAACGATCTGAGCTAGACGAGGGCAACGATCTGAGCTAGACGTGAGGGGAGATCATCATAAACTGATATCTATTCACTTGATTTGTTGTCGGATTAAGAGCTAAATTTTTCAGCAATTGTCGAGAATCAACTATGAAATGCATGCGATTGTATGAGCCTGCTTGTCGTTTAAACAAGAACTAATAATTTCGTGAGTTTCTAATGATTGAAGGCTTCAAGTTCCAAAAAAGAAACCTGCTGGAAGAGTCCAAATAAATGAGATCTGTCCCGAAGGTCTGTCGGTCCAACAACCCCAGATCATACAGGAAAACTCTCACGGAGTCACATGTCTTCGCTGGTCTAAAAAAATGCTCTTTCGAAAAAACTTTCTTTGACATATATTTGAACAAAAACAAGTTCAAGTCCACTTTAGGTTTTGATTTTTTTTCCTTCCAAACTTGCTTCGTAGAAGAGTAGCCTTAGTAGCTATGGCTTAGATAAGAGTATCCTTAGTAGATATGGCTTAGATAAGAGTAGACTTAGTAGCTATGGCTTAGATAAGAGTAGCCTTAGTAGCTATGGCTTAGATAAGAGTAAACTTAGTAGCTATGGCTTAGATAAGAGTAGCCTTAGTAGCTATGGCTTAGATAAGAGTAGTTTTAGTAGATATGGCTTAGATAAGAGTAGACTTAGTAGCTATGGCTTAGATAAGAGTAGCCTTAGTAGCTATGGCTTAGATAAGAGTAGCCTTAGTAGATATGGCTTAGATAAGAGTAGCCTTAGTAGATATGGCTTAGATAAGAGTAGCCTTAGTAGATATGGCTTAGATAAGAGTAGCCTTAGTAGATATGGCTTAGATAAGAGTAGCCTTAGTAGATATGGCTTAGATAAGAGTAGTTTTAGTAGCTATGGCTTAGATAAGAGTAGCCTTAGTAGCTATGGCTTAGATAAGAGTAGCCTTAGTAGATATGGCTCAGATAAGAGTAGACTTAGTAGCTATGGCTTAGATAAGAGTAGCCTTAGTAGCTATGGCTTAGATAAGAGTAGACTTAGTAGCTATGGCTTAGATAAGAGTAGCCTTAGTAGCTATGGCTTAGATAAGAGTAGTTTTAGTAGATATGGCTTAGATAAGAGTAGACTTAGTAGTTATGGCTTAGATAAGAGTAGCCTTAGTAGCTATGGCTTAGATAAGAGTAGACTTAGTAGCTATGGCTTAGATAAGAGTAGCCTTAGTAGCTATGGCTTAGATAAGAGTAGCCTTAGTAGCTATGGCTTAGATAAGAGTAGACTTAGTAGCTATGGCTTAGATAAGAGTAGCCTTAGTAGCTATGGCTTAGATAAGAGTAGCCTTAGTAGATATGGCTTAGATAAGAGTAGACTTAGTAGCTATGGCTTAGATAAGAGTAGCCTTAGTAGCTATGGCTTAGATAAGAGTAGACTTAGTAGCTATGGCTTAGATAAGAGTAGCCTTAGTAGCTATGGCTTAGACAAGAGTAGCCTTAGTAGCTATGGCTTAGATAAGAGTAGCCTTAGTAGCTATGGCTTAGATAAGAGTAGACTTAGTAGCTATGGCTTAGATAAGAGTAGCCTTAGTAGCTATGGCTTAGATAAGAGTAGACTTAGTAGCTATGGCTTAGATAAGAGTAGCCTTAGTAGCTATGGCTTAGATAAGAGTAGTTTTAGTAGCTATGGCTTAGATAAGAGTAGACTTAGTAGCTATGGCTTAGATAAGAGTAGCCTTAGTAGCTATGGCTTAGATAAGAGTAGCCTTAGTAGCTATGGCTTAGATAAGAGTAGACTTAGTAGCTATGGCTTAGATAAGAGTAGCCTTAGTAGCTATGGCTTAGATAAGAGTAGACTTAGTAGCTATGGCTTAGATAAGAGTAGCCTTAGTAGCTATGGCTTAGATAAGAGTAGACTTAGTAGCTATGGCTTAGATAAGAGTAGCCTTCCCTAGCCCCAATACCTCAAAGTCGGTGGGAAGGTGTAAACTCACTCAGCCCTACTACCGTGATTGCCGGAATCACGACGTTCTGAGTGAGGCTAAAATTGGGCCCCCTTTGGACGAGTCCACTTCCGGCAGTGGTTCTATCCGCCAGTTGGCCAGGCGGAGAGGGGTTAGTCCAGGCCACACGAGTCGAGGCGTCTTTTCGATTAATCTTCTGCTTTTCTACGGTCAAGGATTAGCAGGAACTCCCGACAAACACGTTCCGCGATGCCAGGCTGGATTGACCATCCACTCAACAGGCCGATCGCATGAATACCCTTGTTGTAAACCATGGCTTCAAGTTCTTCAAGATATATCACCAAAGCTAGGGCGTCCCCAGGAAGCGACGCGGTCTTACCTTGTCCGCTAGGACCGTCAAATATGCGAGGACAGGCAGCTACCCATGGGCGGGGTATGTCTGCGCGGCGTACAGCCCAAATTCGCCTCGTCACATTGAATGTTGGAACACTGACGGGACGCAGTAGAGAGCTGGCCGCAATGCTAGAAGCAAGAAGGGTTGACATTGCTGCTGTACAGGAAACGAAATGGAGAGGAAGCAAGTCGAAGCCGATAGGAGACGGATACAAGCTGATATACCATGGCACGTCATCAACAAGAAATGGTGTTGGCATTATCCTCTCCTCGAAAATTGCTGATGATGTAACCGAAGTCATTCGCTCTACAGATCGAGTCATGGCCGTCCGAATTTCTTCGTCCAACAATCACTTCCTTGTCGTCTCAGCATATGCACCTCAACAAGGATGTAGCGACGCTGATAAGGAGGACTTCTACGACTCTCTAGAGGAAGTTATCAAACTCCGAGAGTCTCATGAAGACATCTTAATCGGCGGAGATTTTAACGCTCACATCGGTTCAGATCGACAGGGTCGTGAGAGAGAACATGGAGGACATGGAATCGGAACGATCAATGCTGAGGGTCAACGGCTACTTGACTTCTGTGCTCGATGCGATCTAGCAGTCGTGAACTCCTTTTTCAAAAAGAGACGATCTCACGGACTCACATACGAGAGCGGAAGAAATCAGAGTCAAATTGACTTTTGGTTAATCCTGAGAGCAAAGCTGCGGAACGCGAAAGATGCAAAGGTCATTCCATCAGACCATGTTGCATCTCAGCACCACCCTCTCTTTATGGACTACAGCGTATTGAAGTCGAAGAAACAGCCTTCTCGTAATCCTGAATGCACACGTGTCAAATGGTGGCGCTCGACTGGGAAAGCAGAACATCTCTCTCTCATGCACATCATCCATCGCAATCTACTCCCTCCTGCACTCTACAAGCAGTTTCCAAAGGACATAAATGAACATTGGAAGCTTCTTGAAGACAGCATCAGAGCACCCGCCGCAAGCATCCTCGGAAAGACGAAACCCGGAAAGCCAAGAATCGAGAAAGACACCTGGTTTTTCACCTCCGAAGTTCAGGATGCGATCAAGGCGAAAAAGAATGCCTACAAGAGATGGAGGACGTCAAATGAGGCTGACGACCGCGCTGCATACAGCTCAGCCAAGAAAGCCGCCAAAAGAGCTCTCGCAGTTTCAAAAGCCTCCTACTTCCGCGATCTCTATGAGAAGATGAACCAACCAGGAGGCGATAAAGCCATCTATCGGCTTGCCAAGGCTCGACACCGCAACACCTTGGACATCCAGAGAGCAGCCACGATAAGGGACAAACAAGGGAAGCTCGTCACTGACCCTTTAAAAGTCAGAAACAGGTGGCGCGAACATTTCGAAGAAATGAGCGGCCAAGAGTTTGAGCACCCTCCCATCCCTACTTCCCACGCCATACAAGGACCCGTTCCAACCATCACGGCCGAGGAAGTGAAGAAGGCACTCTCTAAGATGAAGACTGGGAAAGCGGCTGGACCGGACGACATAGCCACCGAAGCCTGGAAACTTGCGGGTGATGTTGGACTAGCACATCTCGTGCAGCTGTTCAACACCATCGTAAAGCAAGGCCAAATTCCACATATCTGGCGCTACTCCACGACCGTTCCAGTCTTCAAAGGAAAAGGCGATGCCAGAGTGTGCAGCAACTACCGTCCAATACGCCTTCTCAACCACACTATGAAGATATTTGAGAGGATACTGGATTCACGCATACGAGATATCGTCGATATTCCAGCTCAGCAATGCGGGTTTGTGAACGGAAGAGGCACAACAGATGCAATATTTGCACTCCGTTTACTCGTCGAGAAGCACGCAGAGAAAAGATCACCTCTCCATCTGACCTACCTCGATTTGGAAAAGGCGTTCGACAGAGTCCCCCATGATCTTATTTCATATGCATTGCGCGATCATCAGGTTCCTGAAGAGTACATTCGATGGACAATGGCGATGTACGATGATTCAAAGAGTACTGTCAGAACTCCGGTCGGCATCACAGAGCCATTCGCAGTAAACGTTGGAGTGCACCAAGGGAGTGCTTTGTCTCCCCTTCTCTTCATTTTGGTTATGGATACCGTCACGCGTCCTCTACTGACTCCGGCTCCGTCAACCATCGCATACGCCGACGACATTCTCCTTGCTGCTCCTACACGTGCCGAAATCGAGAAACGCACCCAAGAATGGAATGACGCTCTTAGTAGGCATGGCTTACGCCTCAACATCAAGAAGACCGAGTACCAGGAAATCGGAGTGCAAACGACAGGAACTGTTCACATCAGCGGTGAACCGCTCCCGAAGACCTCCGAATTCAAGTACCTTGGTTCTGTCATCTCCTCAGACACGTCAACAAATGCAGCGGCACGCCAAAGAGTAAATGCAGCTTGGATGAAATGGAGAGAAGCTGCAGGTGTCCTCTGTGATAGGAATATCACAGCTGGCATACGCGGAAAGATGTATAAAACAGCAATCCGTCCCGTGCTTCTCTATTCGACGGAGACCTGGCCTACAACGCGTATAACCGAGAACATTATCCACACGAATGAGATGAAAATGTTACGCTGGACACTAGGACTGACTCGCCTAGATTGTGTGCGTAACACGATTGTGAGAGGGAGACTCGGCGTTGCCTCAATACAAGACAAGATGCGAGAAGGGAGAGTTAGATGGTATGGACACGTGATGCGAAGAGACGCGACCAACATCGCAAGACACGCCCTTGACATGGAAGTACCAGGCAAACGCCCTCGAGGCAAACCGAAGACAAGATATATGGATACGCTCAACCAAGACCTGCGCCTTGCAAGACTCCACTCGGAAGACGCAACGGACAGATGTTTCTGGAGAGCTAGAAGCCGTACAGCGGACCCTACTCCGACCTCGGCCGGCGCGGGACAACGCTAAGAAGAAGAAGAAGCTTAGATAAGAGTAGCCTTAGTAGCTATGGCTTAGATAAGAGTAGCCTTAGTAGCTATGGCTTAGATAAGAGTAGACTTAGTAGCTATGGCTTAGATATGAGTAGCCTTAGTAGCTATGGCTTAGATAAGAGTAGACTTAGTAGCTATGGCTTAGATAAGAGTAGCCTTAGTAGCTATGGCTTAGATAAGAGTAGTTTTAGTAGCTATGGCTTAGATAAGAGTAGACTTAGTAGCTATGGCTTAGATAAGAGTAGACTTAGTAGCTATGGCTTAGATAAGAGTAGCCTTAGTAGCTATGGCTTAGATAAGAGTAGTTTTAGTAGCTATGGCTTAGATAAGAGTAGACTTAGTAGCTATGGCTTAGATAAAAGTAGCCTTAGTAGCTATGGCTTAGATAAGAGTAGCCTTAGTAGCTATGGCTTAGATAAGAGTAGCCTTAGTAGCTATGGCTCAGATAAAACACTAAATTTGAATAATCTTTGCAAATGGAATTTTTCATCTTCCTTTCTATATTCGAACATATCTTTTCATGTCAATTTGTAGGTTTTCTGAAAAAAAGTGAGTAATAAGATTAATCAAGCTTTAGGTATATTCGAACTATATATGAGGAAAACAAACTCTTTCGGGGCAGGATTCCTTTCGCTCTCCCGTAGTTTCATCCAAGGAACTTCACTTGACTCTCAACACACAAACTTTTATTTGCTACCAAGGCTTGGGATTGAGGAGAAAAACTCACATTTAGCATAGAGCTTAGTTAATACTCCAATTCGTGGCTTATTTACAACGAAAGAATACTTCCTTTAAATCAAAATAGAAAAACTGGAGGACGACCCAAGACTTGAGGAAATTTTATTCGAATTCAGCACTATAATGAACTTTTTAAAGTCAGCTGGTTCTTTCTCAAAACCCGCAAATAAACTGAATAGATGAAAAAGACTAATGGAGAAAAAACGGCACGATGAGAAATGAGTGATAGCGGCAAAATAAGACGAAACAGTTAATGATGACATTGCTTATTACCAGAATGTTTTTGAATGAGTGCCAACATTCAGTTTAGAGTGTTTTTACAACCTCCAAGTCAGCTTCAAATGAAATCAACTAGAAGCTTTCGCACTAACGGTTAGTGAGGGAAAGCTTCTGAAGTTCGGATAGCATCGCTTCTGACTCCCGAGTTGACTCGATCGATTTGTACAAGGTGTCACTAGAATAATAACTCATTTAGTTCTCTTCTCGCTATCATTCGTTAAATGAGACCGGTCTAAGGCATTTTTGTACGCGCCGAGCGCGTGGAAAAAGAAATGGGGAAACGCAAAAAGAGTGAAAAGAGAAGTAGAGGAAAAGGGAAAAGAAACGAAGGGAGAAAAGAATGTAGATCATTCTCGGCGCGAGCATGTGTGCACCAACCATTCAACCCCTGCTCGCTACCTATAATCATTCAAAATCACGTGGTGTTATTGCAAGAAAACTGACAGTTTGCATGTGACTTTGTGAAAATCTGGAGGAATTCTGAAGGCGTTTGCCAGCTCCAGAGCATTTGCTATCGTTGTATCTTAAGAGGAAGTTTAACAAAGGCTTCTCACAGCGTCTCATCTAAATTTACAGCTTTCAGCCAGTTAAGGTTGAGTCAAACAGATGATGACTTGAAAAAGCACGACAGAGCAAATAAGTCCACCTAGCGATGTCTCCGAAAGCTGCTGCTGCAGAGAATGCACACCGCCCGAGGCTGTTGACTGTGATTTGATGCTGGAGGAGACGGATTGACCCCCGATCGATGGAGTTTGGTTCCCCGTTTGATGGGAGGAGCTTGCAGATGCTGACAATCCACTGCCACTCGCATGTGACTGCACAGCCGATTGCCTCTTCTCTCCTGATGAAGAAACTGTCCCAGCAGCTAACAAAGATGCTGCAAATATCACATCTTTTCGAGGTAATCGAGAATATTAAAAGCCGTCAATGAAGCCGGACGTTCGATGGCCTAGAATAGAAGGCGTGATTTGGTAGAAGTCATGAAAACTGACCTTCTTCCTCTCCTTCTTCCAAACTTGATCGTAACCGCGCGTATCCAACTGTGGCTGCATGCATTGGAGAGCGTCTCACATACAGTACACATGGGCCTCCTCAACACAATTTACTACGGTGAAAATCTTTTTTTCATTATGAATTTCATGAACAAAATTTTACTGTAGGTTAACAAACATATTCTAGAGTTCTCAAACGCCTACGAAGTATTTTATAAACTTGATACTCCTACAAACTATTCTACAAACTCGAAACTGCTATTATAACTAGTATAACTACTTTTATAAAACAATTGGCTCCACTCCTACTTTCATAGCTTAGAACGCTCTTTTTTCTATCCCAAATTCATTCATAACATCTCAAAATAATTCCACTTTTGAATGCTCTGTGGATGTCCATCTAATGGGTAACGTAAACTTGTGAAGAAATCAGAATCACCTTGAGAGGTTTTAGGAAAAAATAAATGAAAACGTTGAAAAAGAGAGAGAAGAGATGGAAAGGGAGAAGGGGAGATGCGTCGGCCCGTTTGTGACCCAGATAAAATTCATTATTCCCTGGTGATTAATTGTCAGTATTGGTTAGAGAAAGAAGCGAACCTCTAGCGAGCGCGGGAATGTGACTCGCTTCATGAAGGGAGAGGAGCGAGTCGCCATTCACTAGGAAATGCGAGAAGTTGTTAGGATTGACGGAAGCCCCGAAGAGATGAGCCAAGCTCGACTCCTCCACTGCTGGCTGAGATTCCGGACGACCCTGCAATTAATTCGTCTTTCTGCTCCCCTAATTTTCTATTTTCTAAACGATTCTAAAGTGTTGAGCATTCAGGCATCGAATGGAAATGGAATGGGATTTGAAAAATGATGCTCAACTAACAAACATTTTTTTCATTCCTTTCATCATCCTGAATTCTTTTTAAAATGTCGGGACAGAAAGAGAGAGAGAGAGAGAGAGAGAGAGAGAGAGAGAGAGAGAGAGAGAGAGAACGAGAAAGAGAGAGAGAGAGAGAAAGAGAGAGAGAGAGAGAGAGAGAAAGCGGGAGAGATAGAGATAAATGACAATCGTGGAAGAATACTGACAACTAGGGTGAAGAGGGAGTACATGAGTGCTTCTGACGCATCGAATACTCTCCTGCTGGATGCTTTTCTGCTGTCTCCTCCTCCTCCTCCAGACGATTCCTGCAATCACTCGCATTCTCATAATCTGCACCATAGGTCATATGCACTGCTGAAAAACTGAAAAGCGCCGCTCTGAGTAATGACGAGCGAGTGAGTCTTCACAGTATAGACTTCTTATATAGCCAAATCTTTTTCTATTATTGGCCCGTCACCTTTAGTTCGCTTCCGATTACTCTAGACTCTTTCCCGTTCAAAAGGCAATTTTTTTTCAACATGTACAATTTGAGATATAATCTCCACGCAATCCAAACCATTTCTCACGAGGAGACAGAAAAATCTCCTCTAGGCTCCTCTACGTTCATACTTCTCAATCCTCCTTCATTCCCTAATTTCTTACCTTTTTCTGTCCTCTATCTTCTCTCATTATTTAATTTCTTACCTTTTTCTGTCCTCTATCTTCTCTCATTATTTAATTTCTTACCTTTTTCTGTCCTCTATCTTCTCTCATTATTTAATTTCTTACCTTTTTCTGTCCTCTATCTTCTCTCATTATTTAATTTCTTACCTTTTTTCTGTCCTCTATCTTCTCTCATTATTTAATTTCTTACCTTTTTCTGTCCTCTATCTTCTCTCATTATTTAATTTCTTACCTTTTTCTGTCCTCTATCTTCTCTCATTATTTAATTCTTACCTTTTTCTGTCCTCTATCTTCTCTCATTATTTAATTTCTTACCTTTTTCTGTCCTATATCTTCTCTCATTATTTAATTTCTTACCTTTTTCTGTCCTCTATCTTCTCTCATTATTTAATTTCTTACCTTTTTTCTGTCCTCTATCTTCTCTCATTATTTAATTTCTTACCTTTTTCTGTCCTCTATCTTCTCTCATTATTTAATTTCTTACCTTTTTCTGTCCTCTATCTTCTCTCATTATTTAATTCTTACCTTTTTCTGTCCTCTATCTTCTCTCATTATTTAATTTCTTACCTTTTTCTGTCCTCTATCTTCTCTCATTATTTAATTTCTTACCTTTTTCTGTCCTCTATCTTCTCTCATTATTTAATTTCTTACCTTTTTTCTGTCCTCTATCTTCTCTCATTATTTAATTTCTTACCTTTTTCTGTCCTCTATCTTCTCTCATTATTTAATTTCTTACCTTTTTCTGTCCTCTATCTTCTCTCATTATTTAATTTCTTACCTTTTTTCTGTCCTCTATCTTCTCTCATTATTTAATTTCTTACCTTTTTCTGTCCTCTATCTTCTCTCATTATTTAATTTCTTACCTTTTTTCTGTCCTCTATCTTCTCTCATTATTTAATTCTTACCTTTTTCTGTCCTCTATCTTCTCTCATTATTTAATTTCTTACCTTTTTCTGTCCTCTATCTTCTCTCATTATTTAATTTCTTACCTTTTTTCTGTCCTCTATCTTCTGTCATTATTTAATTTCTTACCTTTTTCTGTCCTCTATCTTCTCTCATTATTTAATGTCTTACCTTTTTCTGTCCTCTATCTTCTCTCATTATTTAATTTCTTACCTTTTTTCTGTCCTCTATCTTCTCTCATTATTTAATTTCTTACCTTTTTCTGTCCTCTATCTTCTCTCATTATTTAATTTCTTACCTTTTTTCTGTCCTCTATCTTCTCTCATTATTTAATTCTTACCTTTTTCTGTCCTTTATCTTCTCTCATTATTTAATTTCTTACCTTTTTCTGTCCTCTATCTTCTCTCATTATTTAATTTCTTACCTTTTTTCTGTCCTCTATCTTCTCTCATTATTTAATTTCTTACCTTTTTCTGTCCTCTATCTTCTCTCATTATTTAATGTCTTACCTTTTTCTGTCCTCTATCTTCTCTCATTATTTAATTTCTTACCTTTTTCTGTCCTCTATCTTCTCTCATTATTTAATTTCTTACCTTTTTTCTGTCCTCTATCTTCTCTCACTATTTAATTTCTTACCTTTTTTCTGTCCTCTATCTTCTGTCATTATTTAATTTCTTACCTTTTTCTGTCCTCTATCTTCTCTCATTATTTAATTTCTTACCTTTTTCTGTCCTCTATCTTCTCTCATTATTTAATTTCTTACCTTTTTCTGTCTTCTATCTTCTCTCATTATTTAATTTCTTACCTTTTTCTGTCCTCTATCTTCTCTCATTATTTAATTTCTTACCTTTTTCTGTCCTCTATCTTCTCTCATTATTTAATTTCTTACCTTTTTTCTGTCCTCTATCTTCTCTCATTATTTAATTTCTTACCTTTTTCTGTCCTCTATCTTCTCTCATTATTTAATTTCTTACCTTTTTCTGTCCTCTATCTTCTCTCATTATTTAATTTCTTACCCTTTTCTGTCCTCTATCTTATCTCATTATTTAATTTCTCACCTTTTTCTGTCCTCTATCTTCTCTCATTATTTGATTTCTTACCTTTTTCTGTCCTCTATCTTCTATCATTATTTAATTTCTCACCTTTTTCTGTCCTCTATCTTCTCTCATTATCTGATTTCCTACCTTTTTCTGTCCTCTATCTTCTCTCATTGTTTAATTTCTTACCCTTTTCTGTCCTCTATCTTCTCTCATTATTTAATTTCTTACCCTTTTCTGTCCTCTTTCTTATCTCATTATTTAATTTCTTACCTTTTTCTGTCCTCTATCTTATCTCATTATTTAATTTCTTACCTTTTTCTGTCCTCTATCTTCTCTCATTATCTAATTTCCTACCTTTTTCTGTCCTCTATCTTCTCTCATTATTTAATTTCTTACCCTTTTCTGTCCTCTATCTTATCTCATTATTTAATTTCTTACCTTTTTCTGTCCTCTATCTTATCTCATTATTTAACTTCTTACCTTTTTCTGTCCTCTATCTTCTCCCATTATTCTACGACACGCCCATATTTGCAATGTTACTTCCTTTTTCGGGAAATTTAAGTTATCATAGACACAATGGGGACTTTCGTGACACGAAGGGGAGTCAATTGCTTCCAAAACTACCTGAATTCCTCTAGAAAATAATAACTGATTGAAAAATCACTAAAATCTAAAGAACATGATTTTTCTTTGCAATAACCAAGAAACTTATCGACAAAATTAGAGTTTCTAGTAATAAACATTACATCATACGAAGTTAATTAAACAACTTACATCTAAAATATAAGATTTTACATATATTCTTTAACTTCTACTTTTCGCATACTAAGTCTATTCGTTTCCGCTGAAGGTCGTCTATGCTTCAAACGCTTTGCTGAACTGAAACAATCATCTTTTGAAGTGAAAAAGCCCTGCTGACCTGCTTTCGCTTCGCACCAGTGATTCCCAACTGGATTGTGTCGGATACGGTATACAGTACACTCTCGCACTCCGCAAGCGAAGGAACTGCGCGTAGCCAAACCAGCAGAGATTGATACGCGGCAACTACCTTAAATACTAATGCTGCGTTGTATGCTCATCACCTTAAATGTGTTTTTTTTTCATTCTCTACCCTACCGCATTCACAATTATGCTACTGAAAATTGGACTTTTAAAGCATTGGGGTAAAGGCGAACAAGACGGTTTTTCTACGGAAATCCTGTGCGAGTTAAATGCATAGTTCAACAGAACCATATGACTCCTAAACTTGCTAAACGCTACATGAGTATTTAGTTAAATCATGACTCGAGTCTTAACGTTATTCATTCAATTTTTATTTTCTGCCCATACTTTAAGGCTTTTCCAACCTAACCTTCCGTTTCTAAAGTGAGGTTTTTCGCTCGCTGACAGAGCATAGAGTGACAGAGCATCAGAGCATAGAGTGACAGAGCATCAGAGCATAGAGTGACAGAGCATCAGAGCATAGAGTGACAGAGCATCAGAGCATAGAATGACAGAGCATCAGAGCATAGAGTGACAGAGCATCAGAGCATAGAGTGACAGAGCATCAGAGCATAGAGTGCCAGAGCATCAGAGCATGGAGTGACAGAGCATCAGAGCATAACGATTCCAAGACATAACAAGCTATTATAGGGACCACAGTCTACTGACTTAAAGGATAAACTGATATAATCCTTAGGTTTAAGTGTGCTCATCGATAAAATACAGTGAATTGATGAATAATGAATATGTGACGGATGAGTGGAGGTCTCTGGAGTGGCTCGGCGGTGGTTTCATCAGTTGCATCTCGATGAACTTGCAAAGAGAAGACACAATCAAAGAGCCAGTTGAGAGATCCTCTTCTGCAACAAAGACGACTTTCAAACTCCGAAACTGGTAAATCTTAAAATTCATGTTCATGCAAGGAAAGGTCTTATCTTTTGCTAATCATCGAATTCAAGTTTGAACTCAAATCGGTTGACGTTATTATCTGAGCTTATTTCTGACTGGATGTGTAAGTTCGAGTGTAAGTGCCCTCTTCTGGTAAAAATGCAGATCTGATTCGGTAAAACAAATGGTTGCTTGCTCGCGTTATACTAATGTGCGTCGCAGAAGGGGCTGGGGTCAAAAAACGTACAAGCGGTTCTGATATTTTTTAACCCTATTTGTTCGGTGATTTGCCAAAATACGATTAAAACTAAGATACATTGTATAATAGTCAGCTTACATTACCATGATGGCACGAATTGTTAAGAGGGAGCCAGAAGAAGAGAGACTATTCAGTAAAGCGAAGAAATGGACTAACTGCTCGTGAAGAGAAGGGAAGGCTGGACAGTTGACAGGGCATTCAGTAGATCTACTGCAGCCAAGGAGACAGAATAGTCTGCCGACCACTCCGACTTGCACATTCGGTCGCACACCGCTGACACAACGCCGCGCAGCATTGAAGTGCACATTGCTGCATAGAGGCGAGTTCGTTTAAGGTAACCGGTGCGAGAACAATCGAGAAAAAAATCGTCTTGTTCTGCATTTTTTTCGAAAGCTTTTCTCTAGTAAGCAAATTTTTTAATGGCTCCTTTTTTTCGCCATTTCCAATTTTACGTAAAATTTTCTTATCCATAACTTTTTCACTTGTTTTTCCCGTGTATAAATAAGTGTTCACGTCCTAAAGTTTTTTTGTTCAATAGTTTTTCGAGTTTGACGAGATGAACTTGGCTTTTATTATCGTTTTCATCACTTTGAAATGAATTTTTCGTATGCTTTCAAGGCACTTTCTGATAAAATTTATGAGAAACATAGTCTGGAAGTGACCTTTTTCTGGATTATCTCCGGGCAGTCCGCTCTGGGAACTCCCTATCAGCAGTGCTTGCCGTCTCTCTTCTTCACTCAAGTTCACATCAAAGTTGGCACTCGTTTCGCAAAGAATTCCGCACATTCCTTCAAATTATCAGAATAAGGAAATTTTTTAATTCATATGCCTCGCTTTGAAAAGATCTTTGTGTGCTCCACCGAATATGAAGGGAAGAAAAATTTACCCAAAGTGAGCTGCAGGTTTACGGAATCCGTCTCGTTGCGGAGCGAGAAAATCAGAGTTTTGTAGAAACGGAGTCGCAGGTGCAGATAAGTCATCGGCGGCGTCTTCTGCGTCGGAGTCTCGGGGAGCTCTGCGATGAAATCACAATGACATGACAGATTCAATCTCTCATCGATTCAATTAAATTCACCATAAATGCAACCGAACTGTACCTGAGCATCCGCAAAAAAGTGTGATTCAAAAAACACTAATGATGACAGAATCTAATGGTATCGCGACAGTTTGTTACAAGACACTTTGTTACACGACAGTTTCTTACAGATTTTTTCGCTTAGGCTTATTTAAAATGTATGCTGACAAGGCTGTACGGCTTAGGAAAAAGACCGCATGAAAAAATTTCTCCCTTTCTTGACTTTTTGTCGATTTATACAGTAGTTAAAACACACTAAAAACAAAAGCCCCTGTAACAAATTGTCGTGTAACAAAGTGTCATGGATCCGAATCTAATGCTTATTATGAAGAGAAACAGTGAGAGAGTGCAATGAAAAAAGGATAGGAAGAAAGTTTTTCTCATCAGTTTTTTTTGTTGCCATAGATCTGCGCATATTCTTATTTTTCAGATTCTAGAAGGTTTTACTGTAAATGATCTCAGCTGTAAAACACTGCAAATAAATATATCGTATATGGCCGGATATCAAGATCAAAGCGATTATTTGATGGTTTTATCAATGAGGGCCACCCACGAGGTATTTTAGAGAAGGCGAAAGTGGTGGGCCAGCAGACGATGGTCGAGAGAGCCTTCAGACAAGCTCGGCGCATCTCCCTCTCATCGAATGAAGGGTGCAATCTGCAAAATGGTTCAATCAAACAAGTGCAATCAACCGATATATTCGAGAACTTCCCGAAAAAAGGTAAGTAAAGATTATGAATTAATTAATGTACTTTAAAATTTTCATTATAAATTTCAATTTTTTTCTTCATCTAGTTCTAATTCCTTTCCGCCACATTTTCAATCATCATTGAAACGAACTGTTAATATGTAAAGCCTAATCGATAATTTTAACCCTGTCAGAAGAAAAAGGGAACCAGAGAAATAAGAAACCTGAGTTTCGAGCTCTCGATCAATACCACATCGATGGCGTATAGAAAGTGCGGTAGAATGACTTCGACTCCGGGGAGCGCAAGTGTGAACAGGGAATGCCCGTAGTACACAACACAGCACAGAACCAAGCGGTCTTTCTGCAAGGAATCTTTTCTTCAATCTCTTCCAATGCTGCCTTCACCGTGTAAGAATATTCAATCTCATACTTGAACAAGTTATCATGTTTATTAAAAGCCGTCATACGTTTACCAAATATTTTAGTTCAAATTTTGAATTTTAAGATGTTTTACTACTAGTTTAGAAACAAAAAACAATAAGAAACAAATTGTATACTCCATAGGACAATTTGACTCCAGGTAGAAGCGAGTACTCTAAATCTCAGTACGTTTGTCTTAATCCATACAATAGAAGCTTGTAATTTTGTGATAAAAACAAATCATTTTCAATGTTTTTGAATTGAATGCTCTGTATATTTTTGAGAAAAAGTGCATCTAGTGGCTACTAAATACTATAAATATATTATACGTATAGTATATCTTATCTATTTTGTCGAAATTTCACAATATTATATATAATGAATACAGTTTGGCAAAGTCAATAAAAATGACGAAGAAACACATAATTTGTATTTTAAATTCATTACTCCTCGCAATTTTGGGCAACGGGTTTCCGTACCCAACATAGGAACGGACATTCGAGACATATTTTTTTCGTGTCGCTGTAACCCCACTTCACTTAGCCCTATCGACCTTTGGAATAGGCCGCACTCGGTTGTTGATTTCTTGTTCAATTAAATCTCTCCAGAAAAAAAAAAGTGAAAGAGAAAAAAAAAGTGAAAGAGAAAAAAAATAAATAAATAAATAAATAAATAAATAAAAAAATAAAATAAAAATAAAAATAAAAATAAAGGAGAGTAAAAAAAATAAAATAAGAGAGAGAGGAAAGAGAGTGTGGGCTTATAACGCTGGAGGGTCGAGAGCTTCGACGACTTCCTCCAGTGTCTCGCGAAGGAAGATCTACCCGTTGGGCAAGACAACAACAACAGGAACGGACATACTAATGTATTTGCTTAAATATGAACCAAAATTGTGAGCGACCTTTTCTTTCCGTAAAATGCTCTTACCGAGTGAGCTACACGCATTAAAAGTCTTTATCGTGATTGTTCTCGCAGGGCACGCGTTTCCCTGAATTGAGGAACAGGCCTATCCAGGAAGAACCAAACGGCTGCGCGCTGGATCACTGATAATATGGGTAGCAGAAGTGAGGAAGCCATATTACTTAACCTTATTGTTTCGAATGAATCTGTCCGGGGTAAAGACCCAGCTAGGGACCCTTTGCCCTAAATGAATTCGAGCACATTACAAAACACGCATACAAAGCCCATACAAGAGCTCAGAATAGCTGAATTCAATAAGTGATGGGAGTACCTGGATGAGTGCCTCATGCAGTGCACTGTAGAAGGCTGCGAGTTGCTCGTTCGGTAGTCTCTCCTTTGTCTGCTTACCGCATATCATTCGGGTGAGGGCACCCAACGCTGCTGCTCGCCCTCAAGCAGCCCACTTTGCCATGCAGCAAATAGCTTAATCATCTCACTCTATCTTATTTCTCTCTCTCTCTCTCTCTCTTTTCCGATTTCTTTCTCTCTCTCTCTCTTTTTCCGATTTCTTTCTCTCTCTCTCTCTCTCTCTCTTTCTTTTTTTTCAGATTTGTTTCTTCATCTTGCTTCCATCCCTAACCTCTGAAACGTTTTCTTTCTATGTAAACTTTTTGATTATCTTTAAACTCACTACATATTCTCGTTATTTTTCTATTAACAATAAATGTACTCTCATGTTAATTTACTCTTGTAAAACATTAATGGCCATTCTAAAGTGACGCTTATAACTCTATTCACTCTATAAAAACCCATTGAAAGTCTTTTTCTCTTAAAAATACTGAATTCTGAAATTAGGAACGTAACGAGAAGTAAGAATTCTGACGAACTTAATAGTACTCCTCCGAAGTCTTTCAATTAACTTTGCCTTCATTTACGATACAAAAA
The DNA here is from genome assembly GCA_964056735.1 of Allodiplogaster pararmata. Classification (NCBI taxonomy): domain Eukaryota; kingdom Metazoa; phylum Nematoda; class Chromadorea; order Rhabditida; family Diplogasteridae; genus Allodiplogaster; species Allodiplogaster pararmata. The sequence goes on along the minus strand of OZ057404.1, from coordinate 34,763,955 downwards.
AATTCCTCCAGCCTGCAACGGGTACTATGTATCTATTTCATCAGAAACGGTTATAGACATGGCCTGCTGTTTCATCTGCCGATGGCACTATAACCAGGGTGTTTCTTAGCACCCGCACAACTTTTTTCGAGCGCATAGATTTTTAAAATTTCAGAGTTAAACATTCAGTTTTTCCAATGATTTGGAATTTTCCTACGTAAAATCCGAGAAAAAAATTTCCAAGCGCATAAATTTCAATATTTTAAAGGTTTTTGGAGAGCGCATAGATTTTTTTACCCGCAGTGCTTGTCCGAGAAACACTCTGCCTACATCACATGTGAACTAAATCCGGCTAACCAGCCTCGACGCCATCGATGGAGACTTCTGTCATAGGGGCGTTTGACGAGCAAGGAGCGCCCGAAGAGGACGATGAAACACTTCGATCTGATAAACTACTGCTTACATTTTCCACACGCCACTATAGAGGTTTGATGCTCCTGGATAAATAAAAATCCGCAAAAAGACTAGCCGATGGCTTTACAAAACAATTTTTTTAAGTTATACCAATCAAAACTAATGTACCCCCTCTTATCTCGAGGTTATCTTCTTATCAATGGGAAATAGAGTTCCAACGATCATAAAACACAGGGGCGTCGACATTTCCTTATATTTAATCACCCATTAAACGTATATTTATGAATGTCAAAGTTTTCTCTAAGAACTTCTAAGCCTTCAATTATAGTGCTATAAAGCTTATAATATTCTACTTCCACGGAGGTTAAGAAAAATTGGCAGTCTTGCACGAATCCGACTCTTCCCTCTGATGCTAACCACACTAGCAGTGAACCAGCACGCAGCCACTGGTTCTACCAGGATAGGTCTGTTCTGGTTCACTGCACGCAGCCATTGGTTCTACCAGGATAGGTCTGTTCTGGTTCACTGCACGCAGCCATTGGTTCTACCAGGATAGGTCTGTTCTGGTTCACTGCACGCAGCCATTGGTTCTACCAGGATAGGTCTGTTCTGGTTCACTGCACGCAGCCATTGGTTCTACCAGGATAGGTCTGTTCCCCTCTGATGCTAACCACACTAGCAGTGAACCAGCACGCAGCCACTGGTCTACCAGGATAGGTCTAATCCCCTCTGATGCTAACCACACTAGCAGTGAACCCGCACGCAGCCACTGGTTCTACCAGGATAGGTCTGTTCCCCTCTGATGCTAACCACACTAGCAGTGAACCAGCACGCAGCCACTGGTTCTACCAGGATAGGTCTGTTCCCCTCTGATGCTAACCACACTAGCAGTGAACCAGCACGAAGCCACTGGTTCTACCAGGATAGGTCTGTTCCCCTCTGATGCTAGCCACACTAGCAGTGAACCAGCACGCAGCCACTGGTTCTACCAGGATAGGTCTGTTCCCCTCCGATGCTAACCACACTAGCAGTGAACCAGCACGCAGCCACTGGTTCTACCAGGATAGGTCTGTTCCCCTCTGATGCTAACCACGCTAGCAGTGAACCAGCACGCAGCCACTGGTTCTACCAGGATAGGTCTGTTCCCCTCTGATGCTAACCACACTAGCAGTGAACCCGCACGCAGCCACTGGTTCTACCAGGATAGGTCTGTTCCCCTCTGATGATAACCACACTAGCAGTGAACCAGCACGCAGTCACTGGTTCTACCAGGATAGGTCTGTTCCCCTCTGATGCTAACCACGCTAGCAGTGAACCAGCACGCAGCCACTGGTTCTACCAGGATAGGTCTGTTCCCCTCTGATGCTAACCACACTAGCAGTGAACCAGCACGCAGCCACTGGTTCTACCAGGATAAAGGCTATCGACGGCAAATCAATAAAACCGACGCACTTGACCATCACCCACGACGGGAAAAGTCTATGCCCAACATCTGCCTCAAACGCTTTTGCCAGAAAATTAGCTAAACAAGCCCCTAAAGAGGTCGACAAATCAGCAAGAAGCACAACACGACTAATTAAAGGCCTCAAACGGACAGACGCTCCCCAAATTTCCCTGGCACAGATCGAAGAAGCAATCAAGAAAACCAAAGGTTCCAAATGCCCAGACAGTGAAGGCATCTGCCCTCTACTACTCAAAATGGCCGGTGAAAACTTCAGAAAGTGTCTCTGCATCCTCTTCAATAACACGCTGCAAACAGGTATTATCCCGTCCAGATGGAAAGATGCAAGAGTGATAATGTTACCTAAACCAGGAAAGGACTCAAGCAACCTGAACAGCTATAGACCAATATCAATACTATCACCTATAGCCAAAACATTCGAACGGGTCTTATTACCATTCCTGGCGGAAGGCTTTCAAATCGCTGACTGGCAACATGGATTCCGCAAAGAGCACTCGACTACTACCGCACTCCTGGAAATAACCGGGAAAATAACAAACGGCTTCAATCGGAAACCACCCCCGGACCGCACTCTCATGGTCGCCCTTGACCTCACTGCAGCATATGACTTAGTGAACATATCCCTTCTCTGCAAGAAACTCACTGAAACGAATATGCCAAGAGCCATCGTCCGATGGATGTCCAGCTACCTAAGAGGCCGTACAATCAAGGTAGATTTCCAAGGAAAAAGCAGTCGACGTCTCACATGCAGATCTGGTGTCCCACAAGGAGCAGTGCTCAGCCCCCTCTTATTCAATCTCTACATAAACAACCTCCCGCAACCCACAGGAAACACGCAGATGACAGCCTACGCCGACGACATATCAATTCTCTCCTCAAGCCCCTGTATTGAAACCTGTGAAGATCAGATCAACCACTTCCTACCGAAACTCGTAGAAGAATTGGAACAACGTAAAATGATCATATCCAAGGAAAAGACTACGGTCACTCTTTTCACAACCCATACAGGCGAATGTAAAAAAGAACCCAAGGTAGAAATCCACGGAACCCTTTTGCCGACAACTAAAACACCCAAAATACTCGGTGTCGTCTTAGACCAACTCGGCACCTTCCGACAACATGCAGAATACCTTAAACAGAGAACGGCCAAAAGACTGAATATACTACGTGCCCTCGGAGGAAGAACATGGGGCCAACAGAAAAACACCCTTCTTGCAACCTACAAAACAATGACCAGATCCGTTCTCAACTACGCCGCACCAATTTACTCCGCTCAATTGGCCGAGACGAACTGGAAAAAACTACAGGCAAACCAAAATAGAGCAATTCGGATAGCAACAGGAAACCTAGCAATGGCCGGCACAGAGCACTTAGCTCTAGAAAGCGAAATGTTACCCATAAAGGAGCACAACACGATGCTTACCAAGCAATTCGTTGCAAGAGCAAGACTCCTCCCAAGTCACCCCTCCCATCGTCGATGCATGGAACCCAAACCACCTAGAACTATTCGTAAACATGCCAAGGACTTAGAAATTATGCTAGTAGACAGTGATCAGAAAGCCGCACTTAAAAGAATAGATACTGAGACTGTTAGAAATTTCATTAGATCTTGCTCCCCTAACCCAGTTCTAGGTAAGAAACCTCCCAGAATCCATAAATCAACGAATCAACTTCCCAGGGAACAACAAATAACATTATCGCAACTACGTAGTGGCTATGCAAGTTCCCTTAACAGCTACCTACACAGAATAGGAGCTGCCCAATCACCTCTCTGCCCAAAATGTTTAGAAGAGCCACATACAACTAGTCATTTATTCTCGTGTCGCTATGACCACACACTTTTAAGACGTATAGATTTGTGGAATAGCCCGACGTCTGTTGTTAAGTTCTTATACCAGTGATTGATTCCTTTCTCTCTCTCAAAAAAAAGAAGAAAAAAAAGGAAAAAAAATAAATAAATAAATAAACCCCGAGAGAGAAAGAGAAATAATGTAATTAGATAAATGATGTAAGTAAGCTTATTGTTTTCTGAGCCATGTCAAAGAAGACCTCGTCTACCCAGCCGGAGACCTACGGCGGGCAATCTACAACAACAACAACAGCAGTGAACCAGCACGCAGCCACTGGTTCTACCAGGATAGGTCTGTTCCCCTCTGATGCTACCCAGACTAGCAGTGAACCAGCACGCAGCCACTGGTTCTACCAGGATAGGTCTGTTCCCCTCTGATGCTAACCAGACTAGCAGTGAACCAGCACGCAGCCACTGGTTCTACCAGGATAGGTCTGTTCCCCTCTGATGCTAACCACACTAGCAGTGAACCAGCACGCAGCCACTGGTTCTACCAGGATAGGTCTGTTCCCCTCTGATGCTAACCAGACTAGCAGTGAACCAGCACGCAGCCATAGGTTCTACCAGGATAGGTCTGTTCCCCTCTGATGCTAACCAGACTAGCAGTGAACCAGCACGCAGCCACTGGTTCTACCAGGAGAGGTCTGTTCCCCTCTGATGCTAACCACACTAGCAGTGAACCAGCACGCAGCCACTGGTTCTACCAGGATAGGTCTGTTCCCCATCTCATGGTATCTCTTACTATGCCGATTATTAACATCTTTCTCTCATCCGAAACCATGAATACCGCATGAAACCATTACCGTACGACTTCCGCTGTCCGTCTGACTGTGAAGGTTTGCTCTGTCCTCCGATTCTTTCATCTCCTGCCATTACTCCTCCTGAGGCTACATTTTACAATCTGCATTACAGTATCACTCTAACATTACAGTCAAACCTCTGCAGATACTTCTAGCTGTCAGTATCTACAAAAAGTCCTCTTCTTTCCCAAGCTTCTTGAACACTGTCGTCGATGGCAATTTACACCACAAAAAATTCTAATCTGCTTTTATTCTGCAGTAGAAACATCCTTTTCAGAACCTGAGCTATCACAATCAAGAACATTGAACTATATGGAAAATTTCTCAATCGTACATTGCTCAGAGCATACCTGATTAATCTTACGTTTGCTTTTGAAAAAAAACTTAACAAAAATCTCCTCACCATAGAAGTCTTCTGAAGTGCCTGTTGATCCGATCGATAAGGTTGAAATCACATCTGAACAAGAATCTCATCGCCATTCATGAACAATTTCACAAACGGTCGTGTATATATTCACAGAGGACTTGGAATGATCTGCGATGAATGATTTCCTTTTCATAAGTAGAAAGAGGAGGGGAGTCTAACCGGCTGAATTCAATTGCATCGTTTGCATGTTTTTGAAAAAGAGGGAGATAAAGAAAGAAGAGAGAGAGAGAGAGAGAGAGAGAGAGAGAGAGAGAGAGAGAGAGAGAGAGAGAGAGAGAGAGAGAGAGAGAGAGAGAGAGAGAGAGGGGGGGGGAGAAAGGACAGTGTAGAGAGATAGAAATAAAGACAGCGAGATAACGAGTGGTGTTTTGTGTAGCGAGAGTAGAGAATCAGATGGAGAAGACAAACAAGATCTACATGCTTTTCAGACAAAAGATGAACGAATTATGAAAATATAGAGGAGAGTCCATCAAAGAAGAAAAGGCAAACAAGATGGAAAGAATGTGTGCTCACATGCGTATTCTATAAGGCTATGGAAGAAGTATCCTCACTGACGAACGATTCAGTTCATACATTCATTCACTGACTCATTCATTGATCACAGAGTTTTTTTGTTGTTGAAACAATTCGATACAAAACTGCCAACTTTCGAGAAAAAATTTGAAAACTGATATTGTATTTTGGCTTGGCAGCATCCTACCATAATTTGTCTCCTACCATAATTTTCCACACTCCCCTCACCAACCCTCTCTCCACCACTTCACTTTTAATATTCTCCAATCTCTCGCCTTCTCGTGATTCTAGGCCCCTGTTTCTACTGAAGGTTGACTTGACTAGAAGTTTTAGAATCCCCTATAAAAGAAATTTGTTTCTAGATGAAAACATCATTTCTTGAACAATTTTGTTTGTTTTAAAAGTCAATTGAATCATTTAGATTTTTTTAGCGAAATGAAACGAACTGCAAGACAGAATCCGAAAAATACCTTTTTTGAGCAAAAAAGTAAAGGATTCAAAGTTCAAAACTTTAACTTTTTCTAGCAAGCACATTTTCCATTGAAAATATGCTACAGAAGTGTTGCAATACAAGAACGAGAAAAGTTGAATTGAAGAGAATTCAAGAGAATGACAATTTCTATCACTGCCGCTCATTGATTTCCTATCCATTTGAAAAAGATTTTTCAAATGGAAAACCATGTTATTATATCAATAAATGTTATTATATTTTGTGTCTTATATATAACCTTGGTCATGGATAAAGAATTGATTAGAACTGAAATAAATTGAATTGAAAAAAAGAGATCAGAGAAATGAAGATTTTCACTCGAAGAGAATTATTCCGAAAAAAGATGATTAATGAAATATATGATTTCACTCAAAAAAACTATCAATGAAATCATATATATTCTTTAAATGGGTTCCGATCACACTGACAAATTCAAATGACAAACTCGTTTTCATTGTTTCTCGTTGAGGGTAGCTCGTATGTTCTCTAGAATTGCGAAAGATGTGTTGGATATTCCTAGTGGACATGTTTTCAGAAAAGTTGCCACCAATGCCGTTGGTACACTCTAGTTTTTTATCATTATTTTTGATAAATGCGTGCTGAGTAGTCACCTTGTATTGTAATAATCCCCCCCCCCCCCACAAGGACTTTGAATTTCAACTGTGACAAGATTTCATTTTTATATCGTGTATTAATGTGTTCTCTGTCATTATCAAATGCTTGTTTTTGCACTGAAAAGTGTATATGATATAAAAAATTTTCTGGATGCTGGAAAATTTGAATTAATGTTACGCAAAACCGACTGAAGAGAGAAAAAACTTATGCTATAGAATGCACTGATATAGTTTTAGAGGAAGAGAGAGAGAGAGAGAGAGAGAGAGAGAGAGAGAGAGAGAGAGAGAGAGAGAGAGAGAGAGAGGCAGAGAGGTAAAAACAAGGAGTAAGAGACAGTAGGCGAAAGTGAAAGAAGAAAGTAGAGAGAGAGAAGAAAGATTCCATATGCGGATGAAGCACAGAGGGTATAGTTCAAATGAAAAAACACAAAAAGACGCGAGGTAGAGTACGGTCTCTCTCTTTCTGCTAAGACACCAGTTGACTTTCATTCAAAATTACGAAGAAAAAATGACAGAAAAACAATAAAAGCTAGATGGAGACAAAGACGCTTCTGAATTCGCAAACAAAACTTACGCGAGAAGTTGAGGGAAGCATAGAATGCGACACTAGCGTAGTTAAGAGAGAGCAGGAGAGAGCAAGAGAAAGAGAGAGGAAAGAAGAGAGAGATTTTCAAAAAGTGAAACAAGAAAAAGAGAGAGTAAGAAAAGAATGGAGGAAGGGAGCGTCAGAGAAAAAGAAGTAGAGATAGAAAACATATAGAGAGAGATAAAGAGGGAGAGGAACAATGAGGAGAAAGAGCATTGAAAAGGAGAATATAGAGGAAGAGGATGATGATAAAGAGCCATCCACTTCAGCATACATAAAGTGTAGAAAAGTATATAAGGTGTGGGAAGGTACGGAGAATTCGAAGAAGACACCTTCACGCTAACCTCTAGACCTACCATGGATGTAGAGAAAGAGTAGAGAAACATGCAGGACTTGGAGAGAGGACAGTCGCAGAGAAATAAGGAGAGGAAGAAAGAAAGGAAGAGAGAGAGAGAGGGAGAGAGAAATAGAGAGAGACAGAGAGGGAGAGTGAGAAACAGATAGGAAAAAAACTAAAAAGAGAGCTAGATCAATGAAAACTGTAGAGAAATTGAGGCTATTAAAACTGAGAAAGAAAGCACAGATAGAAACATTCAGTTGAATTTCGAGTAGGGAGGCAGAGTCGCGAGTTAAATTTCGAGTAGGGAGGCAGAGTCGCGAGTTAAATTTAAATCAGGAAATTTTTGGAGTTAAGTGCTAGAAACAAACCGCAGAAGAATACATGAAGGTGAAAAAAGAGACGGCAACCACCAAAGACAGAGAGTGGGAGAGAGAGAAGAGAGCAAGAGGGAGAAACGAGAGAGATAGAGAAAGATACAGAGAAAGGCTGTTTGCACTGAAGAGAGCAACGAAAACAGGAAAAGAAAAGTAGGAAAAACCACGAAAGGTGGGAAAAGAGCAACGAAGAGCCGTGGAGAAACAAAGCAACGGCACACGACACGAAGACACACAAATAGGCGGAGAAGAGGGATGGAGCTAGAAGCCCAATCTCATGCCACTTCCCGTGTATCCATGTAGATCTCGCGCAATTCAACCCCCTCTCCCTTCTCTCCTCCACCTCACTCTCTCTCTCCCTCCTTCTCTGATAAGTGTTTCTCTTCTACACGCCCTCTCTCTCCCTCCTTCTCTGATTTCTTTCTCTTCTGCACGCTCTCTCTCCACTTTCCTTCCCTCAAACGCACCTTTGGCTGCATATTTCCCTAATATTTCAGTCTGTTTCTATCTTTTTCCACCTTTTATTGCATACATTTGCACTTTCTGAATAACCAGTTTTCTAAAGAGAAAATCAACTCAAAATTAGAATAATTTTAGAGAGCCTTCGAGATCGGTAGGCTTTTAGAACAGTAAACATAAGTTTGGCAACTGAATATTAAGGAATACATCCAAGACGCAAGGAAGAGTAACCCCTTTCCACTGTCCCTGAATAGTGTTAGGGCAAAACTTATTCAAAAGACAAGTCTCACTTTCACACTAATCATGAGAGAAGTCACATCCGCATATGTCTCTTTTATGAAAGAAAACTGGAAAGCAAGTGAGGAAGAAGATGGAATAAGCAAGAATCAGAATGAAGCTTTGAAGAGAAATAATTCAGACGGACTTGACGTCGTGGGAAGAGAAGAGAGGCTCTCCGTATACATATTGGGACAGAGAGGAAAGCATTATTCGTCCCTGCTAGGAATCTGTTTCCGCTCAACGCAGCATTCATAGCAACCAAAGCGGCTGAGATGGAATACTCATGTACTCAAAGAAAAAAGAAGGAAGGGATTGGAGAGACAAGGGAGAGGAAGAGGAACATAGAACTCGCTTAATTAAAGTGTAGGTGATACAGGTCTCCCTGAATGGAAGCAGCAAAAAAAGTAAGGAAAAGAGGAGATTGAAGACGGAGAGAGAAAGTTACAGATGGAGAGAATGCAGTTGAGTGAGATCTGTCATTATGACGAGAAGGAAAGAACAGAGAAAGAGTGACACACAGAAAGAAGAAAGGAAGAAATAAAGAGAGAACTAAAGGAAGATGCGATGAAAGTAACAACACATGTAACGGTTTATGTGACACTGTCAACTAATGGAATTTCCAAAGACCCAATCTCTGCATATCATTTCCTCCGCTTGTAACTCTGAACTTTCTTTTCATTTTCTTCCTTTCTCTATCTCTTCTTAGACAAATTAGCATATTTTCGATTCAACACAAGTCCCTCTCCACCTTGGTGTTTCTCTGACCCGCACTGCGGCTAAACAAAAATCTATGCGCTCTCCAAAAACCTCGAAAAACATTGGAATCTATGCGCTTGGAAAAATTTCTCGGATTTCTCGTAAGGGAATCATTGGAAAAATTGATTGTTGAACTGTGAAATCTTATAAATCTATGCGCACGAAAAAAGTTGTGCGGGTGCTAAGAAACACCCTGGTCTCCACTGTAAGTCATGTATACAGATAAAACAAATGCTCGACTGCTTGTGAAATAGAAGAAGTTCTCAATGAACTAACCGTTCTATGCCTAACAAACTGTTTCACCTTCCTATATCGTGAAACTTTCTTATGAAAATCAGTTCAGAAAACTTCCGTCTCTGGAATGATTCTCATATGCGAGCATAAAAAACTCTGACACCTGAAATAGACATAAAACCATTTATTAACGTGCGATTTAGATTCACAGTGATTACAGCCAAAAAGAGAACGAAATACTACATTTATGAGTTTCATAGGTTTAAATGGCAATCTTTCTGCTCTCCCCTCCTTCACAATAACAATTCAACTCATTCTCTCTCTCTGAATATCCTCACTATACATTTCTTCTTTTCGGGTTAGAATTTACCCTGTGCTCTAATCCCTCTCTTCGATCGAATACTCAGCGATTTACCTTTTTATCCCTCAATTCACTCGCATTCACTGGTTGAACCTCAATAAGGACAACTTCCAGTGTTGCTCTCCCTCGCGATCTCTCACCCACCCTCCTTTTCTCCCTCTCTCTCCCTTCTTCTCTATATCCCTCCTTCTCTTTCTCCCTCCTTCTCTCTCTCCCTCCTATCTATCTCTCGCCTTCTCTCTCTTTTCTTCCCTCCCTCACTCCCGTTCCTTTTCCCTCTCTGTAACTCTTCTCACTTCTCTCTATTTCCACTCTCTATTATGGTTACTTTTCTTCTCATTTTTTCACTCGACTTCTATTTTGAAACATTCGCCTTACTTCTCTACTCGCTCGCTTTTATAGTCTCTTTGTCTGAAACTTTACTTTTCAATCTTCTTTACTTTCGTTTCTCCTCTCCATTTCTCTTCAACTCTTTTTCGCTCATTCTCTTCTATCTGTTTTTGTCTAAAATTAGACCTTCATATGACAACAGAGAGTTTTCGCAATATTCCATCTTCTTCTCACAAAAAAGACTCTTCCATTTTGCTGTAGACAATACAAAAACAAAACTTTAATTTTTCCAATCAAGGTATATATTTTCTGATTATTTAGTGTGTTAATTCATAATTATGAAAAAGACAGTATGTTCTCACTTCATAATCACTGTCAAAGGAATTCAATAAGGATGCTTCCTCATGAGAGCAATAGGACCGATTATTCACAACAAAGACCTCATCATAGGAGGCTACAAAACTGAATGACATCAGAAAAGAACATTGAGACTCAGCGAATGAAGAGGAAGACATAAGGGTTAATAAGGAAAAGAAGGAGAATGCAATACAGTGACAGTTTGAGAGAAAAGAGCAAGTGGGAGAGTGAGAAAGAGAGATAAAGAAAAGAGAGAGAAGAAAGAGGATGTTTCCTCACCATCGGTGTTCCTCCTCTTCTCATAGCCGCCACTGCCCTCTTCCCTCTTGGCAGTGCCTGCCTGCATGAGCCAATCCATCGTCAACTCCATCATCTTCTCGCAACGAGGCTGCGGCTTCCCCAGAGCAGCGGGTATAAAGGGCGCTTGCGGCATGTTGTGAGGCACTGACAATGAAAACAATCAAATCTTTTCTCTCTTACTATCACGCAGGTCCATATCCTGGGTAGTAAAGTGGTAATGCGATGGCTCCCAGTGAGAGAGCGACGATTGTCATCGACAACTTTCGGCGATCTTTCGTTTGTCCGTGCGATATTTCAATTATAATTTCTATCCTTTTCATCATTATCTTATCTTTCTTATTTATGACTTACTCTGAGGGATCTTCTCTCAGACGAGATTCTAATAAGCCTCAATACAAAACAGCCGAACCGTCAGGGAAACTTGACGTAAGGGTTATCATGTCTTGTAAAGCTGACAAAATTTTACTTTGAAAGCGAAATTCAAAAAACTTGAGGCTGTTGGATTCTGATATTAATGAATTCTTATTATGCAAATTAGTCGAACAGAGGAAGAGTGAGAGAGGATAGAGATAAAAAGAGAGAAGGAAAAAGAGAGAAAGAGTGAGAGAGAAGAAAAGAATAGAAAGAGTGGAAGAGAGAGAGAGAGAGAGAGAGAGAGAGAGAGAGAGAGAGTGAGAGAGGATAGAGATAAAAAGAGAGAAAGAGTGAGAGAGAAGGAAAGAATAGAAAGAGTGGAAGAGAGAGAGACAGAAAAAGAGTGAGAGAGGAGAGAGAGAGAAAAACAAGAGAGAAAAACAGAATAACCACTCATGGAATGAGCGACGATTCGATTCGCACTCATAAGCGAGGAAGATTGAGCAGACCTCCGCCCTGCCTGCAAACATTTCACTTACAGTAACCCTTCTATCCTTCAATTAAAATATCTCCATACTAATGCATCATCAATCAATCATTGCTGAAGACTCTCTTACCAGAGAAATTGTTAGTTTTTTTCGAACCCTTCATCCGTATCTACGAGAAAGGTACAATATGTTTTGATTTTTAAATAGGTCGATCGCTCGAAGAGTTTTGAAGTTTCCAACTTGAAAAAGCCTGTTCGGCCTTAGTTATGGCTAATGAAACTTCGAATTAAGATAATAAATACAATTTCATTTCATCTAGAAAAAAGTTTTTTCGAGGTCAGTTAGGGAGGTTCACTTGGTCAGTTAGGGAGGTTCACTTGGTCAGTTAGGGAGTTTCACTTGGTCAGTTAGGGAGGTTCACTTGGTCAGTTAGGGAGGTTCACTTGGTCAGTCAACATATAAAAACTTCGCCGGTTTGTAGTTTGCCTATGATATAACAGTTTTTTGCTCACTAGCGTATCTTCGCACTTCAAACCCTCTCTATAATAACCACTCTCTCGCCTCTCTCTGAACTTTACGCTATCCTTCATCTTCAGATTATTATGTTGTTGATGTTAGTTGTCGAGAGGTCCCGTTTCAGAGGAATCAACTAGGGTAATTTGGTGAAATGTTAAATCACGGCCCCGACCTTCTCCATCGCCCGTTCTCCCCTCACATGCGGCGCATTTGCTTCTCCTGTCGAAGAGAGCGAGATCGCTCTTCGGTACGACGAATTAGGTGCTCCTTCAATCAATAAGTTTATTGTTGTCTTGGATATTGGGGAATAGATCTGCCAAAATTAGCGCATTTTACTCCAGAAATAGGTTAAATCTAAGCGCAAATCTATTTCTTATAATGTCCTTTCTATTAAATACTCTGTTTTTATCCTCTTCTTCTCGATTGAACACATCGTGCCCTTCTCTCATCATCGGTCTTCATGATATACTAAATTCTCCTGCGCCTGGTGATATACAGTATGCTGCCAGGACCAGCTTTCTTTTTCGAGCTCTCACATGGAATGTGCTGATACTTGCTGACAGGACAAATTGCACATCATGCGGTGAAAATCTTCACTGATTCCATCAATCTCTACAGAACCAGATGGATTTGCTAACAAGTTCCCGTTCTAAAGGCTCATTTCCGCCACAAGGCGGAGTACGCACTCCCCTGGGATACGGGACAGACAAATCCTGATCAAACAAGACGATTCTCCTCTGCTCACACTATTAAAAACTGTTGAGTCCCCTGTCCGGATGAAGTTTGAAGGGTATTGAAATGAAAACAATGAACCTTCTGCAGTAGGAGGAGTGAGTGATGCCGTCGGCCCTCCCAGTCCTCCATTCACTGATCGATCTACAATAGTAACATTCAAGGGTTCATATAAAACAATTCCTTATAATGATTTTTGAAAGAAAAAAAACCAGTTCAAAAACTTTTTAAAGAATTTTTCTACTTCATCTCATATTATGAATTACTAAGGCTTAAGTTTTTGTTGTTTAAGTTTAGCTATCGAATCGACTCACCACTCATTCGTGCAGTTCGATGCGCTTTCATGTCCGAATTTGATCTTGAATCAATCAACTTCACTTCTCCCAATGGGACACACGTAACAACTAGTTTTTTTAAAACTGGTTTTATAGGGAGATTTCTTTCTCAAAAATGCAATTTTATCTAATTCGGAGGCAGCAAACCCTGGTTACAAACAAATGTAGTTAAATTATCGGATGCAACAAAAAGGGTTTACAGGGCGGGATCAAACTTAACTATCTCTTTTTCCCTGGGAGCAAAAGGGTTACGATTGAACTACCGAGAAAAAGTTGTTTTTACATGCGATAGTGCTATTTTAAAAGCGAAATATTTTCCCTTTTTCAATCACACATGCTCATATAGCGGAGGCACCGTGATACAATTATAATCTTCCTTGCGCTTGTTCCCGCCTCGCGGCAGGGTACGCGCTCCCCTAAGATGCCCTCGCGGCAGAGTACGCGCTCCCCTAAGATGCCCTCGCGGCAGGGTACGCGCTCCCCTAAGATGCCCTCGCGGCAGGGTACGCGCTCCCCTAAGATGCCCTCGCGGCAGGGTACGCGCTCCCCTAAGATGCCCTCGCGGCAGGGTACGCGCTCCCCTAAGATGCCCTCGCGGCAGGGTACGCGCTCCCCTAAGATGCCCTCGCGGCAGGGTACGCGCTCCCCTAAGATGCCCTCGCGGCAGGGTACGCGCTCCCCTAAGATGCCCTCGCGGCAGGGTACGCGCTCCCCTAAGATGCCCTCGCGGCAGGGTACGCGCTCCCCTAAGATGCCCTCGCGGCAGGGTACGCGCTCCTCTAAGATGCTAAACAGAACTATATTGGTAGAACCAGTTGCTGCGCTGAGCCGCTGCCATTGTGTGAAGCAGCAGTGATTCGTGCAAGGCACTACCAATCTTTTCTAACCGCTTTGATTTATATGGATCTGCCCAGGTTGAGGGTCAAACTTGAAACCCTTCACAAAACAGTCGCGCGCACTACCGTTATGCTACGCGCAGGTACGCAAAGGCATCGTGAGAATATAATGAATAAAAATTTAAACTTTTACAGAACGATAAAGGAAAGATGATCCACAAAAAAAACTCATTTAGTTTTCAGATCCATTCTTCAAAGAAGGCCTGGTCTTATCAATCAACAACAAATCTATCGATAACCAATCAGACTACCTTGAAGGTGCCGTCGAAGTTGTTGCTTCTCCAGTAGATGAGAAAGAAGATCGGTCTTCTGCTGTAAGACCTCCGAGATCACCCTGAATCAGGGTCGACTGATAACTTGTTGAAAACTTGTGAATAGACAGCTTGAGGAATCTTGAGAGTACATATCAGTCACAGAAAAACATTCTGAATAGCAAAAAAGATTCATTTGATGCAGATGATATCACATCTTTCCAACCGTTTACTTGTTAAATTTCTAGAATTGTTGCAAAAATGCGCATTATTATAGATTCTAAACGATGCAAATCAGAAAAATATATGTTCAGGTAGGTTAATAGAACTCTTCGAATCTAAACAAAATTGATTAATTTCTGAATTAAACCTATGAAGAGAACAAAATCGCTCTATGGACGTTAAATTTAAAGGAATTTTTGTGAGAATAAGAGAAAAGTTCTATAGATCGAAGGAAAAACGATATTAGAAATGAGGGTAAATTGGGATGGTCATGCCTTTTGTGAGAAATGCACTTGAATAATAATAGAGGTAGAAGTCCTAGAGTTTCAGAAGAGTCGTGAGAAGAGAAATAGAGGCAGAAAAAGAGAATTAGAAAGAGAGTGAGAAAAAATAGAGGGGAGAGAGAAATATAGAGACATATGTAGCTAGAGAAAAAAGTGAGAGAAGGAATAGACTTGAAAGCATAGAGTGGGTCCGAGAATGGTAGCAGATATGAGAAGAGGTTGGGGGAGGAGGGGTTGCGATAGTAAATTACAATATATGCAGTCTGCTCAGTTCTGAATAGTCCCTCTCGCTCCAATTCTTCGTCGCTCACTCAACTTTACTCAATTCTCGCTCATTTTTCATTATGTCCGGACTCTAAATCAACTATCTTCACCTACTTATTTTTTGAAAAACAGCATTTCTCAAAATAAAAAAAACGTTCATGATTAATTTTAATTTTGATCACTGAACTTTGTCTAGATAATCGAAACATTCGAATTTATAACATTAAAAACATGAAATCCCACTCTGCTTCTATAGTTCCTCGCTAAATTTCTCGCATTGCCTTCGATGAGAGTTAAACTGAATCGATCAACTTACAGTGTGTCGCTCTGCTTTATCAGCCAAGCTGCTACGGTAAGCCTCGAACTCAGCAAAATCGATGTTGACTCGGTGATCACCTGTAAATCGTTTCTTTCTACTACTCAAACAGGTTCGAACATGTACCGCGGGAGAGGCATGTTTATTTGCTCCGCAACGCTGACTTAGAAGCTTCTCGAGTTACGACAAACACACAACTATATTGACTCATACTACCGTCAAAAATGTTTGGAGACTCATGAATTACTCTCTCTTCAGTATATAACCAAGTCACTAATCAATATTGCTATTAACCTGTAACTCGAAAGAAGATTATCTGATTTTACCGAAGTTTTTATTTTATAGCCAACAAAGTTTTGATGTAAAAGCAGTAGATAAAATCAGGAGGACAAGAGAAGAGGAGTGAGTAACAAAGAATTCTCCTTATTTTGCATGAAGAAACCTGGAGGGGTCGAGAAGAAAATAGATAAAGACTATAGGGAATTGGAAAAGAAGAAATAGATATTCAAGTGGAATGAGAAATTCAAAAAAGAGAAAAGCGGAAACTATCAGAAAAGAGGAATTGAGAGCTTAGAAGAGCGGCAGAGGCAAAGAGACAGAGATACTGAAAGATTAAGAGAGATAAACATAGAAATAGAGGGGGCGAGAGAGAGAGAGAGAGAGACTTCAATAGAAAAAGAGGGGCGGGACAAATAACGTGACAAAATGAGAGAGAAAGAAGAGAAGATAGTTAGTAGAGGAAATAAAAAGAGGGGTGAAGAGAGAAGAAAACATGAGCAGAGAAAAAAAGAGTTATCGAGGAAGAAGAGAAAAGGTTAGAGAGTTTGAAAAGAGAGGATGAAGAAGGCAAAAGAGAAAAGCAACGTGTACCATAGAAGATGTCGATCATCTTCTGCACCGCCGTCACTGCTAGAAAGAAGCAGAGCGGAGCAGATGCAGTGTAGTCTTCCGATGTGAACGATGCTCTCTGCGATATATCTGCTCCATCTAGAGACAGCAATCCATAGGTCACTAGCACTGATGAAAATTTTAAAAAAACGACCGTTCTTTGGGCAGGGGAATCTCGAATAATGAAGAGCACTCCCTCCTCTGCCCTTTTCTTCTAGAGGGCTCTTCGTTATTTTAAGATACCTTGCTCGAAGAGCGGTCGCTTCAAAAAAAAACCTTTTCAACGATTGCAAATGAATTTCTTGTTGAGCTATGTACATTATTCTCATCTCATGTCTTTGTGTACTCATCACTGGAACAATACACAACACAACCTACATCAGTACAGTGAACAGTAACCCCTAAGTCAAGTCCACCTTAAATCACTCGCTCATATTAGCTTCAACAATAGTGAACATAATTATGAAATTTTCTACAAGGTATACTTAATATTTTTACTAAACACCTGACATAAAACTTTTGTGAGTTTTATTCGATGTTCTTTTATGGAATTTAGAAACGAGAATATTGATATTCAAGAAAAACATAAAGTCATCTAAAAGAATATTTATTTATAAAAAAAGGGTTAGAGAGTTGATCGAAAGATTAAGTGGGAAAGAAGAGTGAGAAAGGGATTAGTGAGTATAACAAAGAGAGATGAAAAGGAAAGGAAGAAGCAATAGAGAGAGAGATGAGGGAATAGATGATCGAGGTGGGTAGGAAGTTGGAAGCCTGGATAGAGAGAGACGAGGGAATAGATGATCGAGGTGGGTAGGAAATTGGAAGCCTGGATAGAGAGAGACGAGGGAATAGATGATCGGGGTGGGTAGGGAGTTGGAAGCCTGGATAGAGAGAGACGAGGGAATAGATGATCGAGGTGGGTAGGGAGTTGGAAGCCTGGATAGAGAGAGACGAGGGAATAGATGATCGAGGTGTGTAGGAAGTTGGAAGCCTGGATAGAGAGAGACGAGGGAATAGATGATCGAGGTGGGTAGGGAGTTGGAAGCCTGGATAGAGAGAGACGAGGGAATAGATGATCGAGGTGGGTAGGAAGTTGGAAGCCTGGATAGAGAGAGACGAGGGAATAGATGATCGAGGTGGGTAGGGAGTTGGAAGCCTGGATAGAGAGAGCCGAGGGAATAGATGATCGAGGTGGGTAGGAAGTTGGAAGCCTGGATAGAGAGAGACGAGGGAATAGATGATCGAGGTGGGTAGGAAGTTGGAAGCCTGGATAGAGAGAGACGAGGGAATAGATGATCGAGGTGGGTAGGAAGTTGGAAGCCTGGATAGAGAGAGACGAGGGAATAGATGATCGAGATGGGTAGGAAGTTGGAAGCCTGGATAGAGAGAGACGAGGGAATAGATGATCGAGGTGGGTAGGAAGTTGGAAGCCTGGATAAACAGAGGAGACTCACATGTTTTAGTATTCTTGATTGGGTTGTGATTGAGTATTTCCTTGGGTGAAGGCATCAACTCAAGAATACTCAGCCAGCTCTCGAAGAGCAACCGACTCATCTGCAATCAGTGTTTCTTCTTTCAATTTTTTTTTTAATTTTATCTTTTTTCTTCTTTTTCTATGTCTGTTTTCGAAAAAGCTTAATCAAAGTCTTCATTGTAGTCTTCTGCTACATCCAACTCAGATGATCAATTAATTACCAAAATCGATGATTTACTGTTCATATTCTGCTGAGACATAGACTGATGCGATGCTTCCCCTTCCCCCTTCCCTAATTCATGCTAATTCATTTTTCGGGCTCTATGAGATAAATTTGTTTTCAGTGACTAACTTAGCCCAGAACAGCCAGATTATTGTTCTGCTGCTGTTTTATCGATGTTTTTCTTATTCTCCTTTTTGATCTTCGTTATTTTTACAAACCACTAAATGACCTTGTTTTTTCCCCGCTTTTGAATCGTATTTATGGTCTCTATTTTTGTTGAGTCATGATGATGATGATTGTTGCCCGTGCGGTTCCTTTGACGTTGGAAGGGGGGTCCACGAGCTCTCGGTAAAAGCTCAAGCACACCGTCACACTCACTCACTTCTCTCTTTCTCTCTCTTTCTCTCTCTCATTCACTTTTTTTTGCCTCTTTTCTTTTCGACTTTTTTTGGTTTCGGGCTCTGGCTTTTTTTTTCAAATAACTGGTTCCATCCTTCTATCCATATTATTCAACAATCCAACCTACACAGACAACAACAAGAACAGCAAATAACTATTTAGACTGGTAATGAAAACAACATTCATTGGGCTAGGAAATCTGCAACATCGACAGGTCTATACCATAGGTCTAGAGGTTTAAGTCTAGTGGGGTTACAACGGCAGTTAAACAAGTGAACACTAGTATGATCTACCTCTCTACATGAAGGACAGAGAGGAGAATCAGTGGCACCAATCCTATGAAGGTAACTATTTAACGTGCTCGAGTAACCACTTCTAAGTTGCGATAGGGTAACCTGTTGTTCCCTGTCAAGTAACCTAGTAGACTTATGGACCATGGGTGGTTTGAATCCTAGGACTGTGTTTGGTTCACAGTTTCTAAGAAATTTCCTAACGGCTTCTGTGTGCAGATTTCTAAGAGTTGTTTTACAGTCACTATCCCCCAGACTGAGGTCCATGTTCATCACGTGTCTGCGGATGGCTCTTGGTGGTCGTTGTCGGAGGGTGAGGTTATGGGATGGGTGATCCTCTTGCATTCTGGCCTTGGCTAGGTATTGGCTGGTCAGCAGCTCATTGTGCTCCTTTACTGGTAGGAGTTTGGATTCGAGAGCGAGGTGCTGTGTTCCGGCCATTTGAAGGTTACCCGTGGCTGCCCTGATTGCTTTGTTTTGGCAGGCCTGTAGTCTTGTCCAGTGGGTGTTTGCGAGTGGTGGAGTGTATACGGGTGCTGCGTAGTTAATGATCGATCTCGTCGTTGCTTTATATGTCGCGATGAGTGTAGTGGGACTCTGACCCCATCTTCTGCCTGCTAATGCTCTGATGATGTTGAGGCGTTTGGAGGCCTTCGTTCTGATGGCCTCTGCGTGGTGTCGGAAGGTTCCTAATTGGTCCAAAACCACACCCAAGATCTTTGGTGTTTTGGTGATTGGGAGAAGATCGCCACTGAGTTTGATTTCAGGTTTTTTGTTGCATTCCGCAGTGCATGTTGTGAAGAGGGTCACCGAAGATTTTTCTTTGGAAATCTGCATCTTTAGGTAGTCCAGTTCATTAACTAATGTGGGGAGGTACTCATTCATTTTGTCCTCGCATTCGTGTTGAGTCATAGATTAGTCAATGATAAGTCATAAAATTACTTAATAAGTCATGTTTATGACTCACCTCATCTGTTTCAGGAAGTGGCTGCGAGGCCGTGAAGGAGATATGCGAGGAGAAGAGCTGCACTGCTTCATCATCTTAACACCTTCTTCCCTCTCTCGCCAATGAGAGTTAAACGCAAACGAAAGTATGACTTCCAAGTTAAGTCAGATTTATAATTTCTGCTCCCTTTTAGAATGAAAACAAATAGAAATTATAATTTTTCTTGGAATAAGACGGACGTAAAAGTTCATGAGTACTTTGAAGTTGTTCGTTCTGATTTCTATGCTCCGTTTCCACTACAAACGACACCGTGAGGTAGGTAGCAAAATGTATTTAGCTTGCGGTCGATTCTTAGCGCGCTCTTTGGTTTTCATTCTTTCTTATGCCCTGATTTTCCGTTTCTCTCAAGCCACCTGAATTACCGTTTATAAACTTCGATGTCACTAACTTTCCGTGTTTTACAAGTGCTTGCTTCGCGTGGAACATTCATTGATTTACTCAAGATCTCTTTTGTCCAGTCGACGGAGGTGTTCAAGGTTGCCTTTTTCTTTTTTTTATGTGTAGGTAAACAAATATACTGCTTAGTAGCTAGCATGTCAATCGCTAGTGAAATTTTGGGGAGGAAAACTGACGAATATCGATGTTACAGTAATCCGTTCCATACATTCTTCTGGTTACTAGTACTGTAAGTGCGAGCAACTTCCGCGCCCAAGACTCTATAACCATGACCTGCAAAGAAAATAATTCATTATAAAACGCCAAATAGTTTTTCTTGATTTTCATTTTTGTAATTTCACTCTAAAGCGTCACAGACCAAAAAAAAACTATCTCATTTTTATTGAGAGCGATCAAGTGTAGAAATAGATGATTTTCGCGTTTCGCTGATATACACATACCCTGCGCTGTAGATAATATAGAAACAAGAGCTCTATTTGAGTGGAGGAGTCTAGAAGCATAAACCTTTTGAGTGGAGGAGTCTAGAAGCATAAACCTTTTGAGTGGAGGAGTCTAGAAGCATAAACCTTTTGAGTGGAGGAGTCTAGAAGCATAAACCTTTTGAGTGGAGGAGTCTAGAAGCATAAACCTTTTGAGTGGAGGAGTCTAGAAGCATAAACCTTTTGAGTGGAGGAGTCTAGAAGCATAAACCTTTTGAGTGGAGGAGTCTAGAAGCATAAACCTTTTGAGTGGAGGAGTCTAGAAGCATAAACCTTTCTGCGATTTCCCTCTGAATTATTTCTCACTTTTCTAGAACAATCCGATCGAAAAGCGATTTTTTTTCTACAATTACAAGTGAAGTTTGTTGAGTTATTTGCTTAAAATACTACGCAGATCCGGGCTAGATTAGTATAAACAAGACAGAATTACAATCGCTACAGTTAGCACTGAAGGGTTTTCAGAAATAACTGTTTGAAGGCAGAAGCCTCCTAAGTATGGAATCAGCCATATCAAGTCCCGGAAGGTTAAATGGGCTCGCCGTTGATGATCTGGCATGTTTATATACTTCCTGATGTTGAAACACAAATTGCTCAAGTACAAAAGCTATCGAACTTGTCTTCTATCTGTCTAACCAGTATAGCTCTCCAAAGGTTTAGTGCAACTGTTGAAAATTCAGAAAGAATGACCGCTTTTCGACCGAAAGAGTCTGGGTTAATGAGAAGCGGGCTAAAAGTAAAGAGCGGAGAAGGGAGTAAATGGCATCGCTCAGAGAACAGTCGTTTACTGAAATTCTCAGCAGTTGTGACCTATGCTTACCAGGATGCTACTTCACTACCTATTACACACACCCAAACTATAGTGCGCGTGAAAATAATAGACTGACATGGTGCCTCCATCTGCCCAGAAGGACGGCAAGAGTCCTCCAGTACGTGAAGGAAGGTATCTCTTCGTACTGCACCGCGTGCAACCACAAACCTAGCAGCGAATCTATCACCGCCGACCCAACCCGGACAGAGACATCATCTGCAAGATTCAGGTGTTGGCTATCCATGGTCATACCTTAGTGGTCTACTTTGATTACCTAACCCCCAAATTACCCGAGCGGCTTATTGTATTCAGCGAAAGACACATCTGTTCACGGGAGTTTAAGGCGGCTCTTCGTATTACTCTGATATGAGCTCTCTGATCATTGCTTAAATAGTAACCGGTCCAGCTATTTTAACGCATACATTCTCGCACAGAAGATGATCTACATGATGTTTTCCTTACATTCTATTTGAACTTTCTTTTACCCTTCCCATTATTTCCCTTTCCATTTATCCAGTCTTTCTCCACCTCTTTTCCAAATCGCTCGATGCGTACAAACATATTTTCGATTTGTATTCTCTAAATTAACTCCTGGGTATAAATCATATGCTTTCAAGTTACCTGACAAAGCTGGCGGAGCGAGAAGAATGTCGGCTGAGTTTAGCATGAAACTAAGCGTACGCGACCAAACCTAAACATGCTCCAAACAGATCCTTTTTTTAAATTCTCAATTCAAGACTTGATTTCGCCCGCCTTACAAGCAAATAATTGTCTCTATAAATCTGTCTCATCAATCATTTCGTTGTTGTTGTTGTTGCCCGCAGTTGCCACGAGTATCACATAATCAATCATTTCGTCATCGAGTCCTTCATCAGAACATCACAAGAACTTGTGAGGTTCTCACTTAAATTTTAAAAAAAATGTTTGTAGTGATTTTCTCAAAGATGATAGATTTTTCAAAACTCGATTTTTAAATTTTCAAAATTATGATTTTTAAATACCTAGTAAGGACTGAAAACAAGAAAAAATAGCTAGAAGAGTTTCTAAACTTGTCAGGACTAACTTCATCATGAAGTCGTTGTTGTTGTCTCGAAACACACTGGCAACAGTGGCCATTCGTGACTCTACAGCCTCAAGAGCCTGTCACGGATGGAGCCGGATCATCCAGTCCAGAATCGAGCGCGACCTCAGGTGGCGGATAGAGGGACGCCTCCCTACGAAGAATTCGTGCTGGGAGGTAGCGGGAGAAATCCCGCCGCGGACCAAAACTGGGTAGTATAGCTCGTCAAAGGAGGGCGATGCCGGACCGGCCTGGGCATGCCCCCGGACAAAACATCAGCCGATACTCCGCTATACTTTTCAATAGCGAGTCGAGGCGCCAGTAAAATAACCTCTTGCCCTTTTCCGGTTAACGAATGGGTCTCGCCAAGAGGATCGCCGACTGCGGTACGAGTGTAGACGGAGAAAATCTCTCCGGACTCAAAAGGAGCCTCACCACCAACCTATCCCAAAAGGACTCCCCTCGACAGGACCTATGGGCAAGACAACAACAACTTCATCATGATATCTGTTGCTTGCGTGCTTCGTGATATTCCTCGCAGCTTGCAAGACGAGGACTAACTTGTGAGGATTAACTTCATCATGATATCTGTTGCTTGCGTGCTTCGTGATCCTCGCAGCTTGCAAGACGAGGACTAACTTGTGAGGACTAACTTCATCACGATATCTGTTGCTTGCGTGCTTCGTGATATTCCTCGCAGCTTGCAAGACGAGGACTAACTTGTGAGGACTAACTTCATCATGATATCTGTTGCTTGCGTGCTTCGTGATATTCCTCGCAGCTTGCAAGACGCTCTCGATCAATTCGCTTTGCCTTACGACTGCTATCTTGAGAAGAAAGTCAGTGTTACAAACAAATAATTTTACTGTGATACTCATGTGAATTACTCATCGACTTAATCTTACAGAAACATTTTTTTTTCGAATATAAATTCATAAAGAGTTGGTTCATTAAAAAGCTCACACTACAAACATTTTCTATACACACACTTTCAAAAACTAATTAAGGTAAAAACAAACTTCGTTTTGATCTGATTTATCAGAACCCTTCTTATAGAAAGATCCTTCCAAAGCATAAAGTTGACAAGAGTAAAAATGCAAACCTGTCCACTCACGGGCCGCCGGACAAACACGAATCGGAGAGCATCGATGATGCTCCTCAAATCGAGATAATCTAGACTAGTATTGATCGAAAACATTGAGTTTTGGAAAAGCGAAATTAAAACCAACGATGTAAACGATCTTAAAGAGGTAAAAAAAATTTAAGAAGATGTAAAAAAAAATTCTGGAAGAACCAACCGAGAATATCAGATTAAACTATTCATACACCTTGTGCAGAACTCAAATTTCTGTAATGTGTTTATAAACCGTATAACTGTGAAAGTTACGAGTCTGCACATTAGTCGACGATGATATTTGAAAACACGCCTAATCCAAGAAACACTAATAGTGTAAAATGTGCGTCAAGTTAAAAATGAAGTCTTTGAGGTTATTGTCTCCTCGTACTTCTTCTTTTGTCAATTGTACATCCAAGACCTTACCTGAAGTACTTTTCCGGAGTCTTCAGCACAGGATTGGGAATGGAGGCATCCGGGACATCCGTCAGTGCTCGCAACCAGTGAATGTATCTACCAATACTCTTATACCGTAATCTATCAATACTCTTATACCGTAATGTATGATACCGTAATCTCTCTTAAACCTTTGTTCAACAGAACAACACAGTTCACACTTATCACGAGCTTTTCACGGTATCTTCTCAAGTTATCTGAACGAGAAATCGGTTTGCGTATACAAAAGGTTAACACTTTAACTACCGTATACAAAAGGTTAACACTTTAACTACCGTATACAAAAGGTTAACACTTTAACTACCCATGTCACGACTTTAGTAGGCAACCTTTCAATTCAATATAAGACCTAATTGGGTTACATTTCGAAGCCAAAGACCATTTTGAGGAGTAAAAGAACTTTCAAGATGTCAGCGTAAGGTTTAATTACAAATTTGGGAACATGTGACACAACTGACAGTTGCACAGCTCTTTTGACGGTTAAGAACTCCCTTTCTGTGTTAAGAGACATGGAGAGAGCGTGATTGAGCACCTGAGATTGTTCGCATCACTCTTACGCGCATATTAACCTTAAGACCCACATCTGAACGTCAACAGTTGAATAAGCTCGTCCCATTTTCACTAGCAACCCTGTGTCCCATAAACTAAAAACGGCAAGACACAGGAGTTGAATGGTTGCCGGACCAGTTATTCTCGCGCAGAGAATGATCTATATTATCTTTTCCTCCCTTTCTATTTCACTTTTTCTCTACTCTTTTCACTCTTTTTGCCTTTCCCCATTCTTTTTCCACTCGCTCGGCACGTACAAACATGCCTTAGACCGGCCTTATTCAACATGTGACAGGACATGGTAAATCGGGCTTTCGTTCCTTACAAAAAGGTTAAGATTTAAGAGAAACAAAATACTGATGTCTCAAACGCGTGGGTGCACCAATTTCCGAAATGGTTTTCAATCCTTATCAACAGGTTCCTATTTCATGCCTCTGATTTCTGACGAATAACGGCAGCTTAATACTAAATCGAGAAAAATAGCGCTTTTGAAAGGAGCTATCCAAAATAGGTTTATTAGTAGATAAAGAGAAGTTCTAACGAAGAGATTCTAAATGGCTGTTTGTTTTACCGGTGTTTAGTATCCGGGTATGCTGCAATGGTAGTATGACTGAATAAAAAAAATTCAAATCCCTAGATGGGCATATCTACCCAGAGAAAGCATAAATGATGTGCTGATACTGCTTGGAAGAATAATACTCTTATCACCATTGTTAACCCACTTGCAACCAGGGGTTAAATGGAGCCGCCCAATTTGGGTTTACATGTATCCGCCGCCCAAAGTTTGGAGGAAAAAAGAAGAGAGGATGAAGAAAAAGGCTAAGAAAAGAGAGGGAGTTTTTTGTCAATAGTGTGTGTACATGTATCCGCCGACGGGACCGATCCGGTCACTATTTAACCCCTGCTTGCAACATCTTGTTCTTTTTCAAAACCTGCATGACCCATCGGAGCTGATCTTCTGTTTGTAGTTGAACCAAAGCAGAAGAAGATCTGGAGTTGCCCATAAACATAGTACTCTTGCCACCTTCTCCATTTGTAATCTCGGAAGGTTTCGTTAGCTCCTCGAGAATGCTATACGCAACGGACTCAGAAGTTTCCCTGGATGAGATGGCTCACTTGAATTGATTAGATAGACGAGAATGACTTTCACTTTTCTCCCAAGAGAAGTGCGACAGCTTTCTCTCTATACTCTACCTTTCAAGGACACATAATTCGAGAGTTATACAGTGCGATAAAAAAACTGCTCTAGACAGACCGAACCACAAAGGCAAACAGTATACAAAGGCAAACAGTATAAAACTAAAAACACAAAAAAGCCTTGACGATAACTGAATAAGATGCTGACTTGCTGAAGAGTTCCAAGATGTTGGAGTGCAGATCAGAAAACTCCAGCATCGGCCACTCATCATGCATCTTTCTCTACTGAAATTATCTGTTTTTTTAAACAAAAAGCTAAAATAATACAACTAAGTCTACTGCTCAGATTTTACAACTGACTTCATCGTATTAGTGGACTTGAACTATGTATGAGTAAGAAATCGCAAACATCGACCCTAATATGTTTCTTCAATCTTTTTTTTTTGGTAAGTTTCATTTATTATTCGTTTACTTGCTTTATATTCAATCAAGGCACAATTTCACTTGGGAAGGCCATGCTGCACTTAAGGGGTCGTGCTTTGATGGGAATTATGTATTTAGTGTGTTCAAACTACTGTATTTATACACCATTTTCTGTTTTTTGACCAATTCAAACATTGAATCGACAAAAAATTATAATGTGAGATTTCATTTTTTAAAAATCTCACGTTATATGCGGTCTCGTTCCGTGTTAGCGTAACATTTGTCTCACATTAAATTCGGTCTCGTTCCGTGTTAGCGTAACATTTGTCTTTGCCTAAGCGACAAAAAAAAGTGAATCATAGCTGAAAAAAGCCAAGAAAATTCACCAAACTAGACAAGATAAAACAATTTTGTGGCTAATTGTTCGATACGGTCTCGTTCCTAAGCAGTGTGACCTCGTTCCTACGCCGTACGGCCTTGTTAGCAAAAATTTCTACTAATTCTAAGCGAAAAAACCTGTGAAAGTTTACCTGACCCTCCCCTCCTTTAAGTAAAGAACGGCCCCCTCAAGTAACATTGCGCCTAAATTAAAGACATGAAGCGCCGTAATTTAGACAATTCAACACAGTTCCGAAAAACCGTAGAGAGATGCAATGGAGGAAGAACAGCTCTCTGTAGAAGAATATTAAACATGGTACAAAAAGTCTTCTTCTCTCAAAATGTCCAAATTCTACCAAATACCGATTTCTAGCGGTGGATAAATGAAAAACATGGCTGGAAGAACTTCCGCTTCATTTCTGGTCAGAATAGAAACAAGCCTTTACTCGAGAGCTTTCAGAGTAATAGTCCTGTGGTCTTGAGCGAACTTGGACTCACTTAGAAGCGAAAGCTTTTTTCTGAAGTTCCTACATACAAAAATGTTTGTGGAATAGGTTGGTGACAAAGTGTGCAACAGAGAGCATAATCCGAATTTAGCTTGAAACAAGAAGAGCGTAATCGATTGATAAATGCTTGAGTTAACTATTAAATGATTGAAAAGGAGTGACTGGATTAAATGTTAAATCGTCGAAAACGACCAGATTTCCATAGAACAAACTCGTAAAAGATATTAGAAAGAAATTAATAATTCTTCTCAGATGTTGGGAGGTCGTTTTTCTGAAATCTTTTTTTGGTATCCATGACATTTTCTTTTACTCATTAACTGTCTTGTTTTTCTCTTGGAGTAGATTCATGATAAATGTATTTCACTTTTGAAACCTACAATGTTCCTTTTCTCCTTCCTCACCGTAAAAAACATCACAGCGGAAGATAAGCACTAGTCAATTTGGTATTGACTTGATACGCATAAAATTTTTTATGGGAATGAGTTTTGAGAATAATGAAATTGATTTGGTTTTTTCAACAAGCTATGTTGATTAGAAACATTAAATTTCCATATTACTTCTAAGCTATAAAAATTAGCTCTTCATACTTTCGAATAATCACTCATATTTCATAACTCATGCCAGTGCTTAGGAAATTAGATTGCACTATATCATTTGAAACCATTTGAAAGTTCTATATCTTATGTGCCTAAGTTCTTAAAGTTTCAACGAACTGCTCAGTTCGCAGCGTCCATGTTCTTTCGGACAGATTTTGCTTTCAGATTGAGATCTTCATACTCTCTCAAAGATATTCAGTTTTCTTGAAATTGAGGCGAAATCCAAGGACTAATCAAAAACGCTTGTAGGAAACAATTTGATTATTCATTGAGTGAGAAGAATAAAACTACCTTAACCAAGATGTTGTCGCTAAACAAGTTCTTGTAAGACTGAGAAAAGCTGATAAGAGAGTGCCTTCTAGCTTCTTCGCTCCATGAAAACTCTTCTCAAATAGAAACAGTCGCAATCGACTATTGAACTTCGGGGAGGGGAAGTCGTGAAATAACAAGTCTTATGACGATTCTTGCCGTTTCAGGTCTTCTCACTCTGCTGTGTCTCTCTCTTAATTTTTTCTACCTCAACCAAAAATGTAGCAAAACAGTATTTAAAGAGATTTTTGGAAAGGTGGAAACAGGGTCAAGAGCAACGCTAAGAGAATAGCCTGCGGCGTATAAAGTTGCTATTTGTTACTCTTTCATACAAACACGTAAACTATCTTTTCATGAAACATCGTACGGGAGGGCCCTTCAGTGCCACCAATCCGTCTTAATCTCAGTGGAAAGCGGATGACACTTTAACGTGATTTGTTTTCTGCAAACCAAACCCTACAAAATTAGTTTCAGACTTATGAAACAGGATCTTCGTCGCGTAAACATACATTAAAACTTCTCTAAATGGAACTCAGAAGGTCCTGTAGCATATGTCTTCAGTTCTACTAGCTAACATGCTCACTTTCCCCGAAATGAGCACCTGTTAGCAAGCATTCGGCACCATCATCTTTTAAACATTCGTTTACCGATGAGGAAACTGAGAAATTCCAGCGTTCCAGTTCCTCCCTCAAAAGAACCATCGCAACAGAAGGGATCATAGATCGAAGTTTATTACTCTTTATTAAAAGAACAGAAAATATTTCAAGCATTGAACAATATGCATAAGAAACAGCTAATTAGCCAGATTATAAAGATGAGACACTTACCACTGAGGACTACACAAGCTCTCCAGACAAGGCATTCTCATGCAGTCACTAAAAATCTTCACATCGCATGTACTGCGTAGTATAAATAAACATACGACGTGATTCTTCATTTTCTACAACGTTTAAAAACAATAAAATGAGTATCAATGCAGATTATAAAAAAGCAATTAATTTTAGAAGTTTACACTTTGGTATTGGGTCTTATGGTTTAAAATTTAAAAAAATTTATACCCGAGTATAGTTGATAAAATGCTACAGAGAAATATTTTTCTATGGGACCTTGACATCATATTGTTCCTAGAAAAGAGAAACAAATCTAAATTTTGAAGTACCTGATAAGTATAACTTAAAGAGATGTCCACCGAAATCATCTGCTGACACAGATTAACCAACAAAAAAAAGAAGTAAAAACCACGTATCTTCAGGAAAATTTAAATACAACGCATTGAGGAAATTTGTTACAATGTAGTTTTATACCTTCTAAGGACGATTAAAAATAGCGAAACAAATTCCTTGCAAATCGAGAGGCATTTTTTTATTGGAAAATTTTCAAGTGCTTGTTTTAATATTTTCTTACAGTTTTACAATTTTTAAGTGGAAAAAATTATGGATTTAAAGATTATATGGAGGCTAGAAAGGCTTGGCAATCTTTCTTCAGTAGTATGTACTAACATGAGCATCTGAACCTTACTATCTTCACCCTTCCAAACTACAAAATTCGCTGTAAAAGAGAAGAAAAGCACCTCGATCTGCTACATATAAATGACTATACAAACATCAAACTTTTCTCACAACAATCACTGAATATACAAACATTATCAAAAGCAATCTTCAAAGGTTTTGCTTCCTTCCAACTCTCACAGATTGCGTTATCAGGAGTCATAAGTTGCGAACACAAGGAACTTCCATCACTTCTACCGCTTCATCATTAGTTAAATATGATGGAGCGTTAGAACTAATTTGTCGCAATTTAATTTTAAGTAATTTTCTAGTGCAAGATTTTCTGAAGAAAAAGTTGTGCGCTTATTTGTCTCACCCTCGCGTTAAATAACAGACCAGTCTAAGGCATGTACGTACGCGCTTGTTGGATAAGATGTACGGAGAGGCAAAAAGAGTTAGAATAGAAGTATAGGAAAAGTAAAATAGAACGGAAGAAGAGAATGTAGATCATTTTCGGCGCGAACATAGCTGTTCCGATTACGATTCAACTTCTGGTCTCAACACAAATCGCCGTCAAACGCGAATAGATTACTGTACTATTAAAAACAAAAAAAACTTTAAAATGTTGAAACAAATATTGTAAATCATTCGCATTTCACGGTTATTCGGGTGAGAACAATAAGCACACAGTATTCCCTCTTGCATTCTTACACTATAAAAAACATTCTCGAATTACAGCGCTCTATTAGTAATGACAAAATGTACTCTTAGCGGTCAACAGCGTAGATCACTTCTCAATTGATTCATTGCATCGAACTAGTCTAAACTCAATTCATTCTTAAACTGTATTATTATATTATGTGATCATAATGTATAGCTTGAACTATACAATCTAGGAGAGTGTTTGACTTACGGAGTAGAACCTGAATCGGGCCCTTTATAAGTCAGGGAACCTCGAGGGATCTTCTCTATAGGAAGCCGGCACTCTGAACATCTTCTCGGAGATGTCGTTTCTGTACTGGAAGCGTTGGAAGGTCACCTTTGCTGAGATGGTTGGGAGGAGGGGAATCTCTGCAAAAAGCACACGTTATTAAACCTCTCTAACAAGATCTCTGGCCGAAATCGAAGCGTCATTCTGTTCACCGGTTAAAAAAAAAAGTTGATTAGGTTGCCGTACAATAGAAAATTTTTTTTGATATAAGCATCATAGGAAAGAAGTTTTTCAAATGAAAGACAGCTTTTAATGAGGACAGGAATACAATTTGGCATAATTCTATCACGAAAATTGGAAATGGATTTATTAAGGAAATTCTGAGATGTTTCTATCTCCCCTTACCGACTCTGACAGGAAATCCTGGCGGGAGTCGGGCCTCGCAGAATCGACGTAGTTTCTCGAGATGCTTGAAAGGCGCGACTATTTCGAGGATGTCTATTAGTACTTCCACTCCTAAGGGGAAGTCGTGGCTCTGGAGAGAACATTTTGGTCATCCATCTATACGAGAAAACTCTCACCACAACTGGTCAATCCTCTTGAATTCTTCTTGTCTCTCATCATCATATCTTCTGCTTCATTAACATGTCTTCTTTGTGAATGTTATACCCTTTAATATATATAATCGCCTGTGTCCACCTAGTTTTATCTTAACACTAACAAGAATGACGAACCCTAGAAGCAAAAAGTCTGAACACTCTACAGGGTGATCAGTATATTTGATGACAAATTTTGGGTAAGTGTCTAGCACGAGCTGAGTCGATCTGCAGATTTTAAGTGACCCCATTAAATTCGTTAATTTTTGATCTACCTATAAAAATAATTTCGTTATCTAATATTAGTTACTCGCGAAATGGTGCGTTCTCATCCTAGTCGGGGCGCAATTTTGTCGCTGAGTAGTGCTGGACACCCTGCTGCGGAAATCTCTCGTCGGCTGCGAGTCGCCCGTCAGAATGTGCATTAAAATCTCAAACGAGGTACACTCAGTGACCGTCCACGCTGTTGTCGTTCCACTTTCGCTTTCACCTCCCGTATCACAAAATTTTCAAGCAACGCCTGAACCACATCAAAGGCAGAAACATCAGAAAATGGATGCCAAACTGGATACTTCATACGGTAGGATGTGAAATGTTGTTCGAACGAAGCTTGGTATGAAGTCATACAAGTACAAGAAGCGTCATGGTCTAACTCCTAAGCAGCAGGAAACACGGCGCGTTAAATACCCTGCTCTCCTTGCTCGGGCCGTGACTGAAGAGCATCCCATGACCCTTTTACCGATGAGAAGACGTTCACCGTGGAGAGGAGCTACAACAAAAAAATGATTAAGTGCTAGCTCAGCCTTCTGAAGAAGCAGATACTGCCGGCCAAATAGTTTCACGTGCTTCGCATTCGGAATCTATCATGGTTTTCACTGGCATCTGTTCCACGGGTCGAACTCCTTTCTTTTTAGGCAGAAAAGAGGCCGAAATAATTACGCGAGTGTACATCTCGGAGATCCTCGAACATCATGTGAAGCCTAAGGCCGAGAGGCACTCCGGGACACGGAACTGGATGTTCCAGCAGGACAGCGCTCCTGCTCATACCAGCAAGAAGACACAAGAGTGGATATCATAAAACTTCTCCTCTTTCATTGCCGCGAAAGAATGGCCTGCTCTTGGTCCATATTTGAACCCAATGGACCACTCCATCTGATCCATCCTGAAGCTTGCAGAGTGAAGCTTGCGCTAAAACCCACAACTTGTTGTCCGGTATCAAAACTTCGCTTGAGCGAGCATGGGACCGAATTCCCCAGAAGGTTTTGCGGTCCGCGGTGTCTGCCTACCCTTGTCATCTGGAGGATGTCATTCGCTAAAGAGGAGATCACTTCGAGTGAAAGTTATAGAATTTTATCATATGACATTTATCATCATGATTTTTTTTTTAAAAGTCGAATTCGCTCCCTTTAAAGAAAAATATGGGGTAAAATCCTTTTCATCGAATAAATTGATCACCCTGTACTTATTTGGCTCAACTTGTAACGCCTGGATGTATTTTAGTGTAAATCAAGAAGCTGCTATGATGGTTTAGCATTTAGGAGTCCATCTCCATCACGGTTCCAACAAAGTAAGGCAACATACCATGCCAATGAGAGCCCTGAACTGCTTGGAATTGTTCTTTAGCATGTGGGGCCTTCCAAGAAGTGGTGGAAGTCCAGGTGCTGCTCCCCTTAAGTACAAACCAAAATATCTTGCCAAAAGTCAGATTTCGAGTCCACGTGCCATATCATACTTGGTAACACTAACATTTATCCTCCGTCGGAGAAGGAAAATCTTCTCTGGACTTGAACTCTAACCATTAATCCCATAGTTCGGTTGGGTGAAAGGGCGATGTTAAAGACCGAGGGTGGGAAGGAGAAACTGAGGTTCAATGGTCGTCTATTGGACCGTGAGCGTGCTACTGCTTCCAACTTTGCCAAGTACCACTTTTCATATTAAGAGAAGTCCTATCAAAAAATTTGTATTCAAAAGACTAAATCATCTCGCCGCTGAAGGGTGTCTGTATAGACACATTTTCACTTCCCTCTGGCCCCTGTGTTCTTCTCCGGCTTATTATAAGACCATTGACTCTCAATATTATTATTATGAGAAGAGGCCGTACTTATACTCTTCCCAAGTGGTCGGCATTCTTCCTGGCGGCAGCAAACTTTTCCGATGCTGCAGGCTCTGTAATTTTGATCCTTTACCCAGAAAACAGTAAGACTCAGAAAGTTTCACATTTACGATAGGCAGACGGAACTTATGCATACAATCGGGACATCAGTTCTAATTCTTCCGATTCTTATTTACAAAACATCTTTTTCTTCTTAGCATTTGTCCCGTCCGAAAACAAGGTCCACTGTCATTTAAAAACATAAACATACTCATTTACAAAACATCAAAAAAACTCAATGTCTTTATGAGTAAAAAAAAAGAAGGGAGAAATTGAATTTTTGAAGATCAGAAAATTCATTCAATTAAAATGCCATAGAAAGCAAAGCATTTTTTTCTCTCAAAGCCAAATTTGGATGAGAGTCTATTCATGAATAACCAGTCTATTCATGAATAACCAGTCTATTCATGAATAACCAGTCTATTCATGAATAACCAGTCTATTCATGAATAACCAGTCTATTCATGAATAACCAGTCTATTCATGAATAACCAGTCTATTCATGAATAACCAGTCTATTCATGAATAACCAGTCTATTCATGAATAACCAGTCTATTCATGAATAACCAGTCTATTCATGAATAACCAGTCTATTCATGAATAACCAGTCTATTCATGAATAACCAGTCTATTCATGAATAACCAGTCTATTCATGAATAACCAGTCTATTCATGAATAACCAGTCTATTCATGAATAACCAGTCTATTCATGAATAACCAGTCTATTCATGAATAACCAGTCTATTCATGAATAACCAGTCTATTCATGAATAACCAGTCTATTCATGAATAACCAGTCTATTCATGAATAACCAGTCTATTCATGAATAACCAGTCTATTCATGAATAACCAGTCTATTCATGAATAACCAGTCTATTCATGAATAACCAGTCTATTCATGAATAACCAGTCTATTCATGAATAACCAGTCTATTCATGAATAACCAGTCTATTCATGAATAACCAGTCTATTCATGAATAACCAGTCTATTCATGAATAACCAGTCTATTCATGAATAACCAGTCTATTCATGAATAACCAGTCTGAGAACTGAATTAAGCAATACTGTCAGACATCAAGTGGGAATGATGGAAAGCGCAAGAATGCGAGAAAAGAGGCTCTTTTTCTCCGTGACCTTAGATGAGAAAAATTCGGCCATAAACCCGAATTTTCGCAATATTCTTTCCAGAGGAGTATTCCTTGTAATTATTTCATATGTTAATGCTTTTTTAGCGTTTTTGAAAATGAGGGGGTGGTGATAAGAGAAGTTTCGATGAACATTCTGAGAATCAAAAGGTCAGAGAGGAAACCGTAGATCATTGTCAGGCGTATCTTGACGAGGGAAGACAATCTCACGGCACATAAACAATCGAAGAAAAACATGAAAAAGACACAATCTTTATGCTTTGTCCACCAGAACGTCGCTTTCGCGATTGCATTACTCTAGAGAGACTTCAACAAGAAAGGGAAGACCTTGAAGTCGTCTTCTCTGATAGACGCGCCGTGAGTGATACTCTGCATGAATGTCTTGTTCTTCTTGATGTCCTCAGCAGAAAGATGTTCCCGCCTAAATTAATTCTAATTCACCTCATATCCACAAAAACTTCTTCTACGAAAGTTATCCATAAAAGATTTTTCTCGGCATCGAATGATCACGTTAATTATAAAAAAAGAGAGAAAAAACTTCATTTGTATTTGATTATTTGAAACTTTGCTCAAATACCAATTCATGTTTGTCTCGTCGTAGACTAACCCCAATCATACTTTATTCTCATTATTCAAGCAAAAAAAGGCTTCATGACATTTTGGAACGCGACAACTCGCACCCGAAAACTCGCAAAAAAATTTTCCAGAGCATTTATCATGTGATTTTTCATGCGGTAAGGCTTTGTTAGCTTAAACTTAACTAAGCGTAAGCCAAGATTCAAAATATATATATATATATATATATGTATATAGTTTTCGGTCCGAAAAGTCGTGTTACCATACAAAGTGTTTTCTTTCAAATACATTATTATAGTTGACAAATGATTGAACTATCGCACAGAAAAAAGCTAGTCCACTGGGCGGGATCGAACCCAGACCATCTCGACTCAAACCAGGAGCGCGTGTTACCATTACACCACGGGGACACATTGCTATTCCGTGCGATAGTGTTATATGAAAGGCTCAAATGCCTTGTTCTCTTAGTCACGCATGCTTATCAAGCGATTGCGTCATGAATGCAGCGTAACTCCAGATTTCACGATTAAGACAGAAGAGAGATGGAAGATGAATGATAAATCTTCAAATGCTAAGTTACACAGTTTAGAGGCAGTGACGCCTGGTTAAGATTCATTTATTCATTCATTCTTTATTTCCATGTACATGTGTATGTTTAACGTGGAATCGAAATATAAAAACAATATAACATGGATTTTTATATATATGATAAAATTAAGAAATGAAAAAGAAGAAGGTGAGGTAATACAGTGGCAGTGTATTAAAGCCATTAGTCAGAAACAATAGGGATGACAAATGATTGAACTATCGCACAGAAAAAAGCTAGTCCACCGTGCGGGATCGAACCCAGACCATCTCGACTCAAACCGGGAGCGCGTGTTACCATTACACCACGGGGACACATTGCTATTCCGTGCGATAGTGTTATATGAAAGGCTCATATGCCTTGTTCTCTTAGTCACGCATGCTTATCAAGCGATTGCGTCATGAATGCAGCGTAACTCCAGAGTTCACTATTAAGACAGAAGAGAGATGGAAGACGGATGATAATTCTTCAAATGCTAAGTTACACAGTTTAAAGGCAGTGACGCTTGGTTAAGATGACAAATTATTGAACGATCGCACAGAAAAAAGCTAGTCCACCGGGCGGGATCGAACCCAGACCATTTCGACTCAAACCGGGAGCGCGTGCTACCATTACATCACGGGGACACATTGCTATTCCGTAAGAGAACAAGGCATTTGAGCCTTTCATATAACACTATCGCACGGAATAGCAATGTGTCCCCGTGGTGTAATGGTAACACGCCCTCCCGGTTTGAGTCGAGATGGTCTGGGTTCGATCCCGCCCGGTGGACTAGCTTTTTTCTGTGCGATAGTTCAATCATTTGTCATCTTAACCAGGCGTCACTGCCTTTAAACTGTGTAACATAGCATTTGAAGCATTATTATAGTCTTCTGAAAAACTGCTTTTAAAAAAAACCTTATAAACCTCTCATCGCTTTCATATCATGCCTTTTCTCATGTAAACTATCAAGCAAGATTGTTTCTAGAATACTCAATTATTAATAAATTTAAAGTTTTTAGAAAACTTGAAGAAAAAAGTTAGACAGTGTTTTTCGCTGTCGAAGAATACACACTCCCATACCTTTTTCTCGTGAGCAAGGTCATCCCATCAACGACGTAGAAATTCGCCATGTAGTCTCCTATTTGTTCCTGCCACACACATTAATTGTTGAGACCCTTCTTGAGGTTTTTTTTGTAGATTTCAGTTTTTCAATTTAATTGGGAGAAGTTACTGTTTAGTGTTTAATTCTCATCTTTCTACAGCGTATAACTCCCACCTTTCTCACGGTGAATTCGGTAACGACATCGTAGACTTTTGCTTAAAATTTATTTACTCTACTTCTCCACATCACGAATAATAGAGATGGCTGACTATCTCTATTTATCTTTTCTTCTTTTTCATCTTTTACTCTCTCTCTCTCTCCACTACACTCACTTTAAAAATTTCACTAAACTGTTTTTGAACTATGCTCATTTATTTGCATGTCCAACATGAAGGAGACTTATCAATAAACAACCACATATAGAATAAGAAAGAAGCTTCGGTATTCCAAGGAAGCAGCTAGATCTACATGATTTTGTGATGCATGCAAACATGTACATCACCTTATCCTACTGGGTCGCATACATGATAAAGTGGGTCCTCCCTCGGAGGGGGCCCACTTTATTATGCATGCGACCCAGTAAGATAAGGCGATGCGGAGGGAGTCCCTCCGCTTTTCTCTAACACGTATTCTCTCCCTCTCACCCGGACTTCCACAGATATAAAGTCCCAGAGGACCCACAGATCCGCTATTGATTACAGAGGATAAATCGCTTTAAGATGTGCGCTTTAAGAACAGGATACATGCTAAGACCCGAAACAGAGTCTCAATAAATAAGGACAGACTTTTACCCTCTAACATCCGTTTCTCACCCAAAATCTGTCGGCGAAAAACGCTATTGAGCGTGGTCTTGATGAGCTCGAAAGTAACCTGTATTCGAAATTTCAAGAAATACAGGCACTTATAAACTATCATAAACCGATAGGTTCAAGTGTTCATTCAAAATCTTAGAACCCCTCAAACTTTGATGGCAATGCGGGCGGGGGAGCATTAATATAAGAACGAGTGAGACGGTGGAAGTGGGATAACAGTACAAGTTTTAAAAAAAAAGTTAACTGCGAGAGAGAAAAACAGGAGGTGAACACTGAATTTTTATTTTTCTCTAAGTACTTAAACAAAAGATCCTCTCTGACCTCCTTGAGGTGCTTGAAAACCCATCCCTCGTATGCTTGATGGAAGGAAATGGGTTTGGTGCTCATCTGAGCGGAGACTATGTCCGAAGACATCAAAACATCCACCTGCAGATTTGATGTCTTTCCTTTGGAAATCATTTTAGTAAATATCTTTACGGGTTTGTATAATATAATGCGTCCGAGAAGGTTACACAAATCGCATAATATGCGAATACTTCTGAACATAGACCCGCCGTAGGCAAGATAAACTAGTTTCATTAAAAAACTAGGTTTAATGTTTTCGCCTCTCTGACTAAAAAAACAGGGCATCGTTGAATCTCGAAACAGAGGCTCGCCATCTCGCAATAGAACTCAGAAATTCAACGCTTGATTATCATTCGATAAGAAAGCCCAGCAGAACTTTTATCAAAATATCGCCCACCTCTTCATCCAATTCGGCCTCCGATTCTTGATAGCGAATTCGTTGATAAACCTTAAAGTATCAACAGTTTGCTTGGTAAATCAAATGTATATAATAAACTTTGAGAAAATTGATGACAAGAATGATGCCTCAAAATACGATAGAAAAAAAAACAAGAAGGAACTGTGAAATTCGTTTTTAAGGCTGAAACTATTCGTCCTCTTATGAAAAAAGCAGTTTTCTTTACGGCGAATGTTTGGTCGCTGTTAGTGTGTGTGGCAGAAATGGTGAGATTAGGATTCGTGCAAGATCTGCCACCATTTCTCAATTGAATTAGTTCTAATGAATAGGTCCAAGGTGAGTGGTCAAACTAAAGACCCTCCCAACAATATTCAGCTAATACTACAAGTATGCGACATCAAACGATCGACAACAAAAAATTTTATAAATATAAAAGGAACCTTAGCGTTGTTGTCCACCACAACCAGTTGATCATCCTCTGATGCTTCTGCGTTAAAAATGAAGGAAACATCTCCACGTTCCCAAGATCTGAAATAGACTTTCATTTCATATTCTCCAACAAAAAAAGCCAGGAGCGTGAAATACAAGTGATATATAGCGCTTCATGTCATCTAACCGACACCACTTAATTTTTTTCTTCTTCAAAACGATAGATTGAGTTGATTACATTAATACAATAAAAAAATGGAACGTGACGACCAACTTTTCATTGAAATCGACGAGTGTAGTATCCATTCGCAGTTTGGTTCCACTTTTGTGAATTCGGCAGATGTCAGATGGCAACATCCGTGACAGAAGAGGGACTGAACAGGAACATGATGTACACTGAGAACGTTTCTCTCATCCCTATTTCCCGTAAAATACATCCGCGAATCTGTGTGTTCTCAAACAACCAAAAACTAGTTTTGGAAATTTTTCGCTTGGTATCTTTCTCTGTCTCACTTCTAATGTTACTGTTTCCCAATCTTCTCCTTTTTTTCAATTGATAAACTTTTGAGAGAAGCCTGATAATGGGCTTATTTGTATAAACTTAATTCAACTCGAGAACTTTTTTCAATGGTGTAGTTCACTCAATATTGAACTTGTTGATCTTCCTACATTCGTTGGTTGCTAAGAAAGTTCTAGTTGGGGGACTACAAGAGACAATCGATCAAGTTTAAGCTTACTCCAACTGTGGAAGTCCCATTTCAGCTCCAAGTAGAAGTCTCCCAGGGATCGGAGCATTTCTATCAGATGCGGCTTCTTTGTCGACAACGAGGAACGCGTCTGAGCCTTCAGCTTACGCAGCAACTCAGTTACTGCAACCATTCGCTTTCCAGTAGTGTGTGCAGAGATATGAAAAGAAATCTGTGGAGAAATTATAAGCACTTTTGATATCATTTTCGACTACCTCAAATGCAACAATGAGACCGGCCTAAAGGATGTCTGTACGTGACGAGCGAGTTGGAATAGTGTTCAGGTTAAAAGACTGGGAAGGCGAGTAGAAAAAAATGAAATAAAAAAGAACGGTAGGAGAAGAGATTGAAAATAATTTGGGATGCAAAAATGTATTGACCATCGTAACTGGTCCGACAAATATTTAACTCCGAACTGGACTGCCCGCATATAAATCTTGGCATATTTACATAACAAGAATAAGTTGTTCTCGCGCACTTTCATCTTTCCGGCACTCGGAAAACATTTTTTTAAACTGAATTATCAAATGCTAACTGTGTTTGCGAGTCCTAAACAGTCAATGAAAGAGCTGTATTAAATGTATACTGCAGGGTGTTTCTCTAAAACTCTCTGCGAGTATTGTTATTGATCTATGCGCTTTTCAAAATCTCTGCGAGTATTGTTATTGATCTATGCGCTATTCAAAAAAGGCCAGTTATACGAAACCTGTGTTCGAATGCATTTTCTAATTTTTTCTTCCAATCTTTCGTTTTTTTATCAATGTCTGCGGTTTCCTCAAATACTGTCTTTTGAATCCACAAACAGTTGTTAAATGGAGCCGCCCAATTTGGGTTTACATTTATCCGCCGCTAAAACTTTTGAGGAAAAAAGAAGAGGAGATGAAGGAAAAGGGGTAAGAAAAGAGGGAGTTTTTTGTCAATAGTGTGTATACATGTATCCGCCGACGGGACCGATCCGGTCACTATTTAACCCCTGTCCACAAGCCGCTTTGGTTAGTGGTGAGAAAACCCTTTTATAGTACCTAGTATGAATAGTTTTCTCTCTCATGTCTGGCATTCAGCTGATCAAGTTTTCGTTTTGAGGGCGTAATCTTAGATGCAAACCTTTTTTTCTCTCTTCGTATTATATAATAACAAGCCACCGGCGATCATTACTTCGAAAATATTGCCGATTTCTTCGAGCTTCTGTACTTTTCCGAACGCACTACAGACCCCTGTTCTACTTCTTTCTTTGGGACCCCTGTTCTACTTCTTTCTTTGGGACCCCTGTTCTACTTCTTTCTTTGGGACCCCTGTTCTACTTCTTTCTTTGGGACCCCTGTTCTACTTCTTTCTTTGGGACCCCTGTTCTACTTCTTTCTTTGGGACCCCTGTTCTACTTCTTTCTTTGGGACCCCTGTTCTACTTCTTTCTTTGGGACCCCTGTTCTACTTCTTTCTTTGTGACCCCTGTTCTACTTCTTTCTTTGGGACCCCTGTTCTACTTCTTTCTTTGGGACCCCTGTTCTACTTCTTTCTTTGGGACCCCTGTTCTACTTCTTTCTTTGGGACCCCTGTTCTACTTCTTTCTTTGGGACCCCTGTTCTACTTCTTTCTTTGGGACCCCTGTTCTACTTCTTTCTTTGGGACCCCTGTTCTACTTCTTTCTTTGGGATTCCTGTTCTACTTCTTTCTTTGGGACCCCAAAATCGCTGATGGAAGCTTAAATGCGGTGAACAGAAAAAGGAAATCCGAGACAAACTTACTGATTTGTCTGTCTCCATAGCTGACAGCTTCCATAAGTGGATTCCATCCATCGACGTTCTTCAACTTCACCGCGGAATTGTGAGAGAGAAGAAGTGCGATGGCCTCTTCAAATGTTGAAAAAATTAAGGATGAATATTGTTGGGAGAAGGGGAATCACGTCTATGCATGATAAA
Source organism: Allodiplogaster pararmata (assembly GCA_964056735.1). Classification (NCBI taxonomy): domain Eukaryota; kingdom Metazoa; phylum Nematoda; class Chromadorea; order Rhabditida; family Diplogasteridae; genus Allodiplogaster; species Allodiplogaster pararmata. The sequence goes on along the minus strand of OZ057404.1, from coordinate 34,722,673 downwards.
AACTTAAGACATCAACAAAAACTCACGTCTTTTTTAAAAATTGTTAAATCACGAGTTACAACCAGGGGTTAAATAGTGACCGGATCGGTCCAGTCGGCGGATACATGTACACAAACTATTGACAAAGAACCAGGGGTTAAATAGTGACCGGATCGGTCCCGTCGGCGGATACATGTACACAAACTATTGACAAAGAACCAGGGGTTAAATAGTGACCGGATCGGTCCAGTCGGCGGATACATGTACACACACTATTGACAAAGAACCAGGGGTTAAATAGTTGTTGTTAATCGAACCTCCTTTCTTTCCAAGTGTGTGGTCCATAGCTAACCAAACTTGTTAAAAAAATTTCGGTCGTCCTCCGGTCCCCCAGAATTTTTTATAGTGGTCAAATTATAACATAAAACTATCCTTTCAAAAAGCTGAACGTTCTTGAGTGAAATGAAGCGAGAAGGGGTTAAATAGTGACCGGATCGGTCCCGTCGGCGGATACATGTACACACACTATTGACAAAAAACTCCCTCTTTTCTTACCCTTTTCCTTCATCCCCTCTTCTTTTTTCCTCGAAACTGTTAGCGGCGGATACATGTAAACCCAAATTGGGCGGCTCCATTTAACCCCTGCCTCTAAGCATGAGATCATTGTCAGTGTTAAAGAGTGAGTTTGTAAGAAAATTGTTGTGGAGAGAATAACCTCGATGTCCCAACATCGTCGCGATGTGTAGCGCTGTGTTCCCATGCATGTCCTGCCGACACACATCGTATCCTGTAAAAAAAGTTTTTAACTAATTGAATCATTGAATTCAACATTCTCAAATAATATCGTAGCCATAGTACACTAAAAGTCTAGTTTGAGTGTTGGGAATTGGCCTTTAACAAAGTGCTCCCACTCACCCACGCAGGCTCACCCTCGCGGCTCACACTCGCGTCGGCAGGTTCACCCCGCGTCAGCGGTTTCTAAAACACGGCCTCAACTTAAAAACGGCTTAGCTCAATTAATTAGTATTACTTTTCTTTCTCTTTTTTTATTTTTTAAATTATGTTTATAAATTTTTATTTTTACATCAGAAAATTATTTTTACATTAAAAAACGCTTAGGCTTAGTAAAATATTACGATAACGAGGCCGTACGGCTTAGCTAACGAGGCCGTACGGCTTAGCTAACGAGGCCGTACGGCTTAGTTGAGGCCGTGAAAGGCCAAAAAAACCTGACGAATAGCAGTCATGAAAGTCATGAATGTAATTAATTGAGCTAAACCGTTTTTAAGTTGAGGCCGTGTTTTAGAAACCGCTGACGCGGGGTGAACCTGCCGACGCGAGGGTGAGCCGCGTGGGTGAGCACTTTGTTAAAGGCCTTGGAAATTTGAAAAGAACGGCCGCTCTTCGAGCGGCCCTCAGGAATAATGGTAAGCGAGCTGAAAGGAGAATAGAAAATAGATAGCGTTTCATTATCATAGGTCACCAGGACTGTTAAGAATTTGGAAAAAAACAACCGTTCTGTATGCGATGGAGTCTATCATAATCAGGGGTTATTTAGTCATGACAGATCTTCTGCCGGCGGGCCTCTGTGTTCCAAGTCTTTAGGGGGGAACCTTATGTGAAAAAAAGGTAAGGGGGACCCTTATGTGAGAAAAAAAGAAAAAAAATTTCACCCCTAAGGGGGGACCCTTATGTTAAAAAAAATGGTTTCCTTTTCTTCTGGTCTCAGAAGAAAAGGAAACCATCCAAGGTCCAGTCATACTGGGCGGCCGACCACCACCGGACATAAATGAAGAAGAAGTGGACCTCTCGAGAAACGCCCGCTGCACGCTGAGCCAACTTCGCTCAGGCTACAGCAGGTACACCAACCACTACTTACACCGGATCGATGACTCGATACCTGACTACTGCCCAGACTGTCTCAAAGGACCTCACGACGTGGCCCATCTCTTCAAATGCGCTAGACGTCCAACAAGACTCACGTTGGAAGATCTCTGGATGAAACCAAAAGAAGTAGCCTCATTTCTGAGACTATTGTGAAGGAAAGAAGAAGAGATGTGTTTAAAAAATAAAAAAAAAAGAGAGGAGAGAGAGAGGGAGAGAGCGGCCCTCCATGGCCAACTCTCTTCGACGCGAGACGTTTGCCGGCAACAACAACAACAACATGTTAAAAAAATTTTCGGCCTTCGGCGGGCCTCTGTTTTCCAAATCGTAAGGGGGACCCTCATGCGAAAAAAACTTTTTCGCCTCTGGCGGGTCTCTGTTTTTTTTCATAAGGGGGGGACCCTTATGAAAAAAAATTTTTTTATTTGAAAAATCGTAAGGGGGGACCCTTATGTGAATTTTTTTTCCGCGGGTTTTTGTTTGAAAAATCATAAGGGGGGACCCTTATGTGAAAAAAAAATTTCCGGCTTGGGCGGGCGTCTGTCCCTTTTTCTTTCACACTAAAAAACCCTTGATCATAATGACTATTTATCCCTTCTCCGATTTTAACCTTTAGCTCGGTTCTCATTATTCCAGACTCCAACGCTCGCAAAACCGTCGTTTTTCAAAGTACTGGTGACCTATTTTCTAGCATAATGGTAGTGTGCAACAATCTTGCGAAAGATCCCAAATTCGTTCCTAAACGCGGACAGATCCAGTTACAAGCACGAGGAAGATTATTGATACTCAGTAAAAAAAACATAATTTTGAAATGAATGAATTTTGAAGACAAATCGAAAGCCACTTACTGAAAAAAAAATTCCGAAAAGATTATGATGCAAATTTTGGTATGCATCGTGATTCGAACTTCGAAGCCAAACTGATTTGTAAGAAAAAGACAAGATGAATCTAGTAAAAGTGGCAAGTCTTGAATATTTTAACACTTCTTCATGATGGAACTGGCACAATTTTAATTAGGGGGGGGGGCTCACTTTACTTGGAGAGCTTTTGTTTTTAAAGTGTTCAAACTACTGTATTCATTACATCATTACTCTATTTTTGAGAAATTTAGTCATTTAATTGAGAAAAAGTAATAAGAGAAATTTTCTTATGCTATCTCGTTAGCGTAACCTTTGCCTGAACCTAAGCGGAAAAAAACGCTGAATAATAGCTGAATACAGCTAAGTTAATTTCCTCAATAAGACTGGAAAAAACTAAAGTATTGTGACTAATTGTTCTATACGGCCTCGTTCCTAAGCCGTAATGCTTCGTTAGCATACATTTTACCCAAGCCTAGGCGAAAAAAATCAGTTAAAAGAGACCTGGCCCACGAGTAAAGTGCGCCCCCAAGTAACAAAGTGCCATGGAAATGAATAAGACGAACCACTTTTGATGAGCTGGGAGATGGTCTGAGTGTCATTGAAGAATGCAGCTTTGTGTAGTTGCCAATAATCTTCAGCCGACATCTCAACCACAGTTATTCAGAAACAATGAACACCTTCCTTTTTCATCTCGAATGTTTGATTATTGAAAAATATAAGAAAGTTCTGTTAAAAACTCAGAAAAAAGAAAAACCAGTGAAAAGTGTTTCCATGACAGAAATAAAACTTTAGAAATTTCAGAGAACTTGAAGAGCGAGAATAAAAAAAGAAAGTAAGAGATTTCATAAACGAAGACTTATCCAGCTTGAACTGATATCACTGATTTTTAACTCTCTTTACTCTCAAGAAGCCTATACTCCTTCACTTCTAAAATATTTTTTTGTTAGAATTTAAATAAATGTTCCGATTGCCAGTGGAAAATTTAAAATGGAAGAAAACTGAGAAATCGAAGCAATGGGATAAAAAAAATGATCAGAATGCTTTTTTCTCGGTGAATTCACTCTCCGTGGAATGTTTCGAGGAAATGAATAGCACTATATTGTTATTTTTCTTCTCGAAACACTTTACTAATTAACTACGATGTCTTGAGCAGTTTTTTTAGGCGAAAAACTCGTAGACATTGCATCAGCTAGACAGCTCAACTCATTAATTTTAAATGAACTTTTCATAACTAGGATCCTGGAGTATTTAATGCAGGGCAAAAAAAATGCAAAAATAAGCAACAAAAACTAAATAAAATAATTCAACACGATCATATAATATTTGACTGCTTCCTACTACATACTTTAGAGCACATAAAAACAGAGAGAATGAATGGGTGGGTGCCATGAAATTGATCTACTTGACTGAATAATGAGAAGGCTGAGTGAAGCAAAGCTCTTGAATTCTCAGTTTCACTTGTGGTAACTTGATCTTATTTCAATGACTTCGAAAGTATGATACACGTGAAAAAAACAAAAAAAAACCTACAAAAATAATTATATAGCGAACACCGACTTTAGAAGAATAAAACAACAAAAAACAGCTTTTTTGTATATAAAAAAGCAGCTTTCGGTGTGCTTAAGAGAATTCCCAGACAATTACACCACGGCTTGCGAAATCTCGTCGCGAGTTTATCATAAATATGTAGAGATTTTGCACTACTTTCCGCAATGCTCACATTGCGGAAAGAGGAATCGCGACTAAGTTGGGATTGAAACCGGTTAGCAACTCAGTGGTATCACGTAAAACTGCAGGTAGAGTTAATATGTTGGTTGCGCTCTCGCGACTCTCTTATAACTACGACTCGCGTGACTCCGTCTGGTCTCTCCTCTTCCCTCATTCTTCGACGCGACTCGAGCCAACCCATTTTAATGGGTTTCTAACCAATGTTCGACATGCTCCATGGTATCAAGCCGTTTCCATGCTCTCTGCATAGCACGTATTGTTTCTCCGCTCTAGCAGCAGACTCAATTTGATGCTTGATATAACATCCGGAAGACAATGTCTGCCTCGGAATGTGTAGTAATCGATCGTCATGAAGATGAACTATGCAGAATCTTTCTTTTCGAATAATTCTCCACGATATATTCTCTCTGATACACTCTGGTCTTCTTGAAATGATAGACGAGCTCCGCATTCATCGTAAGCACAAACATTATCTTCTTAGTTTTTTTAAAAATTTAATTATGAATTTATTTTTCTTGTGTAATCGTCTGGTGGTATCTGAAGGAGAAAGAGTCCTGGTGGAACAAAAACAGAAGCTGTTATAGTTATATTTGATGCCTCTATGACTGGGAAGACATCTTGTGAGAAACGTTAAATCTACGAATAGTTACTCACTAAAAGACACCAGAGTCAACTTTGAAAAGCAAAACAAATACTCTAATGCTTTGAGCAAAGGTGCTCTCTTTTAAGAGAAAGCATAACAGCGCAAATATTTGTTCATAAGTTTTCCGCAGTGGAAGCACATGTGTTCAGAGACATACACTGGCGAAGTGAGAAACGATTTGATTGATAACGAGGAAGGCTGGCTTATCGATTGATAACGAGGAAGGCTGGCTTATCGATTGATAACGAGGAAGGCTGGCTTATTGATTGATAACGAGGAAGGCTGGCTTATCGATTGATAACGAGGAAGGCTGGCTTATCGATTGATAACGAGGAAGGCTGGCTTATCGATTGATAACGAGGAAGGCTGGCTTATCGATTGATAACGAGGAAGGCTGGCTTATCGATTGATAACGAGGAAGGCTGGCTTATCGATTGATAACGAGGAAGGCTGGCTTATCGATTGATAACGAGGAAGGCTGGCTTATCGATTGATAACGAGGAAGGCTGGCTTATCGATTGATAACGAGGAAGGCTGGCTTATCGATTGATAACGAGGAAGGCTGGCTTATCGATTGATAACGAGGAAGGCTGGCTTATCGATTGATAACGAGGAAGGCTGGCTTATCGATTGATAACGAGGAAGGCTGGCTTATCGATTGATAACGAGGAAGGCTGGCTTATCGATTGATAACGAGGAAGGCTGGCTTATCGATTGATAACGAGGAAGGCTGGCTTATCGATTGATAACGAGGAAGGCTGGCTTATCGATTGATAACGAGGAAGGCTGGCTTATCGATTGATAACGAGGAAGGCTGGCTTATCGATTGATAACGAGGAAGGCTGGCTTATTGATTGATAACGAGGAAGGCTGGCTTATCGATTGATAACGAGGAAGGCTGGCTTATCGATTGATAACGAGGAAGGCTGGCTTATCGATTGATAACGAGGAAGGCTGGCTTATTGATTGATAACGAGGAAGGCTGGCTTATCGATTGATAACGAGGAAGGCTGGCTTATCGATTGATAACGAGGAAGGCTGGCTTATCGATTGATAACGAGGAAGGCTGGCTTATCGATTGATAACGAGGAAGGCTGGCTTATCGATTGATAACGAGGAAGGCTGGCTTATCGATTGATAACGAGGAAGGCTGGCTTATCGATTGATAACGAGGAAGGCTGGCTTATCGATTGATAACGAGGAAGGCTGGCTTATCGATTGATAACGAGGAAGGCTGGCTTATCGATTGATAACGAGGAAGGCTGGCTTATCGATTGATAACGAGGAAGGCTGGCTTATCGATTGATAACGAGGAAGGCTGGCTTATCGATTGATAACGAGGAAGGCTGGCTTATCGATTGATAACGAGGAGGGCTGGCTTATCGATTGATAACGAGGAAGGCTGGCTTATCGATTGATAACGAGGAAGGCTGGCTTATCGATTGATAACGAGGAAGGCTGGCTTATCGATTGATAACGAGGAAGGCTGGCTTATCGATTGATAACGAGGAAGGCTGGCTTATCGATTGATAACGAGGAAGGCTGGCTTATCGATTGATAACGAGGAAGGCTGGCTTATTGATTGATAACGAGGAAGGCTGGCTTATCGATTGATAACGAGGAAGGCTGGCCTATCACACGAATGGATTCAGATTTAGGCGTCATTTCTGATTCCCTGTGTGCAAAAAAATTAATTTTTTTAAAGTAAATTTTTTGAGGTATATCATTTTTTGGCAAAATAATATGTGTCTTTTGTGATGAAAGTTTTCTCAAGTTGGTAGAAGAGTACGAAGTGGAAACGTAAACAAAAACTTGGTAAAACTTCGTTTTGTACCTTTATATTGAATGCGAATAGGATGGAAGTGGAGTAACGGTTTTATAACCGTATTTTGTACATCATAGCACAAATTTATATCAATAAAAAATTATTTAAAAAACACTGGGTAAAATAATGATCAATGCCTCTTGGATAAGATGAATGGAAGTTTTGACAAGCTTTGATATGCAAGAGCTGAAAAATGCTTCAAATAGGTTGAAAATGACGTCATTCATCATTAGATCGCATTCATAAAACTTCAAAAGATATCTTCATTCCGATACAAATAATTGAAAAGAATCTAGAACAAATTTTTTTGTTTTTCAGGCAGCCAATGCCGCATGAAAGTCTGTAAACTCATTCATGAAGTTGGTGAACAGATTTTTCTTTCTCAAAAGCAAGTTTCTCAGTTGAACAGGGAAAAATACTCATATAGTGTTCATAAAATGTTTTGATACTCGGAGAAATTATAGGACCGAAAAGCCTAAACAAATACTTACAATAAAAAAGAACCATAAACAAAAGAAAACCAGTTAAAACTTGGTGTATGATTCAGCTTTTGAAAGTTATTGCGCCGTATTGCTCGATTTCCTCGAGAAAAGTTTTTGTTTAATAAAAATTTCAGTCGCTTATAAAACTTTGTTATTAGTTCTGATACAAAATCGAAAATTCTTATTAGAAAAAAATTAAATCCTCAAAGTTCTCAGTTGAACCTCCAAGTGGTTATCTTAAGAGATGGAGTCGCAATGACTTCTTATGCCGGAGATAGTGGGAACTTCACCCAAGCGGTGAAATATCATTGAATGAATGTTCAACCTTCAAATGACGCCCTCAAGACCAAAGAAGATTGAATATTCATGAGTTCTATGATGAAAAAGCAAAAGATAACATTTTTAGGAATAAGGAAAAGGTCGCTAGTACAAAAAAAAACTAGGTTTATCCGTCTCTTGTTCCTTGCGAAAATGTGAGTGCATCATTGGCATAATCACTTATTGTTGTTTCCACTACAACAATAAGTGATTATGCTAGCTCAGGATATGGACTTATATACAGGGTTTAATGTGTGTGAAAAAGCACTCAAAGTGCCCTCGTTAAAACTGAGAGAGAGAATAATATATTTGCGAGGATCTTTCGCATACGTTTAATTATTTTTGTTCAAAGTTGAGATGATTTTAGACGCTTTTTAAGCCTTAATCTTTAAAAAAATTTGTAGTAATTAATCCATAAATATTTCAATTAAAGTTTAAAAATTGAGGTAATTTCTCAATTTTCACGAAAACTTAATTTGTATTACATCTTCGAGGTCAGGGTAGGGTTGGGGAGTAGGGGGGTCAAGGTAGGGTTGGGGAGTAGCTTAATTAGTGCGAAAGAAGGAAAGAAGTACTGAGTAATGGCTTTGAAAACGGGAACAGAGGAAAAAAAGGACAGGAAAGGAAAAGAGCACAGATAAACAGAGACAAAAGATAACGAGGCTTTGGATATAAAACTCCAGGAATTTGCTAACGCTAGCCAAAGAATTTGAAAGAAAAAAGAAGGAAAAAATGAGAGTTAGTAGTAAACAAATGTTGAAGAGACAGTGAAGAGACAAGAGAGAAATGAAAGTGAAAAAAAGAAGATGAAAAATAAACGATAAAAGGTATCACAATACTACGTGTAAGTGAACAGACTATGCGCAATACATGGAGTAATCCCATTGGATAGGATTTTAAACAAAAGCATTTGAAAAAAAGATATTTAGTACATACATATGTAGATTAATAGAGAATCAGAACTTTTAGTAAACTAAAATTTAAAACACTAAAAAAGTTTTTGGTGTTAAAACAACGTTTTTTTCATGATTGAATTTGAAAAAAAATTGAATTGTGTTAATCCATAAATGTCTGCACGGTAATATTCAAATAGATTACTCAAATATGTTTAAACTTCGCCCATCGCCTTATTCGCTGAGAGAATCGAATAACTACAGAATATGCTTGCCGTGTAAATATCAAAGCAGAACAAGCACTTGACCATTGTCACGAACTCTAGAATACATTTTTAATTCAAGTGCTTTGTTTCTTCAAATGTTTTGTTACTTGTCTTTTTTTTCCATTACATTTGTGTTCTCGGTTAGCTCTCGAATGATAAAGAGTGAGTTGAATAATTGGTATTTCAAGTTATTATAGCGGATGAATAGTTCTTAGCTGAAGATACAAGCTTTGCTTTCTTTGCTTTTTTGTGTGTTTTCTGATTTTCCAAAAATGAATGTTCATGATTGTTCTTGTCATATTTAGACCATCTCACTTTCCATCACCTTCACTTAATTCACTTTTTTGTGACAGTGTCATCTGTTTCGTCACTCAATATGATGTTTTGCTTCAAGCGTGATAAAGAATTAAATTGAAGAAAAAATTGAATTGATTCGGAAAAGTTTATTAAATTGTTTTATTAAATCTTCTCTGTTTTCACTAGCGATGATGTATAGAAAAAAATTGGCAACATCGTAAGCATATGCATTCAAAGGTTCCGTTTATCAACAAAAATGGTAAGGAATACGAAATGAATATATGTAAGCGAAAGTTTTGACGTTTCTGTCTTTTTCAAATTGATTTTGTGATCAAAGCCCGATGAATATGACGTGCTTTTGTTCGCACTATTCCGTCTCTCATTTAAATCTCATTGAACAAGTGAAATACAGAAACCCACAGTAACCCACAGAAATATGAGTATCGAATCTGCTGAGAAAAGCACTTCTTAAAAATGTAAAAGTCATACGAAACGTAGGGTTCTAACAGTCTGAGCAGTTGAAGAGAAACTATCTCAAGTGGCATCAATCAATATTTTTTTTTGAAAAAATATACCCTCGCTTTAGAATTACCTTTGTCTATTCTAATTGAAGAATCATTCATAAGCTGCTCGATTCCAATTCAATGGAAATTAGGAGAAGCCATTCTAATTTTTAAAAGTTCTGGGGACAGGTCTAATTGTAGTAACTATCGGCATGTTACCATTACTCCTCCAATTTGCCGAGTTTTTTTGAAAGAATAGTAGCTAACCATATAAGACTACAATACAGAAGCATATTTTCTGAATCTCAATATGGTTTTATCTTTAAAAGAAGTTGTGAGATTCAGCTTACAAAGTCAATCAGTGAGTGTGAAATATCTCTGAAAAAGAATCAAGAACTATATGTGATTTATTTCGATTTCTTAAGAGCTTTTGATAAGGTTTCTCATTCTAAGCTAATTGCAAAGCTTCCCCAAATAGGAATTCCTTCAAGTTTTATAAAATGGATCGCTTGTTTTCGTGAGAATAGATTATTCAGGATACGTATAAATAACACTTTCTCGGATTATTTCCCTGTACTAAGCGGTTTACCGCAAGGTACAGTCCTTAAACCCCTACTCTTTCTTTGCTTTATTAAAGATATCGAAAGCTGTATAACCGACCCAGTGAAAATTTTCTTATTCGCGGACGATTCGAAAATTTATAGTCATAATCCAGGTCGTTTACAATTCGCTATTAACGAAATTTGCAATTGGTCATGTAAATTCAGTTTACCATAAGCTGCTCTTATTTAATGCAATCTCAACAGAACTACAACATAGATAATACAAAAAATTAAGAAAGTAGAATTAGTAAGAGACTTAGGCATTAAAATATATAGTAAACTTACTTTTAAAAAACACATTGAAATCATACGTGCCAGAAGTTTGAGTCGAATCGCTCAAGTTTTCAAAGTTTTTCGATGCCTAGATTCAAACGTTTACAAAACTGGGTATACCACATATATCAGGCCTCTTCTAGAACACGGAACAACAATTTTTTTACACCAACTTCTCGCAGTAATTGTTCAAGAAGACTGGAGTTACCATAAAGAATCTTTACAAAAAGGGCGTTATCTCGCTGGAATAACCCTAATCTGAATTATCCCCAACGTCTCAAGCTATTCAATTTAGATTTGCTTGTAGAACGCAGAGCCCACTTCGATTTATTTATTGTTTTTCGGTTACTATTTGGAAAAAATAGACTGTCATATGTGCAAAAACCAAATGATTCTTAGAACGGAAACAAATATTCGTACTTCCGATAGGACTTTCCGGTTAACTTTAGTGCAGACAAGTTATTAGAAGCACTCTAATTTCTATTTTGGAAGAGCTATCGGTTTGTGGAACAGAATCGCAGATAATCAGAACAACATCACTGAGCTCCGAGAGTTTGCAAAGATTCTAGAACAACTGAACCTTCTCACAGTCGTCGACCTACCGGATTATCTTAAAACGGATTGAAGATTGGATCTCCAAATGTCGAGATCTTATCCCGTTCTTCCTGATCAGTTTTATACACCGTATAAGCGGACCCTCAACAAGTTACCCTTCGGTGATAATAAGGATAGTTAATTTTTTTTAAAAATTGGGAGAGAAACCACTGATGAAATTGAGCACAAATTATGATTCGGGAAAGAAACGGATTGGATTCGCGAAATTCGTGGAGAAGTTTTTGGTTCGGCGTTAACCGAACACACGACTTTTTTCTTATCAGAAGATGCCCTTTCAACGGAAATACCACATGAGGAAATGGTTTTTCGAACTTTTTTGCTGCTTCAATGATTTAGAAAAGGCGATAGAAACTCTGGAAGGGTTAGAGAAGTACTTAATATGCACATACATAAGAAGGGAGTTTTTAAGTAGTAAAAAATGAAATGAAATTAGCTTTCCTTGAAGAAATTAATGTAATCGGTTAAAACACAAGAAAGTAAAGCACGGTTAAAACACAAGAAAGTAAAGTATAAATCCAAAGATCAAAAATGCGAGAGATGAATGTATGGAAAAATTACCCAGTTCGGGAAAACGGAAAAGAATAAAATCAAAACATAATTTTTAACTATATTTGGGGGAGGGTAGTCAAAGTATTCAAACAGCATATCTCTTAATTATATCATTCAAAACTTGGTTGTACACGGGACCTTCTCTACAACATGGAGCTGAAAGAAAAAGCATTCGCGTTAAGTTTCAAAACGACCATGAGTATTTCGAAAGCTTGAAATGAAGGAATTTGACTGAGTGGAAAAGTTTTTAAGAAGCCATGTAAATGGTATTTGCTCGAATGACTATCGGAATGAGCGACAGAAGAGGAAGAGTAGCACTTCGATTGCTACTGCTTGCCTCGCTCAACCTCCGCTCAACGCTCAGATCCCTTATTCGAGGATTTCCCGATGTGGCTTATAGATCTTGATAAAGCGTTTAAATTGAAAAAAAAATTGATTTGACTATCGGAAAATGTAATCTGAAGAATTGTTTTCCATGGCATCCCTGCCAGTTCTAAGAGCAGCTAGCGATTCGACGACTTTCAAGGTGTTTTTTCTCGAACATCTCATGTTCTTCTCACAAATGAACATAATGGACATCTGGTCCACCAAGCTGGTTTGCGTGACCGGTTTCATGATTTCAGATTAGAAGTAATGAGCTGAAATCTCAAGCCTGACCTCATCTTCTACATTTTCATCGTCTGAGAGTGGAGTCAAGTCATTCGGGAAAAAGGAACACAAAGGATTCTAATTTGTTGAGCGGGAGTCAACATAGCGGAAGAGAGCTCTTAGAACATTTTGTTTCCACCCGTTCAAACCTCTTCTTCTTCATACTTTCTTTGTAGCAGATTGAAAACGTAAAAAAAAATGGAACGAAGTGAACATAGATTTCTCCATCGCTATTTTTCTTTTTCTTCTTCAATTTCTTTAGCATTTCTGAGCTTGAAACTTTTTTTCCTACTACAATACCTCCAAATTCCTACTACAATACCTCCAAATATCGACTCAGTTGCCTTTTCATAATAAAAGCTTCAGATTTTGGGAGCTGTTTTCCTGGAGCCACAATCTTCGAAACACAAGAATCTTAGCGGAATCATCATTC